>CM040121.1:177067101-178267101 GCA_022559845.1 Amorphophallus konjac
ATTCAAATCAACATGCCATCATCATAAAGAAAACATAATATCATAATGCACTCAATGTGTTGCAATCATCAAAACAAAATAGCATTGCTATCATCAAATCAACATAGCACATGCTTGTGCCTAAGGGGCACAACATTCTCCCCCTTTTTGATGATGGCAACACACTGTGACAGTGAGTCACACACAAAATTTTGATTTAGGTCTGCTGGACCGAACCACCTCTGAATACTGCACCGAACCCAACACTCAACCCGAGTGTGGCTTCCTGTTGACTCACAGCTTGAACAGCTGGGCATCACAGCTTGCCATGCAAACCGCT
The DNA here is from genome assembly GCA_022559845.1 of Amorphophallus konjac. Lineage (NCBI taxonomy): Eukaryota > Viridiplantae > Streptophyta > Magnoliopsida > Alismatales > Araceae > Amorphophallus > Amorphophallus konjac. The sequence continues at coordinate 177,067,421 of CM040121.1, forward strand.
GGGTAATACAGCTTAGCCGTCCAGAGGCAGCACCTTTGCAAAACCCGCTGACTAACAGCTTGATGAAATGTATGAAAGGAAAACGAAAATGGGAAACAAATAGCAATCGGAAGGTAGTAAACAATGAAGCATAATGTGGCTCTTAAAGAGCTGACTGGAGTGGATCTGATCCAACTTCCAGTAGGAATGATCTTCTCTGATCTTCTCTTCTCTCTCTCTTCCTTCTTCTTCTTTTCACGCTCTGCTCGAGCTCCCTCTCTCTTTCCTTTTCTTCTTTCTCTTCTGCTTCTTCTCTCTTTTTCTTCTCTCTATCTGGATCATGGTGGCTCTCTGCTGCTACAGCATTCTCTGCTCAAGCTTCGCCTCTTGAATCTCGATCGACTTTATCCGAAGACGAAGCCTTCTATTTATATCAGCAGCAGCAGCAGCTAGGGCGTGTGGTCTCCACAGCTCCCGCCCAATCGACTTTGCCACGTGTTAGCATCTCAGCTCCTTGGATCACATGCCAGACACCAATGGAGTGGTGGAAGGTACGAAAGCTTATCCACTTGTGACTGATGTGGCAGTTGACGACTGAAGGTGGGATCACCTTAACGTACTCAGCAACTGGAATTAGATGGCGTCAACCCTCTTACTCCAAGGAGTTGACGCAGCCTTCTGATATCTTCTTCCTATGAAACTCAAGTCTGATGCATTGACTCCATCAGCCAGCTGCGTTAACGCATCGGCAATCCAGTGATCAAGGTCTTCGGTAGATAACCGTGCTGCGTCGACGCTGCTAATCCATAGCGTTGACGTAGTGGTGTTCCAGAGCTGAATGTATATCAGACTCAATTGCTGCGTGGATGATGTCTTACAATGGCGTTGACGCACTGCAGTATTCCAGTGAGCTATGGACTCTGCCTCATTAACTACTGCGTCGACGCTGCTGTAGCATGGAGTTGACGCAGCCAGGTGAAGCTCTGAAATCCTCTTCAACTGAAGCGTGGACGCATTGAACTTCCAGCGTCGACCCTGTTCCTCATTGTTGTCATCATTTGAAGTCAGTGTATAGACTTTAGAACAGATGCACGATGTACATACTTCATGAGACTCGAATGAAGGCAAGCGATGTATAGACTTCACGACTGATGAATGCAATGCAGTCCAATGTACAGACTTCCTAAATGCTTCAAGACCATGCACATCAAATGTCTAGACTTCACAAGGTGAACGGCTGTACTGACTTCCTATGTGAAGACAGCCGCTGTACAGACTTGTTGAAGTGTGAAGGAGTTGAGTGAATAGACTTCACGATGTGGAGACTTGCCAAGATAGCAGGCCGATGTACAGACTTGAGCGAATCAAGGTCTGTATAGACTTGAAGCATAGAACGTGGGTAAAGATGCTACAGTCCAATGTATGGACTTAGCTTAGACAATGCATGAGATGAAAGCTATGTACAGACTTGTAAAGCCTGAAGCCCAATGTGATGTATAGACTTACGTGAGACGCTCAATGAGATGCTCAATGTACACACTTCAATTTCCAGTGTATAGACTTACCTTAGATGCTAAATGAGACGGACGTTGTGCAGACTTGCTGTGCCGTGCATGAACAGTGCAATGTATAGAGTTCATGTGTTGTGAAAACGGATGTATAGACTTGAGCTAAGCAAGCTACAGTGCAGTAGGATGTACAAACTTCCTATATGAAGGCAATGGCTGTACAGACTTCATATGATACACTGTGCAATGTTATCTAGACTTAGAATGCAACGCATGAAGCAGTGAATAGACTCTGAGTGCAACCAATGTCCAGACTTGATGGTGTGCTGTGTGCTGTGCAAACATGCTAAGATGCAATGTATAGACTTATGCGAGCATGCTGCAGCCATTGTACAGGCTTGTCAATGTATGGACTTTAAGTCCAATGCAAAGCAACAATGTATAGACTTTGGACTTCGCCATGCTTACACTAAGCGATGTACACACTTGCTGAACCACTGTATTGACTTATAGAGTTGACGCTGCAGATTTGAGAATGATGTGTACACACTCACAGCGTTGACGCTGCAGACTTGAGACACACTCACAGCGTTGACGCTGCAGACTTGAGACACACTCAAGCATTCAAATCAACATGCCATCATCATAAAGAACACATAATATCATAATGCACTCACTGTGTTGCAATCATCAAAACAAAACATCATTGCTATCATCAAATCAACATAGCACATGCTTGTGCCTAAGGGGCACAACATTCTCCCCCTTTTTGATGATGGCAACACACTGTGACAGTGAGTCACACACAAAATTTTCTCCCCCTTTGACATAATCAAATAGAGAAAAATAGTATAAACAAGAGTGCAAAGTGCATTATGCATGCAAATTCCTCTAGAGCAGTAAACTCCCCCTGAAGATATGACTCCCCCTAAATAATTGCTCCCCCTTTGAGAAGGAATATGGACAGATAATTCAAAGGTAGATAAGGTAGGAGGGTCAATAGACAATAGCTGAATCATTGGTTCAGAAAATAAGCCTGATTATAAACACTAGTTAAAGTATAAGAATCAGCAACATACAATTTTGACAAAAATTCAGGTTTAACAATGATAAATCTAGAGTAAAACACCTGACCCTGGAAAAAGAGTTTATAGACTCCATTTATAGCAATGAATATAGGGCACATGGTATTAATAGAAAAATAATAACCTTTTGTGATTAAACATGGAATTTCAGGAAAGGCAACTTGAATATGTATTGAGAAAAACAATTTTCACTCATTGACTTTTGATTTTCAAAGGGTTACAGTAGTTTGTATTTCACTTTTGAATTTTCAGAAACTGAACTAAATGAATAGACATGTGGCATTTATGCTGTTGACATTAGGTGTACACCTTGATCAGAGGCAGGTACCCCTAGTTACTAGGCATAAACTACAAGACCTATTTCAGATCAAGACCTATAAGGAATAGTCTTCACTTTTGACATTAAGGATACACCTTGATTAGAGGCCAGTACCCTCAGTTACTTGGTGAGGACTCCCCCTATAGATTTGATCCTATGAACAGAGATAGTCTAAAGCACTTCATGACATGTGAATTTTCCTGCTTCTTTGGAGGAGTTCACAGTTTCTCAGTGCAATCAACCATTGCTCTGTCACAATGTTCAGTTCTTTACATTTGTGATCTTATTTACTGCTGCCCTTAATTCTTTTAGAGTGATTGTTTGAAAGACATTACACACTCTTGTTCACCTGTTCTAGACATTTCCAGTTCAACACATTTAGGCATTACAGAAAAAATTTTCTATTTTAGCCATGAGACAAAGATTAAGAGCTATAAAAGTTTTCTTTTATCTCAAATTCTGAAGTGCAGACACTTAACTCTCCAATTTATAAAGGTTAAACCTTTAGTTCTTTTCAATTTGTAAGAGTGATTCTTATAAGTGTACAATTGCAATAATTACAACTCAATGTACTAAACCAGATACAGAACTGTTGTTCAGTGAAAATGATAGGGAAAAGATAGCAATTGGCAATATGGTCCAATGGCATCTGATGTCAAAAGGTATGAATCAATTGAATGGGGACAATGAGGAGTAAATAGGATTCAAGAATAGAACTAAACTCCCAGCTCCCCCTGACACCATGATGCAAGGATTATGCTATGCAACACACTGTTCTACATGCAGACTAGACCTATGGTACTAGGCGGAGAGCCTGGTCTCAAAGACCATCTCACACATGGAAAGAACCTCCGGGCGGATTTCCCTGCCTTTTAGTTACATACCATTTGATATACCAAGGTTATGCAAGACAATGCAACATAAAGCAGTCCTACATGCATTGAACAGCATCATTGACAGTCATGCAAATGATGTATGCAGACATAAGACACATGCATTGACTGTGTACACTAAGTGAATCATTCACAATCAGCAAGTTATGCATTTAACAACAAGCATGCAATGCATTAACACAAAACACATGCATTGACACAAAGTCTATATAGTGCATCAACTGAATACACTAAAGAAGCATTCAAATTTAGTTCAACATATAGTAAGAGAAGAGCATCAGATATGCAGAATTGAATTCAATAGCTGAGTCTGAAATGCAGACTGATCAGCTAGACATGAAGAGATCATCAAAATTCAGACAAGCATATCAACATGAAGTTCACATTTTTTCATACTCACAAATGCAGATGATGAGTTTTAAAGCAAAGTTCAGAACTGACCTGAAATGGAGTATCCTAGGGTTTTCTTGTTGAGTGCCTTGGTTAACCCCTTTTATTTCTCCCACCAAGGCACACCTGCAGCATGTCAATCAATTTGATCCTGCAGGGACCCAAGCAGCCTTGGGTCCTGCATTAGCCCTAACAGGTGTTCTAAACAGTCTTTTAGCAATGTGATCATCAAATTCTATTAGGTGACAGTTATTCATGAAATGACCAATCTTTCCACAATATCTACATGATATAACAGATTTTCTGGTCCTATGGTGCATGTCAACAGCAGCATGAGACCTATGATTATGAGCATGAAGTGTTCTGTTATATGCATGAAATTTTGACTTACCATTACCTGCCCACCAGCATTCAGAAGCTCGGTGGCCAGGTTTTCCACATTCAAAACATACAAAGTTTTTCCTTTTATAACTCAAGTTATTTCTATCAGAATCATAGAAAGCAGGGAATTTCACAGATTTAGAAGTCAATCTATTTCCCTGAACATGCCAGCAGTTATTGACCGCATGCCCATACTTACCACATTCGAAGCATTTAAAATGCTTACTTCTTGATTCATTTTTACCCCAATGATTTCCTGACCAGCAATCATTAGCCTTATGCCCAGGCTTGTTGCAAGTGAAACAGATAGTATGCTGGCCTAAAGTAGATCTGTGTCTATGTGGGTCATGAGCATGTGCAAAAGATCTAGAATTCACATTGTTATCTTCTTTCAATTTGAAACATGCATTCATTAAATGACCACGCCTACCACAATAATAACAGGATGCATTAGATTTCTTAGTGGCATGGTTTCTATGCAATGTTTTACTAGCATGCTCATCTTCTTTCAGTATTCTGCAATCATCCATGATATGCCCTTTCTTGCCACAATAATAGCATGATAATTTCTTCTCTGATGCATGTGAGTGAGTGGATGAATTGTGAGTGACATGTGTCAGTCTATCAGACTCCACACTGCTAGCAGAATTCACATCACATGCAGGGACAATTTTGACTTTATTCAATTGACCATTCTTTTTCAATTTATTGCCCCCTTTCACAATTTTTGTTTGCTTTTCATTTTTCTGGGCTTTGAACTGAAATACAGATGAAGATGATTTTATATTTTCATTTTGTTTTGGGGATTGCATTGAAGTACTAGCTACATCTGAACCTTGCACAAAGGTGTTGTATAGCTGGCTTTTAGTGTTGTTCTTGACATCAGAAGTGCAATTTGTTCCCCCCTTTAAATCCTTATCCTCACTTTTCACAACAGTTTTTATTTTTCTTTCAATTTTTGCAAACTTGGATGCTGAGTTTTCCAGGTCATGAATTTTATTTTCCAAGGATGCTATATGAAGCTCATAACTGGCTATCTCCTGTTCACTGCAATTTACACATTCACTTAAGACTTTATTTGTAATTTTATACTTCTCAACTTCTTGTTCCAGATTGATCAAAGTTTGTGATTCTTCATCATGGACACCGTTTCCTTTTTCTATGGTGAGAAGTCTTTCAGATAAGCCAGTATTTAACCATTTCAATTTTTCACTTCAGCTTTTAATTCAGTGTTTTCTTCCTCAAGATTTTTATCCTGAATTTCATTATTAGCACATCTCTCTCTTCTAGACATTTGCTCCAATATTTCAATTAGCTCCTCTTCTCTTTCCTCCACTCTAATTTTCTCAGCCACCAAGTTTTTGTGATCCTCTTTGAGTGAGATAATTTGTTTACTCAGCCATTCATTCTCACTATAAAGATCTTCATTACGTTCTCTTAGAGCTAAGCACATATTGCAGTTTGATTCAGCAGAAGAGGAATGTGAACCTTCCCCATTGATTTCATTTATTCTGGCCATAAGGTTTTCATTTTTCTTTTGAAATTCTTTATTCTCAAGTTTCAGTTTATCCAATTCAGAATTGACTTCAGTAAGTTCTTGTATGCTTTTTAGATGCTCATTTTTCTTATCATTCAGCTGATTCTCAATTTCTGACATTTTGTCTAAGCATGTTTGTTTTTCAATTTCTAGAGAATCATTTTGTTTCTTAAGATTCTGAACGTCTAGTGTACATGCATCATAAGATTGTTTCAAATTTGGACAGTTTTCACAGGAAGCTTTCAAATTTGCTTTATCACATTTCTTTTTCAACTTTTTATTTTCGGATTTCAATTTTTCACATCTTTCAGTAAGCTCTTCATTTATATTCCATAGATCATCAATTGAAAGTTCTCCAGATTCAGAGCTTACCTCGGATGAAGAATCTTCATTTTCCTGGTTGGCCATCAAACAGCTATCATTCTGTTGATTATGCGCAGAGATAACTTTGTCATATATCTCTTTTCCAGAATTGCACCTGAGAACAAAAGGATACATATCAGTATTAACTACAGCTCTCAAGATATTAAGAACTATGGTATTATCGCGATTCTTAGAGCTGTCCTCACTAGACCAATTGGTCTGATCTTTAGGTAAACGGTGTGGGCCTTTAGATATAAGACTCCACAAATGTGGACCAATTGAGTCTATGTACACAGCTAGGCGTCCTAGCCAACTTTCAAAGTTAGAACCATCATAAATCGGAGGACGACCCATTTGAACAAGTGGCAGACAGATTCAGCGAAGTAAAACAAATGACACGAAATGCACTGAAACAAGGTAATCAAAATAAAGCACAAGTCAATGAAGCAAAACATGATTTCAAGAGACCCACTCTGAGATGCCCCAAGGACTAGCAGGATCCTCTGCAGATTGTTAGATCTGATAGATCAGAGACCCGCTCTGATACCAAGTGTTGGGTTCGGTGCAGTATTCAGAGGGGGGGTGAATGAATATAGCCCTTTAAAAATTTGCCCAATTAAAAATCTTCACCCAAAATAAGATTTCGCTCACTTAAAAACTGGAATGCTAACAAGACAAATTAGAACACTCATCTACTGAACCTGTAAGCAAACAGTTGAGTGCCCCTATACATTCATCTAGCGGAAGCACAAATAGAACAAAACAAACCACAATGCAAGAGGGTTTTTAGGTGGTTCGGTCCAGCAGACCTACATCCACCCCACACTCAACCCGAGTGTGGCTTCCTGCTGACTCACAGCTTGAACAGCTGGGCATCACAGCTTGCCAGGCAAACCGCTGGGCAATACAGCTTAGCCGTCCAGAGGCAGCACCTCTGCAAAACCTGCTGACTAACAGCTTGATCAAATGTATGAAAGGAAAACGAAAATGGGAAACAAATAGCAATTGGAACGCTGTAAACAATGAAGCACAATGTGGCACTTAAAGAGCTAACTGGAGTGGATCTGATCCAACTTCCAGTAGGAACGATCTTCTCTGATCTTCTCTTCTCTCTCTCTTCCTTCTTCTTCTTTTCACGCTCTGCTCGAGCTCCCTCTCTCTTTCCTTTTCTTCTTTCTCTTCTGCTTCTTCTCTCTTTTTCTTCTCTCTATCTGGATCATGGTGGCTCTCTGCTGCTACAGCATTCTCTGCTCAAGCTTCGCCTCTTGAATCTCGATCGACTTTATCCGAAGATGAAGCCTTCTATTTATATCAGCAGTAGCAGCAGCTAGGGCGTGTGGTCTCCATAGCTCCCACCCAATCGACTTTGCCACGTGTTAGCATCTCAGCTCCTTGGATCACGTGCCAGACACCAATGGAGTGGTGGAAGGTACGAAAGCTTATCCGCTTGTGACTGATGTGGCAGTTGACGACCGAAGGTGAGATCACCTTAACGTACTCAGCAACTGGAATTAGATGGCGTCAACCCTCTTGCTCCAAGGAGTTGACGCAGCCTTCCGATATCTTCTTCCTATGAAACTCAAGTCTGATGCATTGACTCCATCAGCCAGCTGTGTTAACTCATCGGCAATCCAGTGATCAAGGTCTTCGGCAGATAACCGTGCTGCGTCGACGCTGCTAATCCATAGCGTTGACGCAGTGGTGTTCCAGAGCTGAATGTATATCAGACTCAATTGCTGCGTGGACGCTATCTTGCAATGGCGTTGACACACTACAGTATTCCAGTGAGCTATGGACTATGCCTCATTAACTACTGCGTCGACGCTGCTGTAGCATGGAGTTGACGCAGCCAGGTGAAGCTCTGAAATCCTCTTCAACTGAAGCGTGGACGCATTGAACTCCCAGCATCGACCCTGTTCTTCATTGTTGTCATCATCTGAAGACAGTGTATAGACTTTAGAACTGATGCACGATGTACATACTTCATGAGACTCGAATGAAGGCAAGCGATGTATAGACTTCACGACTGATGAATGCAATGCAGTGCAATGCAGTCCAATGTACAGACTTCCTAAATACTTCAAGACCATGCACATCAAATGTCTAGACTTCACAAGGTGAACGGCTGTACTGACTTCCTATGTGAAGACAGCCGCTGTACAGACTTTTTGAAGTGTGAAGGAGTTGAGTGAATAGACTTCACAATGTGAAGACTTGCCAAGATAGCAGGCCGATGTACAGACTTGAGCGAATCAAGGTCTGTATAGACTTTGGAGAGGGGGATTTCCGCAGCCCACCACCAAGGCGGCCCAACAAGGCCTACAAGGTCCAACCGGGCGAGCCCCACCCAAGTGATAGCCCACAGGGCCCACTTTGGGAGAAAAGCCCAATAAATAAAGACTCGAGGAACCAACTCTCCCCGGCGGCCTTCTAGGCTCGGAGGGCCCGAGACAACGGTCAGGTCGGATGGAAGGTCCGGTCTAAAGCCCACTCTCGGACCGAGAGAAAGAGGCTCCAGCCGACCTATCCGACCCCACCTCCGCCGGGCCATGCCTATCGCTCGGACACGAGCTAGCATCCCCGTAGCTCGGTGAGACCGCTTGTTTACCTGCAGGTGCGGCCGTTCAGAGTCCTCCGGTAGCGGGAGAGTCATGGGAGCTGCCAAACTCAAAGGGGATAACGCCCCCACGATCCGACCATGAAAGCCCCCGATGAAGACGTAACTCCCGCCGGGAAGCCCTCAGCTCACCGGACTCTTAAAAGGCGATGCACTATTTAAGTAAGGGAGACCCTCCGGAAGATGGTAAGATGAACTAGCCCTTCACATACCCTAAGCTCCTGGGCACGATTCGCTTCACCCTTGGTGGAGAGGATTCTCGCGCATCAGCTCTCTCCTCCCCTCATTATCGCTTCCACCATCGCTCTACTGACTTAGCCATCGGAGGGTTTTCCCCCAGGGAGATCCCATGGGCCCTCTGATATGTTTCCCTTCTCTTGCAGATTCATCTTCTGGTGAAGCATAGAACGTGGGTAAAGATGCTACAGTCCAATGTATGGACTTAGCTTAGACAATGCATGAGACGAAAGCTCTGTACAGACTTGTAAAGCCTGAAGCCCAATGTGATGTATAGACTTACGTGAGACGCTCAATGAGACACTCAATGTACACACTTCAATTTTCAGTGTATAGACTTGCCTTAGACGCTAAATGAGACGGACGTTGTGCAGACTTGCTGTGTCGTGCATGAACAGTGCAATGTATAGAGTTCATGTGCTGTGCAAACGGATGTATAGACTTGAGCTAAGCAAGCTACAGTGCAGTAGGATGTACAGACTTCCTATATGAAGGCAATGGCTGTACAGACTTCATATGATACACTGTGCAATGTTGTCTAGACTTAGAATGCAACGCATGAAGCAGTGAATAGACTCTGAGTGCAACCGATGTCCAGACTTGATGGTGTGCTGTGCAAATATGCTAAGATGCAATGTATAGACTTATGCGAACATGCTGCAGCCATTGTACAGGCTTGTCAATGTATGGACTTTAAGTCCAATGCAAAGCAGCAATGTATAGACTTTGGACTTCGCCATGCTTACACTAAGCGATGTACACACTTGCTGAACCACTGTATAGACTTATAGAGTTGACGCTGCAGACTTGAGAATGATGTGTACACACTCACAGCGTTGACGCTGCAGACTTGAGACTCACTCACAGCGTTGACGCTGCAGACTTGAGACACACTCACGCATTCAAATCAACATGCCATCATCATAAAGAACACATAATATCATAATGCACTCACTGTGTTGCAATCATCAAAACAAAATAGCATTACTATCATCAAATCAACATAGCACATGATTGTGCCTAAGGGGCACAACATTCTCCCCCTTTTTGATGATGGCAACACACTGTGACAGTGAGTCACACACAAAATTTTCTCCCCCTTTGACATAATCAAAAAGAGAAAAAAAATAGTATAAACAAGAGTGCAAAGTGCATTATGCATGCAAATTCCTCTAGAGCAGTAAACTCCCTCTGAGGATATGACTCCCCCTGAACTGGTTCTCCCCCTTTGAGAAGGAATATGAACAGATAGGTAAAGGTAGAGAAGGTAGGAGGGTCAATAGACAACAGTTGAATCATTGGTTCAGAAAATAAGCCTGATTATAAACAGTAGTTAAAGTATAAGAATCAGCAACGTATGATTTTGACAAAAAATCAGGTTTAACAGTGATAAATCTAGAGTAAAACACCTGACCCTTGAAAAAGAGTTTATAGACTCCGTTTATAGCAATGAATCTAGGGCACATGGAATTAATATATAAGTCTGAAATAATACCCTTTTGTGATTAAACAAAGAAATTCAAGAAAGGCAACTTGAATATGTATTAATAAAAATAATTTTCACTCATTGACTTTTGATTTTCAAAGGGTTACAGCAGTTTGTATTTCACTTTTGAATTTTCAGAAACTGAACTAAGTGAATAGACCTGTGGCATGTATGCTGTTGACATTGGGTGTACACCTTGATCAGAGGCAGGTACCCCTAGTTACTAGGCATAAACTACAAGACCTATTTCAGATCAAGACCTACATGGAATAGTCTTCACTTTTGACATTAAGGGCACACCTTGATCAGAGGCCAGTACCCCCAGTTACTTGGTGAGGACCCCCCTATAGATTTGATCCTATGAACAGAGATAGTCTAAAGCACTTCATGACATGTGAATTTTCCTGCTTCTTTGGAGGAGTTCACAGTTGCTCAGTGCAATCAACCATTGCTCTGTCACAATGTTCAGTTCTTTACATTTGTGATCTTATTTACTACTACCCTTAATTCTTTTAGAGTGATTGTTTGAAAGACATTACACACTCTTGTTCACCTGTTCTAGACATTTCCAGTTCAACACATTTAGGCATTACAGAAAAATTTTTCTATTTTAGCCATGAGACAAATATTAAGAGCTATAAAAGTTTTCTTTTATCTCAAATTCTGAAGTGCAGACACTTAACTCTCCAATTTATAAAGGTTAAACCTTTAGTTCTTTTCAATTTATAAGAGTGATTCTTATAAGTGAACAATTGCAATAATAACAACTCAATGTACTAAACCAGATACATAACTGTTGTTCAGTGAAAATGATAGGGAAAAGATAGCAATTGGCAATATGGTCCAATGGCATCTGATGTCAAAAGGTATGAATCAATTGAATGGGGACAATGAGGAGCAAATAGGATTCAAGAATAGAACTAAACTCACAGCTCCCCCTGACACCATGATGCAAGGATTATGCTATGCAACACACTGTTCTACATGCAGACTATGCAGTAAGGATACATGAGGCAAGTAGGCAATCAATTCAGGTTTATGCATCCAAGTCATGAACATTTTTATCCTTTTTCAGATTTTTCAAAATATGATGGCAGTACACTGATCTTCATGAAGACAGGACCCATGGTACTATGCGGAGGACCTGGTCTCAAAGACCATCTCACACATGGTAGGAACCTCCGGGCAGATTTCCCTGCCTTTTAGTAACATACCATTTGATATACCAAGGTTATGCAAGATAATGCAACATAAAGCAGTCCTGCATGCATTGAACAGCATCATTGACAGTCATGCAAATGATGTATGCAGACATAAGACACATGCATTGACTGTGTACACTAAGTGAATCATTCACAATCAGCAAGTTATGCATTTAACAACAAGCATGCAATGCATTAACACAAAACACATGCATTGACACAAAATCTATATAGTGCATCAACTGAATACACTAAAGAAGCATTCAAATTCAGTTCAACATATAGAAAGAGAAGGGCATCAGATATGCAGAATTGAATTCAATAGCTGAGTCTGGAATGCAGACTGATCAGCTAGACATGAAGAGATCATCAAAATTCAGACAAGCATATCAACATGAAGTTCACATTTTTTCATACTCACAAATTCAGATGATGAGTTTTAAATCAAAGTTCAGAACTGACCAGAAATGGAGTATCCTGGGGTTTTCTTGTTGAGTGCCTTGGTTAACCCCTTTTATTTCTCCCACCAAGGCACACCTGCAGCATGTCAATCAATTTGATCCTGCAGGGACCCAAGCAGCCTTGGGTCCTGCATTAGCCCTAACAGGTGTTCTAAACAGTCTTTTAGCAATGTGATCATCAAATTCCATTAGGTGACAGTTATTCATGAAATGACCAATCTTTCCACAATATCTACATGATATAACATATTTTCTGGTCTTATGGTGCATGTCAACAGCAGCATGAGACCTATGATTATGAGCATGAAGTGTTCTGTTATATGCATGAAATTTTGACTTACCATTACCTGCCCACCAGCATTCAGAAGCTCGGTGGCCAGGTTTTCCACATTCAAAACATACAAAGTTTTTCCTTTTATCACTCAAGTTATTTCTATCAGAATCATAGAAAGCAGGGAATTTCACAGATTTAGAAGTCAATCTATTTCCCTGAACATGCCAGCAGTTATTGACTGCATGCCCATACTTACCACATTCAAAGCATTTAAAATGCTTGCTTCTTGATTCATTTTTACCCCAATGATTTCCTGACCAGCAATCATTAGCCTTATGCCCAGGCTTGTTGCAAGTGAAACAGATAGTATGCTGGCCTAAAGTAGATCTGTGTCTATGTGGGTCATGAGCATGTGCAAAAGATCTAGAATTCACATTGTTATCTTCTTTCAATTTGAAACATGCATTCATTAAATGACCACGCCTACCACAATAATAACAGGATGCATTAGATTTCTTAGTGGCATGGTTTCTATGCAATGTTTTACTAGCATGCTCATCTTCTTTCAGTATTCTGCAATCATCCATGATATGCCCTTTCTTGCCACAATAATAGCATGATAATTTCTTCTCTGATGCATGTGAGTGAGTGGATGAATTGCGAGTGACGTGTCAGTCTATCAGACTCCACACTGCTAGCAGAATTCACATCACATGCAGGGACAATTTTGACTTTATTCAATTGACCATTCTTTTTTCAATTTATTGCCCCCTTTCATAATTTTTGTTTGCTTTTCATTTTTCTGGGCTTTGAACTGAAATACAGATGAAGATGATTTCATATTTTCATTTTGTTTTGGGGATTGCATTGAAGTACTAGCTACATCTGAACCTTGCACAAAGGTGTTGTATAGCTGGCTTTTAGTGATGTTCTTGACATCAGAAGTGCAATTTGTTCCCCCCTTTAAATCCTCATCCTCACTTTTCCCAACAGTTTTTATTTTTCTTTCAATTTTTGCAAACTTGGATGCTGAGTTTTCCATGTCATGAATTTTATTTTCCAAGGATGCTATATGAAGCTCATAACTGGCTATCTCCTGTTCACTGCAATTTACACATTCACTTAAGACTTTATTTGCAATTTTGTACTTCTCAACTTCTTGTTCCAGATTGATCAAAGTTTGTGATTCTTCATCATGGACACCTTTTCCTTTTTCTATGGTGAGAAGTCTTTCAAATAAGCCAGTATTTAACCATTTCAATTTTTCAACTTCATCTTTTAATTCAGTGTTTTCTTCCTCAAGATTTTTATCCTGAATTTTATTATTAGCACATCTCTCTCTTCCAGACATTTGCTCCAATATTTCAATTAGCTCCTCTTCTCTTTCCTCCACTCTAATTTTCTCAGCCACGAAGTTTTTGTGATCCTCTTTGAGGGAGATAATTTGTTTACTCAGCCATTCATTCTCACTATAAAGATCTTCATTACGTTCTCTTAGAGCTAAGCACATATTGCAGTTTGATTCAGCAGAAGAGGAATGTGAACCTTCCCCATTGATTTCATTTATTCTGGCCATAAGGTTTTCATTTTTCTTTTGAAATTCTTTATTCTCAAGTTTCAGTTTGTCCAATTCAGAATTGACTTCAGTAAGTTCTTGTATGCTTTTTAGATGCTCATTTTTCTTATCATTCAGCTGATTCTCAATTTCTGACATTTTGTCTAAGCATGTTTATTTTTCAATTTCTAGAGAATCATTTTGTTTCTTAAGATTCTGAACGTCTAGTGTACATGCATCATAAGATTGTTTCAAATTTGGACAGTTTTCACATGAAGCTTTCAAATTTGCTTTATCACATTTCTTTTTCAACTTTTTGTTTTCGGATTTCAATTTTTCACATCTTTCAGTAAGCTCTTCGTTTATATTCCATAGATCATCAATTGAAAGTTCTCCAGATTCAGAGCTTATCTCGGATGAAGAATCTTCATTTTCCTGGTTGGCCATCAAACAGCTATCATTCTGTTGATTATGCGCAGAGATAACTTTGTCATATATCTCTTTTCCAGAATTGCACCTGAGAACAAAATGATACATATCAGTATTAACTACAGCTCTCAAGATATTAAGAACTATGGTATTATCGCGATTCTTAGAGCTGTCCTCACTAGACCAATTGGTCTGATCTTTAGGTAAATGGTGCGGGCCTTTAGATATAAGACTCCACAAATGTGGACCAATTGAGTCTATGTACACAGCTAGGCGTCCTAGCCAACTTTCAAAGTTAGAACCATCATAAACCGGAGGACGACCCATTTGAACAAGTGGCAGACAGATTCAGCAAAGTAAAACAAATGACACGAAATGCACTGAAACCAGATAATCAAAATAAAGCACAAGTCAATGAAGCAAAACACGATTTCAAGAGACCCACTCTGAGATGCACCAAGGACTAGCAAGATCCTCTGCAGATTGTTAGATCTGATAGATCAGAGACCCGCTCTGATACCAAGTGTTGGGTTCGGTGCAGTATTCAGAGGGGGGGTGTATGAATATAGCCCTTTAAAAATTCGCCCAATTAAAAATCTTCACCCAAAATAAGATTTCGCTCACTTAAAAACTGGAATGCTAACAAGAGAAATTAGAACACTCATCTATTGAACCTGTAAGCAAACAGTTGAGCACCCCTATGCATTCATCTAGCGGAAGCACAAATAGAACAAAACAAACCACAATGCAAGAGGGTTTTTAGGTGGTTCGGTCCAGCAGACCTACATCCACCCCACACTCAACCCGAGTGTGGCTTCCTGCTGACTCACAGCTTGAACAGCTGGGCATCACAGCTTGCCATGCAAACCGCTGGGCAATACAGCTTAGCCGTCCAGAGGCAGCACCTCTGTAAAACCCGCTAACTAACAGCTTGATGAAATGTATGAAAGGAAAACGAAAATGGGAAACAAACAGCAATTGTAAGGCTGTAAACAATGAAGCAGAATGTGGCTCTTAAAGAGCTGACTGGAGTGGGTCTGATCCAACTTCCAGTAGGAACGATCTTCTCTGATCTTCTCTTCTCTCTCTCTTCCTTCTTCTTCTTTTCACGCTCTGCTGGAGCTCCCTCTCTCTTTCCTTTTCTTCTTTCTCTTCTGCTTCTTCTCTCTTTTTCTTCTCTCTATCTGGATCGTGGTGGCTCTCTGTTGCTACAGCATTCTCTGCTCAAGCTTCGCCTCTTGAATCTCGATCGACTTTATCCGAAGACGAAGCCTTCTATTTATATCAGCAGCAACAGCAGCTAGGGCGTGTGGTCTCCACAGCTCCCGCCCAATCGACTTTGCCACGTGTTAGCATCTTAGCTCCTTGGATCACGTGCCAGACACCAATGGAGTGGTGGAAGGTACGAAAGCTTATCCACTTGTGACTGATGTGGCAGTTGACGACTGAGGTGGGATCACCTTAACGTACTCAGCAACTGGAATTAGATGGCGTCAACCCTCTTGCTCCAAGGAGTTGACGCAGCCTTCTGATATCTTCTTCCTACGAAACTCAAGTCTGATGCGTTGACTGCATCAGCCAGCTGCGTTAACGCATCGGCAATCCAGTGATCAAGGTCTTCGGCAGATAACCGTGCTGCGTCGACGCTGCTGATCCATAGCGTTGACGCAGTGGTGTTCCCGAGCTGAATGTATATTAGACTCAATTGCTGCGTGGACGCTGTCTTGCAATGGCGTTGACGCACTGCAGTATTCCAGTGAGCTATGGACTCTGCCTCATTAACTACTGCGTTGACGCTGCTGTAGCATGGAGTTGACGCAGCCAGGTGAAGCTCTGAAAACCTCTTCAACTAAAGCGTGGACGCATTGAACTCCCAGTGTCGACCCTGTTCTTCATTGTTGTCATCATCTGAAGACAGTGTATAGACTTTAGAACTGATGCACGATGTACATACTTCATGAGACTCGAATGAAGGCAAGCGATGTATAGACTTCATGACTGATGAATGCAATGCAGTGCAATGCAGTCCAATGTACAGACTTCCTAAATGCTTCAAGACCATGCACATCAAATGTCTAGACTTCACAAGGTGAACGGCTGTACTGACTTCCTATGTGAAGACAGCCGCTGTACAGACTTGTTGAAGTGTGAAGGAGTTGAGTGAATAGACTTCACGATGTGAAGACTTGCCAAGATAGCAGGCCGATGTACATACTTGAGCGAATCAAGGTCTGTATAGACTTGAAGCATAGAACGTGGGTAAAGATGCTACAGTCCAATGTATGGACTTAGCTTAGACAATGCATGAGACGAAAGCTCTGTACAAACTTGTAAAGCCTGAAGCCCAATGTGATGTATAGACTTACGTGAGACGCTCAATGAGACGCTCAATGTACACACTTCAATTTCCAGTGTATAGACTTGCCTTAGACGCTAAATGAGACGGACGTTGTGCAGACTTGCTGTGCCGTGCATGAACAGTGCAATGTATAGAGTTCATGTGCTGTGAAAACTGATGTATAGACTTGAGCTAAGCAAGCTACAGTGCAGTAGGATGTACAGACTTCCTATATGAAGGCAATGGCTGTACAGACTTCATATGATACACTGTGCAATGTTGTCTAGACTTAGAATGCAACACATGAAGTAGTGAATAGACTCTAAGTGCAACCAATGTCCAGACTTGATGGTGTGCTGTGCAAACATGCTAAGATGCAATGTATAGACTTATGTGAACATGCTGCAGCCATTGTACAGGCTTGTCAATGTATGGACTTTAAGTCCAATGCAAAGCAGCAATGTATAGACTTTGGACTTCGCCATGCTTACACTAAGCGATGTACACACTTGCTGAACCACTGTATAGACTTATAGAGTTGATGCTGCAGACTTGAGAATGATGTGTACACATTGACAGCGTTGACGCTGCAGACTTGAGACACACTCACAGCGTTGACGCTGCAGACTTGAGACACACTCACGCATTCAATCTCCACAGACATGGCACACTCATGCAATCTCCACAGACTAAATCAGATATAACACACTCAAGCATTCAAATCAACATGCCATCATCATAAAGAAAATATAATATCATAATGCACTCACTGTGTTGCAATCATCAAAACAAAACAGCATTGCTATCATCAAATCAACATAGCACATGCTTGTGCCTAAGGGGCACAACAGTACTTGGCTCGAAAAAGTGTAAGAAAACCCTCCCATGTATGAGGTGCATCTGTAGGTGGCACCGGAATGGATTTCCACCATGTACGAGCATCCTTGTTGAGTTGGAACATGGCAAGTCGAACTTTCTCCTAGTCGGTGCATTGCATGACATCGAATAATCGATTCATTTCGTCGATCAAATTTTCCGCTTCATCTGGGTTAGAAGATCCAGAGAATCGTGGGGGATTTAAACTACGGAAATTGCCGTGTAAGTTACCTGCGCCATCCCTTCCACCAGCTTGGGCCACTATCTGTAGGGCTTGAATAAGTCCCGCAACAGTTTGCTGCATCTCGTCCCAGTTTATACGATGAGCCATTGAGAATCAAGGTACCTGAGAATCATGGACATTTTAGTTATTTAGAGTCGAGAAGATTTATCCTAAGATAATTTCTATATAACTATCTCATCCCGGGCTCTACCAAATTCTCACATAGGTGAGGAATTTCTTCCTTAGTTCATAGGTATGGGTCCTAAAACCTTGGACTTATCCTACGACATGACTATTCTCCCTAAGTCCTAAGACTTAGGCTCTGATACCAACTTAACTGTCACGTCCCGAGCCTTTATGACAGCGGAAGACTCGCTCAAGGAACGTGAACAGCCGATATGGTAAGCCTCTCGCAAGTAAGAATGATCAGAGCGTAAGATAATCACACACATAAATGTCATTGCACATTATTTTAATCAAACTCCAACTTATTTCATTGATAATCAATATTCAAATACAACAACTTTCAACTTCTTTCAACCTATCAGACTCAAGAAATAGGAAAATTATAGAGACTCGATCTAAACAATATAAACTCCCTAAGGCTTCGCTCTTTCTTTATTCACTCTCGGATCCCCTATTTGAACATTCCGAATCTGAACCCGACTCACTTCCATTTCTTGAAAAATATTAGAAATAGGTAATGAGCACACTTGCCCAGTAGATATCTTTGCATCAACATGAAGGCATCATTAAAGTAATTAACATTTTATCTTTAAAGAAATAAGGTAAAATCATGCAAATGCGATCAATCACGCGATCAAATCAAAGTAACAAGACGATCATGTAAGATAAGATGTACGAGTATGAACTAGCAAGAATGTAACAAGTATGATCAAGAATGTAGCATGGCCATTCATGAACAAGAATGTAACAAGAATGCACTTTCACTTTTCACTTTCATAACCATAAAGGTTACGCACGAGAACGTCAATCATGTAGCAATTCACTAGATTTTCATGAGTGCTCATGGATTTCACTTATTTATAAAGAAAGTACTCCCAGCGCAATGCGATGCCAGTAGCATCATACCCCATGGTTTATAATAGTATGTTTCTGGCAATCAGCCAACGGGACTAGCATAGAGCCCTTGGACACAATCAGCGCCCGAACTGCATCTTCATGTACAAATCAAGCTACTTCCATGAGTGTATCAATAACGTATGGCCACGAATGTAATAAGTTCAACAAGTTCATGATAAAAATAATTCAATTGAATGAATGCTTCAATTTTAGAATATGAGAGATCAAGAATGAATTAAGATAATGTTATGCTTATGGAAATAAATCGGCAGCATAACGGTACATTTCTTTAACTTCCATTCATTATATTAAGTTTCTTGATCAATATGATAAGTCCTAGACCATTATCAAGCCATCTAGGAACTTTAGAATATCAACCCTTGGGTCAAACCTCAGGTTAACTAGCTCACGCATTGTGACAGTCAAGTACTGGGCCGTTACACTCATGTGACGCTCCAGTGTTGGGCCGTTACAATGGTCGAAATCCCTAAAGAAGAAAATAGACTCAATTCGATGTGACGGTCTTGTACTAGGCCGTTACGTTAACGTGACGGTCGAGCCTTGATCCGTTAGAAAGACTGAATCCAGAAACAGTAATTGGACTCAGCTAAATGTGACGGTTGTATATTGGGCCGTTATATGGGCCTGACGGTCCAATATAGATCCGTTATATTGATAGAACCAAAAAACATCGATAGTGCTTTCTAATCAATTGGGTTTTAATGGTACAACCAACTCGGCATCCTAGTGGGAATCCCAGGCTCGTAGAGAATTACGGAGGCCTTGAAACAAGATTTCCTAATCCATCGGAAGGAATATCCAATAGAGAGGTCCTCATGTCCAAGAATAATGTTCTTATAGTGCAAAGTGTGAACTAATGGACAACATACCGGAATATGCGCCATGTACCTAAAGAAAATGACTCTATTGTCTAGCAATGTGAAACCAAGATAAAACTCCGTCAATACAACATTGGAAAAATCATGATTTAAATACAAAATTATAAAGTTAGTCAATAAAATTAACATATGCTTTAAAATAACTCAAGATCATGCAATTCCTATTATGAATCAGTAGATAAACTTAAAGTCATTCTAACATGTCAAAACTTAGATAACTAGGCATATTTATAAGTTAATGTGACTGTTCTTCAATTCTGTCTCGAATTGCCTGAACAAAGCATTCTGACGGTCTAGTCTAAGTGCGTTACACTGATGTAATGGTTTATCGTGAGACCGTCAGAGTTATATAACGCTCCAGTTATGGTGCGTCATAGTCCACAGAGAGCTTTGAATACAATAGAGGGTGTGACGGCTTATCGTAAGAGCGTTACAATGTTGTGACGGCCCTACCTTAATCCGTCATAGCTTCTGCTAACCATAATAGATAAAAAGATCTAAGATTTCAACTTACATCATGTCTGAAAATCATGTATAAACTTCCACATGATAAAATGAAGGCTAAACTAATAGCATGCATGGGTTTTCTGTGAATTTGAAAAGACAGTTCCTTTTAACTTAGTTAGGGCTAAGAATACACATGTATGCATGACTCTACTAAAACATGAAATCCATGATCTATAGTGCATGAAATCAAGTCAAATCAGAGGGCTTTTATCCCTAACAAGATATTTTTGTCAATCATGAGATGAGCTACCGCTTAACTGGGCTTTAAACTTCTAATTTGAGTCTGAAAGACGTGCCCTAGTTCTTCCCTTCCTAGGGTTTCTCAACAACTTCACGTCGCTCTATCTCTCCAATCTCTTGACCTAAGGACGTGAAATTTGGAGGTTAGGAAGATGATACTAAGGGGAACAAAAAGTTCTAACGGACTAAACTCTAATTACCTCGTTTAGGCGTCCTAATTCCTTGATCTTTAGTGGTCTTTTGCTCTGAATTTTGGGCTGCAATGACTGGATCAGCGACTTTGGAAGCTTCTATCTCCTTGGTTGGTTGATCTCCTAGCACGAAATTTAGAGAACTATTAGTCTAATGTATTATAAACAAAAAGTTCTAAAAAACTTATCCGAAGTTCTATCTCCTTACCTTGATTCTTCGCGAGTCAAAAGTAAGGGTCGCTCAGTTCAGAACTAGGTCCTATTTATAGGGTTTTGGCTAGGGTTTGAAGATTAGATCGATTCTAGAGTCCTTGTTAAAGCTTAGATCAACTTCTAAGAGTTCCTAACACCCTACTAGTCTTCCCATCTCGATCCCTAAGAGATAAGCTGGTAAAAATCTAGCTTTTTTGCTTGTTCTTCCACTCACGGAACTGACAGGGTGTAACGCATCAGGTCTAGTGCATTACATAGCTATAGCGATCGCCCGATAGACCGTTACATCAGACGTGTATAGAGTTTCAATTTATTAAAACTCTTTTATTCGTTTATCCTTCTAATTATCTATATAAAAGAGTATTTATCTTTAAAATTCATGGATAGGCTAAATAATCTTCTAGAATATGGGCCAAACTTAATGGAGTTGGTCTTTTAACCTTTTGGGTTTCAATTATCAAAGCTGGATTAATTACTTAATATAAATTGGGCCTTATAATGATTTATTTAATCTAATATTTATTTATTAATCCATTTTGGGTCTTTAAAATTCCCAGAAAATAAATAAATATACCAAAAATAATTTATAAAAATTCTGGGGTCTTACAAAGGGTGTCAACTTGCGCCACTGCAAAAGAAATGTGGGACCGTCTTGAGGTAATATATGAAGGGACACAGCAGGTACGTGTAACCAAAGCTAACATGTTGGTATCTGAATATGAGAAGTTTAGAATATAAATAACATCTGATGAGTCCATTTCGGACATGTATGCTAGGCTAACCGTGCTCACTAATGGCTTGACTGAGCTAGGTAAGACCTACTCTGAGCAGGAGATAGTAAGGAAGATTCTGAGATCACTAACTCCTATTTGACATACAAAGGCCACAGTAGTTGAAGAATCAAAAGACTTAACTACCATCAAGGTAGAAGAACTCATAGGGTCCCTGATGACCTATGAGATGAATCTGAAAAACAAAGAGGCTGAGGTAAATAAAAAGAAGCCTCTGGCTCTTAAAGCTGGACCAAGCACCAAGGACCTATCTGATGATGAAGAGCCTTCAAGCAGCAACACTGAAGAAGATGAAGTTGCTCTATTGACAAGAAAGTTCAGAAGGTTTTTAAGAAAAGAAGGTACAAGCTTCACTAAGACGAAGCCCCAGGTGAAAAGAGGTTTCAGGCGAAGATCTGAATATGCTAAAAAGTTTGAAAAGCTTGTATGCTACTCTTACAGGAAATCAGGACACATCAAGTCTGAGTGTCCAGAAGGAGCTAAGAAAGACATGCCTAGGTGGAAGAGCAAGAAGAAGCAGGCCATGGTGTGCACTTGGAGTGATGAAGAAGAAGAAGAAACTGAAGACAACTCCTCCGATGAGGAAAAAGATGATCTCTGCCTAATGGCCAAAGGAGAAAATGACAGTGAGGTGAGCTCTCCCTTTGAGCATTTCTCCACTGATGATTGGGAAAAAGCCTACTTTGAATTAATGAATAAATATGAAGTATACAGAAAAGAAAACAAAACCTTAAAGAAGAAGGTTGAATCCTGTGGGCATGATAAACCTCTCAATGAAAAAATAATCTCTCTAGAAATTGAAATTGAAGATCTAAGAAAAATGAATGAGAATCTTGAAGAAGGAAGAAAAGAAATGAGAGACTTGGAAGATGAAAATGAAAGGCTAAGAGATAAAATTTACGAATTGAAATTAAAAATACAAAGCTATGTAAAGGACAACAATATGTGCAACGAAAAGTCTGAAGCCTTTAAACAGGTCAATTCTCAACTGTTGAAAGAAAATGAGAAACTTCAAAAGGACCTAGCAGATAAACAAACCTCTCTTGAAAAATTTGTTGATGGGAGTGAAGACTTGAATGTCCTGCTAGGAACTAAAATAAACTTCAACAAAGAAGGGCTAGGATATGAGCCTACCAAAAAGAAAGCGTTTGGGCTAAAGACCACCACATTTGTCTCATATTCCGAAGCATCAACCTCCAAATCAACACACCAAGAAAACGTTGAAAATAAAGGAAAAGAAAAGATAAGGGAACCAATCAACAAAACTTCCCAACAACCCAAAAAGGTCACAAACAATCCCAAACAGGCCGACACCCGTCCAAGCCTCAACCTGCACATCACAAAGGAAGAGACAGTTACAATGCTAGAACAGGTCGGGACACTCCATGGAATAGGTCGACACCCACCTGGTCAAACGCCCAACAATACCCCAGGTTTGCACCAACAGGTCGACAGTTTCCATACAGGAGGTCAACACATCCCTTATCCAGAGACCGTTATAGATGGACTGAACAATGGACAGGTCGAGACTTTGCCATCTACAGACCGACACCTCCATGGGTAAGGAACAATAATGTTCCCTATGGTCATAGGTTCACTCAACCTCAATGACCTAGGCAATATGACACCTCCTATTCATCTAGACCAACCAACTGCAACAGATGGTCTAATCAACAATCCTTCTCCACCACTTCCAAAACTAACAAAGTCCAAAAGACTAAAGAGAAGAAAAACCAGAACTCCCAACAAAGTAAAGATGCTAAGAAAGTTTAGATTTCAAAATTAGTGTTATCTTGCTTTACAGACATGAAGAAATTATTGGGACCCAACTGTCCTTGGGTTCCAAACATTGTCACTTAATTCCTTGTGCAGGAGTGTCTTGCAGCCGTGCACAACCGTTGGTATCTTGACAGTGGCTGCTCAAGACACATGACTGGAGATAAAATCAAATTCTGTCTCCTCGTTGAAAAGGAAGCTGGACATGTCACCTTTGGAGGAAACAACAAATGAAAAATCATTGGTTCAGGTAAAGTTGGTAAGAACCCCTCCAACTCAATTGATAATGTATTACTTGTTGATGGTCTGGAGTATAATTTGCTAAGCATTAGTCAACTATGTGATAAAGGTCATACTGTAGTTTTTGACTCTAATGAATGTAGGATCTTGCAACCAAATTCAAAAGAAACCAAGTTTTCTGGTAAAACAGTCAATAACGTGTACATGATTGACTTAGATTACCATGCTCACATAAATCTTTGTCTTGCTGCACCCAAATATGAATTAGCTTATTTGTGGCATCGTAGACTAGGACATGTTAGTTACAACACTCTTCATAAATTGGTGAAGCATTCCATTGTCAAAGGTCTGCCTGAAATTAAATTCAAACTAAACACTAAGATTTGTGATGCATGTGCTCAAGGAAAACAGACTAGAAAGTCATTTAAAAGTAGAACTGAAAACTCATCATCTAAACCACTTGAACTAATCCATATGGACGTGTTTGGTCCAACCAAAATAGCTAGCTTAAGTGGTAAAAGATATGGTTATGTTTTGGTAGATGACTTTACTATATTCACTTGGGTATTTTATCTTGCACATAAAAATAATACCTTTGATGAGTTTCAGGCACTGTATATGCAAGTGAAGCAAGATGGTAAGTTTAAGATTTCTAACATTATTTCAGATCATGGTGGTGAATTCGACAATGATGACTTTCAAAATTTGTGTAGGACTGAAGGAATCATTCACAAGTTTTCGTCACCACGGACACCTGGGAAAAATGGGGTTATTGAGAGGAAGAACATAACTCTCATAGAGATGGCACGCACAATGCTTGCTGAAAGGCATCTACCAAGGAGATTTTGGGCAGAAGCGGTAAACATTGCATGTTATATCATCAACCGTTCAATGGTAAGGCCCCTCACCAAAATGACTCCATATGAGCTGCTGAAAGGTAAAAAGCCATCTCTCTTTCACATGAAAGTGTTTGGGTCAAAGTATTTTGTTCATAACAATGATAAAAAAGTTCTGGACAAGTTTGAGCCCAAGAGTGAAGAAGGGATATTCCTCGGGTACTCTGACAAGTCTAGAGCTTATAGAGTCTATAATCTTAAGACCCTTTGTGTGGAAGAATCCCCACACATCAATTTTGATGAGATTAATCATAACAACACTTGCAGGGAAGATGATGATGGAGAATTCCTAAACATAAAAGGAAAAGAGGAACTTCCACAAGAGGAGACACAAGCAAATGAGGACCAAGGTGAACCAAGTAATACTCTAGTCACCGAAGCAGATGAAGGTAATACTCAACCTGACCAAAGAGTGTTGAAAGATCATCCTTTGGAAAACATCTTAGGCAATTTGCATGACCGAACCAAAACTAGGTCTCATTTCAAAATTATGGATGAAATTGAACAACTTGCTCTTGTGTCTCAAACTGAACCCAAAAATATTATAGAGTCCTTAAAAGATGAAAACTGGATCAATTCCATGCATGGTGAATTAAACCAGTTTGAAAGAAATAAGGTATGGCATCTTGTTCCAAGGCCTAAAGAACAATCAGTCATAGGAGTAAAATTGGATTTCAGAAATAAACTAAGTGAAGACGGAAAGATAGTAAGAAATAAATCTAGATTAGTGGCTCAAGGGTATAATCAAGAATTTTATATAGATTATGAAGAATCTTTTGCTCTTGTTGCTAGACTTGAGGCCATTAGAATTTTGCTAGCATTTGCATGTTCTTATAAAATCAAACTGTAGCAAATGGATGTTAAGAGTACTTTTCTAAAAGGTCTTATTAAAGAAGAAGTCTATGTAGAGCAACCCCCCAGTTTTGAATGCACATATTTCAAAGATCATGTTTATAAGTTGGACAGGGCTTTATATGACTTGAAGCAGGCACCTAAAGTTTGGTACGACAGACTAAGCTCATACCTCACCGAACAAGGGTATTCAAGAGGTAATGTAGATCAGACACTATTCACCAAGAAATAAGGTAAATATATCTTGATAGTTCAGATTTATGTAGAAGATATAGTGTTTGGATCCACAAAATCTCAAATGTGTCAGGAATTTGCTAAACTCATGACCAATGAGTTTGAAATGAGTCTAATGGGTGAGCTACAATTTTTCCTTGGCTTGCAGATTATTCAAAGCAATGAAGGATGTTTTATCAATCAAGCCAAATATGTGAAGGAGTTGCTGAAAAAGTTTGATCTGACCAACTGCAAACCATTAGGAACTCCAATGGGGACTGTCACTTCACTGGATGCAGATGAACAAGGTATTCTTGTAGATGCAAAGAGATACAGAGGTATGATTGGGTCATTACTCTATCTAACTGCATCTAGACCAGACATTCAGTTCAGTGTTTGCCTTTCTGCTAGATTTCAGTTTAGTCCTAGAGAGTCTCACTTGACTGCTGTCAAGCGTATTTTTAGATACCTTGCTGGCACTCAAGAATTGGGATTATGGTATCCTGCATCTTGTGAACTTTCACTTATTTCATATTCAGATGCAGATTATGCAGGATGCAAACTGGACCGTAAGAGCACTAGTGGATATTGCCAACTTCTCAGTGGGTGTTTGGTTTCTTGGGCTTCCAAGAAACAGCACTCGGTTGCCCTCTCAACTGCAGAAGCAGAATATGTAGCTGCAGGAAGTTGTGGCACCCAAGTACTGTGGATCAAACACCAACTCCAAGACTATCTAATAGATCTTGGCTGTGTACCCATTCTGTGTGATAACACAAGTGCTATAAATCTTGCAAGAAATCCAATCATGCACTCTAGGACTAAACACATTGAAATTAGACATCACTTTATAAGGAATGAAGTTCTCAAAAATCACTTTGAGCTCCATTTTGAAGACTCAGAAAATCAGCTTGCATATATCTTCCCAAAGCCCTTAAGCAATGACAGGTTCACAACATTCAGGAGAGAGCTTGGTCTATGCAGACCTCAATCCACTCAGGTTTGAGCTATCAATTCCTCCGTCGATGCTCTGCTTACTTATCTTTACCATGTTTGGAACAAGCATATCTGCTTTGATTTAGAACTGGTCCATTGGCTGTACAAATCTTGATTTGAATGATGGTCACATTCAGGGGGAGCTTGTTTATATTTCTGAGTGTTCTTAGTTGTACATCATCTTATGACTGCACGGTATATCAAATGTCGAGAAGTGGAATGATAGGTTATGCATGTCAGGAAACTCTCCTCATGCGTGAGGATAGGCCTCCGCCAAGTACCGTGAGTCAGAAATGCATATTGCTATCTGAATAGTTGATTCATAGTGCATAAGCATGTTTAAAGCCTTAGCATCCCACAAAGCACTTCTCATTGACAGCAAAAGGTAAAACCATTCTTGATTGATTGTCTGAAAGGAGAAAGTCAGAGGCACTAGCAGTAGAAGCTGGAAGGTGTTTGTCAGAAATGAAGACTCGCAGAAGCTAGCAGAGAACAGTCTGTTGTATTGATATGTGTCGAGACATGCTGAACAAAGTCTGCTAAACAGGTCGACACCCCACTGACATGTGTCGAGACATGCAACAAAGAACCTGTTGATCAGATCGACGCCCTTCAATCATGTGTCGAGACTATCTCTCAGCCGCTCTTGGTTTTGAAGATCAACTGGAGAGTTTTCTTGACTTCTTCTTCCAAATGTTTCCTTCATTTCCACCTCAAATCATTTGCCTCTGAACCTTCACTCTTCACCGAGCATTAAGTGAGGGGGAGTTGAGAATGTTTTCATTCATCTATACAACCCTGGGTGAGTTCAGCTGTATTACTCATGTTAAAGAAATGGTTTCTTGTTTATAATCCTCATTTTCGTTAATCATTGCGTTGAGTTCTACCAACCCTGCACTCATAATAGGATTAAAACTGTCACGTCCCGACGCAGAAAAATCGGAACGTAGCAGTTTATATCAATCAGATCATACATTGCCACAAGAGACTAACCACCAGGCTAATAATAAAGAAACAATTAACCCAACATTATTGATAATAATAATAATAAGAGAAAGTATTCAATTACACCCAACTCCTTGTGGACTTCTATCTCATTAATGGAAAATACATCAACTCTAGATAACAACTAATCCAAACTTGACTTGAACATAAACTCTAAATGGCTCGCTCCTGGAATCACTCGTTCCCATCCCCATCGGAACGCCCGTCCTCATCCGAGCTACCTGAAAAGGATTGGAAAGTAGCGGGGAGCAAAGCTCAGTAGGATTTTATATCTCTATCATCAGGCATAATTAAAGTGATTAACCATTTATGAATAACGTTGTAACAAAAACGATGATAAATAAATGACAAGAGATAGATAGGGAAAAGAACATGAGCTTTCAAGTAAAGAGTAAACACAAGTATAACTAGAACTTTTCATGTCATGAAATGATAAATGGAATTGGCCATATCAAGCACGCATATCATGTCACACAGGAATTTCAAGTAATTGAGTAAAAGTGGAAATGTCATAGACCAATCACGCTAGTCATGCACTTCAGTGCAATGCCACACCTTGTCATTACAAACTCCCTGGGGCACAAGTACTTTCGGGCGCTCCTCCCAGGACCAGACTGGGCCCTTTATGATGCGTTGGCATTGAAGGTTTGGATCAATGATCCTAGTCTAGACATTCATCACATTAATGGCCAAGAGTTCCAAGGTTAAGCTCACGAACCTACTTCTAAGATCAAGAGAAATTCCAACAAAATTGGAATGACATCAAGTAGAAAGACTATGAGTCTTTAGGTAACAAGGATGTAAACAAGGATTTCACATAATCTCACAGTTCAAGGCCAACCTTGATAATTGCTTCATGATGATAAAACAAGAAAAACCTTATTACTATATTAACTGTGACGGTCTATAACAGGGCCGTTACAAGAACGTGACGGTCGTACACAGGACCGTTACGTTGCTGTGAGGGTCCAATCATGCGCCGTTACAGGACACAGACCAGTTTAATTTGAACTGGCCCAAAACATAATTTAAAACCACGTTCATGGGTTCAGGTCTTTAGGGTACAACCTGCCCGACGTCCTGGTGGGAATCCCAGGCTCACGGGATCTTACGGAGGTCTCATAATAGTGGTCCTAGTCTGACGGAAGGAATATCTGGCGGAGAGTCCCATCTATTACAAGAATTGAGGCTAATAAACATGGAAAACCAAAGCGGTGCGGTCAGTCAATCCCACCGGAGTGGCATGACTGTCAAACAATAAAGCTAAGATCAAATATATATATCTTACATAAATCAAAATTTATACAAGTGTTAACTAAGGGTTTTTATCAAATTCTTCATGATCATTCAACTTAGGATTTTCTAACATCTTTCATGTAGAACAGTGAAAAGTTTATGTTTATGATCATAATACAATATTAACATCACGTTCTGCCTTACTTATAGATCAAGATATCATACTAACATAGCAAGTTTCTGGTTTTAAAAATGCATAAGCAATAGTTTTAAAAAAAATACACTGTCAGGAGAACGTGACGGTCTAAAGAAGGGGCGTTACAAGCATGTAACGCTCTATAGTAGGTGCGTTGCGTACCAGAAAATAAATAGATTAAAATTTCAAAATTCTAAAACACAGGGGCATGTGACGGTCTGTCGTGGGGCCGTCAGGCTCATGTGACGGTCTGTCGTGCAGCCGTCAGGCTGTAACGACCTCTGGAAGACGAGTCACATGACCTGGAACCCGCCGACGATGAACTTCGACATGTTACACTAAAACTTTGATTGCTCATGATAGAATGAATAAAAATTGGGGAAAATACTACCATTCGAAAGAGCGTAAAAATTCGTATAAAATAGCATGTTTTGATTTAGATCTAACACAACAAGATTTAATATTTAACTAACAATCATGAAAGTTGCCCTTTTTATACACCTCGAAGTAAAACGTGAAATTCGAACAGCATGATGAACGAGAATTGGGAAATTGGGTATCAAAAGAAAGAGCTCATGGAGACGCACAATACAGTATTATTAGATTTCTGTTTGGCCTGAGAGACACCTACCTTTACTTGAAGGAAAGAAGGACGAAAAAGAGGGGTCGCCGGAACCCTAGGTACCGCTCCTAAAATGCCCAAATTCTCCCTCGTCCTATCACGATCGGTCCCGCCGCCTGTTGCTGGTGCAAATAGGGTTCTAAGGTGTCTAAAGCCCTCTATAAATAGAACCTATAGGGACTCCTAGAGATCGAATTTGGTTGAAGAGTCCTATGAAGAAATTCTGGCGAAAACTTCGGATAAGGTTCTAATCCACCACCGTCGCCGCTGGTAGAAGCATCTAGAGTTAGAGTTTTCAAAGAGAAAGCAAAGACCGATCAATGGGCTAGGGTTTGGCTCAAATTGGAGCACAATTGGGCTAGAATTGGGCCCAAATTGTGATGGCTAAACTAGGTCTTCTAACCCACGAAAAACTCCTAAAAATGTGAAATTGGGCCTATATGAATTTTATTTTGGGCTCTTACCTGAAGACAAAGTTATTACAAATTCAATTTTACACTAGTTTCATATTTTTCCAGAATTTTAATAATTTCTTTAGAAGTTGCGCCAATAAATAATTAATTTATGTGGAAATATTATAGTAGAAAAAGATAGGGTGCTACACCCTCCCCCACTTAAGGAATTTGGTCCCAAAATTCACTGAATCTGCTAACAACCAATCTCAAAACAATTCGAGATATAATTTCCTGATCGCATCCTCGGATTCCCATGTTGCTTCCCCAGCTCCACGCCAACTCCACTGGACCTTGACCATCGAAATGGATCGATTCCTGAGTTGCTATTGCTTGAAGTCTAATATCTTGATAGGCTTCTCTTCATAAGATAAGTCCTTCTTCAATTCCAAATCAGCATGTTGGATAATGTGCGAAGGGTCATACACATACTTCTGAAGCATAGATACATGGAACACATCGTGAATACCAGCTAACTGTGGTGGTAGGGCTAATCTATAGGCAACTTCGCCTACCCTCTCTAAGATCTCAAGTGGGCCAACAAACATTGGGCTTAACTTGCCTCGAATTCTGAATCTTCTAATTCCCCTTAATGGTGACACTTTCAGAAATACATGGTCCCCAATCTAAAATTCTAGCTCCCTTCTTCTATTATCTGCATAGCTCTTTTGTCGGGACTAGGCGACCTTCAAACGGTCTCTGATAACTTGGATGTTCTTTGATGATTCTGAATAAGATCTGGTCCGAGCCATTGCTTCTCACCAATTTCTTCCCAACAAAGAGGAGATCTACAACTCCTACCATACAAGGCCTCAAACGGTGCCATCTGAATGTTGGATTGGTAACTATTATTGTATGCAAATTCAATCAAAGGTAAATGTTCATGCCAACTGCCTCCAAAATCAATTATACATGCTCTCAACATGTCTTCAACAATCTGGTTTGCTCTCTCAGTCTGTCCGTCAGTCTGAGGGTGAAAAGCTGTACTGAAGTTCAAACGAGTGCCTAATGATGCTTGCAGTCCTTTCCAAAAGTGAGATGTAAACCTGGGGTCTCTGTCAGATATGATGGACACAGGCACTCCATGCAATCTTATTACTTCCTTTATACACAGGGCAGCCAAAATATCCATGGTCCACCTTGACTTAATAGGTAAAAAGTGTGTAGACTTTGTCAGTCGATCAATAATCACCTAAATTCCATCAAGGCCTCCTCGTGTTCGGGGTAAACCCATAATAAAATCCATACCAACACTTTCCCACTTCCATTGTGGTATTTCGAGAGGTTTTAACTTTCCAACAGGTCTGAAATGCTCTGCTTTAACTTGTTGACATACTAAACACCTGCTCACAAAATCGGCCACTTCCCTCTTCATGTTCGGCCACCAGAAAGTCCTCTTCAAATCTCAGTACATCTTTGTAACTCCTGGGTGTATAGTATACTTAGATCTGTGCGCTTCTTCAAGAATCTTCTTCTTTATTTCCATGGAATCAGGGACACATGTTCTCCCTTGAAACAATAATCTCCCATCATCAGCTAACATATAATCTGGTCGATTAGCCATCTGTTCTTTAATTCCAACGAGCACAGGGTCATTATCCTGCAACTGCTTAATTTCTGCTAGCAATTCTGAACGAAGCTGGACATGAGCCACCAAGATCCGATCTTCATTTTCTGTAATATCTAAATTGGCAAACTGTTCTAACAACTTCCACTCTTGAATCATCAAACTGGATAGCCTAGCTGTTGGCTTCCTGCTTAAAGCATCTGCTACAACACTCCCTTTTCCGAGATGATATTCAATGAAGAAGTCGAAATCCTTTAAGTACTCTAACCACCTTCTCTGTCTCATATTCAACTCCTTCTGAGAAAATAAATATTTTAAGCTCTTATGGTCTGAGTACATGGTGAACGTTTCTCCATAAAGATAATGCCTCCATATATTAAGAGCAAACACAACCGCTGCTAACTCCAGATCATGCACAGGGTAATTCTCTTCATGTTTTCTCAACTGCCTGGAGGAATAAGCTATCACCTTCCCTCGTTGCATCAATACGCAACCTAAACCGATTCCTGAAGCATCAGTATAAACTTCAAAACCTCCTTCACCTAAGGGTAAGGCCAAAACTAGGGCAGTGGTCAAACACTCTTTCAAAGTCTGAAAACTCTTTTCACAATCATCCGTCCATTCAAAACAATTCTTCTTACGAGTTAACCTTGTCAAGGGCACTGCAATCTTGGAAAAATCCTTGATGAACCTTCGATAATAGCCTGCCAAGCTTAAGAAGCGTCTGATCTCAGTTACATTCACAGGTCTTCCCTAATTACGTACAGCCTCAACTTTAGAAGGGTCTACTGCGATTCCCTCTTTAGAAATAATGTGGCTCAGAAAAGATACCTCTTCCAACCAGAACTCACATTTACTAAACTTGGCGTATAGCTGATACTTTTTTAATATTTGCAACGCCATTCTTAAGTGTTGTTCATGCTCCTCCTTGCTCCTTGAATATATCAGAATATCATCGATAAATACCACGACCCACTGATCCAAGTAGGGCCGAAATACACTATTCATTAGCTGCATAAAAGCTGCAGGAGCATTTGTTAGTCCAAACGGCATCACCACAAATTCAAAATGCCCATACCTGCTACGGAATGCCATCTTAAAAATATCTTCATCTTTTATCCTCAACTGATGATACCCAGATCTGAGATCGATCTTTGAGAAATACTGGGCTCCTGATATCTGATCAAATAATTCATCGATCCTTGGTAATGGGTACTTGTTCTTCACGGTGAACTGATTCAACTGACGATAATCGATACACAGCCTTAAAGAACCATCTTTCTTCCTTACAAAAAAGAACAGGAGCACCCCACGGGGAAGTACTCGGACGAATGAACCCTCTTTCTAGCAAGTCTAACAACTGCATCTTTAGTTCTCTTAACTCAACCGGGGACATATGGTACGGTGCTCTCGAAACAGGCGAGGCACCAGGAATCTGGTCAATAGAGAAAACCACATCCCTTTCAGGGGGAAGACCTGGCAATTCATCTAGAAATACCTCCAAAAAATCTTGAATAACAGGGATATCCTTCAACTCCACTTCCTTCTTATCAGTTAAAGAAATTAAAGCCAAGAATGTTGGACACCTCTGTCTTAACAACTTATCTACCCGAAGTGCCGAAATGAGTGGCACGGTCTTGGATAGCCTAGAGCCAGAGAAAGAAAGCTCCGGACGTCCAGGGAAAGACACTACTCCTGACTTACAATGAATACTAGCACCATGCTTAGATAACCAATCAGCCTTTAAGATTATATCATAATCTTTCATCTTCATGCATACTAGATCAGTAGACAAATTACAACCATTGATCAAAACTTCACTAGAAGGATAATAATATTTAATCTCGGATCCCGAACCAATAGGGGTGGATATCATAAGGTCTGAATCCAACAACACTGGTTCCACAGATAAAGTCTTAGCAAATTTCAGAGATATAAAAGAATGAGTGGCTCCAGTGTCGAAAAGAACGAATGCTGGCTTGGAAAGAATAGTAAGAGTACCTTCGACAATACCTCCTTCCTCGGTAGTCTGGTTCTAGGTCTCTACCTCCTGGAGGGCTTGGAGCCTGCCTTGCCACTTGTAACTTCCTTGCGACTTATCAGATGTTGCCAGTTCATTAATGAGGGGACATTCTGGAATTCGATGGTCCTTGCTACCACACCTTAAGCAAGCGCCTAACTTGCGCCAACACTCTTCCATCTTATGACCTGGACAGTCACAGTACTTGCAAACTGCCTTAGACGGCACAACTGGTCCAACCTTCTTCTCGCCTTCCTTGGGTTTCTTGTTTTTAGAAAAACTCGGCCCACCATTGGGCCTCTTCTGACCATTATCGGGTCTGAAGTTCCCGGAACTGGTAGTCTGTTCCTTCTTCTTATCCCGACCTCTGATCCGGTCAGTCACTTCCATCGTATCCTCCAAAACTTGTGCTTTCCTTACTATCTCAGCATAGATATGGATTTCAAAGGGTGCCAATTGATTGATGTACTGAAGCTTCAAACCATTCAAAAATCTTTTAGCCTTCATTTTCTCAGTGGACACCAAGTGTGGGGCATACTTACATAATCTGGAAAACTACGCTTCATATTCCGTAACCGACAAGTTTCTTTGTTTCAAAGCAGCAAACTCGACTGCCTTCTTCTCCTGCACCCGATCTGAGAAGTACTTGCTATTGAAAAACTCCTTGAACTCATCCCACGTGGCACGCCTATTCCCAAGTGTGGCTTCCATGGCTTCCCACCAAGCACGAGCATCGCGTTCCAATTGGAAAGTCGCTAGTAAAACATGATCATGATCTCCACATTACATAACCCTGATGATTCTTTCTGTCTCCTTCAGCCAGTTCTCAGCCTCATCCGGGTCCGAAGATCCACTGAAACGCGGGGGATTCGAGCCCTGAAAGTTTCGATGTAGATTGCCTGCTCCTTGTTGTCCGCCGCCTTGGGCTACTTGATGTAAGGCCTGGGTCAGGCCCTGCACTGTACGTTGCATGTCTCACCATTGAGCGCGTTCTGTCGCCATCACTGAAATTCCTACCACATAAAAAAAAGTAATTAAGAATGTTCTATTGGATCTATCTTCTTATAGCTAGTTAATTAATTAACTAATCTTAGCCCAAGTCTCTACCCAACTCACTGGGTCAGATTCTGACTTTACTAAGGTATAAAGGTTCTATAACACTACTAGCAACCTAGGGTCTAAAGAAAACCTAGGCTCTGATACCACAAAAATTGTCACGCCCCGACGCGGAAAAATCGGAACGTAGCAGTTTATATCAATCATGTCAATCAGAGCATACATTGCCACAAGAGACTAACCACCAGGCTAATAATAAAGAAACAATTAACCCAACATTATTGATAATAGTAATAATAAGAGAAAGTATTCAATTACACCCGACTCCTTGTGGACTTCTATCTCATTAATGGAAAATACATCAACTCTTGATAACAACTAATCCAAACTTGACTT
This sequence comes from Amorphophallus konjac, assembly GCA_022559845.1. Lineage (NCBI taxonomy): Eukaryota > Viridiplantae > Streptophyta > Magnoliopsida > Alismatales > Araceae > Amorphophallus > Amorphophallus konjac. Next base: position 177,103,018 of record CM040121.1, read on the forward strand.
GAACATAAACTCTAAATGGCTCGCTCCTGGAATCACTCGTTCTCATCCCCATCGGAACACCCGTCCTCATCCGAGCTACCTGAAAAGGATTGGAAAGTAGGGGTGAGCAAAGCTCAGTAGGATTTTATATCTCTATCATCAGGCATAATTAAAGTGATTAACCATTTATGAATAACGTTGTAATAAAAGCGATGATAAATAAATGACAAGAGATAGATAGGGAAAAGAACATGAGCTTTCAAGTAAAGAGTAAACACAAGTATAACTAGAACATTTCATGTCATGAAATGATAAATGGAATTGGCCATATCAAGCACGCATATCATGTCACACAGGAATTTCAAGTAATTGAGTAAAAGTAAAAATGTCATAGACCAATCACGCTAGTCATGCACTTCGGTGCAGCGTCACACCTTGTCATTACAAACTCCCCGGGGCACAAGTACTTTCGGGCGCTCCTCCCAGGACTAGACTGGGCCCTTTATGATGCGTTGGCATTGAAGGTTTGGATCAATGATCCTAGTCTAGACACTCATCACGTTAATGGCCAAGAGTTCCAAGGTTAAGCTCACGAACCTACTTCTAAGATCAAGAGAAATTCCAACAAAATTGGAATGACATCAAGTAGAAAGACTATGAGTCTTTAGGTAACAAGGATGTAAACAAGGATTTCGCATAATCTCATAGTTCAAGGTCAACCTTCATAACTGCTTCATGATGATAAAACAAGAAAAACCTTATTACTATCTTAACTGTGACGGTCTATAACAGGGCCGTTATAGGAACGTGACGGTCGTACACAGGGCCGTTACGTTGCTGTGACGGTCCAATCTTGGGCCGTTATAGGACACAGACCAGTTTAATTTGAACTGGCCCAAAACATAATTTAAAACCACGTTCATGGGTTCAGGTCTTTAGGGTACAACCTGCCCGGCGTCCTGGTGGGAATCCCAGGCTCACGGGGTCTTACGGAGGTCTCATAATAGTGGCCCTAGTCTGATGGAAGGAATATCCGGCGGAATGTCCCATCTATTACAAGAATTGAGGCTAATAAACACGGAAAACCAAAGCGATGCGGTCAGTCAATCCTACCGGAGTGGCATGACTGTCAAACAATAAAGCTAAGATCAAATTTATATATCTTACATAAATCAAAATTTATACAAGTGTTAACTAAGGGTTTTTATCAAATTCTTCATGATCATTCAACTTAGGATTTTCTAACATCTTTTATGTAGAACAGTGAAAAGTTTATGTTTATGATCAAAATACAATATTAACATCACGTTCTGCCTTACTTATAGATCAAGATATCATACTAACATAGCAAGTTTCTGGTTTTAAAAATGCATATGCAATAGTTATAAAAAAAATACACTATCAGGAGAACGTGACGGTCTAAAGAAGGGGCGTTACAAGCATGTAACGCTCTATAGTAGGTGCGTTACGTACCAGAAAATAAATAGATTAAAATTTCAAAATTCTAAAACACAGGGGCATGTGACGGTCTGTCGTGGGGCCGTCAGGCTCATGTGACGGTCTGTCGTGCGGCCGTCAGGCTGTAACGGCCTCTGGAAGATGCGTCACATGACCTGGAACCCGCCGACGATGAACTTCAACATGTTACACTAAAACTTTGATTGCTCATGATAGAATGAATAAAAATTAGGAAAAATACTACCATTCGAAAGAGCGTAAAAATTCGTATAAAATAGCATGTTTTGATTTAGATCTAACACAACAAGATTCAATATTTAACTAACAATCATGAAAGTTGCCCTTTTTCTACACCTCGGAGTAAAACATGAAATTCGAACAGCATGATGAACGAGAATTTGGAAATTGGGTATCAAAAGAAAGAGCTCATGGAGACGCACAATACAGTATTATTAGATTTCTATTTGGCCTGAGAGACACCTACCTTTGCTTGAAGGAAAGAAGGACGAAGAAGAGGGGTCGCCGGAACCCTAGGTACCGCACCTAGAACGCTCAAATTCTCCCTCGTCCGATCACGATCGATCCCGCCGCCTGTTACTGGTGCAAATAGGGTTCTAAGGTGTCGAAAGCCCTCTATAAATAGAACCTATAGGGACTCCTAGAGATCGAATTTGGTTGAAGAGTCCTATGAAGAAATTCCGGCGAAAACTTCGGATAAGGTTCTAATCTGTCGCCGTCGCCGCTGGTAGAAGCATCTAGAGTTAGGGTTTTCGAAGAGAAAGCAAAGACCTATCAATGGACTAGGGTTTGGCTCGAATTGGAGCACAATTGGGCTAGAATTGGGCCCAAATTGTGATGGCTAAACTAGGTCTTCTAACCCACGAAAAACTCCTAAAAATGCAAAATTGGGCCTATACGAATTTTATTTTGGGCTCTTACCTGAAGACAAAGTTATTACAATTTCGATTTTACACTAGTTTCATATTTTTCCATAATTTTAATAATTTCTTTAGAAGTTGAGCCAATAAATAATTAATTTATGTGAAAATATTATAGTAGAAAAAGACAGGGTGCTACAAAAACATTCTCCAAGTCCTTGATGTTGAGTTATGGTTTTGATGACTATTGTGTTTGTCAAGTTATGGTTTTGATGATAACTAAACTTAATGTGTGCTTTAATGATGATAACTAAACCTGTGGTTGATTACACATGTTCTTGATGATTGTGTTCATTCATCTTGTTGTTTATGTTGGGCTTGCAAGAGGCAAGAGGTTTCATAACCTCTTTAATATGAACAAGCATGGTATTAACCCTGACTATTTTGCTTGCGGGATCAAACTCATGGTAGCCACCTGGTAAACCAAACGTGTGAATAAGCACCCTGCTCCTCTGCAATTCAAAACAGGTGACATATATCATTTACTGTCAAGAGACTTTGGTAAGATACTCACCTTGTTGAAGCTTCATGTTTTAAACCATCAATTTCACCCCATGTCAAATTTGTGTTAATGAATCCTTCCATGTGTTAATTCGAGTATAAACCAACTTGTAATTAACTATAACACAAGCCCATTTCAATCATCAAACAAATGGATAGCTTCAAGTGAGCTAACACTTGACTTTTGCAGGATTGGAGATTGGCGGTCGACCTGTGGACCCTTGGCGGTCGACCTAAAATAACAGAATAGAAATCTGGGAATCTGTGAACCTGGCGGTCGACCGCCAGGAGCTAGCAGTCGACCTATTTTCTCAGCAGCCAAATGGCTATAGGACGGCCCCTGGCGGTCGACCGCTGGACTCTGTAGGTCGACCGCCAGCCCCGAGCTGCCAACAATTGTTGACTTTTTATCATTTCGAGAAAAGCCATTTCTCTTGGATTTCTTTAATCCAAAAGGCACCAAACCTGCCACAAATTGTGGATCTGGTCTGGGAGTGTCCAAGGACCATTCCAAGGATTATAAAACATACACAAGAGGGGTTAGAAACCCTAATGCTCCAAGGGAGATCAAGGGAGAACAAGTGTGGCTGAAGGAGGAGATCCACGGGTACTGTAGCACCAGCGTGAACAGTGCTTCGAGCCAGATTTCTTCATCCATCAAAGGCGTTTCAAGGTTAGATCTGAAGCTATCTACCTCCAAGAAGGTGGAGAAATAATCAAGGTTCAAGCTGCATCCATCATCCCCTTCATCAACTCAAAGAGGATTCGAGGAAGGTGATTCAAGGAGCTGAAGATTCAAGGTCCATTTGAAGCCATCAACTTCCAATGAATTGAAGGAGCAAGCAACCAACAAAGAGAGATCAAGGGGAGACCATCAAGCACCATTTGAAGCCAAGGAACTTCCAATCAAGAGGAGAAGCAAGCAAGCAAGCAAGTAATCCATCCAAGGGGATTCAAGTGGAGATCAAGAGGAGGTGTTCAAGTGAAGATTGAAGATATGTTCAAGATCCGTAACATGCATTCAAGGGGAACCCAAAACAGGAGTTTTCTAAACTAAGCCTCATCATATTTATGTTTTGGGTATTGTATTTGTGTTCATCATAAACTGAAGAATCTGTGTGTGTGTGGATCGTGTTGGATCCGTGGTCGTGTGTGTGTGTTGTTTTTGATTCTTGTGTGCGTAGGTCTTCTTAGATCTACGTGTGTTGTGTGGTTTTATTCAGATCATAGTATTTGTGTGTGGAGTGCTACTTTTGTCGCAGCGTTTGTTGTGATCCGGTTGTTGGATCGTGTTGGAGACATTGTCTCCGTGTGTGTGTGTATTGGGGCGCGTCCCTGTGTGTGTGTGCAGGTGTCGTCCTGCGTGTGTGGTTGGAGCATCGTCTCCGTTTGGGGATTTATCCTAGAGTGAAGCCTCACCGGGTTTGGTGAGGGGTGGACGTAGGATTGCCGTCGTTGCATCCGAACCACCTTAAAAACTGTTGTGCATTGTGTGTTTTTGTATGGTTTGTTTGTTTTCGTTGTTTGGTCGTGTGGGATCGGTGAGTTTGAGAGAATTGTTTAACAACTTTCAACCTCATAATTATCGTTTATCACATATTTTGTAAAAAGCTAATAGTTTTGTTTAAAATTGATAAACACCCAATTCACCCCCCTCTTGGGTGTCATTGATCGCGGGACTTCAATTGGTATCAGAGCAAAGGCTCTAGTTCTTTTTTAGATCTAACGATCTAGAGTGATCCAGATCAATGACTACCATTATATATATTTTGAATTCTCCACCGGTGTTTGATGGTTGCAATTTTGATTTGTGGTTAAGTAGAATGTGTAGTCTAGTCAATTCATATGACCCTAAGCTATGGAAGCTTATCTCATATGGTCCTCATGAATTGCCTAAAGATAAAAATGTCTGGACTGAAAATCAAAAGCTTGAACATGATCAAAATTGTTTAGTCTTAAAGTTATTCTCAGCTACAGTCAATTCTAATCATTTCCCATTTGTTTCTTATTGCAGCTCCGCAAAGGAAATATTGGATGGTTTAGCCAACTTCAAGGAAGAGCATGGAGACCAATGTCTTGTGGCAGGCACGAGCGAACACAGGAGTGATCAGCCAAGTGGATCAAGCTCACCAAGTGGATCAAGCTCAAAGGTAAATTCTGATTCTGAAAATGAAGATGAATTTAGCTATGAAGAGTTGTTGAATGCCTATGAAGAGTTGGTTGATAAGTACAAGAAGGTTAAGTCTGAAAACACAAAATTGAAAAAGAAATCTGAACATGCTTTTCATGAGAGTGGCTCTTGTAACAAATGTTCTGAACTTGAAAGTGTTAAAAAGGAAAACGATGCATTGTTAATTCAAAATTCTTTGATTGAAGGCAGATTGAAGCAGCTTGAAAATTTCATTCATGAAACCTCTTCATGTGATGAATGCTTAAAATTCAAAACTGAAAATGAATGTCTTCTGATTGATATTAAAAATCATGAAGAAACCAGTTCATGTATGAGAAAAGAAAATGAGAAATTGAAGGAATTTAACATGGCCACTTTTCAAAAATTGTGTGTGTTTGAAAAAGGAAAATCTGTGAATCTCCATGAATCTGAAAGAGTGGATGAATTGTTGCAAGAAATTCAAAGTCATAAAACCATCAATGCTACTTTACATGATCAAGTTAATTCTTGTGAAAATAAGATGGCTTCCTATGAATTGCACATTTCATCACTTGAAAAAGAAATCTCTGACTTGAATGTTTCATTATCTAGATTTGTGGACGGTCAAAATAATCTGGATAAATTACTAGGAATGAAAGTAAACTTTTAAAGAGAGGGGCTGGTGTTTAATCCCGTGAATTAAAAGAAATTTGAAAGTAAAATATATACTTCATTTGTTCATGACAATTATGCACCCAGCACCTCCACATCTCACTCCCAGCAACCCACTGTATCAAGAACCCAATCAAATCAGAAAAATAGTGTGAATGTCCAAAGGATTCAAAAAGAAAACAAAAATCAGAAAATCAACATGCATCAAAAATCCAAAAATGTTGCTAGCATCACTATGCATGTTAAGCATACCTCTGCCTCACACACACATCCACTAATGAAGAAACTCTCATGCTTTTACTGTGGAAGACATGGGCATGCCATGCATGATTGCTTCATTATGAAAAATGATGACTTGAGAGCATGTAGAAATCAAGTTGGTTTGAAAAATGCAAAGAAATCATTCACCACAAAACCCTCCATGCATTGCAATCATTGTGGTAAAAGGGGTCACACAACTTCACATTGTTGGTTATTGTCGAAGAGAAAGAACTCTCACTCAACACATCATGATCACTCACATGAACTGGCAGAACCAATAAAAAGAAAGAATATGATGTCACGTGCCCTCTACCATCATTTTGGCAAATCTAGGAATGTTAAGCATGATTATCTTCACATGAGAAATAATGACTTGAATACTGTTAAAAATTAGAAGTTCCATGCCAATATTGCTCCTAACCCACAAGGACCCAAAAAGATTTGGGTACCTAAGATTGCCAATTGAGAATTCTATTTTACAGGTGTGCCTTGGAAATGTAAAGCATGAAATCTATTTTCATCGAGAAGGTAAGGCACACAGGCCAACTGGCATGAGTCAGGTTGAAAGAAAAATTAAAAACTAAACTTGAAAAATCAGGTGATATCCCTTCTATTCTCTCTAGTGACTGTGTAAGGTTTTGATTCATTTTGAGTCTTATAGTCATGTAATCTTGTATATGTCCTCACTTGCATTCCATTCATGGTTGCTTGTATATTTGTATGCATCTCAAGTGTCATATAGCATCTTGTTGTAGGGGAGCTTGAAAATTCTTCAAATCATGATTCCATTACATACATTGAGTTTGCATACACCTTCATACTCTGTCATGCATAAGTTGAACATTATGAATTTATGTCATAATGCATAGTAATCCTCCTACCTACATCATCTATGATTACATAGTATATCAAATGGTGACATGTGGAAGGGCAGGTTAAGCCTGTCTGAAAACTATCACTACGCGTGAGGTGATCTTCGGATCTAAGTTCTCCGCCGGGTACTATGAGTCATTTACTTAAAAGGCTGCATATGGGATCGGATTGTCACCGAACATCTTGCATTCATGCACACATTAAGGGGGATCAATCACATTCGTCATATGGGCTTAATGTTCAGGTTCACACATCAGTCATACATTGCATCTAGAGCTGTCTAGGGGATGTTGGTTGTTAAAATAATTTGGCATGCCATTGTTAATAAATCTGAATCATAATTGACAAATCAAATCTATTTTTTTCTTTGGATGCAGATTACACTCTCCAAGCCCAAGTGATGCTGGCCATCCATAGTCAGGCTTGAATCAACTAAAGATATACCTTGCAAGAATAAAAAATAATGAGAACATTCTCAATTGCCACCAGAAGATGGGATACCAGAACTTGAACAATCTCCAGGATCGACTCAAGCACAAGCTAGTGAAAGTCCTTGTACGTGCTAAAGTGGAAGGCTTGGAAGAAAATGAATTATCAAGGCAAAGGTATGAAAACCAAAATATGAAGTATTAACCTTCATGGGGTTAGTGATCTTAGTGCATGAAGGCCTCCAATCTTGTCATCTGAACTAAGATAACTCAACCTTGTCAGTTCATGCAATGACCGTCTTTATCACTTGGTGACACTCTCAAGTGACAATGTACTGATTCTAAAAACCTAAATTGTCATTTACTAGCATGTTGTGATGAATTGGTTGAATCAAAGTGAAAATCTTGAAAGGTGTGTATGAATTGGATATTGAATATTTTTCACTGCATGATCACACCTAAATTGAAATGCATATCTGGTATATCAAATGGCATTTGTGGAAGAGTGGATCATGTCCACTTGGAAGCATTTCCTATGCGTTGAGCTGGGTCTTCGGATTAAAATCTCTGCCTCGTACCAGATCTTGAAAATTGTGATTGGTTGATTTGTGAATGATTCCTTGAGCTGAGCTATGTAAGTTGAAAATATATTTTTGCTCATGATTCAAACATTTGGCTTGTGAATGATTTCTAATTTCAAAACTTGTGAAAGATTTCTAAAAATCTGATTTTGAACAACTCTGAAAATTGGGTTGCATTGTTTAATTTTGATCATGTATGCAGCCTCATTCATAAAGATCATGTCAAAAAAAAATATTTGGTTGATCCACTAATTGAATGTGAATAGTCTCATGTGGAAGTTGTCACATTGGATTGGAATCAAAGCTCTCATCGTGCTTTTGCATCATGTTTTCCATTCGCATATAGTTATAGGTTGCATGCATCATCATTCAATGCATAAGGTGCTTTTAGATCATGCAAATGAATATCATAAGTCTGAATCACTTTGCACACTGCATCGCATTCTTATATGCTCATACGTTGTATTGTATTGAAACTCATGCATTAGTCGCACTTAGTTCATTCAGTTAGCATCCATTCAATTGGTATCATATTGTCCATTCAATTGGTATCAAATTGACAGCACATTGCTCGCATACATGTCATAGTGCATTTGCATAAACTCCCAATGTGTGCTTGCTTGCTATTATATGTTATTCACCCCCATCCTTGAAACTTCTCTGACCCTATGTCTTCTTGATAAATAATGTTGCATTTGAGTCATTATTGGAGTGCCTCATGTCGTACACTCTGGGGAGCTTCTTATTTCATAAGTGCATCTATTTAGGGGTAGCTGCCTTGTTATGTGTTCATGATATTTTCGGTATACATGCTGAATCAAATTCGCACACTTCATGCACAAAATGTGAAAATGAGTGTTAAAGATAAGGATATATGAATTCCTTTTCAACACTCTCGAGATGTTAAACTTGTTGCATGTATGTTGACGAGACAGTTGAGGAAAAAGCTGCCTACCCATTCTTATTGAAAAATCTAAAATAAAAATGAAAGATAGAGTAATGCACGGTCTCACTAAGTAAACTGGGCACATGCCACCTGAGACGTGATGTGGTTCATATATGAAAAGTGTTGACTAGTATCTCTATTCAAAATGAGGTGAAATGGTTCAGTATTCTGAGTAACCGGGGATTCTGGCATGAGCTCCATGCGTCTACTCGCGTAAAAAGGGATTATTTGAACCTGATCACTCTTAAAAAATTCTGACTGTCATGTGATATTGGTTGAGTTGAAAAATGATGGTGAAAACTCTTTGTGGTAGAGCGTAGCCTCCAATACGCTGTTCTCAAAATTGAAGTGCAGTCTATAAAATATCTCCTTGTGTTGATCTGAAAATCTGAATATCCATATTGCAACTATCGTTTTTCATGTTACTCACTTCAACATCTGGAAATTTGATTCATTATGGATTCAGAAAATTAATTGACTACTTTAGCAATTGCATGTATCTCCTATATGATTGCACAATCTCCCATGTGCTACACATGTGCATTCCGATTATCATGACTCTCTTGCATCCTTCTTATACCCATTCCCTTCTTCAATTAGTAAAGGGGAGATATGCTTGCATGTCTATATATACGTATCTGAATGGTTGCATTGTTCATCATGTGTCATCAGTTGTATGTATATAGCCTCATGCATTTCATAAGAAATTCAAATTTGTGAATCACTGAAAATCCCACAAATTTGGACTTCAATTTGTTTATACTTGCCATATGGGGTTTTTGCTCTCCATTGGTATCATGCTTGCATTCATAGTGTCATCACACGCTTGCGTTGAGTTCTTATGCATTTCCAAAAAATACAAAAATTGAAAATTGAAAATAAACAAAAATCTTTTGATGTGCTATCCTGCTCTTGCATGTTGTGAAAATCTGATATGGGATCTAGCTATTGAATGCTATCCTGCTGAACACCTCATCTTGTGAACATCTTCACTGGCTCCCATCCTTGAGGCCAATCATTCCATTCAATTGGTATCAATACATGCTTAATTGAATTTGCTTTGGAGGGTATCATGTTGAATTGTGAAACTAATCACCAATTGATCTCATCTGATTGGAATCGTGTGATTTGCTCCTCCATGATTTGCCCTTGCTTCTTCTATTTTTATAAGATGTGATTTTGATACTTCAAAGGGAGATAAGCTTGTTCTTCCTCATTTGGATTCTTCCAGCTTGTTGATATTGTTGATCATGTCACAGGGGGAGAAAGTGATGCATTATCTCACTTTTTACTAATGTCAAAGGGGGAGAGAAATTGATGATTGTGTGTGACAGGGGGAGAAGAACTAAGCAGAACATCTGTGCCATTCCATTGTATATCATCATTAAATTTGTCATCATCAAAAAGGGGGAGATTGTTGAGTTATGGTTTTGATGACTGTTGTGTTTGTCAAGTTATGGTTTTGATGATAACTAAACTTAATGTGTGCTTTAATGATGATAACTAAACCTGTGGTTGATTACACATGTTCTTGATGATTGTGTTCATTCATCTTGTTGTTTATGTTGGGTTTGCAAGAGGCAAGAGGTTTCATAACCTCTTTAATATGAACAAGCATGGTATTGACCCTGACTATTTTGCTTGCAGGATCAAACTCATGGTAGCCACCTGGTAAACCAAATGTGTGAATAAGCACCCTGCTCCTTTGCAATTCAAAACAGGTGACATATATCATTTACAGTCAAGAGACTTTGGTAAGATACTCACCTTGTTGAAGCTTCATGTTTTAAACCATCAATTTCACCCCATGTCAAATTTGTGTTAATGAATCCTTCCATGTGTTAATTCGAGTATAAACCAACTTGTAATTAACTATAACACAAGCCCATTTCAATCATCAAACAAATGGATAGCTTCAAGTGAGCTAACACTTGACTTTTGCAGGATTGGAGATTGGCGGTCGACCTGTGGACCCTTGGCGGTCGACCTAAAATAATAGAACAGAAATCTGGGAATCTGTGAACCTGGCGGTCGACTGCCAGGAGCTAGCGGTCAACCTATTTTCCCAGTAGCCAAATGGCTATAGGACGGCCCCTGGCGGTCGACCGTTGGACTCTGCAGGTCGACCGCCAGCCCCGAGCTGCCAACAATTGTTGACTTTTTATCATTTCGAGAAAAGCCATTTCTCTTGGATTTCTTTAATCCAAAAGGCACCAAACCTGCCACAAATTGTGGATCTGGTCTGGGAGTGTCCAAGGATCATTCCAAGGATTATAAAACATACACAAGAGGGGTTAGAAACCCTAGTGCTCTAAGGGGGATCAAGGGAGAACAAGTGTGGCTGAAGGAGGAGATCCACGGGTACTGTAGCACCTGCGTGAACAGTGCTTCGAGCCAGATTTCTTCATCAATCAAAGGTGTTTCAAGGTTAGATCTGAATCTATCTACCTCCAAGAAGGTGGAGAAATAATCAAGGTTTAAGCTGCATCCATCATCCCCTTCATCAACTCAAAGAGGATTCGAGGAAGGTGATTCAAGGAGCTGAAGATTCAATGTCCATTTGAAGCCATCAACTTCCAATGAATTGAAGGAGTAAGAAACCAACAAAGAGAGATCAAGGGGAGACCATCAAGCACCATTTGAAGCCAAGGAACTTCCAATTAAGAGGAGAAGCAAGCAAGCAAGCAAGCAATCCATCCAAGGGGATTCAAGTGGAGATCAAGAGGAGGTGTTCAAGTGAAGATTGAAGATATGTTCAAGATCCGTAACATGCATTCAAGGGGAACCCAAAACAGGAGTTTTCTAAACTAAGCCTCATCATATTTATGTTTTGGGTATTGTATTTGTGTTCATCATAAACTGAAGAATCTGTGTGTGTGTGGATCGTGTTGGATCCGTGGTCGTATGTGTGTGTTGTTTTTGATTCTTGTGTGCGTAGGTCTTCTTAGATCTACGTGTGTTGTGTGATTTTATTCAGATCATAGTATTTGTGTGTGGAGTGCTATTTTTGTCGCAGCGTTTGTTGTGATCCGGTTGTCGGATTGTGTTGGAGACATTATCTCCATGTGTGTATGTATTGGGGCGCGTCCTCGTGTGTGTGTACAGGTGTCGTCCTGCGTGTGTGGTTGGAGCATCGTCTCCGTTTGGGGATTTATCCCCGAGTGAAGCCTCACCAGGTTTGGTGAGGGGTGGACGTAGGATTGCCGTCGTTGCATCAGAACCACCTTAAAAATTGTTGTGCATTGTGTGTTTTTGTATGGTTTGTTTGTTTTCGTTGTTTGGTCATGTGGGATCGATGAGTTTGAGAGAATTGTTTAACAACTTTCAACCTCCTAATTATCGTTTATCACATATTTTGTAAACAGCTAATAGTTTTCTTTAAAATTGATAAACACCCAATTCACCCCCCTCTTGGGTGTCATTGATCGCGGGACTTCACTTGAAAATGACCATTGCCTAAGCATCTGAAAGTTCACTTAAAATAGGCTTCTTGGTTTATGAATTGATTGGCATGTATTGTCTTTAAACATAACTTGAAGTCTATTAGAGAATACGCCCCCTAAAAATCATGTTGCTATAATTTCAGTGCAATGACCTCTCTTCAGAGAAATTGGATCCTCCATCGATGAAATGAAGGTTCATCTAGTCATGATGAAGGCTGTCACCTCCGCTCAAAGGAATTCAGAAAGATAAGCTACACTGAGTAACCAGGGACTCTGGCGTCTAAACAACGTGTTTCCTTGAGTCAAAAAGTGAATGCTATATCGGACAGATTAATTAATTTAAAAAAAATGGTTTGTGGTTGACTCTACAACTTGCTTCAAAATAAAAATGGTTCAATACTTGCCTATCTCTTTTCTCCAATTTTTGCCTAATGAAAGTGATAAGTAAGCCAAATAGGCTTGGTTCTATTCTCTTGACTTTTTCAAATGTTTTAGTCATATTATTTGTTGCAAAAATGGTTTTTCTCAAACCTTCATTACTCGAAAATGAGCTTATAAGCTTTAAACCGTTTTGATCTTAACATAAGGGTATATACGCCATTTCAAATTTTAGGGTTGTCTTTTTCAAAAGTAAAAAATCTCCACTTTCCTCATTTAACTCGACAGTGAAAATCAATTTCTCACCGTTCTTCATTTCAAACCCTACGTCTATCACACCCGCTCTCCGGTGATCCTGCATACTCCCACCATGGAGGTCGACGCCCTCGCTCCTTCTCCGTTCCCTCGTGCACGATAGCCCCAGCTAGCTCTCGCACTCCCTCCGTCTCCTCTCCTTCCTTCCGTCCACTCTCCATGGCTCCACCGGTCACCCGTGGCAAGAAGAAAGACGCGGCTTCCTCCAAGAAGGCTGCTGCCTTGAAAGACCACACAGAAGGGCGATCCAAGAGTATTGAGGACCGCCCAGCTACAGAACCAGCCAGGAGAAGGGCTTCCGAGGCCCAGGGGTCCAACACAGACAAGGGTTCGCCGGCGCAACCCAAGGCCAAGCGGCCACGGCTGTCCGCCAAAGAAAAAGGGAAGGCCAAAGCTCAATCAGCTCCTCCGAAGCCCAGTGCTGTTGCCTCCGTCAGGGAAGAAGAAAGTGATCCCTTCCGGATTCTCTTCCCTAGGTATGTGGATTTTAGTGACCGTGAGATGCTTGAGAATTTTCCTAAACTGCTGCCGTTGTTTGAGTTCCAAGGTTGGAGACGGTTTTTGTCTGATTACAGGGTATACTACCCATTTCTAGTTCAACAGTTCTACAAGAACTTGTTTTTTGATGAGAATAAGAAAGTCCTTCGGACTGAAGTCAAGGGGGTTTCCATCAAGCTCACCACAAAACTTCTTCATAGAGCCTTACACATACCCTGGGATGGGGAAATAGAATCTGAGGTTCAGATTAACATGTCCGTAGCTTACACCATCCTGACTGGCAAGCCTCGAAATCCTCAGGATGACACCCAACTTTTGGTCAAATCCTTTGACACCAATCGGTTTCCCCCACTGCAACGTCTACTGCATCATATCTTCACTACCATGATTACCCCACAAGGGGGTGGCAGAAGTAGACTTACTGAGACACAAAGATTCCTTTTTTACTGTCTGTTCAACAACTACCATGTGTGTCTTCTAGAGATCATGCTCCAGGTCATGGATAGTTGCACCCTCAACCGGCGTAGCCTGCCTTATACCACACACCTTACTGCCATTTTTCATAAGGTTGGCATCCCTCTTGATAAGGAAAAGTCCATATCTATTCCCAAGAGTAATGTCTACACCATGAGGTTCATACAAAATTATATGCACTTCAAAAAGGAAGGTGACAAAATGGTGAGGAATCTACCTGGTCTTTTACATGACCCTCCTGCACAGCCAGCTCCACAGGAACAGCCTCCGCAGGAACAGCCTCCGCAGGATCAGCCTGCACAGGACCAACCAGCTTTAGAAGCACAGTTAGATCAGCATGAGGAAATGTTTCATGCAGATATCCACTATGCGCAGACCCCTCAGCAGCAGCAGTTTCCAGATCCCATGGACCAGCCTGGGATGATGATGGCTTTTGGCATCCAAGCTCCTCTGTCTCCAGATAATGAGCCTAGAGTGTTTAGTGCCAGGGATGCCCCTCCTGAATTTCATACCGAGACCTCCACCTCACAAGGTCCTACTTTTGGTGCAACTTGTAGTCTAATGGATATTCATCCTGTCCTCATTCAATTTCTCACTGCACAATTTGGGAGTATGAACTCATCTTTTCGTCAAATCAGTCTGCAAGTGGATAGATTAGACCCCAGACAACTCCATTATGAGCAAGTCCAGAACAGCATATGGGAAAAATTTGTGATTGACAAAAAAATGTCAGATGAAAGAGTGAGAAGCTTTATGCACTCCATCATCAATGTGTGTGAAAGAGCTGGGACTATCATGAAACGGCTTAGGCAAATTCACATTGAAGCCCAGGAGAAAACAGCAGACATGGTGAGGCATGCATATGACATACGAGAAGAGCAAGGTCATATCAACCTCAAGTGTGCCCAACTGATGGATTCCTCCAATTAGCTAGCTGAACAAGTGGTTGGCGCAACTACATCCATCAGAGCACAAGTGGCTGGCGCACATACATCCATCAGAGCACATGTGACCATAGAGACCAACCGATCTCTTGATGCCTACTCCAATCTGGAGCTCACTGTTAATGCTAATACTTCTCGACTACTAAATGCATCCCAACGACAGAAGGGGAAGATATTTTCTGACAGCCATAGGCTCCTTGATGCCTCAGCCAAGATTGCCGAAACAGTGCACACTGACACAGCTCGAGCAGTCAACAGCACCACCAAAGCTGAGGCTAAGATGGATGTCGTGTACAACAAACTGGATATGGTCGGCACTGAAATCCTGGAACTCATTCGTTTGCATAAAGCTCAACTCCAACCAGCCCTGCAGGACGCAAGTGATGAATGGTGCCCTCTCCCTGAAACAGAAGCCACCTCTTCTCATTTTCCACCACAAGGCTGAAATAGAATACATCTGTGAAATGATTCATGGCTGGCTCAAGGACATCAAGGAAAATATCAAGTCTTTGCAATAGTCTGTCAGACAAAGGGATGAGTAGCTATCTCAGAGGGTTGACTCTCTAGCAACAGCAATCTCTCACATGCAACACGACTTTCAAGAGGCACAGATCCTTCACTTTGCCAGTTCTAGCTCCATGCCTCCACCACAGTAGCCTCCTCCTTCACCCCCTCCTTGCTGATGACAAAGGGTGAGAAGTACTAAAGACATTCTTAGAAGACAAGCATCATCAAACATCTAGCATGTAGTTAGCTTTTTCATCTAGCTTTTGCATTTAGATTTTCAATGTAACTGCTTGAACACACATCCTTGCTTGATTTGTACAAAATCCTGGTTAATCAATGAATCAAGCTTTTTGTTGTTGTTGTTGAAAATGCTATATGTTGAAAAATGCTAACATTCAGTTGTTGTGTGAGTGGATGAATCTCCCTTGGTTGATGGCCCCTCAAACCAATTTGATTATATTGCTATATAAATACTTGGATATAATGATTCATGGTTGTCATCATCAAAAAGGGGAAGATCATTAGTAGATATTTGAGAAATATCTAACTTATTTTGGTTTGATGAATTGACTAAACAAGTGCAGAAGAATCTCTCTAAGTGATGTCTCGACACGGCCTAATGATGTCCTGACACATCTAGAAGAGAATGTGTTAGATTTCCAATGTTTGAGCTCCGGCATAAAAGAATGTGCCGACACATCTAACCCATGTCTCGACACATCCAGAAGAAATCAAGCTGAAGCCGTTCTATCTAAGACTCTGGACTCACTAATGTCTAGACACACTGAGTGAAAAGTGTCGACACACTAGTGTGAAAATCTCTGCACTTGGCACTTTTGTCTCGACACCCTCATGCGACAACTCTGCACATGGCTCACATGTCCCGACACCGTTTGGTGTTGTCTCGACACACTCATGATGTCATCACGGAGCCTAGCACAATAGTCCCGGCACAACTCAGTGGGTGTCTTGACACATCAGCCATGGATCTTCAAGTCTTTCAAAGGGATGTCTCGACACACTGACAGGAAAGTGTTGACACATCCACACTCAACCAGAACGATTCTTCAAGGCTTTCAAAGGGATGTCTCGACACACTGACAGGAAAGTGTCGACACATTTGGTTCGACCAGAACGGATCTGAATCCGACGGAAGCTGTCTTCAAGAACCAGAACTTAATCCAGAGGATCCATTTGCTCTGGAAAAAGCCATCAAAGTGCTTCTGTGTCAGAAGATTGTGATTTGGCAGAGATATCCTCTGAAGAAGATCGTACCTTGGCTGCTATGGTCTCCTACCTACCCACATTCCTGTAGACTTGATCGAATAGGAGTCAACTATGCAAATGGAAGCAGATCAAATAATGTGGATGTGACATTTTGGGTGTTGCTTGAAAAGCGGACAATCTTGGTGTTGCCCTAGGACACCAATATATGAGGAGCATGAGCTCCAGTTCGAATGATGCGCACATAGGCAAGAGGAAAAATAAAAAGTTGGAAGACTTGCTGAGGAAGCCAACCTCCTTCCTGATGCTACTGGGGTGAGCGCAAGAAGAAGAAGGAGAAAGTCAAGGACCCCTCAAGCTCTTTCCTAGACAGGAGACTTCCTTCTCATTATTCTTTACTTCGATACTCTGTCTGGCGATTCCACTTTCAGTTTGCTTTTCTTCAAAACAAACTCCATAGCATTTGATCCCTACCTGCGTGTAGGAAGACAGATGGTGTTGACACCGATCTGTGTTTTGGGTTGTGATACATCAAGCTGTGTGGCAGCGGAGTGTGAGAGTGTTTCTCTCAGTAAGAAGCTATGAATCAGCGGGTGTGCGTTGACACCAGTGAAGCCTCACCGTATTGTGTGAGGGGTGGACGTAGGTCTCTAGATTGAGACCGAACCACCTTAAAAGATCTTGTCTTGTGGATTGTTTCTCTCTTGTTCCATCGGTAGAAGCTTGATAGGACTGTTTCCTGATATCATGTGTGTTTCTAGCTTCTTAGCTATTAACTAATATCTATCTCATTATCAGTTGTGTTTGATCTAATTTTTATTTCCGTAAAGAATGACAAAAGGGGGCTGATCTATTCACCCCTCTCCTCTAGATCTGTCTATCACCACTCAACAATAGATTTTTGAAAAACTAAAGACATGACATTGAAGAGAAAATTACAGGGAATCCAGAAATATGTATAACAAGATTTTTAGGTACATGGTTCTATGGTTATGCAATTTTAAGCGTGCTATAATTATAAATTATCTAAAGGATTTTGCGACAGAGTTTTAGACGCTG
Organism: Amorphophallus konjac; assembly: GCA_022559845.1. Taxonomy (NCBI): domain Eukaryota; kingdom Viridiplantae; phylum Streptophyta; class Magnoliopsida; order Alismatales; family Araceae; genus Amorphophallus; species Amorphophallus konjac. The sequence continues at coordinate 177,120,646 of CM040121.1, forward strand.
ATTAATTTGCGTCCAAGGTACTATCGTAGATTCAAGAAATAGCGCCCACTACTGTGGTCGCCAATTCTCTGTCATGGAGAAACGTTGTAAATAGGTACTAAAACATGCAGAAACAGTAGCATATGATCATGAGAAGCTACATGGCCTATCTAACAATGAATATTAAAGGCTTTGCTTGGGAGACTGCCTACCTTTTGATGCTTTAACGGATGAAGATGAAAGAAGAAGAACGAGAGTAGCAGAAGAAGAGGAAGAAGAAGCAATCGGACGTCGCAGATGAAGCATCAAGATGAAGAAGATGATACGGCATCTTCCGTTCACATCAACGGCAGCACGTGCTCGAACAGGAAGCAAAAATAAGAAGAGCAGTGCCCTCTCCACGCACAGGTCGACGCAATAGCAGCAGTACGGCCTCCTTCGCACCAGCAGCAGGATCCCTATCTCGTTTGACGGGGCAAGGTATTTATAGCGAAGGAACCCTAATGGAGTCCTTCGAATGCTAAGGATCCTAGTGGGATTAAACCTTCCTTAGGTTAGAGTCCTAATCGCACAGGATACGCCTCCTTTACCCGATCTACAGCCGCTTTCCTTGTTAGAGTAAAACCCTAATCTCTTGTGCATGGCCAGGCTCATACGTTCAAACACTCTAATGGGTTTGGGCCCCTAGATGTTTTATATATGCAAGGGGTTTCAACGTGGGTTTTTAACGTAAGGCTTAGTGGGCTTTTATTTGTAGTGGGTTTCAAAGCCCACTAATTTGGTATTAATGCCCATTATTTAATTTAGCTATTCCTGTTTTACTTATATAAAATTGGTATATGACTAATATTATATAGTCATTATTATTTAGATTTTCGAGTTACTACAGGTTCCCACACGGTCGCCAGGCGGGTTGTACCTACGAAGTCCGGATAGTTATCCCTGGGTTGAGTGAGTGGTTTCTGCTAGGTTCCCCGAAGCATCAAGCCTCCACCCTTAGAGCTTCTCTTCTTCTCATGAGAGAACCCAAAAACAAAAACAAAAATCAAACAAAAAAATAAAAAACTATGGCCATTGCTGTAAGAACTTGTTCACTCTAGAAAACCACATCCTCTTGATAACGCATTTAATTCCCAAGTTCAAACAATTTAAAATCAAGTTGGATTTGTGATTAATGGAGCGTGTCTTTTCAAACCCCTGCTATGAGGAGGAGTTCGCTCCTCCATATGAGCCCACGCTTAAGGCTAACCATCTATTCGAAATAGAGGATAGTCATCCAGGTGCCTTCATAAGCATGTTCTCAGCTTTGCCGAATGAAGTCGCCCACGTTGACTCGGCGTCATCCCATAGCGATCATGATCAAGCTAGCCTTAGGGCTCCCACACTATCTCCGCGCGAGGATCAAGAACTAATCAGCGTTCTGTCCCGCTACACACCCACTTCAAGAACTATCTGCTGGTCACTATGGCCTCCTGAGGGAAAGTTATTGCCGCTCCCCAGTTTTCCTCCCACTTCACACCACAGCGGGTTCAAACGCCGTTCCAAGGGTCCTCTAGTAGACCCGTTCAAGAGATTCCACCTCAGTTCAACTACCCTACTGCCTCTCACAGGGTTGCTCAGCCCCCAATTCCGCCAGTCACAGCCATTCCCCCGAGAGGGATTGATTCAATCTCACAGCAGGAGATTCAAAGCTACGTTCGACAACAGGTTGCTGAAAGCATGCCGGTCACTCATCCCCATTCCTTAGCTCAGCATTGCAAACTCCCCAATGCATACTTCCCATCCGACTTCAAACCTCCAAAGTATCGGAAGTACGACGGTACTACCGACCACCATCACCATCTTTCGGGCTTTCTTATGGATTCCCACCAATGGCTATATGACTGGGTCTTGTTGGTCCATCTATTCCAAAAATCCATCGAGGGTGAGGCCCTGTGCTGGTTCTCCTCTCTCCCGGCTGTTGATCTCCTAAACTTCGATATAGTCTCTGAGCGGTTCCTCGCTCATTTCGGACACATGTCCAGCATAGCCCCCACCTTATTCGATCTAGTTATGGAGAAAATGAAGCCCAACGAGGACTTCATTCAATTTGCTAATCGCTGGAGAGTCATGGCTTCCCGGACGGAAGTCGCTACCCCTTAATCCCAGGCAGTCACCATGTTGGTGAACAATGCCACCCCACAGCTTAGGGCCATTCTAATGCTCAGTGAACTCCACACCTTCTCACAGTTATACAATCGAGCTCCGATTGTCCAAGCTCAGATGAAGGACGCCACCTTACCACCCTTCTTCGAGACCCGCACTAGGGGCCGAAAAGCTCTAGTCATTCCCACCACAGAAGGGGTGACCGTTAATGAGCAAGTAAATGCCTTTGGCCCACCTTTTAGACCAAATAACCGCCAAACTCTACAACCCAATCAGGCCGGTCCCAACCAAAGTCACGCAGGTCCAAGGCCATATTCTAATGTTCCTCCACCCCAAAGCTACAATCGAGCTGGTCCCAGATGTAGATTCTAAGAAATCCACTTAAGGAATAACTAAGAAGAATTATGGGAAAAAGAAGGGGAAGGGAAGAAAAGGGAAGTATGCGAGGATGCTATATGTAAAGGTGATCGCCAGAGACGCGAAGGCCTCAAAGATATAATAATAAAGAATAATATAGAGTGATCGCGAATAAATATCTTTTAAAATAAGCGGGGGAGATTGTGGATGTCACCTTCTCTTTCTATCGATCGGCCGATGAAGAGAGTTTCTCTTTATTGATTACCCTTGCAAAATAAATAAAACACCAACAAAAGATATTGATTAGAAATCAAGTGAGTGTAGTATCAAATTCCCAAATATGAAATAAACATGAAATCATGGAAAGTGACACACCTTGTGGGTGTTTGGCCTATAAACCCCCATGCAAAGGGTGAGGGAAATATGATGATATGACAATAGGAGTGTGCAAGTGTTGCACAAAAGAAGATGTGCTAGAGTGCACAATATGGAAATCTCAATATTGAGATAAAAAGAAATAAGAAGAATATGATATGATGCATGAACATGTAATGCTAAGTGAATGAAATAAAAGAAGAGGGGAAGAGAAGGCTTATTGGTTTTGTTTCTCCAATTGTGGGCTTCAAGATCTTCAATAGGGAAGAAGCTTCATGGATGTAGAGGCTCCAAATATTCAAGGGAGGAAGAGGAACTCCGTGGATGAAGCTTTAAGGTACATGGGAGCCTCCTCCTTGAGCCTTCAACCCAGCAGCACCTCCTCTTAGTTTAATTGACCAGCCTTAAACACAAGGGAGAGAGGGGTCCTATTTATAGGGCTAAAATTTGGAGTTAATTCCAAAATAAATTAGGAAAACATGTTTTAGTTGGATTTGGCAAGCGATAAACCTTAGGCAAGTGTCCCTTCATCCTTGGAAAGCCTTAAGAGTCCTTTCCCAAGTGAAAAGGGGCTCAAAAGAGAGAAACAAGGAGGTTCTGCCGGAGTTCGGATCTGTGAAAGAAATGGTGACCACTCAGGCGGTCGCTATTTAAAAGGGCGCACGCGCGAGGCGTCGCTAATTCCAAAGCGTTACGAGATGGATTTAGAACTTTCCAAAATTTGAAAAGAATTGGTGACCATTAGGTGGTCGCTAATTAGAAATTAATATGAGTTTCGGACGGAGTGAAAAGCTCAAAATATAGCAAGAAAATTGGTGACTTTCCACACGGGCGCCTATTCATAAATTAGCGACCTTCTAGGAAATCATGGAATCAAAAATAATCTGATTTTGGGTCAAAATATGAAGAAAAGAATTGGTGACCTTCCGCACGGGCGCTATTTAAAGAAATGGTGACTTTCCAGAGTGTCACTAATTCTTGAATTTCAAAAACTGGCCAAAATGGAATCTGCAGGGAATTGGCGCCCTCTAGGCTGCCACTTCTTAGAAAATGGCGCCCTATGGGCTGCCATCTCTCAGAAAATGGTGCCCTCTGGGCTGCCACTGCTCAAAGAATTGGCGCCCATCTGGCTGCCATGTTTCAGAAAAAGCCCTGAAAAAATGGATAAAAAGCTCAGAAAAATCTGAAAAAATAGGAAAAATGTGGGAAAGTTAGGAAAAGTTGAATATTCAAGAAAAATTAGGAAAACCACTCAAATAAGTCCATTTGAGGGTCAAATGGGCATCGCAGTGTGATAGGTGATATGCTCAAAATGATGTCAATTTTGGCGTGTCTACAACTGTACTGCCTTGCCGTCTGCTTTGCAAGGGAGTGACACGAAGTGGAATGGAATAGAATGAAGTGGAATGAAACGTAGAGGAATGAAATGTAATAGAAAGAAGTGAGAGCGAACTAAAAAGTAGATGTCAAAGTGTGATGAGACATGCAATTAACACCACCTGATAGGAATTGAATCAAAAGCTCGGGATGAAGCAATCTTGAGGGGTTTAATGAAATCAACAATTGTTTGGATAAATAAGGAGGAAGTGTGCACGCGGGCATAAAGGAGATGATCAACTTCCAACGCGGTAGAAGCACCCCAGGTCACAAACCTGTAGATTTTACCATTGGGGAGCGGTTACCAGCCAATGTAGACGTACTGCAGCCAAGGTGGATCAAAGGAAAATGATTGAAATAAGAGGATAAAATCCAAACAAAAGAGTTTTCAAGGAAATAGCCCAAAAAGGCAACAAGGTGAACTGAGGACACAATTCGGCGTGGAATATCTCTTATCTTGGAAATATTAAGGATCAATTTGACCTTCACAATGAGTTATTAGAATGATTTTCCCTGGTTAATTCAAAGTCTTGCATGAATACATGATGGGTTTAAAGGGGAAATTAAAATAAATGAAAATATAATATCATCAAGGATAATATTGTTAAGCAGTCAAGACTAAGTCAAGAAACTGATTCATGAGCTGATACTAAGCCGAAGCCCGTTTATCGGTGCAACAACTCGCAAAAGGGAACCATCGTCCCCAATCTTGGACGGCTTAACAGCCTATCCGTATGACTAAGATTCCTCTGGAATCATCATTATTTTTGATGAACGGGAACTCAAATTCAAGATTTACCAAAGCCACAAGGTCCTTGATATAATCTAATAGCGTAATAACATATAGTAAAATGTATATAAGGAGATGGTGATAGCAATAAGTGTGGTGGAACTGATGTTGACCCTAAGCGTATACTTGGACAAGAAGGGGGGTTGAATTGTACCCTTTAAATGTTATGGAAATTTTATAACTATTGCAAATAAAGGTGAAACAATAGACAGATTTTAGCAATATGAGACGAGATTGACCATACGCAAAGTTCTACTCTCAAGCTCACCGGCTCACATGATCGATATAAAAAAGATATACGAACTAGCCACAATCACACAAGATGCGAGAGAGATTTTTAGGTGGTTCAGGACCACGATGGACTCCCTACGTCCACCCCTCACCAACCGGTGAGGCTTCACTCACTTCGAATTGAAGCGCACAGAGTTCACACTCCAAATACACGAAGACATCGTCTCCTACATGATCTACCAGTATATCACAACAATCCGGACATTGCAATACCCGCAGCTCCATCCACTCACAACCGTACGCAGACGGTTTTCAACAAAGAAATATCCAAAGTTTAGAAAACATGAAGAATATTCAATACAAGCTTGATACTCAGAATATACGAATAAAGAATCATCAAAATAAACTAAGGAAGGCTAAGAAAAGATGGAGAAATGTATCCATAGACTGTTGAAGGCCTTGAGATGATCGTCCTTGAGCTTTCAAGGTGAGGAATGGCAGATCTTCAACAAAATCGAAACCCCACGAACCAGTCGGTCCAGATTGAGCTTCCTTGGCTTGAGAACTTTTGAAAAATGGATGTAGATTGAATATCCATGTTGAAAATGTTCCTACAAGGTAGGAAAATACATTAGAAACACAAGAAAATCCTCACCCTTCTCACCTGTGGCCTGGAGTGCTTCCTTCCTTTTCTTCCGATTGATTTCTTCTTGTGCAAGGCCAAATTCGCAGCCCTTATAAAGCACCACAAGAGAGATAGATAAAAGATCATTAACCCCATGAGAAACCCTCTCAAAACTCTTCTCAAATATGTATATAAATCGTAGGGGAATGGCAGTAAAAACCCAAGCCAAACGGATCACAAAATGGCGGTTTTGAAACCAAACCCGAAATCCCGTTTCGGACGCCCCTATACAGGTGTCGACACCTAATTCAGCAAGTTCTGTCCCTTAACAAAAAAAACCACACCCAGGGTGTAGGTGTCGACACCTAGTGCGTTGACACCTAAATTCAGGTGTTCTGTCCAGCCCAAAAAAATGGACTCAGGTGATAGGTGTCGACACTTGCAGTGGGGAAGAACAAAACTGCCTTATGGCAGTCCAGTTCAGCCCAAAAACACCAAATGCCATGCGACCAATTCAAAGGCCCTATTACCCTCTATGAAAACATGATTTTTCCACAGAAATTGTTGTGCCCCTATGGTCCTTTGAATCTCATGGTTTTGATAATGGCCAAACACTATACGTCATTGATGTTTTCAACTTTCATATGACTGAAATACTTGATGCTTTTTCATGACAGATAAGTCAAGGAATGGAGTGGAGATGGCAAAAGTGAAAGCTCAATGATCGCGCCCAAGCAAGGATGAAAAATCCCTTCAAGAAGAGTCAACACTTGGTACAAAAGAGTCGACACTTCATATAGCCAAGGTCGATGCACAATGAAGCATAGCCAAGAGAACACAAGGTCAAAGTCTCAGTAGACATCCTCAAGATTCTGTCGAGTTTGATACCACAGACATGAATGGGCTGCTAAAGGGGTTAAGGGACTGAACGGGAGAAATCTGGGATTTTCCCAAATTTCGGTCGACCGCTGGCCCAGGGGCGGTCGATCGAAAATTCCAACAACCAAAAAGCTACAAAAATCTCAGTAACGGTCGACCGCCCAGGGATTCCGGTCGACCGAAAATAACATAAACGAAAAGGCTTCAACCCTGCAGATTTTTGGTCGACCGCCACCTACCTCTGGTCGACCGGCAGCCCCGATGCAGCAATGTTTGACTTCGATTTCTCAACGTGGGCATCCCCTTTTCTTGGATTTGTTTAATCCTAAAATCACCTAATCCCCCATGATTTGTGGATCTGGTCTGGGGCTTGTCTATGGACCATTCAAAGAGATATAAAAATAACACAAAGAGAGTTAGAAACCCTAAGGAATCAAAGGGAGATCAAGAGAGGCTAAAGGAGGTTGTCCAAGGGAAGAAGAAGAGGGTACTGTAGCCATGAACAGTACTTCGTGCAGAAGTTCTTCATCTATTCCAAGGTGTTTCAAGCTCATATCCAAGCTAGCAACTTCCAAGGAAGTGTACAAGCAAGCAAGGCTATCAAGAGGGATCAAAGGAGATTAAGGGAGGCTAGAGGAGGCCCAAGGAAGAAGAGGTACTTTAGCCGTGAACAATACTCTGTGTAGAGTTCTTCATCTATTCCAAGGTGATTCAAGCCTAGATCTGAAGCAAGCAACCTCCAAGGAAGCTAGAAGCAAGCAAGGTTCTTAAGGGTGATCAAAGCTACATCCATAGTCTTCTTCATCAACTCAAGGGGATCCAAGGAAGCCCATTTCACAAGGAAGAAGAAGTGTTTGTTGCTGAATCAAGAGGAGAGCCTTGTGAAGAAGAAAAAAGCCTCTATTGGTGATCTACATCGCGTGAAGAAAAGAAGATTCAGGCTCTCGCATTTCATACAAGATCTATTTGATTTTAGTATATCTCCATATCTTGTTTGAGCATTTTCATCTTGTTCTCTTTCCATTTTATTCAAACTATTGAAACTAAAGATTGTCCCTACTGGTGGTTAGTAGGAAGGCAATCGGAAGCTCTCCGATCTGCGGTGTTGACGTCCCTACCGGTGGTTAGTAGGAAGGCAATCGGAGGTCTTTCCGATCTGCAGTTTTGTGCGCTGCACTAGTGGAGCTTCACCGGGTTTGGTGAGGGGTGGACGTAGGACTGGGGATTCAGTCCGAACCACCTTAAAATCTCGTGTGTTGTGGTTTCATTATGCGATTATTTTATGCTAGATGCATGCTTAGGTTTTTTTTTTTTAATAAGAAACCCTGCATAGGGACGAATGGGAGAATGCACCCTTTGCCAGAGGTAAAGAGCTGAGCCATTCCACCATCAAGTCCCTAGGAGGTAAATTTTATTGCTATTAAGAAGGAATGATTACATCAATCTAAAGCTGGGCAATCCCAGTTTATCCATACGAGCCTCTCCCTTTATAATTAAGGGTAGCTCATTGAAAGAGAAAAAGGCATTACATTTGGATGAGCAAGCTATGGAGGCCAATGAATCCGCAACTTTATTTCCTTCTCTATCTCTATATTACTTGTTCATCTTGCTAAGCCAATCGTAGTGTACTTCGTTAAGCTAGTTATTTTTCGTTGTAATTCTTTTTATCTAGCTTTAAAGAGGGGTGTTCTGTAAAAAGAGGGGCAGATCTATTCACCCCTCCCCTCTAGATCTGCCATCCACTACTCAACAAGTGGTATCAGAGCCTAATCTCTCACTATGGGATCCAACGACCTTGAGAGAAATGGTGGATTAGCGTCCAAAAGTTTTTTACCTGAAGGACATTCAGTGAATAGGCATCCTTATTTTATTGAAACTAATTATCCTTATTGGAAACATCGCATGCAGGTGTTCATTCGCGCCCAAGACTATGAACTTTGGCCAGTGATCAGCAAAGGTCCGTATGAGCTTACGGATGATGAGGACTTGTGGACCAAAGAACAAATAAGAAAATCCACTGTCAACTGGAGTGCTAAACACATCGTGCAATACTCACTCCATCCAGAAGAATTCTTAAGAGTGGCTACCTGCGCAACTACAAAAGAAATGTGAGACAAGTTAGAGGTAATTTATGAAGGAACCTCACAGGTACGAGAAACAAAAGCCAACATTTTAGTTTCTGAATATGAAATGTTCAGGATGAGGCCTGATGAGTCAACTCGAGACATGTATGCTCGCTTAACTGTGCTTACTAATAATTTAACAGATTTGGGAAAGAAATATTTAGAACAGGAAATTGTGAGGAAGATTCTCATATCACTTACTCCAGCATGGCACACGAAGGCTACCGTGGTTGAAGAATCCAGAGATCTCGCAACTACTAAGGTATATGAACTCATTGGGTCATTGATGACCTATGAGATCAACCTTAAAAACAAAGAGGCTGAGGTGCCTAAGAAAAAATCCCTAGCTCTTAAAGCAGGACCCAGCGGTCAAAGCACTTCTGATGAAGGTGAGGCTTCCGCAAGTGAGCGAGATGAGGATGATGTAGCCATGCTCACACGTAAGTTCAAAAAAAAATTGAGAAAGGAAGGTAAGAGCATCATGAGAGGAAGATCACAGGTAAGGAAAGGTTTCAAAATAATTTTGAAAACTTTAAGAAATCTGACAATATCATTCGCTATTCTTGCAACAAACCAGGGCATTTCAAGACTGAATGTCCTGAAAAATTCAGAAAAACTGACAAATGGAAGGGCAAGAAGAAGAACAAGGCCATGGTGTCCACATGGAGTGACGAGGAAGAAAGTGATGGTGGAACTAGCTCCTCGGATAAGGAAAAAGAAGATCTTTGTCTCATGGCCAAAGGTGACGAAGAAACTGAGGTAAACTCTCCATTTGAAAATTACACAATTGATGATTAGGAGGAAGCATATATACAGCTCATGAAAAAATATGACATGTATAAAAAGGAGAATAAATCATTGAAAAATAAAATTAACCTGTTTGTGCATGATCATGAGATGAATGATAAGACTGCTTCACTTGAAACTGAAATTGAAGATCTTAAGAACATGATTGAGGATTTGGAAGAAGGAAGAAAAGAAATGGTTGACTTGAAAATTGAAAATGAAGACTTAAGAAATGAGATTGATAGTATGAAGCTAAAAATGTAAAGCTATGAAAAGGATAGCAAATTGAGCAATGAGAAGTATGAAGTTGTCAAACAAGTCAACACTCAACTTCTTCAAAATATTGAAAACCTACAAAAAGAGTTGAAGGATAAACAACAATCTTTAGAAAAGTTTGTGGATGGAAGAGAAAACCTAGATGCATTGCTAGGTGCTAGAATGAATTTCAACAAGGAAGGGCTGGGTTTTGAACCCACAAACAAAAGGCCAATTGGGTTAAAGACTGTCACATTTGTTTCCTCTTCTGATGCTTCCACCTCAAACACAACACCCAATCAAAGTCAATAAAAACAAAGTGATAAAGGAAAAGAAAAGGTTGAAGGGGAAGCCACTAAACTCCCCAAGATGAAACCTCAAAAGTCTAAGAAGAGTCAACCATTCCCACAGCATAGGTCGACACTTCCTTGGCCATCGCCCGATTAGGCAGCCAAACAACTTCAGCCTTCAAGATGCCATTGTAACTGGGTTACACATAGAACAGGTCGACACTCCCATTCATATAGGTCGACACCACCTTATTTTTGGGGCAACTGTGATTCCTTTGTGCACCAATCCTATAAGCTTCAAACCCCTAGGTGACAAAACAGTTACTTTCAACCCAAAACCAACAAGTGGCCTCAACGAATTAAGAAGCAGATTTCCTCAAATGTCCACCAAATCCAACAACATCAAAGGGCTTCTAAACAGAAAGTGAATGCCAAAGTTGAAAAGAAAAAACAAATCCCTGCAATAAGCAAAGAAAACATGAATGCAAGGAAAGTTTGGATTCCAAAAGAAATGATATCATGTTTTGAAAATATGAAGAGCTTGATGGGACCCAAATTTTGTTGGGTTCCAAACACCATTGCTTAATTCCTTGTGCATGAATGTCTTGCAGCCATGCATAACAGGTGGTACCTTGATAGCGGATGTTCAAGACACATGACAGGAGACAGATGAAAATTCTGTTTCTTGATGGAAAAGGAAGGAGGACACGTCACATTTGGAGGGGACAACAAAGGAAGAATCATTAGAACAGGTAATGTATGTAAGAACCTCTCCAACTCCATTTGTAACATGTTACTAGTTGAAGCTTTGAAATATAACTTGCTCAGTGTAAGTCAATTGTATGATAAATGTCACAAAGTGTTGTTTGACTCTCATGAATGTAGAATCCTTGAACCAAAATCTGACAAGGTAAAATTTTCTGGTATAAGAGTCAACAATATTTACATGATTGATTTAGATGATCCTGCTCACATAAACCTTTGTCTTGCTGCACCAAAATCTGAGCTTGCTTGGCTATGGCATCGTAGACTAGGACATGCTAGCTACAATGTCTTACATAAACTATTAAAGCATTCAATGGTGAGAGGTTTGCCTGAACTATCTTTTAAACAAGAAAACAAATTGTGTGATGCATGTGCCCTAGGTAAATAAACAAGAAAATCCTTCAAGACTAGATCTGAAAATTTGTCATCCAAATCACTCGAGCTAATTCATATGGACTTGTTTGGTCCAACCAGAACTGTTAGTTTAAGTGGTAGAAAATATGGATATGTCTTGGTAGATGATTTCTCTAGATTCACATGGGTTTTCTTTCTCACACATAAAAATGATGCCTTTGATGAGTTTCAGGCACTCTATATGAAGATAAAGCAGGACAGTGAGTTTAAAATCTCCAAGCTTCAATCTGATCATGGTGGTGAATTTGAAAATACTGAATTCTATAATCTTTATAGGGTTGAAGGCATTTCACATCGGTTTTCATCACCAAGAACCCCGGAGCAAAATGGTGTAGTTGAAAGAAAACACTCATAGAGATGGAAAGAATAATGCTTGCCGAACGGCAACTCCCAAGGAAGTTTTGGGCTGAGGCGGTAAACACGGCTTGTTACATTATCAACCGATCTATGGTAAGGACACACACCAAAAAGACTCCTTATGGGTTGCTGAAAGGTAAAAAGTCTTCTCTTACACATGAAAGTGTTTGGGTCAAAATGTTTCATCCACAATAATGACAAAAGAGATTTAGATAAATTCGAGCCCGATGAAGATATATTCCTTAGATATTCTGATAGATCTAAAGCTTATAGAATTTACAACATTAAGAGTCAAACTGTGGAAGAATCACCCCATGTTTCCTTTGATGAATATCATGATGATTCTAAAAATGATAACTATTACAGGAACAATGATGAAGATGGGGAATTCCTAAGAATGAAGGAAAAGAATGATCCTCCACAAGAAGAAACAAGAGAAGATGGTGACCTAGCTGAATCAAGCAATGCAAGGGATCAAGCTCCAGGAGAAGGTAATGATCCTACAGATATTAGAATTCTTAAGGATCATCCTTTAAAAAATATCATTAGTAGCTTGAATGATCCACCTAGAACAATGTCACATTTTAGAATTGTGGAAGAATTAGATCATCTTACTCTTGTCTCCCAGATTGAACCCAAGAATATTGATGAAGCACTAAAAGATGAAAACTGGATAAACTCAATGCAAGACGAATTAAACCAGTTTGAAAGAAATAAAGTTTGGCATCTTGTTCCTAGACCATCATCATAATCTATCAGAGGCACTAAATGGATTTTTAGGAACAAACTCAACGAGGATGGCAAGATAATAAGAAACAAGACTAGATTGGTGGCTCAAGGGTATAATCAAGAGTTTGGGGTAGACTTTGAGGAATCTTATGCCCCAGTAGCAAAACTTGAGGCCATCAGAATTTTACTTGCCTTTGCATGCTCCCTTAGAATAAAGCTATATCAAATGGATGTAACAAGTGCCTTCTTGAATGGTTTGATCAAAGATAAAGTCTATGTTGAGCAGCCCCCTGGCTTTGAGAACTCTAACCATGCAGATTTTGTATACAAGCTAGACATGGCACTTTATGGTTTGAAGCAAGCACCAAGAGCTTGGTATGAGAGACTAAGCTTGTTCCTCATTTAGAAAGGGTACACACGAGGTAAGGTAGATCAAACACTTTTTACCAAGAAGCAAGGTAAGAACATCTTGATTGTTCAAATTTATGTTGATGATATTGTGTTTGGTTCTACTAAATCTGAAATGTGTGAGGAATTTGCTAACCTCATGACTAGCGAATTCGAGATGAGCCTAATGGGAGAACTCCAATTTTTTCTCGATTTGCAGGTCAACCAAGGAGAAGATGGGTGCTTCATAAGTCAAACTAAATACATCAAGGAGCTGTTGAAAAGATTTGACATGACAAGTTGTAAAATAATTAAAACTCCTATGAGCACCATAACATCACTGGATTCGGATGAAAATGGTAAATTAGTGGATGCAAAGATCTATAGAGGTATGATCGGCTCTTTGTTTTATTTGATTGCATCCCGACCAGATATCCAATTTAGTGTTTGCCTCTGTTCTAGATTTCAAGCTAGTCCTAGAGAATCCTACTTGACTGCCGTCAAACATATCCTTCGATATCTTGTCGGAACTCAAGATTTGGGATTGTGGTATCCGTCATCATGTGATTTATCTCTTATTTCTTACTCTGATGCGTACTACGCTGGATGCAAGCTGGATCGCAAGAGTACTAGTGGCTACTGCCAGTTTCTGGGCGGGTGTTTAGTTTCTTGGGCCTCCAAGAAATAACACTAGGTTGCCCTTTCAACCGCAAAAGTAGAATACGTTGATGTGGGGAGCTATGGCACCCAAGTGTTGTGGATTAAACACCAACTCTAAGACTACTTGGTGGATCTTGGTTGTGTCCCGATTCTGTGTGATAACACCAGTGCTATCAACCTTGCAAAAAATCTAGTCCAGTACTCTAGGACCAAACATATTGAGATTAGACATCACTTCATTAGAGACGAGGTCTTTAAGAAAAACTTTGAATTGTATTTTGTTGATACACTAAATCAGATTGTTGACATCTTCACCAAGCCCTTGTGTAATGACAGGTTTACTACACTCCGAAGGGAGCTTGGTCTTTGCAGACCTCAGGCTAATAAAAATTGAGATGATGATCTTCTTCCATTTGGTTGTGTGCTTTTGCCGATTGGCATCCATGCATTGTTTATATGTAAATATGCCATTTTGCATGTGGTGTAGTATTGCATGTAGTTGCATAATAAAGTTGAATTCATGTTCACGATGCATTGCATGTGGTGTCGCATCATTCTTGCATGGCCATGGTATATCAAATGATGACGTGTGGAAAGGCAGGTTATGCTTGTCTATAAGCACTCACCATACGTGAGGACACACCTCCGCCAAGTACCATGCGTCACTGTCGCATGTAGGCCATAAAGTAAGGGGGAGCTATTTCTTTGAAGCATTCATGCATATGTTTCATCTTCATTCCGTTACCATCAATAAGTGTACAACCATGGGCCGAGTCATGCATTTCATTTCTGCCAACTTCATGAGTGACCAGGTCGACCTCATTTATCATTCCACTTGATTGCAAACATAACTCCTTGAATGCATTCACTGCATATCCTTACGGGGAGTCTTGTTGCTTCTCTTACTCTCTTGCAATCTGAACCTCAATGGCTTCAAGTTTGAATATGTGCTCATGAGACAGTCAGACCTATGGCGTAAGAGCTTTCTATTATATGAACTGATGATTGTGCATCAAATGAAAATGGTTCAGCTTTAATGATTTCCTTCAAGTTCTGATATATATTCGAAATCATCTATGTTCCGTGGTGTTAATAGACTTTAACTAGAGATTGCATGTTGTGCCTTGAATGACTATCCTGAAATCTGAAAATTCAAACTTCATGGAAACCTTGGTGATACACTAAAGCTTCATATTATTTTTTAAACATCTTGATAAGCTGGAATTCCTAACAGTCAATTTGACATAGCAATGATATTGTTGCATAGAGAAATATGTCACGTCCTCAAAACAAGTGACGAATGACATGTCATGATGTGCCCATGTTATCTCTGTCTTAATTATATTGGACTCTAGGCAGAGAAATGGCATAATTACTGAGAAATATATCTCCTCATCAAAGAAACGAGGTTAGATATGTCATGATGTGACATTGCTATCTCTGTTCAATCTGAAACATAACAGTCAGTCTTACCGAATACCAAGGAATACTGGCGTCTAAACAACGTGTATTCTTACGGATATGAGGCATGTACTAGACTCGATTGCTCGTAACATATGAGTCATGTGCCTACAAATGCAAAAGATCATGAATAACAATGCTGCAATCATCATATTCCATGCTTAAGTCATGCTTGTTTAACCTCAATACTAGTTTGTGCTATTCCCGATGAAGTTCTTGAATATGGATGTGTACGACAAAGGAAGGTTAAACACTGCCATGATATGCTATTCTGGTTCATTTCTATTAAAACATAGATGTAGATGCTTTTCAGACTCTATTGTTAATCTCGGATTTCATTAGCTTTTAACCATGTATATTGCTCACGGCATGTTTTAGATCTACATATAATGGCTTGCTCTACACTCCTTATCAGCTCTGCACTCTATGCCATTGGTCACGGACTCTGCCCTATCCCTCCTTTTTGCTGTTGTCAAAGGGGGAGAAGAAGAACTTTGTGAACCTTGTGTGTGATGGGGGAGAATCACCTTGTGAGTGGTGTGATGGGGGAGTGGAAACTTTGTCATGCATACATTCAGGGAGAGCAGCATCCATTCTATACGACATTTGCATAAGCATTCACATGCTTTCATCATCGATCTTGAGCTGCATATAATATCTTGATCTGCATACATATCCGCATTCACATGCTTTCAACATCATGAATCTTGAGCTGCATATGTTACAATTTACCATCTTGGATATTACTGCCGGATAATGACTCACAGTGTTGCCATCATCAAAAAGGGGGAGAATGTTGTGCCCCGTTGGTCCTTTGAATCTCATGGTTTTGATAATGGCCAAACACTATATGTCATTGATGTTTTCCACTTTCATATGACTGAAATACTTGATACTTTTTCATGACAGATAAGTCAAGGAATGGAGTGGAGATGGCAAAAGTGAAAGCTCAATGATCGCGCCCAAACAAGGATGAAAAATCCCTTCAAGAAGAGTCAACACTTGGTACAAAAGAGTCGACACTTCACATAGCCAAGGTCGATGCACAATGAAGCATAGCCAAGAGAACACAAGGTCAAAGACTCAGTAGACATCCTCAAGATTCTACCGAGTTTGACGCCACAGACGTGAATGGGCTGCTAAAGGGGTTAAGGGACTGAACGGGAGAAATCTGAGATTTCCCCAAATTTCAGTCGACCGCTGGCCCAGGGGCGATCGACCGAAAATTCTAGCAACCAAAAAGCTACAAAAATCTCAGCAGCGGTCGACCGCCCAGGGATTCCGGTCGACCGAAAATAACAGAAACGAAAAGGCTTCAACCCTGCAGATTTCCAGTCGATCGCCACCTACCTCCGGTTGACCGGCAGCCCCGATGCAGCAATGATTGACTTCGATTTCTCAACGTGGGCATCCCCTTTTCTTGGATTTGTTTAATCCTAAAGTCACCTAATCCCCCATGATTTGTGGATCTGATCTGGGGCTTGTCTATGGACCATTCAAAGAGATATAAAAACAACACAAAGAGAGTTAGAAACCCTAAGGAATCAAAGGGAGATCAAGAGAGGATAGAGGAGGTTGTCCAAGGGAAGAAGAAGAGGGTAGTGTAGCCATGAATAGTACTTTGTGAAGAAGTTCTTCATCTATTCCAATGTGTTTCAAGCTCATATCCAAGCTAGCAACTTCCAAGGTAGTGTACAAGCAAGCAAGGCTATCAAGAGGGATCAAAGGAGATCAAGGGAGGCTAGAGGAGGTCCAAGGAAGAAGAGGTAATGTAGCCGTGAACAATACTCCGTGCAGAGTTCTTCATCCATTCCAAGGTGATTCAAGCCTAGATCTGAAGCAAGCAACCTCCAAGGAAGCTAGAAGCAAGCAAGGTTCTCAAGGGTGATCAAAGCTACATCCATAGTCTTCTTCATCAACTCAAGGGGATCCAAGGAAGCCCATTTCACAAGGAAGAAGAAGCGTTTGTTGCTGAATCAAGAGGAGAGCCTTGTGAAGAAGAAAGAAGCCTATATTGGTGATCTACATTGCGTGAAGAAAAGAAGATTCAGGCTCTTGCATTTCAGACAAGATCTATTTGATTTTAGCATATCTCCATATCTTGTTTGAGCATTTTCATCTTGTTCTCTTTCCATTTTGTTCAAACTATTGAAACTGAAGATCGTCCCTACCGGTGCTTAGTAGGAAGGTAATCGGAAGTTCTCCGATCTACGGTGTTGACGTCCCTACCGGTGATTAGTAGGAAGGCAATCGGAGGTCTTTCCAATCAGCGATTTGGTGCGCTGCACTAGTGGAGCCTCACCGGGTTTGGTGAGGGGTGGACGTAGGACTGGGGATTCAGTCCGAACCACCTTAAAATCTCGTGTGTTGTGGTTTGATTGTGCGATTACTTTGTACTAGATGCATGCTTAGGTTCAATCTCTATATTACTTGTTCATCTTGCTAAGCCAATCATAGTGCACTTTGTTAAGCTAGTTGTATTCCGCTGTAATTCTTTTTATCTAGCTTTAAAGAGGGGTGTTCTGCGAAAAGAGAGGCAGATCTATTCACCCCTCCCCTCTAGATCCACCATCCACTACTCAACAAAAATGACATGCATTTGAAAGTTTTGAAAACTCCATTCAACCTTGGTTTCAAATGGAAATATAGGAACCAAAATATGCAATATGCAGCCATGAACCTCTAAGAAAAACATGGATGAGTTACACGGAAGGCCCCAGAATCAACAACCCATCTTTCAAAACAATGCTCCAAACTGTGTCAAGAGCAACATGACCAATTAAAGATGTATTCATGAAAAACAAACATGGTCCAAACTCAAAAATCTCATTTTGTCAAAACATGAAGAATTTAAAACATGTTGTAAACACCAATGCTCCATGAACATAGTGCATATACAGATTGATGCTCAATGAATGACTTGGCTTGGTGGATACAAGACAAGCATGATGAGGTCAACTCCAATCTTGATAAGGTCAACTCCTCAGAACAAATTTTCAGCTTTTGATTGACTTGAAGACTATATCCACCTTGGGTTAGTAGCTGCAAAACAGGATAATGGAAAAATGAGCACCTTGGTTAGCATTCTTCAATGAACTGTTTGAAAGACACATACACACGAGATTTGTCATCATTAAAATATAACTACCAAAATTAATTAGGAGGTCTAACAATCTCCCCCTTTTTGATGATGACAAAACGGTGTGTGCATGATTTGTGCAATAATTCCAAATGCCAATTTATTTGACAAATAGTGCGTCAAGTGTCTAAATGTGAAAGATGGACTATGAGGAACTTGTATGAATAAGTATGGACATTTATGAAAGATGAGTATCTAGATCTGAGAGAGTAAGTGAGAATTCACAAGTGTAAGAACTGTAATGCAGAATTCACATGTATGAACTGAAGTATATGCACCATTTTCTCCCCCTTTTTGTCATCAACAAAAAAATGACTAACAATGAGGTTATTTAACCTGTTATTTACATGTATGAACTAAAGATGTATGAAATGTCAAGCACTCAAGCAGACATGGAAGTATTAAGCATGTAGTAATCTATATCTCACC
This sequence comes from Amorphophallus konjac, assembly GCA_022559845.1. NCBI lineage: Eukaryota > Viridiplantae > Streptophyta > Magnoliopsida > Alismatales > Araceae > Amorphophallus > Amorphophallus konjac. Next base: position 177,139,199 of record CM040121.1, read on the forward strand.
CTCAGTGGGGTAGAAAGGGAAAAAAAGAATAGTGTATTCAAATCAAATTGTGTCACGTGAAGTATAATCAAAAAAAGTAGTGCATGCATATGCTAGAGTTATTGCATAAATCATGATAGGAGCAAATTCAAGATAGACATGCATCACAATTATACCCAAGAGTGAAATATCTAGAAATGAGTAATGAACTTCAAAAATATATGGATATTGACAGAATTTCTAAAGAACACTAAAGGGTTATTTCCTTCCTACAATTCCATTTCGATCCTCGACTTTTGGTAGCTTCGCACAACCCCTTTTTGTTTCTTTTATTAGATTTCACCGTTCGGCGTGAGTCACCTCATGTGTCTCAATGGGGTTTCCCGGTTACTAGGATTCATCGCGCAATGTGGATTTTTTTGTTTCACCTTTTGACGCGAGTTTCCTCATTTATTTCAGTGGGGATTCCCGGCTACTTGGTTTGACATTCCACTTATTGAAGTTTGCAGGGTAGATAGCTTTTTCCTCACGATTCTCTTAATTTCTATGTAAAAAATTATTTCCCTTGAAGTGTTGAAAAGAATTTCTGAAATCCTTATCAATCAAAGTCATATACATCATTTTTATGCAATGTGTGTGGGTAATTGCTTTGTATGTAGAAAATAAATTTGCCTAGACATAGTTATGACTCCCCCTAAATGTATGCACATGTGAAAATAGATCCTCCTCCTTTGTATATGTCATGATTCATAAAAGATCAAAATCACTGCATGTTTATTCATCAAGGAGGTGAGGTCTTAGAAAATTTTCAAGAATTAGTTTTCTAGAATATATACATGCAGTCATGCAAAGATTTGAAAATGAATTCATGCAATTATGATTTTCGGTACATGGCAGAGGTGAAGGTCCAAAGACCCAACTCACGCATCGGGAGTGTTTCCTGATGGAGTTTATCCATCCTTCCACAACTCAAGATTTGAGATACCGAAGAATCATGGCATTCAAGCAAGTAAAGATGGAAAGTATGCACAAGCATATGCATGTGAATGAAAAGTGATGAAAGATTATTTCTATTCACAAGTATGCAAGGATATATGCATGTGTTATCTATGTATGCAAAAGTGAATTCTTATTTGCAAAAAGTGAGTGAAAGTATGAAAGACTCTTTGAGCAATCTCAAGCAATCATAGACTGAATTTATCACTACCAAAATCAACAAGTGTGTGAATGAAAATGCACATGAATTTAACATAAGATTTCAAAACTAAGTTCCCTTACCTTTGCCTTGAGAAATCATTGTTTACCCACATCCATCTTGGTCTCAAGGCTCCCATGCAATCATGAGAACTCATGCAATATGTTTGGGTATCCATATTTTCTTGGGTCCCTTGGAGTTAGTTCTATGTTGAACAGAATACATTCTATTTTTCCTCTCAAACCATTCATCATCGGCCTTCATCAAATCACAAACATACATTGAATGGCCGATCATTCCATAATAAAAGCAAGTGACATTTGATTTTCTAAAATGACTCCTATGCATATATGATTTATCAAGATATGAATTCATGCATGAGTCAACAGGATAATGATGACATGAATCACAAGATTTCTGAACTTGATTTCTCACGAACGAATTTTTCTTTATGTGAGAGTGTCCCATATCACTCTTCTCATTCCTAGCAGTTCCATTGCTAGTCTCACCATGGTCAAACGTTTTCCCTTTTCCTTTCAATTCTTTTTGAACAATATCTTTCAGTTTCTTTAACTCAACATGCATGGTATTGAAGTTGGCTTCTACTTCTTTCTTGGATTTTTCACAATCATTTAATCTCAATTTGAGTTCTCCCAACTCCCTTACCAATTGTTCATTTTCTGTTTTCAATTTTTCAGCATTGTCATAGGCATGTTTCTTTTCTACTTCTAAACATTCTAGCTCATCCACATACAAGGTTAGCTTGGATTGAAAATCTTCTTTTTCATCTTTGAATTTCTCAATTTGCATTTCGAAAAAGCTACACATATCACATGGATTAGTTGAGCTAATCAAGTCATGAAATTTCTTTTTCAGATTTTTAACATCCTTTTTAGACTTCTTATACTTCTGATATAAATCCGCATAGGCTAAATTCCATTGTTCAGTTGTGAGATTTTTGGAATCAGAATTTACCTCAGAAGTTTCCTCATCAGCCATCAAACACAAATTCTGGACCAGCTCGTCCAGCTCATCCTTCTCGCTTCCAGATTTTGAACTATTCGTGTCCTCGTCGCTCCAAATAGCTTTCATCACCTTTTGCTTGCTAGCTTTTCCTTTCTTCACTTTTCTCTCAAGATTTGGACATTCATTTCTCATGTGTCTGACCTTGTTACATTCATAGCATATAATCTCTCCTTTCTTTCTCAGTGGTTTCTTTTGAACTTTTCTAGAAGATGTTCCATTTCCTCTAGCCTTCCTGAAAAGCTTCCTAGCCCTACTAGTGATGAGTTCCACTAGTTCTTCCTCGCCACTGTCAAGACTTGAGCCTTCATCACTCTCATCTGATGACTTCGTGTTAACCTTGAATGAAAATTGTTTCTTCTTATCTTCCTCCTTCTCTGTCCTTTTAATGTTGATTTCATAGGTCATTAATGACCCAATCAACTCATCAAGAGTGAAGGTGCTGAAATCTTTTGAATCTTCAATAATCCTTGCCTTCGTGTGCCATTGCGATGACAGAGATCGAAGGACCTTTCTCACAAGTTCTTGATTCGAGTATTCCTTGCCAAGAGCTTTCAAGGCATTGGTAACTTGCATAAGCCTATCAAACATCTCCGAGATGGTCTCATGCGGTTTCATTATGAATAGCTCGTATTCTTAGACTAATAAATTTGTCTTTGTTTCCTTGACTTCTGAAGTGCCTTCATATATCAACTTCAGCTTGTTCCACATTTCCTGTGCAGACAAGCACATAGATATACGTGAATATTCATTTGGATGTAAAGCACATTGAACAATATTCATAGCTCTGAAATTTTCACAAGATTTTTTGATATGTTCTTCAGTCCAACTGTCCTCATCATTGGGCAATTGATAAGGACCTTTACTTATGACTTTCCATGAATTATAATCCTGTGCTCGCAAGAACACAGTCATTCTGTTCTTCCAATAGGGATAGTTAGTCCCACCAAAGAAGGGTGGTCTATATATCGAATGTCCCTCGGGGATCATTCCCTTGTTGGCCATAGCAAAGGATCTTTGCTCTACAACTATGAGGTTGTCCTAAAAATCAGAGACCCGCTCTGATACCAGATTGTTGACCCTAAGTGTATACTTGGACAAGAAGGGGGGTTGAATTGTCCCCTTTAAATATTATGGAAATTTTATAACTATTGCAAATCAAGGTGAAACAATAGACAGATTTTAGCAATATGAGACGAGATTGACCATATGCAAATTTCTACTCTCAAGCTCACCGACTCACACGATCGATATAAACAAGATATACGAACTAGCCACAATCACACAAGATGCGAGAGAGATTTTTAAGTGGTTCGGGACCACGAGCCCGGGCTCCCTACGTCCACCCCTCACCAACCGGTGAGGCTTCACTCGCTTCGAATTGAAGCGCACGGAGTTCACCCTCCAAATACACGGAGACGTCATCTCCTACACGATCCACCAACGGATCACAACCATCCGAACACTGCAATACCCGTAGCTCCGTCCACTCACAACCGTACGCAGACGGTTTTCAACAAAGAAATATCCAGAGTTCAGAAAATAGGAAGAATATTCAATACAAGCTTGATACTCAGAATATACGAATAAGGAATCATCAAAATAAACTAAGGAAGACTAAGAAAAGATGGAGAAATGTATCCATAGACTGTTGAAGGCCTTAAGATGATCATCCTTGAGCTTTCAAGGTGAGGGATGGCGGATATTCAACAAAATCGAAACCCCACGAACCAGTCGGTCCAGATTGAGCTTCCTTGGCTTGAGAACTTTTGAAAAATGGATGTAGATTGAATATCCCTGTTGAAAATGTTCCTACAAGGTAGGAAAATACATTAGAAACACAAGAAAACCCTCGCCCTTCTCACCTGCGGCCTAGAGTGCTTCCTTCCTTTTCTTTCGATTGATTTCTTCTTGTGCAAGGCCAAATTCGTAGCCCTTATAAAGCACCACAAGAGAGATAGATAAAAGACCATTAACCCCATGAGAAACCCTCGCAAAACCCTTCTCAAATATGTATATAAACCCTAGGGGTATGGGGGTAAAAACCCAAGCCAAATGGATCACGAAATGGGGGTTTTGAAACCAAACCCAAAATCCCATTCCAAACGCGCCTATACAGGTGTCGACACCTGGTGTCGGCGCCTATACAGCAAATTATGTCCCTTAACAAAAAAACCACACCCAGGGTGTAGGTGTTGGTGTCGACACCTAAATCCAGGTGTTCTATCCAGCCCAAAAAAATGGACCCAGGTGATAGGTGTCAACACCAGGTGTCGACACTTGCAGTAGGGAAGAACAAAACTGCCTTATGGCAGTCCGATTCACCCCAAAAACACCAAATGCCATGCGACCAATTCAAAGGCCCTATTACCCTCTATGAAAACATGATTTTTCCACAGAAATGACATGCATTTGAAAGTTTTGAAAACGCCAATCAACCTTGGTTTCAAATGGAAATATAGGAACCAAAATGTGCAATATGCAGCCATGAACCTCTAAGAAAAACATGGATGAGTTACATGACCAATTAAAAATAAGAAGGCCTCGGAATCAACAACCCATCTTTCAAAGCAATGCTCCAAACTGTGTCAAGAGCAACATGACCAATTAAAGATGGATTCATGAAAAACAAACATGTTCCAAACTCAAAAACCTCATTTTGTCAAAACATGAAGAATTTAAAACATGTTGTAAACAGCAATGCTCCATGAACAGAGTGCATAAGTAGATTGATGCTCAATGAATGACTTGGCTTGGTGGATACAAGACAAGCATGATGAGGTCAACTCCATTCTTGATAAGGTCAACTCCTCAAAACAAATTTTCAGCTTTTCATTGACTTGAAGATGATATCCACCATGGGTTAGTAGCTGTAAAATAGGATAATGGAAAAATGAGCACCTTGGTTAGCATTCTTCAATGAACTATTTGAAAGACACATACACATGAGATTTGTCATCATTAAAATATAACTACCAAAATGAATTAGGAGGTCCAACAACTGAGATATAAGGCGTAAATACCGTGAGACCTGAGTAATGATGCCCGGATGGTGGGACCAAGAGCTTCTTTCCTGCACTTAAAATTCATTACCCAAGATAAAAAGGGTGACAAGCAATGAATAAGCAATTGCATAGCATATATCCAAGTAAAGCAACCAAATCACAGCATGTTTCAAAACATCATTGTATAAGTATGTGTAGGAAAGCATGAATAGCGTGGGTTGAAGCATAGCATGATCACGAACAACTTAGCATGAAAGCATAGCATAACAAGGTTTTGAAACATGTAAAGCCTCATCGTTTGTTGTTTGTCATGAGGATGACAATCTTGGTAAGCTATAAGTTTGAAGTTAAAAGAATCTTGATCAAAATAAAGCCCAGAGGTAGGAGTAATCCAGTGAAGTCAGCAGGAGTTGCTTAGAAAGATTTGAAGATGATTGATCAATTAATGCCCAGAGTGAGAAATCATGAAGATTAACACAGGGAAGAATCGAAAGGTAGATAGCAATGAATGGAGAGGACTCATCCCGAGTTATTGGTCCTTCTTGCAAAAAGGTTGTCCCTGCAGAATGACCATTAGAAAAGTATAACGCAATTCCTTTTCTTTTTTGAATTTTTGAAATATGCAAACTTTTTATGGGTTTTAAAAAAATATTCAATTTTTATGGATTTTTGGAAGATATTTAATTTTTTATTAGATTTTTGGAAGATATTTAAATTTTTTGTTAGATTTTTAGAAATATTCAATTTTTTTTGGAATTTGGAAGATATTCAACTTTTTTTTTTAGATTTTTGGTTTAGACATTGCTAGTGCAGCATCAAAGGTTGTTTAAACCACTGGCTAGGGGTCCTTGTTCCTTCCCCTTTCGCTAAAACTACCCAAAGTCGGGCATGTATTGAATGGTGGCACCCTATGGCCGACTGCCCAAGGTTAACGGTACCTCTACTAAGGCCATACCTGAGAAACACTCAATCTTGAAGGGAGAAGAGAAGAAAATTGGGGATAAGCTTAATGTAAGTTAAGAAGATAATGGGTTTCGACTTTCGTCCATAGCACAACCCCTAGATATTCGGTTTGTTGCACCGGGACTTTGTGTCATATCATCGAACCTTAAATCTCACTTAGGCACGCATACGACCGGACTCATAACGTCCCGTGGGGAAACTTTACTACCCTCTTGCCATGCCAAATTTTGATTTTTCTTTTGATTTGCTCATCATCATTTTTTTCCTTTTTGTTCTTCACTTCATTTTGAACTTTTGGTGTCCTTTGGACTTGAGAGATATTGCAATTGAAACATGATATCTTGAGAATAAGGTCATAATAGACTGCCCCTATTTGAGACTTCCTCTTGTCGGGGTGTGCTTTGGTTGGTTGTTTTTCCCAGAATATCTCTGTTCTCATATTTCAGCCGAAGTAAAAAGAGAAAAAGACTTCGTGCTCTCAAGCATGGCCCAAGTAGCAACGGTGTTTTATCAAAGGAGACGGCTAAGGACACCGTGAGGTGTGTGGAGTGCCCAGCTAAGGGTTGCCCTTAACAAGCGGGGAGAGAATGTCGAACTCCCAGCGCGGGGTTCTTATTGCCAAAGAATGCTGTATAGCAAGCTTAAAGACTCTTTTGAAATTGAATTAAAATAAAGAAAAGCTTAAGATAAAGGTCTAAAACAACCACTCTTAATCAAGTTAAGAAGCACTTAATTTTAAAAACTATACGTTAATAAAGTGATGAAAATGCATAAGAACGCATACTTACGCACATACGTTACCTTGCGACCTTTGTAGAAGCAGCTGCCGAAGGTGATCATGGGATTTGTTGTCCTCTTTTGGCAGATAAGAAAGGGTAGCAAAGTTTGAAAGTGACTTAACAAGAAGGAATGGTGTCTGGACCAGACTTAGACGAATAAGGAGAAAAGAAAGAGAGGTGAGGGCTAGAACTCCCTCACTAAGGCGCAGAGACCCTGATCACATAAAAGGTCTACAGAATGAAAGGGAAATCAAGTGGAGGAGTGAGGACTAAAGCTTCGAAAGCAGTGGGAGAACGGGCAGATGCCCAAAGCAGTTGATGCGGAAGAAGTCGAGTCAGACTCGGGATTAGATGGAATCAAGAGAAGAAATTGGTAAATCGAGAGAGGAGGATCCGGAGAGTCCAAAGGCAAAGGAGGAAAATCATGATGAGAAGAAGAACAATCCGGAGGTTCTGGAGGGGGAAAATCCCGGGGGACGCGATGCCCTAGGGAAAAGTATGGGAAAAGGTAATTTAAAAGGAAGAAGAGGACAAAGGATGAAATGTCCTGGAGGAGTAGGAGGATGAATCGGAGGAAAGGGAGGAAGGAAGGGAAATCCGGAGGTTCCGGAGAAAGAAAGTACCGAGGGACACAATGCCCCGGGAGAATCAGTGGGAAGCCCGGAGGATCCGGACATGTGGGTGTATAGGGGCGCGATGCCCGGAGAAGGAGGTCTGGAGGTTCCGGAGGGGGAAGATACCATGGGACACGACGCCCAAGGAGAATCATTAAGAAATTCGGGGATTTCGAGAGAGGAAGACTCCATGGGACACGATGCCCAAGGAGAATCAATGAGAAATTCGGAGGTTTCGGGAGAGGAAGACACCGTGGGATGCGATGCCCAAGGAGGACGGGAGAGAAATCCGGAGGGTCCTGATGCAAGAGTTAGGAGTGGGCGTGATGCCCTAAGAGAAATCTGGAGGGGGCACAATGCCTGTCAGGTGTAAGGGGACCCAGAGATCCCGAAGAGGGAGGTGAATAAGGAAGAAGATGTGGAGGATCCGGAGGTTCCGGAAGGTGGGGAAGATACGGGTTCGAAAACCTGTGAGAGAAGTAATGCATGTGAATGCAATGCAATGGATTCAATGAATGCATGGGATGCATGAAATGAGAGGATGGGATCCACTTCCTCACCCATGGAGTGGCCCATAGAGAGACAAATGTGGACGGAATAGGATAAAGAGTGAATGAATCGATGGAAGGCCTTTAGCAAAAGAATGCCCACCCCTCCAAGGTAAACAAAGTGCCTGGCCAGATGGCCCAATGGGCGGAATCAATGTCCGAATACTCTCATATGTTATGATAATACGGGAAGAGAACCCCTTCTTTTGGTATGGAAGCTGTATAATGATGGACCGCGGGGTAATGAGAGCATCAAAAAAATGTCAACCCATGAAGAAAGTGACTTTGATAGTAGGCCGACATGGCATCAACTTACAAGACTTTTTCATGGTGAACATAAGTGGAGACTTTTCAAATATGCCTGGTACAATGACATGGATCGGCATCCGGCAAACAAAGTTTTGAACTTTGAACAACATCGCCGAGGCTGAATCCTTCTTGCCCGATTCTTGAACATCCTTGGCACATGTGCTTGCAGAAACACACCCACTCCGAGTGGTAGAGGAAGGTAAGATGGAAGCGGTAGGCTTAATAGATGGTGGTGGTTTAATGGAGAGCGTCGGTGAAAGGGTAAGTGGGAACGAAGGTTGAAACACGTCGGGCTTCTCACCTTGCTCAGAAGCGACTAGGGTCGGATTGAGTGCAAAAATATGTAAATCCTGTTCAGGATTAGCCACAGGTAAAGGTGAAGGGTTAAGTGGAGGGTTGGCAAATACCGGCTTTGGGGTTATAAGGATAGTGGAGTCCTTAGGTAGCGGCAATGGGGTGTTATTTGGTTTGGGAAAAGGTTTAATGGAAGGCTTGGCGGAGGCTGATGGTGTGGAGGTAAGCTTGGATGGCTTGGTGGAGGGTAATGGTGTGGGAATTGGTTGGGATGTAGTGGGAGGTTCGGTGGCAGCCGGTGTAATGGAAGTTAATGATGGCTCGGCGGAAGCCGGTGTAATGGAAATTAATGGAGTGGTAATTATAGGTGTAAAAGGAAAAGGTTTGGTGCGTTGGAAGTGTCGGATGGGGCGAGAGGCATTAGGGATAGGAGACGCATGGCGTTCCGATGTAGGTGATTGGAGTATCGACCCATCATCATAACACCAAGAGGTTTCATAGACGGGGTTAGGGACGGTGGCATCGTCCTGAGCAGGGGGTTCATCGGGCGGCAATGGAGGGAGTGGAAAATGGAGAAAACTTGGAATGGGTGCCTTCAAAACTTCATCATTTTCATATGCCGTCTCCAATTCTTCATAATCATCAAAATCAAGTGGACGCCATGGTGGAGGCGTAATAATAGGTGGTGGAATGTAATGTTGTGGTGGAGTATAACGTGGAGGCAAATACGGATGGTCATGATATTGTGAAAAATTTTGTGGAGGTGAATGCGGAGGGCCATATGAATGAGTGGGGCGAATGAGTGGAGGGAGGATGGCGTCCACTTGATTTTTGAACTTCATTGAATCATTTGGCTCACTTGAATCTAAGATGCCATTATCTCTCCTCTCCTTCCAATCTTTTTCCATCTTGGTGATGTTGTTCATGAAGGCGTGAAGAGGATTGACTTGAGAAGGAGGAGGAGGAGCGGGCCGCGGGCTTGTGATCCTCTTGAGTTGTTCCTCCATCGAAGCAATTTTATCAAAAGGAGTTTGTTGGAGGGGTGTAACTTGAACATTGGAGGGTTGGCCTTGAGAGGAAGACCGTGGAGGGGTGGCTTGATATGAAGGCCGTAGTGAAGGGTTAATGGGCCGACCCACAAAAAGACCCGGATGGACCGGGTTGCAAGATTCATAAGGGCCTTGGGGCCATGAAGGAGGAGGAATAGAAGGAGGCGGATAATGGATCACCCGAGAAGGAATGTGTGTAGAAGAAGAAGATAGATGACAAGAGGGAGGCGGGTGATGGGCCACCCGAATGGGAGCGTGCATAGAAGAAGATGGGTAATGGACCACCCGGGTATGAGATGATGAAGGGGGGTGATGGGCAACCCGTGAGGAATTGGAAGGAGGTTGAGATGGAGATGCACTCTCAACAATAGCCTTAAGGGTTTGGATTTGTTGAGGTGCATGAAGGACTTGAGAAACCTTCTCGTCGTGCGGATGAGAGGGTCCCGGGGAAATAATAGCTCGCGAAGGATTCAAGGGACCATGGGATTGGACATTGCCCATGGGTCGGGCAAGACCACAAGAGTAAGGATGTGGTCCCTTAGAAAAATTTTAGTGAGAATTATAACATCGAGGATCATATGATGTGCTAGGTTTATCATCCTCATGAATATATGATTTATTCAACATGTTGGTTTTATTATCAAGATGAAACATCATGCAAACGTTCAACGGTTCAATTAAAACAATTTGCAAAGAATAGCAAACAAGTTGAACATTTATACTTGATTTTTTTTGTTTATTTGAACCTTGGTAGGTTAGATGATTTTGACAAATTTGATATGATTCACTCAAGGTAAGAACCTAGTTTCAATATGGATTTTCTTCGATGCCAACAAGGTACACTCTCTCACCATGCATAAGCCAACTAAATCCTGGGTACTTCAAGGGTACAATCTGCCCAAGCTTCCGTGAGGGAATCCACGGGTACGGGGACTTATGGAGGCTTGGTTTAGAAATTTTTAATCCAAAGAGACGGAATGCTCAATGGAGGGTCCTTCCTTCACCAAGAGAGGGTATGGTATCCTAGAATGTGTGGAGAGAGGAGGTCTCCTAAGCCAAATACAATATGAATGCAGAACTAATGTAAATCAATGAATAAAAAATGTATATACTAACAATATGTAAGAAGTATGCACAATAAGTAAGAAAAGAGTGAGAATCTGTGAAAACACAGGAAATTGGCGCCCTGACAGGTGCCACCAATTCATGAATGGGCACCCCTGTGAGTGGGCGCCAATTACAATTTTTTTCCTTTTTTTTAGAATGAGGGGATTGGCGCCCCCCTCAGTGCCACCATTTGTTTAATGGGCGCCCATCTGATGGGCGCCAATTCAAATTTTTTTTTAAGAAATGCAGGGAATTGGTGCCCTTACGATGGTCACCAATTGATGAATTGGCGCCCTCCGTATGGGCACTAATTCTTGCTATCCCAGAAACTCACCAGCAGCCAAAAAGCTTAAACAGTGAGAAAAAAACCAATAGGGAAGAAAGGAAAACACTCACAATCACAAGATAAGAATCATGGCAATCAGTAAAAAATGAAATAAGACATGGCATGCTCATTTTTTTTTAATAATAGATGGATAGATAAACGGAATTTCTAAAAATCTATCAAACTAGTCAATCACTTAGGGAGAGTGCTACGTGGAGCACAAGAGGAGGTGCACTGTGGGTGCAAAAGGGAGATGGCACACGTGAGTGCCCAAGGGAGAGGTAATCAAAAGAAAAATAAAAGGAGTCCCACCGTGATCGCCAATTTGTACATTCTAAGAAATCCACTTAAGGAATAACTAAGAAGAGTTATGGGAAAAAGAAGGGGAAAGGGAAGATAAGCTAATCCCTTTTATTCTAATCTTTGGCTTCTTTAGCATGTACTCTGAAATGTAATTCCTTTTATTCTAATCTTGAGCTTCCCTCTCATATAAAGGGTGCAGCTCGGCTAGATAAGCTAGGCATGCCTAGCGTTCGAGTGATGTAATTGTAATATCTGCCTTTTTCATATTCTTATAAAATTTTCCCCTAGTGGAAAGGTGATGGAGTGGGTAAAATCCACTCCTCCCCCTATCTCTAGGCAGGGCTTTACACACAAAAAAAGGGGGGGGAAGGGAAGAAAAGGGGAGCATGCGAGGATGCTATATGGAAAGGTGATCGCCAAAGACGCGAAGGCCTCAAAGATATAACAATAAAGAATAATATGGAGGGATCGCGAATAAATACCTTTTAAAAGAAGCGGGGGAGATTGTGGATGTCACATTCTCTTTCTATCGGCCGACCGATGAAGAGAGTTTCCCTTTATTGATTACCCTTGCAAAACAAATAAAACACCAACAAAAGATATTGATTAGAAATCAAGTGAGTGTAGTATCAAATTCCCAAATATGAAATAAACATGAAAGCATGGAAAGTGACACACCTTGTGGGTGTTTGGCCTTTAAACCCCCGTGCAAAGGGTGAGGAAAATATGATGATATGACAATAGGAGTGTGCAAGTGTTGCACAAAAGGAGATGTGCTAGAGTGCACAATATGGAAATCTCAATATTGAGATGAAAAGAAATAAGAAGAATATGATATGACGCATGAACATGTAATGCTAAGTGAATGAAATAAAAGAAGATGGGAAGAGAAGGCTTATTGGTTTTGTTTCTCCAATTGTGGGCTCCAAGATCTTCAATAGGGAACAAGCTTCATGGATGTAGAGGCTCCAAATCTTCAAGGGAGGAAGAGGAACTCCATGGATGAAGCTTTAAGGTACATGGGAGCCTCCTCCTTGAGCCTTCAACCCAGCAACACCTCCTCTTAGTTTAGTTGAGCAGTCTTAAACACAAGGGAGAGAGGGGTCCTATTTATAGGGCTAAAATTTGGAGTTAATTTCAAAACAAATTAGGAAAACATATTTTAGTTGGATTTGCAAGAGATAAACCTTAGACAAGTGTCCCTTCATCCTTGGAAAGCCTTAGGAGTCCTTTCCCAAGTGAAAAGGGGGTCAAAAGAGAGAAACAAGGAGGTTCTGTCGGAGTTTGGATTTGTGAAAGAAATGGCGACCACTCAGGCGGTCGCTATTTAAAAGGGTGCCCGTGTGAGACGTCACTAATTCCAAAGCATTACGAAACGGATTTAGAACTTTCCAAAATTTTAAAAGAATTGGCGACCATTAGGTGGTCGCTAATTAAAAATTAATACGAGTTTCAGATGGAGTGAAAAGCTTAAAATATAGCAAGGAAATTGGTGACTTTCCATACGGGCGCCTATTCATGAATTAGCGACCTTCTGGGAAGTCGTGGAATCAAAAATAATCCGATTTTGGGTCAAAATATGAAGAAAAGAATTGGCGATCTTCCGCACGGGCGCTATTTAAAGAAATGGCGACTTTCTGGAGTGTCACTAATTCTTGAATTTTGAAAACTGGCCAAAAGGGAATTTGCAGGGAATTGGCGCCCTCTGGGCTGCCACTTCTTAGAAAATGGCACCCTCTGGGCTGCCATCTCTCAGAAAATCGCGCCCTCTGGGCTGCCACTTCTTAGAAAATGGCACCCTCTGGGCTGCCATCTCTCAAAAAATGGCACCCTCTGGGCTGCCACTTCTCAAAGAATTGGCGCCCATCTGGCAGCCATGTTTCAGAAAAATCCCCGAAAAATGGATAAAAAGCTCAGAAAAATCTGGAAAAATAGGAAAAGATGTGAGAAAGTTAGGGAAAGTTGAATATTCAAGAAAAATGAGAAAAACCACTCAAATAAGTCAATTTGATGGTCAAATGGGGCATCACAATGTGATAAGAGATATGCTCAAAATGATGTCAATTTTGGCGTGTCTACACCAGACGGGCCTCGTACCCTCTGTTACCCAAATCTTTGGGTGACATTTTCTTTGCCCTCATGTCTTCCCAGGCCATTCAGCTACCTCCCCAAAAGGATTGGGTTCACCCCAATGTCGACACTTCCAAGTATTATCTGTACCACCGCACTCCCGGGCATGATATCTACAACTGCTTCCAATTCAGGGATTGGATGTATGACATGAATGATGAGGGTAGAATCAACTGGGCTGACGTTAAGCATGCCATGGCCAACCTTAAGAATCCCAATAGGGACCTGAGCATCGTTCAAAATCTGTTGACTACTCATCAGCCAAACAAGGACCCATCGAGCTCGAAACAGCGTGAGAGAGTGAACACCGTCATAGGGTTAGAGCCGCGTGTTCTTAAAAGAGCCCAAATGTGGGGCATGGATGTTGAGTCTCTCCAGGTGATTTTGATGATAACAAAACCCGGGACGTGTTTTCCGTCTCGTGCCGTGCATAATTGCTCATGAGCGAGCATCGTACATGTTTTAGGCCAATTTCCGTTATGATCAATGCTCAAATGTTCACCATCTTCAAAATGCATAAAAAGAGCTCAGATGGACTTCAAATCAATGTTAACATATGCTCAATCCAAGGCCTGAGTATATGGATATGATCTCTTGGGCTAATGAGTTATTTTTACAGGTAAAGTAGACTTTGGTCGACCAATGAAGGCATTTCAGTCGACCATAGTTTCTAGCATTCAGAACTCTAAAATGTTACAAAGTTCGGTCGACCGATGGACCCATTCAGTTGACCGATTCTCCCAACGTTGGAAGCTCTGAGATTTCTCAAATTTCGATCGATCAACCGGAACTTTCAGTCGATCGAACCCTTTGAGGCAGCTTTTGTCGACTTTCCTTTTCACCAATGTGGGCAGCCTTCTCTTTAGGACTTTTGAGTCCCAAAGCCTCCAGACATGCCAGGAATTGTGGATCTATGTCTTGGCATGTCTCTTGACCATCCAAGAGATATAAAAACATATTTTTGGCCAAGAAAGCCTAATGAACTAAGACGATTCAAGGGAGGCCATCAAGGGAGAAAGAGAGTTGCTGCAACACCTCTGTGAATAGTGATCTGTCCAAAAGTTCTTCATCAAACCTCAAGCAAACCAAGATCAATATGAGACCAATCAACTGGAAATCAAGTGGACAAGCAAGTGTCATCTAAGATCTGCATCATCTACTCAGGGGGAGCCTAAATCAGAAGTGTTTCATTTGTGTTCTTCTTCGAAATTCTTTGAGCTTAAAGTGTGTAATTCTTTCCTAATCTGTGAACATCAAGTGTGTGAGGATCTCTTCAGATCCGTGTGTGTGCATGGATCTCTTCAGATCTGCGTGTGTGTGGATCTATCCAGATCCGTGTGTTTGTATGTGTGGATCTATCCAGATCCGTGTGTTTGTGTGTGGGATTCTTTTCAGATCCATAGTTTGTGTGTGTGAGCTGGTGGATTTCAGATCCATAGCGTGTGTGTGTTGTTGATCTGGTCGTCGGATCATGTTGGAGACTCCGTCTCCGTGTGTGTGCAGGCGTCGTCCTACGTGTTGTTGGAGCTTGACTCCCTATTGGGGAGTTATCCCTGTGCTATTTTTTCTAGCAGTGAAGCCTCGCGGTTTGTGAGGGGTGGACGTAGGTTGTTGTTGCATCCGAACCACCTAAAAATCATTGTCTCTTGTGTGGTTTGGTCCTTTTCATCTACCCCCATTCTGTGTGATTATTAGTGCGTATTAATTCTTTCACGTTTTGTATTTCAGATCTAACATAATCAATCTTTTCTATAATATATTTTTGGTATATCGAAAGGTGAGTTTGAATTGACAAGTTTAGTCGTATCAGGGCAATAACACCTTGCTTGAGCAGAATCTTTGGATTCATACCTCCGCCTAGTACTGAAGAACTATCATGGCGATTGATTTTGATAGATCTAATCGGTATTGTAACATATCTGATTTTCTTAGTTGCTATTTCTTCATATCTGTTTAAATCGGGTATAAGTTTTTTAAAATTTGTATTCACCCAATTCACCCCCCCTCTTGGGTGTCATTGATCGCGGGACTTCAATTGGTATCAGAGCCAAGGCTCTAATTTTCATAGATCTAATGATCTAGAGAGATCCAGATCAATGGCTAACCAAGTGTTCACCGTGAATTCTCCGCCTGTGCTTGATGGCTCTCACTTTGATCTGTGGTTGGGAAGAATGTGCAGTCTAGTCAACTCATACGACCCTAAGCTATGGAAGCTTATATCTCATGGTCCTTATGAGTTGCCTAAAGATGAATCAATTTGGACTACAGACTATGAGTCCAAACCTGACAAAATTTGTTTGGTTCTAAATCTGTTCACCGTTGCAGTTAATGCTAATAGGTTTCCTTTTGTTTCCAGCTACAGCGTCGCAAAGGACATCCTTGATGACTTAGCCAGCTTCCATGAAGAGAAGGAGGATAAATGTCTCATGGTAGGTATGAGCGATCACAACAATGATCAACAGAGTGGATCATCATCAGAGTCAAATTTGGATTCTGATAATATATCTTTTGATGAGTTAATGGATGCATTTAATGAGCTTGCAAGTAAATACAAGAAGTTAAAATCTGAGATTAAGAAATTGAAAAAGAAATCTGAGTCTTGGTTACATGAGTTAGATCTTCATAAGGAACAAGCTGCATGCATGCAATCCGTTAATGAAAGCCTTCTTGCTAGAATCTCTAAATGTGAGGAAATTGAAAAGGAGATAAAAATGAAAGTGAATTCTGATTATGATGATCAGAAATTTCTGGATAAACTAGTTTTGAATAATGGTTTGGCTAAGGAGAATGAAAAGCTTCTGAAAGAAAATGAGAACTTGAAGGAACTAAGCACAGCCATATCGAAAAGATTATTGGTCCTAGAAAAAGGAAAATATGTGGTTGTAAATGAGTGTGAAAATGTGGATGGACTAAAACAGGAAGTAGAAAGCCTTAAGACTACCAATGTAGTGTTGAATGTCAGCCTTGCTACTTGTGAAGAAGAACTTGCTGGTGCTGAATTACAAATCACATCTTTAGAGAGAAAAATTCAGGACTTAAATAATTCACTGTCTAAATTCGTGGATGGAAAAGATAATCTGGATAAACTTTTGGGCATGAAAATTAATTTTCAAAGGGAAGGGCTTGGCTATAATCCTGTTAAGAAGAAGTCTTTTGAGAACAAGGTATATACTTCTTTTGTTCAAAGTTTAATTATACACAGTACCTCAATTTCACCCCCAAAGCAGTCTTTTGTTCAAAAGATTCAAAAGGAAAATAAAAATCAAAAAATCAACCTGCATCAAAAACCCAAAAATGCTGCTAGCACCACGGTGCATGTTAAACACACTCCTGCTCCACGTACACATGCACCTAGAAAGAAAATAGCATATTTTTACTATGGAAAACATGGTCATGTGATGCATGATTATTTTATCATGAAAAATGATGATTTAAGAGCATGCAAGAATAGAATGAACAATGGAAAAGGCAAGGGCAGGTCGACGCACACCAAAGCTAGACAACAATTCATGAAGAAAAAGGATTTGGCAGGTCGACACTACCAACCTATGGTGTCAACACATCCTGTGTTCCCGACCCATTATCCTCAGCAAAATCCAAGGGTAGGTCAACCTGGGATCTCTAATGTGTTTAACACACCCCCTGCCAATTGGAAACAACATTGGAACAAAAAGTCACATGCTTCAAATAATCTTCATGCTTTTAAGTATTCAAAGTCATGTTGTCATTACTGTGGTAAATCTGGACATAACATGCATGATTATTTTCTGATGAAAAATGATAATTTGAATGTTGTCAAAAAGTGGAAGCTACGTGCCAAGAGTGCTAACCCACAAGGACCGAAGATGGCTTGGGAACCTAAGAATGTAAAATGAGAAATCTATTTTGCATGTGTGCCTTGAGAATATGAAGCGTGAAATATGTTTTCAGTCAAGAAGGTAAGGCACACGGGCCAAGCGGCATAAGTCAGGTTAAAAGAAAATTCAAAACCTGAAATCTAAACGCTCAGGTGATATCCATCCCACTTCTCTAGAAAATGTGCTATATCTTGATTTGCTTTGTGCTGAATCTTATGTGATAATGCATATATTTGTACATACATTCCATCCATAGTTGTTTGCATATCTATGTGTTTATCATTTGTCATACAGCATCTTGTTGAAAGGGAGCTTGAAAATTTTCAAATCAAAATTTCACTGCATACATTGAGTTTGCATATGTTTTCATATATTGTCATGCACAAAAGTTAAAGAATCTATTTTAAATCTAGAATGAATTCATGTCATCATGCATTACAATCATCATGCCTTTATCATATCAATGGCTATATGGTATATCAAATGGTGACATGTGGAAGGGAAGGTTAAGCTTGTCTGAAAAGTATTACTACGCGTGAGGTGATCTTCGGATCGAAGTTCTCCGTCTGATACTATGAGTCAATTATTCATAAGTTGCATATGACATTAAAATTTCACTGAACATTTCAGACTCTTGCACACATTAAGGGGGAGCTGCTAGCTTAGTCATGTGAACTTAATGCCTAGGCTCATTCCTAGGGAAGTAACCTTTGTGCGGGTCATTTTGTTTGTGGTTTGGGCTGAGTCGTCGCAACACTTGTTAGTCTGTCAGGTTCTCCTTTGACAGTTTTGACTCCAAGAGTCGACCCCCTTGAGTTCTAGATCTACTTGGACTCTTGAATCTGTCAATCTATCTTTTGAATTTTGAATGGCTGACTGTGCTAGTGTCATTTCACCAAGATTTGATGAATCTAAATTAAACCTGACAAATCAAATCATCTAAATTTTGGATGCAGATCACATTCCCAAATCCAAGTGATGTTGGACCAGCTAAAGCCAAAAATGAATCAACTGCAGGAACCTCCAGCAAGGATGAAGATGATGAAGCTTCTTCAGCTGAAACACTTCAAGAACAGCTAGTGCAGCACCCCGACTTGCCTAGAGCTTCAATGTTCTTGAAAGATCACCCCGCCAAGAACATCCTAGAACAACCTCTAGGTTTTGAAGATACAAAACATCCACAACATGTGTACAAGTTGCAGAAGGCCTTGTACGGATTGAAGCAAGCACCAAGGGCATGGTATGAAAGGCTCACCTCATTCCTACTTAAAAATGGTTTCAAAAGAGATGCAAAACAAATGTCAACTCTGATGGCCACAACCACGAAGTTAGACAAAGATGAAAAGGGTGAAATAGTAGATTCTACACTATTTTGAGATATGATCGGATCACTAGTGTACCTTACTGCATGCCGTCCTGATATTCAATACAGCGTATGTCTCTGTGCTTGTTTTCAGTCATGCCCTAAAGAGTCTCCGTATTGGCTGTTAAACAGATTTTTCGATATTTGATTGGCACAGTAGACTTTGGCTTATGGTTTCCCACCAGTAGCTCATTTGATCTAATTGCTTACACCAATGCGGATTATGTTGGATGTATTATTGATCGTAAAAGTACTAGTGGGTACTGTCAGTTTCTTGGTGGGTGCCTAGTTTCATGGACTTCTAAGAAATAACATTCAGTAGCTCTCTCAATGGTCGAGGCTGAATATGTAGCCGCCGGAAGTTGTGGAACCCAAGTACTTTGGATCAAAAATCAATTGCTTGATTTGAATGTTGAAATGAAATATGTTCCAATTTTATGTGACAATACCAGTGCAATCAACTTGTTTAAGAACCCGGTTCAACATTCTAGAACCAAACACATTGACATCCAGCATCATTTTCTGAGAGATCATGTAGGAAAACATTGACATCTAGCATCATTGATGTCATGAACTGAGCCACGTTCTCTGACCAAGTAAAAATAGGAGGGCGGCCATTTACTTGGCCTTCTTGAAGAGGAGGGCGGCCAGCTCTTTGGCCACCCAGCAGAGGAGGGCGGCCATCGACTTGGCCGCCCAGGATCAAGGGCGGCCAGCTCTCTGGCCACCTAGAGCATGGCCTTTGGGCCCCCTAAATGGACGAGGCCCAATAGCTCTATTGCTACGGGCTGGGCTTTAAAGCTTGGAACAATGATAAACTAGGTACAACAATTGTGCGTCATTCACACGAAGGTCCACTGGGGATCTGCGGGATGTCCAAAATTAGGCGTCTGCATCTACTACCTGTCGAAGTTGTTTAACGAAGTGGAGAAAAAGTACACTGCCATGGAAAGAACTTGCGCGGCCATCGTCTGGGTCACCCAAAAGCTGAAGCACTACTTCCTAGCCCATGAGGGGAAGCTTTTGGCGCGAATGGACCCAATCAAATACCTGCTAGAGAAGCATGTATTGACTGACCACTTGGTGAGATGGCAAAACTTTCTCAACCAGTTTGATATCACCTACGTCAGTCAGAAGGATGTCAAGGGGCACGCCATTGCCGAGCACCTTGCCCATCATCCACTTCAATTCCTACACATTCTCCCGTTGATGAAGATTTCCCGGATGAAGAGTTAGGAGCCATTATTGATGGTGAACCTTCGTGGGTTCTCTACTTTGACGGCGCACTCAACTCCAAAGGTTATGGAATTGGAGCCGTCCTCCACTCCCTGGAAGGTGTGATCATTCCGCGCGCTTGCCAGTTATCCTTCCCCGTCACAAACAACGTGGCTGAGTACGAGGGGCTCCTTACAGGCTTGAAAATGGCATTGGCCCTAGGAGTCAAAGAGCTCCGGATAATCAGAGATTCACAGCTCATACTCCGACAGTCTCTCCGCAAGTATCAAACCTAGGACCTGAAGCTCAAACCATACCAAGATCTAGTCAGTAAGATAGTCCGACGGTTTAGGAAGCTCACTCTAGTGCACACCCCTAGAGCCCAAAATATCCTGGCTAATGCTCTAGCCTCCCTCACAATTCTATTCGAAAGACCCTCAGCCACTGTCATCGTGCAAAAGATGCACACCCCTTCGCACTCTGATCCTTGGTTTCAACAGTTCCTAGAACCTTCCCCTCAGGTAAATGCTCTCTCTCATCAGCCAAAAGTCAACCTTGATGATGGCAACCCGTGGTTCTTTGACATTAAGAACTACCTTCGTGATGGATCCTTTCCCGAATACGCTATCACCCCTGACAGGCTAGCTATTTGTCGCGCCGCAGAGCGCTTTGTGATCATAGGCGGCATCTTGCACCGAAGATCCCTTAGCGGAGTATACCTCCGATGCCTAGACGAGATCCAATCTCATGCAGTCATTGAGGCTGCACATTCCAGTGAATGTGGTCGCCACGTGAATGGTCGCATGCTAGCCCAGAAACTCCTCAGGCACTATTATTGGCCTACCATGAAGGAAGATTGTTCCCGCTTTGTCCGTCATTACGCCAAGTGTCAACTCCACACGGACAAGGTTCATCATCCTTCATCTTCACTTCACCCTCTCATTGCTCCTTGGTCTTTCGCCATGTGGGCATTCGACGTAGTCGGTCCTCTGGAGGACAGAACCGGAGAAAGTCTTTCATCCTCACCGCTACGGAGTACTTCATGAAATGGGCAGAAGCTGAAGCTTTCACGGAAGTCAAGGCATCGACAGTGGTGAAGTTCATCGAGCGTAACATCCTCGCCAGGTTTGACGTCCCGCGTGACATCGTCACCGACAACGGGTCTCAGTTCACTTCACAGGAGCTTCGCGACATGTGTGGTAAATATGGTATTAATTTGCATCATTCATCCCCATATTACCCACAAGGTAATGGTCAAGCCGAAGCTACAAATAAAACTCCCATCGGGATAATTAAGAAAACATGCAAATCTCATCACTATTCTGATTGGCCAGATCACCTCGTCGAGGCCCTCTGGGCTTGTCGCACTTCTGTTCGAACTCTCACGGGTCAAATCGCTTATGCACTAGTCTTTGGGACAGAAGCGGTACTCCCGTATGAAATATCCGTTCCTTCACTAAGAGTGCAGCTGGATCCGGAGCTCGATCCTAAGTAACACCGGGAGAATTTGTTGGCCCAGCTAGAACTATTAGATGAAAAACGAATGATCGCGGCTGATCATGCACAAGTTTATCATCCAAGAATTGCACATTTTTACTCGAAAAAGGTCCTTGAGAGAAAATTCAAGGAAGGTGAACTTGTTCAAAAGAGGAAACTCACTAAAACCACTGGTCCTAAGGGAAAACTGCAAGAAAATTGGGAGGGTCCATACGTCATCAAACAGGTCTTTTCTGGAAACACTTATAATCTAGTGGATGCCAATAGGGCAGAACTACCATACCCCTTGAATGGGATCTATTTAAAGAAATTTTATCCGTGAGACCTTCTACATAGCCAAAAAAAATAAACAGTCAAAAAAAATAAAACAAAACAAAAAACAAAAAAGAAGAAAAGGGTCCAAAAACTATGCCAATCGCCTGGTGTCCGTCACGTAGTTGCAGGTCATGCATCCTCCCCTACATGATAGGTTAGGGCACATTGAGGTCTCGGTAGGTCATGATAGGGTGCAAGCCCAGGATACAGAGGGGGTGAATGTATCCTACTAGAAATATCGCCCAATTAATATTAAACTCAGAAGCTAAACACAAATCCAGAATAAAAACTAATTCAATTGAACATATGAAGAGACACTTGGAGCGCTCCTAATCAATCATCTAGCGGAAGCAAACACACAGACAAACCACTGCTCAAGAGATTTTTAGGTGGTTCGGTCCAAGGACCTACGTCCACCCCTCACTCCCAACCGGAGTGAGGCTTCCACTAGCACAGGCTAGAAAACTGCAGACTCAGTCTGCGAACAAGATGCTGCCACACAGCTTGACCAGGGGAACAACCTCCCCTCTTCCTCCCAACCGGAGGGACACCCCAAGTGACTCCCAGCCACTTGGAAACCAGAGACGCACAGTCTCTCTTCCTCCAAACCGGAGGGAACACCTAGTCTTGCAACCCACAAGACTAGAACCGGAGGACCAATCCTCCCTTCCTCCAAATCGGAGGGGAACCTAGAGACCCAAGTCTCTCTTCCTCTGAAACCCAGAGGGAAGCACAAGTGACACCAAGTCACCTGCAAACTAGAGGTCTCGGACCTCTCTTCCTCCCAACCGGAGGGACCCCTGGACTCGAAACCTACAAGCCCAGAACCGGAGGACCCATCCTCCCTTCCTCCAAATCGGAGGGAAACAACCGATGACTCCCAGTCAAAGGCAACCAGAGACGCAAAGTCTCTTTTCCTCCACACCGGAGGGAACCCGACCTCACACAAGAGAATCGGAAGAACAACTAGTGAATAGTTGAAAAGAAAAACAAAAACGCAGCAACAGAAAGCTGGAAAAAGTAAACTCAGACTGTGGCTCTCGCAGGAGCTGGCTGGCCTGGATTTGATCCACGGCCCAGCAAGAACAGGTCTTCAGTTGAAGCTTCTATCACTCTAGCTCTCTCTTCTTCTCTGTTCTTCTTCCTCTTCTTCTCTTCACACTCTGCTATCTCGATCTCTCACTCAATCTCTCCTTCTTTCTCTTTCTCACTCTCTTTCTCTTCTTCTTTTCCTTTTCTTCTTCTCCGTCTGGATCGTGGCTCTCTGTATGGACTTCACCTCTCGCCAACTCGATCAGTCTTCTTCTGTGGAAGAAGGCTCATATATATAGCAGCAGCAGCAGCCCCGGCGTGTGACCTCCACATTTCCAGCCCTAAGTATTCGTACCACGTGGCAGCATCCAGTAGGCCGTCAGTCCATGTGTCATCATCTGGTCGGGCCTTCCAGCCTCGGATCACGTGCCCTTCATTAGCCTTCACGAGCAGAGCACCTGTCAGACAGAGTATCGGAATATCAGGTTAAGTGAAGAGCTCTGTATAGACTTGTAAAGATGATCATGATGTATAGACTTGTAATATAAAGTGCGTTCTCGCACGGGAGCATATGAAGTCTCAGGGGAGCATCTATGGCCTCTGGACAGCATCACCAGCGTCAGGGGAGCATGTGGAGCACATGCTGTCTCTGGGGAGCAATCGCTGCTCCAGGGGAGCATCCTCAAAGTTAGGGAAGCATTAGCAGTCACTGGAGGGCATACTCGGTCCCAAGAGAGCATCCGGGGGGACAGGCGAGCATGCGCGTCTGATGTACAGACTCTACCAATGTATAGACTTGGTGGATAGTGATGCATAGCCAAACGAATGTACAGACTTCACTGTGAATGCATGAACAGTGAATGAGTGTATAGACTTGATCAAGAGAGACGCTGGCCAATCAGAGCATTAACAGTCACTGGAGAGCATACTCGGTCCCAGGAGAGCATCCGGAGGGACAGGCGAGCATGCGCGTCTGATGTACACACTTGTGAAAGACTTGAATGCACGACTAGTGTATAGATTTGCAGAGCCGAACCCAATGTATAGGCTTGGCGAAGCACAGTCCAATGTATAGACTTTGCGAAACAGAGTCCAATGTATAGACTTGGCAGGTTGACCCACTGTACAGACTTTGAAGCCTAAGACAATGTGTAGACTTGTGAAGCTTGAGGCCAATGTATAGACTTGGCGTTCCACTGTGGATGTATAGACTTGAGTGAAGTGAACGGATGTTCAGATTTTAAAGATCCACTGTGGATGTATAGACTTCGAAGGATGAGTGAACAGTCAATGTATAGACTTCAATTGAGTGCATTGGCTGTACATACTTTGAGCAATGCAAAGGCAATCGGATGTATAGACTTCACATGCCAGAACAACTAAACCGTGTACAGACTTGAACATGCAAAGTCTGTACAGACTTGAAGATTCACGATGTATAGACTTTGGCAAGAGATTGGCTGTACAGACTTCAACACAGCTGCGATGTACAGGCTTTTGACAAAGCAGCATTGTACAGACTTGAAGACCCTGAGCCAATGTGTAGACTTTACCTTAGAAACGAATGTATAGACTTGAGACAGAAGTCAGGCAAGCGTTGTGTAGACTTGGCCAGAACATAGGAAAAGGTATGAATTTATAGACTTGGCCAGTTGAAGCCAATGTACAGACTTGTTGATATCAAACCGATGTACAGACTTATAGATGCGAAGCCGATGTACAGACTTTAAAGGCTGTGAACAACAAGGCATGCTGTACAGACTTACTCAACCAAACTGATGTATAGACTTTGAAGGATTTGAACGGAAGAATGTCTAGACTTTAAGAACCGAAACTCACGTTGTACAAACTTTATGAGCAAAGTCCAGTGTATAGACTTGATGCCTTGAAGGCGATGTATATACTTGGATGCCCAACGCCAATGTACTGACTTTGAAGAGAAGACAAATGTATGGACTTTGACGGAGTGAGACAATGTTCAGACTTTGAAGTTACACTATGGATGTATAGACTTGAACGAGCATGGAGTGTATAGACTTGAAAGTCTGAAGGCGATGTACAGACTTGCCTAAGACGCAGCATGAGATGCTGGCTGAGACGGACGCTGTACAGACTTTGAATGCACTAAGACACTGAACAAGACGGACCGATGTACACACTTGGAAGGCTTTGAAGGCAATGTACAGACTCTACCAACATGCAGACTTTGCTTAAAATGCAGTGTGTAGACTTGAGATATGATGCATGAACAGATTTGCATCAAGATATCCAGATAACAAGCAATCCAGATAACAATCAATTATGAAATGCATCAGCAATAATGAAATGCACCAAAGCACACACCACACAGTCATATTTAAATGCAGCAATAATTCAGATAAGATTTTCAATGAAACATTCATATGAACCACAAACAGAATTGTATGCATTCAAATGACTTATAGTGTTTGCTATCATCAAAATCACAGGGACACAATAATCTCCCCCTTTTTGATGATGACAACACTATGAGTACTCTAGGAGTCATACTGACTTGATCAAATATTTCTCCCCCTTTGACTTCAGCAAAAAGACATGAATTGAAGAGGAAAGAATAAGACTGCATAATATGAGTGAATTAAAAACTCCCCCTTTGACTAAGCTCCCTCTTATCAGAAAACGTTTTGATGAATGAAACCCATTGAGATGAAGGGAGAATGTCAACAAAAGTACAGGGACACTCAAGAATGCTAACTAGATCTCCCCTTTAAGGAATCATGACATGGAAGCTCCCCCTGATTAGATGGAGTGAAGCCAATTTATATAGTGAAGTGATGAGCATCTATCAGCAAAACACAGACTGTTATCACAATGAATAAGTGAGAAAGACAAGTTTTCATTAGCACACTACAAGGATGAACTCTGGTTATCC
Source organism: Amorphophallus konjac (assembly GCA_022559845.1). NCBI lineage: Eukaryota > Viridiplantae > Streptophyta > Magnoliopsida > Alismatales > Araceae > Amorphophallus > Amorphophallus konjac. Next base: position 177,165,012 of record CM040121.1, read on the forward strand.
AAAGACTGCAACTCTCATATATGACAACCAGTCTGAATCAAAACACAGTGATAAAGAACAATAGGATGAGCATTTTCATCAATTAGTGAAAATTGAGATATTGAACTTTTCAGCAAGATACCAACTTCATAGAATCAGAATTTTGAGTTCTAGATTCCTCCATCATAAAAGCTTATGAAACCTTGATTGTCAGAAATGGTTTAAGAATGATGTAAACCGTAATTTTTCAAAAGAAATTGTACTCATATCTGAACCAACTCTTAATAAAAAGGAACTACAAGCTCATATAAGATTCTAGTTCAACCAACTTCCATCTTACTTAGTTTACTTTCCATGACAGCTTTAACAGAAACATAAGTGAATGCACCTGAATTTTAATTATTCTTTCAGAAATTGATTTACACAAATTCAATTTTTTTTTAAAAATGAACAATTTTGATTTATCAGCACCTTTTGACGTGGAGAGACACCTTGATTAGAGGTCAGAATCTCCAGTTACTCAGTGTGACAACCGTATTGCTTCTCCCATTTTAGAGAACAGAGGTAGCAATAAAAGTATCGTTGGCATGAGGATACACCTTGATCAGAGGCCAGAATCCCCAGTTACTCAATACAACTATGCCATTGCTCTGCCATATTTTCACAATAATTTACAATCATCTCTTTAAACAGAGTTAACCATGGTACTTCATGACTCAATCCTTTGGATAGGTTTCTCAGTAACCACAGTCATTGCTCTGTCCATACTTTTACTCAAAATGGATTCAGAACAAATTAGATGTTTAGGAACAACCACATGCACTATATATCTCAGTCAACGTAGACATGGATATCAACTTTTCAGATTTCAGAAAGTCTTACATGAATTTACATGAAGCAGACAGTTAAAGTTTATTAAGAGGTTGAGACAGATATTTTCAAGATTCTTGTGACCAAATAAGAGTACATAAGACTTAAACCACTTCCAGTTAACAAATGTTCTTAAGCATGTATAATGGAAGGTTCCTCATTAAAGATATTTTAACTTTTATGAAGTAGTATTCAGGCTGAAGGTTTACTTCATATCTCAGCAGAGTAATTCAAGTGAGAATATTTAACAGTCAGCATGGATTCTGAAGGATTGTAGCAAAGGAGCTACTCTTGAGCATAGAAGTTCAAAGATTACTGAATAAAAGTGAAGCTCTCCTTCAGCAGATTTAGGAGAGACAGACAGATACCTACAAGGTATGAATTCAGATTTTGAACAACTTCAGAAGCAGTCAAGAAAGATCATTTGATACCACTTTGATGATGGAATCACTGACACTACAGAATTGATACCAATTGATAGGATGAATCAAGTAGGTGGATAGGAAGAGTTCAGATATAGACATAACTGAACGAATTAAGTATGCTCCCCCTATCTATATGCAGTGAGACACTACCTTCCCCCTTTTTTTTTATTTTTCAAAAATAAGTGATATGCTATGCTATGATTCCCTTTAACTAAAAATAATAAATCATCTTATATGTCATGAAGACAATGCAGATGATGAATGACTATGCAACAACATATTTAACATGCTATGCAGTAAATCTAAAAACAGTTGTGTGATTTTAAGAGTAAGAATAATGCTCCCCCTAAATGTATGCATTCAATCTATCTTTTTGGCATTTCTGATATGCAAATTTGACCCTTGGTACTTGGCGGAGAACTTGGTCTAAAAGACCATCTCACACAAAGTAAGAACCTCCAGACAGATTTCATCTGCCCTTTAGTAGCTTACCATTTGATATACCAAAGTGGTCATGCATGACAATGCAATACCAACAGTTCTATATGCATCAGATTTTCAATGATTGTGTGTCAAGTGCATGATTATGCAATACTCATATATGCACTCAGCTCAAAGTACAAACAAGAAAGCCCACAAAGCTCAATGCAAGAGTCAAACCAAACAAAAAGTATGTATGCATGAAACTATGACTTATCAGATCAACCATAAATTTCATTTGAACAGATGTGAAGAATTTACCTGAATGGGGTTTTATCAACTTGGGTGCCTTGGTTTATTTCCCCCCCTTTTTCTTAGCTTCCAAGGCACACCTGCAAGTTAGCACACTATGTTGCATGGGCAGGTACCCAAACTGTCTTGGGCCCTACATGGTTAATAGTGACACCTTTGGCAGGTGTTCTAAACAACCTCTTAGCATGTAGGTCATCAGATCTCATCAGATGGCAATTATTCATTGAATGACCTAATATACCACAATAATAGCAAGAGGCAGCAGATTTCAGATTTGATTTATGCACATTCTGATTAGTATGAGTTCTATGTGCATATGCATGAAATTTTCTATTAACAGAATTAAGATTCTGTTTACCAACATAAGCCAGCCAACAGTCAGCAGCTCTATGGCCTGGCTTCCCACATTCAAAACATGTAAGTGTTTTCTTTTCAAACACAAATTCATTTCTATCAGAAATATTTCTATTGACAGGGAATTTACCAGATTTATTGTTAAACTTCCTTCCCTGAGCATGCCAACATTGGGCTGCAATGTGGCCCATCTTGCCATAGTGAAAGCATGAACTAGAATTTCTTCCACCAGCCCTCAGCCAGCATTCAATGGCCCTGTGGCCTGTCTTTCCACACTCAAAGCATGTAATGAACTTATCTTTAAAAACAAATTTGTTCTTATTAGGACCATGTTGGCTTGCAGGAGATTTACCATGATAGGAATGAGATGTTTTCTTATCATTTGCAAACCAGCATTGTGCAATTGTGTGTCCTAATTTACCACAGTGAAAACATTCAATTTTCTTTTTCTGAAATGAAGGATTTCTATCATGAAGGTTCCTAGCAGTCATATCATCCTTCTCCATCAACTTACATTCATGCATCAGATGACCAAATTTATGGCAATAATGACATGACATTTTCTTTTTAGATGCATGTGAATGTGTGTGTGAACTAGTCTCTCTCTAGATTCTAGAGAGAGAAGCTCCGGGACTTCGTTTTCCCGCCTGGTGTTTTTGCTCGTCCCTTCCCCCTCCCTGCCGGCTATGGCCGGTATGGCGGGGGGTCCTCTGCTGCCGGCGGGGAAATCTAATGATGACCAGGTAATTCAGGCTTCTTCTTCGTCCGAGGTTCGTCAGTCATATGCGCAAGTGCTCCTGGACAACGTATATCAAGCTCTTCCTCCCATCCCGATTAAGGAACCGGCATTCACAGATCGGGGTGAACCTGCTGTATATTTCTCTAATTCTGATATTCAAGCTTCTATGCAGTCTCTTCAGTTTGCTATAGTGGCCAAGTGTTCATATGGTAGGCCATCATTTACGGAGATTAAGAGCTTTCTCTCTCAATGGATGGTGCTCTCGACGGGTTTTATTATCAGCAAGTTGAACCCGAGACACCTCCTGTTCAGATTTGATAGTGAGAAGGATTTTACGAAATTACTCATTCAAAAAGACTTGTACATAAAAGGTTTTTTGTTTCGATTCTTTAAGTGGACTATCGACTTTAATTTTGATGTCGATCCACCTACGATTCCAGTCTGGATTGGTTTTCCGAGCCTACCGGTGAATTTATATCATAAAGACTGTCTTCGATCCATCGCTGGGAACTTTGGCCCTGTGCTGCGCATTCATGAAAAATCTTTAACGATGGTAGATACCTCTGAGGCATTAGTTTGTATAGAATTGGATTTGTTAGCCATGCGCAGGGAGCGATTATGGATTGATATGGATGGATATGGGTATTGGCAATCTGTCAATTTTAATCGGGTTCCATCTCTTTGCTCATACTGTCAGAAATTGGGGCACTCGAGTACTGAATGCAAGAGGAAGATGAATCGTAGCCGTCCTCACCTGGGGATTAATCCAGAATTGAAAAATGCTAAACAGATTTTCATGCCTCGTCACCCATCACCGCCAGCTGTTCGACATAATGTCATTCTGGAAAAGCAATTGGAAGAAGTAGAGCAGGATCTGGATACTCTGGGTGATCTAAACCCCATACAGGAAGAGATTAATTTGGCCAATATTTTGTTGGAAGAAGGGATTCCCACGGTTATGCCGTCAGATGAGTTAACAGAGAATTCAACATCTGCTCAGGTTAAAAGCGACAATTCAATGTCAAAGCTAGATAATGACAAGTTAATAAGCTCAGTTGTTGATGCTCCTCAAGATACTAATCTCTATCCAGATAAGTTGGATTTGGTCAGGAATTCAATGGTTGCCAATCTTGCCAAATCTGAGAATCTGAGGGTGATGGTGGCTCAGAAATCTGATTATGGAGCTCTCCTTGATGTTTCAGGTTTTCCTGGTGAATTAATCAATGATGCTCGCATTACCAGGGCCAAATTCAAGGCTCTAGCTGCTTATTCTTCTCATTTTTCTAATGATTGATTCTACGCTTATATGGAATGCTAGGGGTATGGGAAATAAAGCGACTGTTAACAGTTTGGCTCATCTAGTAAAGGTTAACAACCTTGGTTTGGTTGTTATATCTGAACCTCATATTGCTTTTAATCGTGCTTTGAAAGTGGCCCATCGCATTAATCTTCCTAGTGTTATTGGCAATAATGGAGAAACTTCCAATATTTGGCTTTTCTTTAAGGCTGGCATTAGTCTGGAGATAATTGAATTGCATAATCAGTTCATTACCGTTGCTATTAAAGAGAATGATACTACAAATTTTTTCTTTACTGCTGTTTATGCTTCCTGTTGCCCCACTAATCGCAGGGAGATGTTTGATGCTCTGATGGCTTTCAACTCTAGTGAAAATTTTCCTTGGATAATTGGGGGGGACTTCAATTGTGTTATCTCCCCTAATGAGAAAATGGGTGGTCTGTTGGCTTCTGCATCATCTATGCTGGATTTTCAGAGCTTTGTTGCAGCTACTGGCCTAATCGATGCTGGTTTTTCTGGTTCCTCTTTCACTTGGTCTAATAATCAGGCTAGAGCTTCTCATATTCGGGCTAGACTTGACAGAGTGTTTATCAACTCTAAGTGGATGAATTCTGATCATCAATTACTGGTTCAGCATCTGACTAGGGGACCCTCTGATCATGCCCCGTTATTACTTAATATGTGTCCTAGAAAGCAAATGCCAGGAAGATTTATTTTTCAACAGATGTGGACAACTCACTCTGATTTCAGGAAATTTATTGAGGATAAATGGAGCCAACTGGAGACCTTGAAGCACCCTTTCTATTCTCTACAGAATAAGCTTATAAATCTCAAAAAGGCTTTGAAGATATGGAACAAGGAGGTCTTTGGTGATATCCACTTAGCTATTAAGATGGCTGAATCTCAGTTAATAAGATCCCAAGATGCCTTCGATAGTCATCCCTCTATTGACAATAGGTTGAATTTATCTAAAGCTAATGCTGAGTTGAAACAAGCTCTACATAGAGAGGAAATTTTCTGGTTCCAAAAATCCAGGATTCAATGGTTACAGCATGGGGACCGGAACACTAGTTTTTTTCACAATTACATAAAGGTCAGAAGACAAAAAGCTTTTATTCATAAACTTCAGATCAATGGAGCTTGGGTGGATGATCAGGCTATGTTATTGGATGGAGCTGTGGATCATTTTAAATCTCTTTTCTCTTCTGAGGAACATTATAGAAATGAGGAGCTTCTGGATTGTATCCCTAAATTGGTGACAGAAGAGCAGAATAACATATTATGCTCCATCCCTTCAAATAAGGAGATCAAGAGCATTGTCTTTTCTGCATCTAGCAATAGTTCGCCGGGACCTGATGGGTTTTCTGGATCCTTCTTTTCTTCTTGCTAGGATATTGTGGGCAATGATGTGGTTGCTGCTGTTCAAAGTTTCTATCAGGGATGGGGCCTTCCTAAGGGTGTTACTTCTTCCATCCTCTGCTTGATTCCTAAAGTGCAAAATCCCTCCTCTTTTGCTGACTTTAGGCCCATTAGTCTCTGCAATTTTATATATAAGGTTGTTTCCAAAGTCATAAGCAACCGGATGAGAAGTATTCTATCTGTGATTATATCTGAAAATCAGAGTGGTTTCATTCAAGGTAGAAGTATTACTGAAAACTTTTTGCTGGCTAAGGAGCTTTTTATGGAACTTGATAGACCGGTGAGATGCCATAACATTCTTGTTAAGCTTGATATGGCTAAAGCTTATGATCGGATAGAGTGGGATTTCATTCTTCAGGTGTTGGAAAAATTTGGCTTCTCCCACACATTTAATTCTCTCATTGCCCAACTTTTGATGAATTGTTGGTTTTCCATAGCATTGAATGGTCATTTACATGGGTATTTCAAGTCCACTAGGGGGGTGAGACAGGGTGACCCCCTTGCTCCTGCACTCTTTATTATTGCGGAGGAGGTTTTGAGTAGGGGACTACTTCAACTTTTTTCCTCTGGCAAGTGCCAATATTTCCATGCCTCCCGAAATACCACTCCAGTTTCTCATATCCTATTTGCGGATGATACAATTATTTTTATGAATGGGGGCATTTCTTCAGTCAAAACTCTACTTGATTTTCTCAAGAAGTATGAGAATTGTTCAGGGCAGAGGATAAATTCCAGCAAGAGCTCCTTTTGTACATCCAAACACATGCATCATCAGGCTATCGAGAGAATTCATAACCTCACTGGCTTTCTTCATAAATCCGATAGTATTGTCTATCTAGGCATTCCTCTTTTTAAAGGCAGAAGCAAAGTTCCTCATTTCAAGTTTCTCTTGGACAAAATTAATGCCAAACTGATGGGATGGCAAAGCATATTTTTATCACAGGCAGGGAGACTCTCTTTGATAAAATCTGTGCTTTCTGCCATTCCAATTTATACTGTTAGTTCCACATCTATCCCATACAGTATCAGTAAGCAAGTTGGATGCATTTGTGCCAATTTTTTTTGGCAAGGCTTAGATCCTGTACACAGAAGACATTGGGTGAAATGGGACACAATCTGCTGTCCACAAGCCATTGGGGGCCTCGGAGTTCGAAATATTCGGGACATACAAATGTGTTCTTTTGTCAAACAGCTATGGTCTGCTCTTCATGTTAATTCTCTATGGGCCAATTATATCAGAAAGAAGTATATTAGGGAGCAGCATATTTCAGAATGCAAAATCCCATTTCCTGCTGGCATCAAATACAGGGATTTCAACAAAGCTAAGTCCATCCTGATGGCTGGCAAGAAGATGATTGTTTTCAATGGGAAGTCCACCAATTTCCTCAGAGATAATTGGTTTAAAGGAAAGCCTTTTTCTGATTCTCTCAGCGATAATATGGATTGTCAGGTGAATTGTTCTGTTCAGGAAGCATTGGCCAATCACCTCCATCATGTTTGGAATTACATTACAAATGGTGATCTGAAAACTGAAATTCAGGAATTTGGTACTCAAGATGGGGATGACATTCCCATATGGTCTTTCTCCTATTCGGGTAGTTTTGATTTCAAATCTACATACAGATACATTAAAGAGCAGCAATCGGACCTTGATAAAGTTAAACTTTGGAACTCCAAATTTCCACCTAGAGTAGCTTTATTCTATTGGAAAATGTTGAACCATGTTGTTCCTGTGGATGGTAGAATCCAGCAGAAGGGCATACAACTTGCATCTTGTTGCAGCTGCTGCTTGAATTCTCATCAGATTGAAGATTGGGACCATCTATTCATCTATAGTGAGCTTGCGAGCTTTTTATGGAACAAATTTAGTCCCCTTCTGGAAGAATCTCATTTGTTGATTGCTTCCATTAGGACACGGCTTTTATTGATACTAAAGGATTCAGTAATTTCCACCCCTCAAGGTTTTTTAAATCTTTTGGTGTCTATGACAATTGTGTGGGAAATATGGAAACATAGATGCTTAACTAGAATAGAAGGCTGCCAGGTTAACTTTCTGTGGTGGGGCAGAATGATCAAAGATGAGATTGGTCATACCTTCAATCAACATTCTTTTTTCATGGAACTCAATTCTCCATTTATACAGACACTTAGGCAATGGGGGTTCTATTTTCAGAGCAAGGTTCTCCAAATTACAGCAGTTAGATGGATTGCCCCGGCTGTGGCATTTGCATTAAATGTGGATGGTTCCTGCAGAGGAAATCCGGGAGCTTCTGGTGGAGGAGGCTGCTTCAGAGATAAGCATGGTAATATTCTGCTGGGTTTTTCTTACTATTATGGGATTGGTTCTAGTATTGTGGCTGAAGGGAGAGCCCTCCTTGATGGTCTTCGATTGGCAAAGCTACATAGTATTCCTATTTCTATTATATACACAGATTCTAAGGTGCTGGTTAATCTTTTGGATGGCATTGGCTCTCCTCCATGGCATCTCCTTCCGTGGTAGAAATCCTTGGAGGTTTTATTCCACTCTAGTACATATGCAATTACTCACATTTTTCGGGAGGCTAACCAACTGGCTGATTCATTGGCCAAGCTTGCTGTGGATATGGGGTGTAATTCTGAATTTTTCTCCATAAGGGAGCGTCCAGCAGCAGCCAAAGGGTTTGTGAGGGCGGATGCTCTTGGTATGCCAAACCTTCATGTTCGGCGTGCTAGTTCTTAATGGGACAAACCGTATATTGCTGAGATACAATTTTCGTACTGATACTTGGGTGGGCGGGCTTTATGTTCTGCTACCAATGCCTTGTGAGTTTACAACTGTATAGGATTGTCTTCCTTTTTTGACTTTCCGGGCGATTGTCCCCTCATGTATGTTACTTCTTTTCAAAATCAATAAAATTAGCATCTAGCGGCTAAGGTGGAGTGGGATCATTCTCTACCTCTGGTATGGGGGTGCACTCTCCCTTTTGCCACTTGATGACTTGAGTTGGATCGGAAAAAAAATGTGTGTGTGAACTTTGATCAACATGCCCTAATGAACCCTTTTTATTCATTTTCTGTTTTCCAATATTTTTCTGATTTTTGTTCTGTTCTTCAGTTTTCTGAACAATGGGCTGTTTATCTTTTGAAGTGGTGGCTACATTTGAAGCTTTTACAAAAGATGTCATCAACTTGCTCTGAAATTCTTTCTTGTTACCATTATTGTAGCCCAGCCCTTCCTTCCTAGTGTTGATTTTTACACCTAGTAGCTTGTCTAGGTTTTTCTGCCCACTTACGAAATTTGACAAAGTATTGTTCAGATCATTTATTTCAGATTGAAGGGAAGAGAGCTGATGTTCATAGTTGACTATATCTTCTTCACAGACCAGAATTTGTTGATACATCACATCATTCAAAGCTTTAAGGGTATCAATTTCTGATTTCAGTTTGAGCTCATTTTGATTTTCATCAACATATTTTCCTTTTTCAAATGTCAGCAATCTCTCTGACATGGTGGAGTTCAGCTGTTTTAGTTTCTCAATTTCCTCCTTTAGACTAGTGTTCTCCTGCTCAAGTTTATCATCATCAAACAAAACATCAGTTAGGAAACTTGGATATTCTGATTTACAGTTTTCAAAGTTTTCCTGAAATTTTAAGTTTGCAACACTAACAGTCTTGAACTCTTCATTGATCAATTTGTTTTCATTCTCAAGACTGATTAGTTTTTGTTCAGATTCTTGACATTGGTTTCTGAGTTTAGTGTTTTCAGATTTAACATGATCAAGTTCTGATTGGATTCCATCTAGTTTCAACACTTGTCTTCTGAGTATCTCATTTTCAGTTTTCAGAATTTCAGGATTTTCAAGATTTTCAGTTCCAGAATTAGGATCCCCTAGACTTGTTAACTTCTTTATCAGACTTTTATTCTTCTTCCTCAATTTTTCATGGGAGTTTAACAGATTCGCATAGGCATCCTCCCAGTCATCTAAAGTGAAACTATCGAATGGATTGATTACCACTTCAGCATCTTCAAACTCATCTTGATCAGTGCTATGGTCGCTCTTATCAGCCATCAGGCAGCTGTCCTCATTCATCCTCTGAGCTAGCTTCAACTGATTCAGAATGTCCTTTGCGGACCTGCAGTCATAAAAACAAGAGTGTAGAGCCTTGTCAGTAGCTTCTTTCATTAATCTCAAAACTTTCTGATTCTCTCCATTTCTTGATCTGTCACTTTTAGTCCATTTGGACTCTTCCTGTGGCAGTCTATGAGGACCATGTGAAATTAACTTCCACAGATCCGGATCCATTAAATTCACATAGTTATGTAGACTGCTAACCCATGAGTTAAAATTAGAGCCATTGAAAACCGGTGGAGAACCCATTGATTAAATCGGCAAGCAGATTAATGCAACAGAGAGAAAGTTCAGAAATGCACCAAAGGCCATAGGATCCTCTGCAGATCGTTGGATCTGATCAGACAGAGAACCGCTCTGATACCAATTGATAGGGTGCAAACCCAGGATACAGAGGGGGTGAATGTATCCTGCTAGAAATATCACCCAATTAATATTAAACTCAGAAGCTAAACACAAATCCAGAATAAAAACTAATTCAATTGAACATATGAAGAGACACTTGGAGCGCTCCTAATCAATCATCTAGCGGAAGCAAACACACAGACAAACCACTGCTCAAGAGATTTTTAGGTGGTTCGGTCCAAGGACCTACGTCCACCCCTCACTCCCAATCGGAGTGACGCTTCCACTAGCACAGGCTAGAAAACTACAGACTCAGTCTGCGAACAAGATGCTGCCACACAGCTTGACCAGGGGAACAACCTCCCCTCTTCCTCCCAACCGGAGGGACACCCCAAGTGACTCCCAGCCACTTGGAAACCAGAGATGCACAGTCTCTCTTCCTCCAAACCGGAGGGAACACCTAGTCTTGCAACCCACAAGACTAGAACCGGAGGACCAATCCTCCCTTCCTCCAAACCGGAGGGGAACCTAGAGACCCAAGTCTCTCTTCCTCTGAAACCCAGAGGGAAGCACAAGTGACACCAAGTCACCTGCAAACTAGAGGTCTCGGACCTCTCTTCCTCCCAACCGGAGGGACCCCTGGACTCGAAACCTACAAGCCCAGAACCGGAGGACCCATCCTCCCTTCCTCCAAACCGGAGGGAAACAACTGATGACTCCCAGTCAAAGGCAACCAGAGACGCAAGTCTCTTTTCCTCCACACCGGAGGGAACCCGACCTCACACAAGAGAATCGGAAGAACAACTAGTGAATAGTTGAAAAGAAAAACAAAAACGCAGCAACAGAAAGCTGGAAAAAGTAAACTCAGACTGTGGCTCTCGCAGGAGCTGGCTGGCCTGGATTTGATCCACGGCCCAGCAAGAACAGGTCTTCAGTTGAAGCTTCTATCACTCTAGCTCTCTCTTCTTCTCTGCTCTTCTTCCTCTTCTTCTCTTCACACTCTGCTATCTCGATCTCTCACTCAATCTCTCCTTCTTTCTCTTTCTCACTCTCTTTCTCTTCTTCTTTTCCTTTTCTTCTTCTCCGTCTGGATCGTGGCTCTCTGTATGGACTTCACCTCTCGCCAACTCGATCAGTCTTCTTCTGTGGAAGAAGGCTCATATATATAGCAGCAGTAGCAACCCCAACGTGTGACCTCCACATTTCCAGCCCTAAGTATTCGGACCACGTGGCAGCATCCAGCAGGCCGTCAGTCCATGTGTCATCATCTGGTCGGGCCTTCCAGCCTCGGATCACGTGCCCTTCATTAGCCTCCACGAGCAGAGCACCTGTCAGACAGAGTATCGGAATATCATGTTAAGTGAAGAGCTCTGTATAGACTTGTAAAGATGATCATGATGTATAGACTTGTAATATAAAGTGCGTTCTCGCACGGGAGCATATGAAGTCTCAGGGGAGCATCTATGGCCTCTGGACAGCATCACCAGCGTCAGGGGAGCATGTGGAGCACATGCTGTCTCTGGGGAGCAATCGCTGCTCCAGGGGAGCATCCTCAAAGTTAGGGAAGCATTAACAGTCACTGGAGGGCATACTCGGTCCCAGGAGAGCATCCGGGGGGACAGGCGAGCATGCGCGTCTGATGTACAGACTCTACCAATGTATAGACTTGGTGGATAGTGATGCATAGCCAAACGAATGTACAGACTTCACTGTGAATGCATGAATAGTGAATGAGTGTATAGACTTGATCAAGAGAGACGCTGGCCAATCGGAGCATTAACAGTCACTGGAGAGCATACTCGGTCCCAGGAGAGCATCCGGAGGGACAGGCGAGCATGCGCGTCTGATGTACAGACTTGTGAAAGACTTGAATGCACGACCAGTGTATAGATTTGCAGAGCTGAACCCAATGTATAGGCTTGGCTAAGCACAGTCCAATGTATAGACTTTGCGAAACAGAGTCCAATGTATAGACTTGGAAGGTTGACCCACTGTACAGACTTTGAAGCCTAAGACAATGTGTAGACTTGTGAAGCTTGAGGCCAATGTATAGACTTGGTGTTCCACTGTGGATGTATAGACTTGAGTGAAGTGAACGAATGTTCAGATTTTGAAGATCCACTGTGGATGTATAGACTTCGAAGGATGAGTGAACAGTCAATGTATAGACTTCACTTGAGTGCATTGGCTGTACATACTTTGAGCAATGCAAAGGCAATCGGATGTATAGACTTCACATGCCAGAACAACTGAACCGTGTACAGACTTGAACAGGCAAAGTCTATACAGACTTGAAGATTCACGATGTATAGACTTTGACAAGAGATTGGCTGTACAGACTTCAACATAGCTGCGATGTACAGGCTTTTGACAAAGCAGCATTGTACAGACTTGAAGACCCTGAGCCAATGTGTAGACTTTACCTTAGAAACGAATGTATAGACTTGAGACAGAAGTCAGGCAAGCGTTGTGTAGACTTGGCCAGAACATAGGAAAAGGTATGAATGTATAGACTTGGCCAGTTGAAGCCAATGTACAGACTTGTTGATATCAAACCGATGTACAGACTTGCAGATGCGAAGCCGATGTACAGACTTTAAAGGCTGTGAACAACAAGGCATGCTGTACAGACTTACTCAATCAAACTGATGTATAGACTTTGAAGGATTTGAACGGAAGAATGTCTAGACTTTAAGAGCCGAAACTCACGTTGTACAAACTTTATGAGCACAGTCTAGTGTATAGACTTGATGCCTTGAAGGCGATGTATATACTTGGATGCCCAACGCCAATGTACTGACTTTGAAGAGAAGATAAATGTATGGACTTTGACGGAGTGAGACAATGTTCAGACTTTGAAGTTACACTGTGGATGTATAGACTTGAATGAGCATGGAGTGTATAGACTTGAAAGTCTGAAGGCGATGTACAGACTTGCCTAAGACGCAGCATGAGACGCTGGCTGAGACGGACGTTGTACAGACTTTGAATGCACTAAGACGCTGAACAAGACGGACCGATGTACACACTTGGAAGGCTTTGAAGGCAATGTACAGACTCTACCAACATGCAGATTTTGCCTAAAATGCACTGTGTAGACTTGAGATATGATGCATGAACAGATTTGCATCAAGATATCTAGATAACAAGCAATCCAGATAACAATCAATTATGAAATGCATCAGCAATAATGAAATGCCCCAAACCACACACCACACAGCCATATTTAAATGCAGCAATAATTCAGATAAGATTTTCAATGAAACATTCATATGAACCACAAACAGAATTGTATGCATTCAAATGACTTATAGTGTTTGCTATCATCAAAATCACAGGGACACAACAGGTCATGGGTCTTGGTCTACCAGAACTGGGGAGACCCCCGTCCAACCATGTCGGCCTATGCTCATTAAAAGGAAGACAACATGCACACACGCATGTTTTAATTAAAAATCTGTAGTTCCCCTATGATAGGTCTTTACTCTGAAGGCTTTCGAAAGGTCGTAATCTTCCTTCTCTTCTTAGTCTACCAACCAAGACAGCCAACGCCCTTAAAGCGTTGAGCAAGGCAGTCGAAACACAACACCCTTAAGGTAAGAGTAAGATCCATACCTTAAGTATTGTCAGAGCACGTGAAGAGGGCAGTGTCCCCGCAGGCATGCAAAGAGGGATCCGAGAATCAAAACATTAAATTTGAACTCTCCCTCGCAAAAAAAATAAACAAACAAACAAACAAACAAACAAACAAAAGGCTGGTCGTGATCGTGCCTGATACAAATGAGCAAACCCCTACAGTCAATAATATACAAATGCAAAGCAAATGCCACAAGAAGGGGCAATGCGTGAAAAGTCAAAGCACTCAACACATGGTCCGAAGTCACCCAAAAGGGAGAAGTAGAGTAGGCACACATGTTCGCTCAACGGGTTAACGGCTTTGCCGATCCTCGTGGAAGGTTTATCTCCCATTTTCTTCCTTCTTCCCTGAACACGAAAGCCCAACGGAAGCTCTGAAAGGTGAATCCCCATCTCGGCTTGCAACCCCTTTCATGGCAAAACACACTTATGGTTGTCTACTTTGAAAGGCAGAAGCTATCGCCGCGAATAGGTATCGACATTTCTAGTAGGCCAAGACCCTCATCTACTGCCTTAATGTTTTCTCCTATTAACCTCGGGCTTAGGTCAATGCAAGTGCGTCACCTATGGGTGCGATGGCGTCTGATTCCGAGTCAGCGTCGCGCGATTGACCGTTGGGGTTCCAAGGTGTTCCATCTAATATCATCTAAGGTTGTGAAGAAATAGACCCGGGTCGGGCAAATCTTTTACCTCGAACGCTTTTTGGGTGTATCCCTGTGGCCGGAAGTAATTAGGAGCCTAAGCGTGGCATGACGGTGTTGTCATGAGGGTAAGTCTTAATTAGTGGGACTATCATTCGAGGAGTCTAGAGGCCCAAATCAACCTAGATGCGTGCTTAGGATACCTGGGAGGTTATTAGGAGACCCCTATCCTAACTTAGGTCAGGTGCTATATGGATGGTCAATAAGTGTTGGCAAAATAAAAATGAAAAAATCCAAAAAAATTACATTCGCATGATCATGTTTTGTTTCATGCTTGCATGTGCATCTCGTATTCACATTTTCCTTTCTTCGCAATCTGGTTAATAAGATTTAGCCCCCTAACCTTGCATCGAGGAAGGTATGGATTTCCTTCAAGCAATGGGCTAAAATCAAAACTACACTAACCTTTTCCCTTTAGTGTGGTTGGAATAGGTAAAAAGGGAATTGATGACGCCAATCAAGCAAGCAAAGTACACTAAAGATCGTTCATTTCATTCCAAAATGTCCATTACATTATAATGTTTACAAAATATCTCTAGGGGCATACCCTAGTGTACAACATCTGCCTAATCATCTCGCTCTCCTCCATCTTCTCGCTCCTCATCGGGATGCGATCGGCTGCGCCTGCTGCTCACCTCATCATCGTCTCAGTCACATCTCGCTCCCGACCTCGGAGGTCGAGAAGCCCCCGAGGCCACTGGCTGAACTGGCCGTTGTGCCTCAGGAGGAGACAAACCGAGTCCTAAAGCTCCCTCAAAGAGAAGGAAATCGACCCTCTGGTCTCCACCGACTCTGAGGAGGTGACGCGTCCTCCCCCAACCTCTCCTAGGGTGGCCCTGCTCTGGTACTTTCGCAGTACCCGTCGGTGCAAAGTCTCGAGCTACTCGAGAGCTCGTCGCTCTCGAACTACCGCCTCCATCTCCCGAGCACGAGCCTTAGCCTCCCTCTCCTTCGCCTCGGCAAGGTGACCTCGTAGCAGTGTATCAGTCTCCATCTAGCCTAGCCGATGTGTCAGGTCCTCAACGCGTGTCTCTAACTCTCGCCGGGAAGTGAGACTAGCCTCCTGTTCCCTCTACTGCAAGGATAGGATGCACATACACACATACATGTCAGAGGAAGATAAAGACTTTCTATTTCAAAAATAAGAGTGCATAGATCATACCGTCTCGGCGAGCTCTGCCTCCCTCACCTCGGCTCTCTCAAGGGCTACCTCTAAGCGAGCCTCCAGGTCCTATGTCCCCTCCGCCTGGGATGAAGGCCTGGCCTCTGCGGCCACACCGGCCCTCATGCAAACGACATCCAGCTCTCCTCGCTGCAAAGAAAAGGGGCAAGTGGTTAGTCAATTCTGGAACAAGTCATCTCATCTATTCATTTTGACTCACCAGTTCGCGAATTTCATGCCTCAAATCCACGTTCACCTGATCCAGCGTCACGATCTGATCCTGAAGGATGCAAACAGCCTCTGTCTCCTGCATCTGCATTAACTCCCACCAAAAGATTAGATGCCCCAAATACATAATGAAAACAAATGAAAGGTTAAGGAGGCTCACCGCTCGTGTGTTGAGGCGAAGTCGCCTGGCATATCAACTCTATAGTCGGCCAGATACACCTCGTTGTCTCTCAGCTCGGGATGTCGCTCCAGGGAAGCGCCCTCCAACAGGGCCTCCGCCTCTGCTCGGTAGAGCGACGCCCAGTCGTGGTTGCTCGCCGAGGTCCACCGTCGTCCCTGATCTGACCCATGCTACGCCGGGATCGCCATGGGCGACTGATGCAACCCAAGAGTCCACTGGACTAACCTCAAGTAGAGGGGCTCCCTCAGGTTCACATAGAATAGCACTATGTCTCTGTGGAACCAGGCTCACCCACTCGCCACCCAAGACTGGGCGATGTCGTTCTCACCTGCGTAGGGCGTCCACACCACCTACAAAACACGAACAAAGAACTATGTTAAATAAGCTCATATAACAAATGAATAACAAGAGGAGAGCTAATTCAAATAGAACACTTGTCACGCCCCAACGCGGAATATTGGAGCACGACATGGGAGAAACCCCTCACTCACTCAAGACTAGAAATTCTCACTTAATATAAAATTCTCAACTATAAGATTTCAAGTTTACAAAACTCTCCAATTAAACAGTAGATGATTCCATAACACTAACTCTTCATAATTACAAGATATCTCTCATAAAAAATGTCTCTCGATTCTAAACTAAGAAATAGGAAGACCACTAAGACATCTTGGTGCACTCCACACTCTTGCCCTTCCCGCTAGCTATCCTCGAGGTAACCTGAAAAATATTAATTAACACTACATGAGCATAAAGCTCAGTAAGAATTACATCTCAACACAAACAAAAATAAGTGATTAATGTCTTTTAACAGTCTATTTAAGATAGGAAAGAGATCGAATAAAAATCAAGTGCAAGGATGTAATCATGAGGACAATAGATATCAAAGAAGTATAACAGAGAGTTCGCTTTCAAAGGAATATAACAAGAAGGTAAACTTTAAGGACTAGCATCGAGGGAATCTAGAGATGGCTCATTCAGGCTCAAGAGGTGGCTCCAACTACGTAGCACTTTGCTCCATTACGGACTCAAGAGGTGGCTCCCATAGAATAGCACTTTACCCCGCATGGCCCAATGAACAATAACAAGAATGGTAAGTATAACAAATGAAGAGCATATGTCAGTGAACATAACTATAGATTTGTCATATAACAATTGAGTTCCAAAAATATATATATATACCCCTTCCGGGCCAGAAAAATCAAGTAACAAGTCAAGCATGTCATGTAACAAGTCAAGCAATCACTCATGTACAAGTAGCAAGTATCATGTGAATTGTTTAGGTCAATCTAGCAAGGAAGTACTTCGGTGCAATGCCACACCTTGTCATTACAACTCGCATGGACAACAAGCACTTTCGTGCACTCCTCCCAGGACCAGACCGGGCCCTTAATGATGCGTTGGCATTGATGTTATAGATCAAAGATCCCAAGTAAATACTAGACAATCACATTTTAATGGCCAAATGGATTTCAAGGAAGTCATGTTCAAGTAATTATCAAATAGAACAAGTAGAGTGCATGAATCATATGCAAAAAATTAAAATGAAGGGATTCAAGGAAATCAATGGAACTAAGTATGGATTTGTAGATTGATTAGAGGACGGTTCAATTATCATTTTAGTTTTTTTTATAGAAGTAAAGTAGGAATTAGAGAGTTCAAGTTTCAAGTTTAAAAAGTTCATGTTTGAGTGATTAAGAGTTCGGATTTTTACAAAGATAAAAGAGTTCAAGTTTCCAATATTACAAGCTCGATTTTTAGAGATGAAAATTCAGTTTTTCAGATATTAGAATTAGGTTTTATAGGGATAAAAACTAGGTCTTTCCATAGGTTAAAACGCCAAGTTTAAAAACCAAGTTTTGCAGAGTTAGAAATCATGCTTTTAAAATAGTGAACAGGGTTAATATAATTAAGAGAATCGGGGAACAAGATTTTGAAATCTGATGCATGGTTTAAAAATAAATCTCAAGTCATGCTTAAGAAAATCTAGAGTACATGATCACGAAAAGATATGTTAACAATCTGAGAAAATGTCTGTAAAGCTGAGGACAAGTTTAACACGGAATCAGAGAATTAGTTTAGAAAAATGTGAAGTCTGGTTTAAAGAAATTGAGAACAGTCTTTATAAAAATTTGGGAGTGATTTTAAATATAAATCTAAAATTTCAGGTCTAACAAATTTGAGAACGGACAAGTTTCGTCAATCTGGGAAGAAGATTAGGATAATATGAGAGTTGGGTTAAAAGGATCAAAAACCAGGTTTAATAGAGATCAACACAGGTTAAAAAAAAAGATTAAAACACAGGTTCGAAGGGGATTAAGATCGATTGCTGATTTAGAAAGGATTACAACGGAGTTTCAATCACAGGTTTAAAAATCCAAATGTATAGTTTTAAACCTCAAATTTGCAAGTTCTGAAAGGATTAAAAATGGTGGTCCAACTAGAGGTTTACAAGAAGCGTCAACCAGGTTTAGTAAGGATAAAAAATGCAGGTTTAAAGTTAACCAATTTGCAGGGAAATAAAGGCTCTTTTTTTTTTGGCTAGGTTTCGAGTCTTCATGTTTGCAGGTTCTAAGGGATCTATTTGTTGGGAATTAAAAGACTCATGTTTGCTTGGTTTTAACCTTCAATTTCCCAGGTTTAAAAGGACTGATTAGTAGGGGGTTAAAAAGTCACGTTTGTTGGGTTTTCAACGTCAAGTCTGTAGGTTCTAAGGAACCAATTTGCAGGGGATCGAGAAGTCATGTTTTGCTGGGAAATAGGCGATTAGAATTGGAGGAAAACTAACTCGTTTTTGCAAGGAAAAAGGCGATCCAATTTGCAGGAATAAGAGTTATTTTACAGAGATTAAAATTTGTGTTTTTTTCTATACTTGGGGCCCGAGCAAGAAAACCTACCTTAGAGTTAGAGAAGAAACTAATCCCATGATCACTGATCATCTTCTCCCGATCTAGACTTCATGGAACTCCTTCCAGCCTCACGAACCGCCTTCCTTCACAAAGGACTTAATCCTCCCTACAGCAGTCGTCCCCCACGTACTGGGTGATAGTTTCGGTTTCAGTAAAGGAAGGATAGATTTCTAGGTTTAGTATTTATAGTGTGCACGCCAAATTAGAGTCCCAATTAGCTGGGAAAAAATAGGGATATCAAACCCAAATCTATCCTACTTAAACATTCCGAAACTGCTGCTGAGAGTGTTTCAGGTGGAAAACTAGGTTGGGCTCTAGGAAAGTATGTTTAAAATGGTTAAATCCGTGAGCCCTTTAAACCCTTATCAGACTCCCATTTAAACCAAACTATCTACCCAACTTTGGTCTCACCTAAAACCGTCGACCAACCCTCCACTAAACCTCTTGATTAGATTAGGACTCCTCCCACCCAGATCGATTTGGGCACCAGAGATAATAATCATCCAATTTAATATTTATCTAATTAATTCAAAATATAGGCATATTAGGATTCCAACAAATTTCAATTTTATACCTTAACAAATCAAACTGATAATTATTTTTAATTACTTGATATTAATTTACCTTCCTTATTTTAGTTGGATTAGGACACTTAAAATAATAATTGTTTAATTGAGTGAATATCTAATTATCGATTAATTAAATCTCTAACTAACCCAAGTGGACTCCCGTAGGAACTAGGGTCCTATTGGGCCTAATCCAATTAGCATGAAAAGCATTATTATAATGGTCTATTTAACCAAGATATTTAAATGAAATAAAAACACATTCTAATTTATTTGTTAACATTAATACGAGCATATAAAAATATTTTACTTATTTTTAACATTATTAGGTGCATGTGTAGATTATCTATTATTAGCATTATTATTATTTTCAAGCATATACACTATTTATATTTCAATAACCCTTGATTAGCAATTAAATAAAGTCCAATTAAGATCTTATTATGTTTCTATCCGGCAAGAGTCACGTGGTACAAATGACACAATTTAATTATTAACAAATATATAACTCGCTAGTATCATTTTACAAGTCTTTGTTTATTTACTTTCTTAAATATCTTTTGAAGAGTTTTATCAATTAAATAAACACTCGTCTTTCCTAACTTTACAGGTTTTGCTGTTATTTACTTTCTTTAAATATTTTTAAGATAAATATACTTAAATGGTATCCTACGCTTTACGAGTCTTATCTTTATTTATTTTCCTAAATATACATGAGTGCCCTCTTAAATTAAAAGCACCATTAATAATAAAGTCTTTTGACAAAACATTATTAATTAGCTAATTAGAAATATGACGTCACAATTATTACCCCTCATCCTTAGTTATTTTTTTAATTTAAATATATATTTAAAAAATCTATTTAAGAGATTCTATATATTAAGTGTATCTCTAAACAATTCATTAATTAAACTAATCATGTTATAAATATTACATTTCACTTTAAGAGTTTTCTGTGTTATTATTTTATAAATATTTTTAAGAAGTTTTCATATATTAAACGTGTTGTCAAAATAATAAAATGTTTGACAAACCACATGATTAGTTAACTAATTTAAATGTGGAAATTCATATTACAATATTTCTCTTTATTTCATCAATGTATTTTGTTATAGAATATTTTAAAGGAATAAAGTATCATTAAATTAAAAACATTTTTATAAGTATTATTAAAACATGTTAAACGCCAAATTGAGTTTATATTAATAATGTGTATGTTATAAAGAAACAAATAGATAATTTCATAATTAGATGGGCTTCTTTTTAATCTATTGATTCTTAATTCATTATTTATTTACTATATTTTAACTGATCTCTCTTTTACTTAATTACATAAATAATTATATAAATTCTTTATTATTTACTCTAAAATACCAAACTTAATTTACAACAATAATTTATACATATTTTTCATTTTTATTGTAAAAATATATTTTTATTTCTAATTTTGTCTTATAATTAGCCGGGATGCTACACCACTCACCTGGTGGAACTCGTCCAGGGCTATCCGAAGGTTGGAAAGCCAGGTGGCCACCAAGCGTCGATCCCGTAGCACCTCCCACTTGGCCATGAGCGGGACTGCCACGGCTCTCTCGCGGGGAATGGTGCCGCGACCTAAGGGGAATCGGGTGTACCGCCAAATCTGACAACAAAAAGAGTAAAAGTTGTCATAAATATGTTAAAACACATAATCATAAACAGATATGGTGTCTAAGGTAGTCCCGTACCTGTAAGAAGGGGGTGAAGCCGCCCAGGTTCCCTGAACCTGGCCTAAACGGGTCCATGTCGGCAAAGAGGTGTGCCAACATCGCTCTACCCCACGCGTACTGCGGTCCCCACTCGAGTTCTCGGATCAGTAGGAGATACTTCAAGTTGACGTTGTTCGATGACGTCGCAAACAACAGTCGGCCAAAGAAGTAGAGAAGGAAGAGTCGGACCTCGTGGTCCTCGGCCCTCTCCCTCAGCCTGATCCTCTGCCGCACTTGTTGTAGGTATGTTCCCATATCCTCCAGGGGTCCTTGGACCACGCCTGCTAAACCCACTAGAGAGCTGATCCGACCGAGCGGGATGGTGGTCATCGGTCCTCTAGTGCGAACCAGCCTCGCACCGAGTAGTGGGTCTACCTCCCATCGGTAGTCCCTCAACTCCTGCCCAAGTGTCAGCACCCCGGCCACGGGCAGGCCCGTCATATAAGCCACATCCTCGAGGGTGGGGATCATGACCCCTCGGCATCACGAACGCGTGGCAGTTGTCCATCCACCTCTCTCAGAGTGCCATCGAGAAGGTAGCATCCACTGGGAGAGGCGAGATGTAACCCCCCAGAAAATTAATAAGGGTTAACAAAAATATGTAAATAGAAATAAAAGATATATGAAATAATGTTATGAAATTAATCTCAGAAATTTCACTTAAAAACTTGAATTTAATAGAATTTTATGCGAACAAATACAAGGGGACGAACGAAGAACAAACTAATGATATAGTGGATGAATAATTGATCTAAGACCCGATTAAACGTAAGGCCAATCTATTGAACATGTTAAAATAATTATATTCCCAACTAACTTGCCATCGAATAACTTTAATAATCCTCCTTAGTTAAATAGTACTATGATAACTAATTATTTTAAAAAGGGTTAAACTACATAAATAAGACTGAATAATTATTATACTATGAATTTAATTCAAATGGTAATAAAAGAAATTTAATATTTTTAAGGCAATCTTGGAGACCCGGATTTAAAATAAATCTCGAATGAATATAATTCTCGAAATAAAATAATGAATAAAATAAAAATATTTAATTATCTTCTCGATGCAAATTTTAATAAAAATATATAAAAATATGTAATTATCTTCTCGATGCAAATTTTAATAAAAATATATAAAAATATGTAACTCATAGAATAAAGTATTTCTAACAAAATTGTCTGAAGGAAGAAACCCAAAATAAATTTGTTTTAGGCCCAAATCGGAGTTTTAGGTAAACTCAAACCTAGAACGAACCCGCCCAAATCTGATCCAATTAGACCCTAATTCGAGCTCTAATGGGCTGTAATCGAACCCAAAACCTTGGTCCACATTAGTAGATGAATTTCCCCTCGAAAATCCTAATTCTAGAAGCCTCTATTCGTAGTGGCTGTGAAGGATTTGGTCAAACAAGCGGGGTTCGTGCCGTTTTCTCTCCGTGGACTCTTTTGGATCGATTCGAAACCTAGAGCCCCCATAAACCCTATAAATAGATGGCCACGCCCTCCAGGAAGCTTCATTTGCTTGATTGACCAGCGGCGTGCTCGATCGTGGGAGAAGTTGGCGTGGAAGGGTGGTGCGATTTAGGGTTCCGGTGAAGTTCACGTCCTTCATTTTTCGTCGATCAAGGTAGGTTTCTCTCAGGCTGAATCATTAATAAAGTATGCTATCTTGTTCGTCTTTCTGTCCTCTTTCTATTGATACTAATTTTCCCAAATTTCGTTCACGATACCGATCGAATTTATTGTTTTAATCGGAGTTGTGTCGAGGAGGCTATCTTCACTTTGAAGTCCGTTTAATGTAGGGTTATCTTAGGCCGAACTTTAATTAATGTATGTCTTCTTGTTCACCTTCGAGAGCCCTTTTTAATGGTAGCATTTTGCCCAAATTTTATTCACTAAAATGATGACAAATGTCGTTTTAATCAAGGCGTGTAAAGGTACGCCGAAAGTGGGCTTGGTCTCAGATTGCGGTCGTACCAGTGAGCGCTACCTGAGTAGCGGCCTCGCGATAGACAACCTTCTGGCGGCGAGTTCAAAAAAAAAAGTAAAGAGAATTCCGGTAGTGGTCTCCCCATGACCGTTTTATGGAGAAAGCGGCCTGGTGCCTGACCGTTTTCTGACTCTGTTTCTAGCACAACCCGGTTTATTTTTTGCATTTTTGTGTGTTGTTATTCACTGTTATGTAACATGCTCTTAGGGAAATATCCTGACAGAACGCACTGCGAACTAGGGGTTATGAAACCATTAATCTAATCATAATCATCATCATCTCGTCATGTGTCTAAAAGAGTAGAATAACTTGCTAAATTAATTAATCATATTTGCTAGTAACTTGGACCTTGTCGATCATTGCTTCATGCCACTCCGGTGATTTAGACTTACCGCTTACACTCGTTTTTCGCATGTTTTAAACCCTTATAATCTTGGACATCAAATGCTTCTCCGTCGGATATTCCTTCCGCTGGACTAGGTGTTCATGTTTCAAGGCCTCCGTAAGTCTCCCGAGCCTGGGATTCCCACTAGGACGTCGAGCAGATTAAACCACCAAATCATGTACCCCTGGAATCGACGAAAGGTGGAACGAGGCTGTGTCCAAGTTCTGTCGAGTTTCTACCCAGTCACCTGATAGCAGTCTTCTCGGAACCGCTACCATCAGGTAGCGGTTGAATCAGTACTGTTTTCTGGCTTTTTCTGTGATGTGGGTCGATGCACAGGTTAAGTGAGTCGACGCAGCCCTGTTGGACATGGCCAGGATTGATAGCGGTCTAGTGGATACCGCCACCTTCCGACCCCTTCTTGATAGAGGCCCAGGAAGGACCGCCACTTACTGGTAGCGGTCCATCCCTGACCGCCACTTCACCCAACCACCCAAAACTCTGATTCTTCCATGATTTCCTGCAAGAATTGCCTATCTTAGCCCTTCAGGCTAACATACCTT
Source organism: Amorphophallus konjac (assembly GCA_022559845.1). Lineage (NCBI taxonomy): Eukaryota > Viridiplantae > Streptophyta > Magnoliopsida > Alismatales > Araceae > Amorphophallus > Amorphophallus konjac. The sequence continues at coordinate 177,189,353 of CM040121.1, forward strand.
GATATTTTGAACTATACAAGGTCTATTCTGGAATATAATCCTAGGAATCATCCGCATCCCTTTGTTTTTTAAGTCATTTTTCTTAAATGACTCACTCCCGTCGACTAATAAGCATGTTAGTTAGAATTCTCCTAAGAATCCATATTCCTACTTATATTACCTTGGTAACATGATATGACCCTTAGAACTCTTGGCCATTAAATATGGTGGATGTCTAGATTTCGTGGGATCTCTGATCCAACCCTCAATGTCAACGCACCAAAGGGCCCGATCTGGTCCTAGGGAGAGCGCCCGAAAAGTTTTAGTGTCCATGGGAGTTTAATGACATGATGAGGCATTGCACCGAAGTATTGCTAGCGTGTAAGTCTACGACATTCCACATTCTCGTGAAACTTTGATATACGTGCATGAATACGTGAAAATACTTGCTTGACGTGACTCGACTTGACTTGACTTGTTAAATGGCCAACTTGCTAAATGACGTTCACTTGTGCATGATCAGTTACAATTTCACTTGATACTAGTTCATTACACCTCGATTGAAATTATATAACATGATCCCTTCAATTCAATTCTCTACAATTCCTGCTGAGTGTGAATATGTTTTGCTTATCGTCTCTCGGATTTACCTATTTATGGATTTTGTATCGTTCATGCATATAGTTCTTTACACACTATTAAATTTTTAATTACTTAAATTCTGCCTGGCGATAGAGATATAAATCCTACTGAGCTTCTCGCTCACTCTCTTCTTTAACATATTTTAGGTAATTCGATAGAGTGCGTGAAATTGGGAATGGGCCAGAGTGATCGAGTGGACCTGTAACTTAGAGACCGAGTCTTTTTCCTTATTTTCTTAAGTCTAGTTGGTGTCGTGAGTCATGTTCCTTCCATTTTCCTTATATTCTTTTCTCAAGTCCATTATTGTAAGTCAAGTCAAATTTGTAATTTAAAGTCTTGATAGCAATAAAATTATATTTTTGATAACTTATGGTCTCCTTGTGTCATTGGTGTTGTTTTATGTATGCTCTGATTGACATGACTATTTTGCTGCCACATTCCGAGCATGCCTTCCACTGCTATCGGTTCGGGGTGTGACAGAAGTGCGATCAGAGCCTAGGTTGTTTAAGTCCTAGGTTCTCGTCCATATGGATAGGTTACCCTGAGTAATATGCCTTATAATCTGTGTCGTCTCTTCACCTGGTGAGATTGGGTAATATCTCGAGTTAAGTAATAAAACATGTGTAAAACTATGGTAGTGAAACGCGTAAGGGTAATAAGACTATTAACTTTGTAATTATTTTGCAGGAGTCTAGGCCTTGGTGAAGATGAAAGCAATGAGGTCTTTGGGTAAGTTAAGGTCCGACTTTGTTAGAAGGAGGCGAACGAGTCATAAGGAATCTCGGAGTAATAAGAAGAGAAGGAATAAGTTGTCGCAAGGGAAGTGTTTCTACTGTCATAAATTGGGTCATCAGGCCGAGGAGTGCTGGAGGAAGCATGGAGCTTGTCTTTGCTGCGGAGGCAAGGACCATAGGATAGCTAGTTGCCCTAAGCTAGCCCCGCAGGCAAAATTAAAGGTGGCTCAAAATCGGTATTGAAGGAGCCCCAGCTTGTTATCGAAGAACGAGTTATAGGAGGTATCGTGCCCCTCATCCTTAACCGTAGTTAGTCCTTTTCATTCCTCTATATTTTTGAATTTGCATGTTATTTTGAGTAATTAATGGATAAGATTAATCTTAATTAAATTATTTAACAAAAGAATGATCGGTGAATTTGGAGAGCAAATTCCTTAAAGTGGGGGAGGGTGTAACCGCCCAGTTAATTAATAAGGGTTAAAGAAAATATGTAAATAGAAATAAAAGATATATGAAATAATGTTACGAAATTAATCCCAGAAATTTCACTTAAAAACTAAAAATTTAACAGAATTTTATGCTAACACATAAAAGGGGACAAACGAGGAACAAACTAATGATATAGTAAATGAATAATTGATCTAAGACCCGATTAAAAGTAAGGCCGATCTATTGAACATGTTAAAATAATTATATTCTCAACTAACTTGCCATCGAATAACTTCAATAATCCTCCTTAGTTAAAGGGTACTATGATAATTAATTATTTTTAAAAGAGTTAAACTACATCAATAAGACTGAATAATTATTATACGATGAATTTAATTCAAATGGTAATAAAAGAAATTTAATATTTTTTAGGCAATTTTGGAGACCCACATTTAAAATAAATCTCGAATGAATATAATTCTCGTAATAAAACAATGAATAAAATAATATTATTTAATTATCTTCTCATTGCAAATTTTAATAAAAATATATAAAAATATGTAACTCATAGAATAAAGTATTTCTAACAAAATTGTTTAAAGGAAGAAACCCAAAATAAATTTGTTTTAGGCCCAAATCAAAGTTTTAGGTAAACTCAGACTTAGAACTATCCCGCCCAAATCTAATCCAATTAGACCCTAATTCGAGCTCTAATGGGCTGTAATTGAACCCAAGACCTTGCCCCACGTTAGTAGATCGATTTCCCCCTGAAAACCCTAATTCTAGAAGCCTCTATTCGTAGTGGCAGCAGAGGATTTGGTCAAACACGCGGGGTTCACGTCGTTTTCTCTCCGTGGACGCCGAGCAGGTTATACCACCAAATCCTGTACCCCTGGAATCCACGAAAGGTGGAACGACACTCTGTCCAAGTTCTGTCAAGTTTCTACCCAGTCACTTGATAGCGGTCTTCTCTGGACCGCTACCATCAGGTAGCGGTCGAATCAGGACCGTTTTCTGGCTTTTTCCGTGATGTGGGTCGACGCACAGGTTAAGTGAGTCGACGCAGCCCTATTGGACACGGCCAGGATTGATAGCGGTCTAGTGGATACCGCCACCTTCCGACCCCTTCTTGATAGCGGCCCAGGAAGGACTGCCACTTACTGGTAGCGGTCCATCCCTGACCGCCACTTCATCCAGCCACCCAAAATTCTAATTTTTCCGTGATTTCCTGTGAGAATTATCTATCGTAGCCCTTCAAGTTAACATACCTTGATATTTCGACCTATACAAGGTCTATTCTGGAATATATTCCTAGGAATCATCCGCATCCCTTTTTTTTTAAGTCATTTTTCTTAAATGACTCACTCCCGTCGATTAATAAGCTTGTTAGTTAGAATTCTCCTAAGAATCCATATTCCTACTTATATTACCTTGGTTACATGATATGACCCTTGGAACTCTTGGCCATTAAATATGGTGGATGTCTTGATTTCGTGGGATCTCTGATCCAACCCTCAATGTCAACGCACCAAAGGGCCCGATCTGGTCCTGAGGAGAGCGCCCGAAAACTTTTAGTGCCCATGGGAGTTTAATGACATGATGAGGCATTGCACCGAAGTATTGCTAGCGTGTAAATTTACGACATTCCACATTCTCGTGAAACTTTGATATACGTGCATGAATACCTGAAAATACTTACTTGATGTGACTCGACTTGACTTGACTTGTTAAATGGCCAACTTGCTAAATGATGTTCACTTGTGCATGATCAGTTACAATTTCACTTGATACTAGTTCATTACGCCTCGATTGAAATTATATACATGATCCCTTCAATTCAATTCTCTACAATTCCTGCTGAGTATGAATATGTTTTGCTTATCGTCTCTCAAATTTACCTATTTATGGATTTTGTATCGTTCATGCATATAATTCTTTCCACATTATTAAATTATTAATTATTTAAATTCTGCCTGGCGATAGAGATATAAATCCTACTGTGCTTCTCGCTCACTCTCTTCTTTAACATTTTTCAGGTAATTCGGTAGATAGAGCGCGTGAAATTGGGAATGGGCCAAAGTGATAAAGTGGACCTGGTGCTTAGAGACCGAGTCTTTTTCCTTATTTTCTTCATTCTAGTTGGTGTCGTAAGTCATGTTCCTTCCCTTTTCCTTATTTTCTTTTCTTGAGTCCATTATTGTAAGTCAAGTCAAATTTGTAATTTAAAGTCTTGATAGCAATAAAATTATATTTTTGTTAACTTATGGTCTCCTTGTGTCATTAGTGTTGTTTTATGTATGCTCTGATTGACATGACTGTTTTACTGCCACGTTCCGAGCATGCCTTCCACTGCTATCGGTTCGGGGTGTGACAGAAGTGGTATCAGAGCATAGGTTGTTTAAGTTCTAGGTTCTCGTCCACATGGATAGGTTACCCTGAGTAATAGGCCTTATAATCCGTGTCGTCTCTTCAACTGGTGAGATTGGGTAATGTCTCGGGTTAAGTAATAAAACATGTGTAAAACTACAGTAGTGAAACGCGTAAGGGTAATTAGACTATTAACTTTATAATTATTTTACAGGAGTCTAGGCCTTGGTGAAGATGAAAGCAAGGAGGTCTATGGGTAAGTTAAGGTCCGACTTTGTTAGAAGGAGGCGAACGAGTCATAAGGAATCTTGGAGTAATAAGAAGAGAAGGAATAAGTTGTCGCAAGGGAACTGTTTCTACTGTCATAAATTGGGTTATCAGGTCAAGGAGTGCTGGAGGAAGCATAGAGCTTGTCTTCGCAGCGGAGGCAAGGACCTTAGGATAGCTAGTTGCCCTAAGCTACCCCCACAGGCAAAAATTAAAGGTAGATCAGAATCGATATTGAAGGAGCCCTAGCTTGTTATAGAAGAACGAGTTATAGGAGGTATCGTGCCCCTCATCCTTAACCGTAGTTAGTCCTTTTCATCCTCTAGATTTTTGAATTTGCATGTTATTTTGAGTAATTAATGGATAAGGTTAATCTTAATTAAATTATTTAACAAAAGAATGATCGGTGAATTTGGAGACCAAATTCCTTAAAGTGGGTGAGGATGTAACCGCCCATTAAATTAATAAGGGTTAAAGAAAATATGTAAATAGAAATAAAATATAGATGAAATAATGTTACGAAATTAATCCCAGAAATTTCACTTAAAAACTCAAATTTAACATAATTTTATGCGAACACATAAAAGGGGACGAACAAAGAACAAACTAATGATATAGTGAATGAATAATTGATCTAAGACCCGATTAAAAGTAAGGTCGATCTATTGAACATGTTAAAATATTTATATTCCCAACTAACTTGCCATTGAATAACTTCAATAATCCTCCTTAGTTAAATGGTACTATGATAATTAATTATTTTAAAAGGGTTAAACTACATAAATAAGACTGAACAATTATTATACTACGAATTTAATTCAAATGGTAATAAAAGAAATTTAATATTTTTTAGGCAATCTTGGAGACCCGGATTTAAAATAAATCTCGAATGAATATAATTCTCATAATAAAATAATATTATTTAATTATCTTCTTGTTGCAAATTTTAATAAAAATATGTAACTCATAGAATAAAGTATTTTTAACAAAACTATCTAAAGGAAGAAACCCAAAATAAATTTGTTTTTGGCCCAAATCGAAGTTTTAGGTAAACTCAGACTTAGAACGAACCCGCCTAAATCTAATCCAATTAGAGCCTAATTCGAGCTCTAATGGGCTGTAATTGAACCCAAACCATAGCCCACGTTAGTAGATCGATTTCCCCTTGAAAACCCTAATTCTAGAAGCCTCCATTCGTAGTGGCAGTGGAGGATTTGGTCAAACACGCGGGGTTCACGTCGTTTTCTCTCCGTGGACGTCGAGCAGGTTATACCACCAAATCCTGCACCCCTGGAATCCACGAAAGGTGGAACGAGGCTATGTCCAAGTTCTGTCGAGTTTCTGCCCAGTCACTTGATAGCGGTCTTCTCTGGACCGCTACCATCAGGTAGAGGTCGAATCAGGACCGTTTTTTTGGCTTTTTCCGTGATGTGGGTCGACGCACAGGTTAAGTGAGTCGACGTAGCCCTGTTGGACACGGCCAGGATTGATAGCGGTCTAGTGGATACCGCCACCTTCCGACCCCTTCTTGATAGCGGTCCGGGAAGGACCGCCACTCACTGGTAGCGGTCCATCCCTGACCGCCACTTCATCCAGCCACCCAAAATTCTAATTTTTCCGTGATTTCCTGTGAGAATTATCTATCGTAGCCCTTCAGGCTAACATACCTTGATATTTCGACCTATACAAGGTCTATTCTGGAATATAAGGTCTATTCTGGAATATACTCCTAGGAATCATCCGCATCCCTTTTTTTTTAAGTCATTTTTCTTAAATGACTCACTCCCGTCGATTAATAAGCTTGTTAGTTACAATTCTCCTAAGAATCCATATTCCTACTTATATTACCTTGGTTACATGATATGACCCTTACAACTCTTGGCCATTAAATATGGTGGATGTCTTGATTTCGTGGGATCTCTGATCCAACCCTCAATGTCAACGCACCAAAGGGCCCGATCTGGTCCTGGGGAGAGCGCCCGAAAACTTTTAGTGCCCATGGGAGTTTAATGACATGATGAGGCATTGCACCGAAGTATTGCTAGTGTGTAAATTTACGACATTCCACATTCTCGTGAAACTTTGATATACGTGCATGAATACCTGAAAATACTTACTTGATGTGACTCGACTTGACTTGACTTGTTAAATGGCCAACTTGCTAAATGATGTTCACTTGTGCATGATCAGTTACAATTTCACTTGATACTAGTTCATTACGCCTCGATTGAAATTATATACATGATCCCTTCAATTCAATTCTCGACAATTCCTACTGAGTATGAATATGTTTTGCTTATTGTCTCTCAAATTTACATATTTATGGATTTTGTATCGTTCATGCATATAGTTCTTTCCACATTATTAAATTGTTAATTACTTAAATTCTGCCTGGCGATAGAGATATAAATCCTACTGTGCTTCTCGCTCACTCTCTTCTTTAACATTTTTCAGGTAATTCGGTAGATAGAGCGCGTGAAATTGGGAATGGGCCAGAGTGATAGAGTGGACCTGGTGCTTAGAGACCGAGTCTTTTTCCTTATTTTCTTCATTCTAGTTGGTGTCGTCAGTCATGTTCCTTCCCTTTTCCTTATTTTCTTTTCTTGAGTCCATTATTGTAAGTCGAGTCAAATTTGTAATTTAAAGTCTTGATAGCAATAAAATTATATTTTTGTTAACTTATGGTCTCCTTGTGTCATTAGTGTTGTTTTATGTATGCTCTGATTGACATGACTGTTTTGCTGCCACGTTCCGAGCATGTTTTCCACTGCTATCGGTTCGGGGTGTGACAGAAGTGGTATCAGAGCCTAGGTTTTTTAAGTCCTAGGTTCTTGTCCATATGGATAGGTTATCCTGAGTAATAGGCCTTATAATCTGTGTCATCTCTTCACCTAGTGAAATTGGCTAATGTCTCGGGTTAAGTAATAAAACATGTGTAAAACTACGGTAGTGAAACGCGTAAGGGTAATAAGACTATTAACTTTATAATTGTTTTGCAGGAGTCTAGGCCTTGGTGAAGATGAAAGCAAGGAGGTCTATGGGTAAGTTAAGGTCTGACTTCGTTAGAAGGAGGCGAACGAGTCATAAGGAATCTCGGAGTAATAAGAAGAGAAGGAATAAGTTGTCGCAAGGGAAGTGTTTCTACTGTCATAAATTGGGTCATCAGGTCGAGGAGTGCTGGAGGAAGCATGGAGCTTGTCTTCGCTGCGGAGGCAAGGGCCATAGGATATCTAGTTGCCCTAAGCTACCCCCGCAGGCAAAAATTAAAGGTGGATCAGAATCGGTATTGAATGAGCCCCAGCTTGTTATCGAAGAACGAGAATATGCAAATGGGGGGATGAAATAAAAGAATTAGTCACAAAGAACAACTGGAATGTACAGCACATCTATAGGGAAGGGAACTCGGTTGCGGATGCTTTAGCATCACTAGCCTTGTAACGACCCAGAGTTCAGGATACCGATATACCGATAACATCAATACACCGATACCAAGAACTGGGGAAGCCACCCAAGAGGCTGATGAGGCCCCTAAAGGGTTAGAAGAAAAGTGCTTAGGGATATGCATAACGAATTGGAATTTGGAACGCGCAATTTACAATTAAGTAAAGAAATTAACACAAGTGCGGAAGCAATTCAAAAATAACTAGAGTGATATTCATATACTAGTCGAGAGAAACAAGAGTACTAGTCCACAAGGTACAACTACGCGGGGCATACCCCGGCAAAAGTAGGAACAAGCCTCAAAAGGCGTCTCGACTAAAGCTGGCAGCTAACACGCTCTCCAAAACGGCTCACAAAGCACCGGGAGACAACGGGCGCGGCTCACCTGAAAGGAGAAAGGGTGAGTCACAGCCAGACTCAATAGGGGTCACGCGGATCCCTACCTCGCACTAAACAAGCATACACGCATAAATAAAGGCAAGTAGAGCATGTATTTAAATAGCTAACAGGCAATGGCATGAATAACTACTCAAGTAAAGCTGCAAACTCTAACTAAGCAAGTATAACAGCTAAATCATGCCACAGCTAACTAAACGCAAGCGATTAAAACTAAAGCTACCAAATAGAATAAGTCTCTACTAATCCAAGCAACAAGGAAGGACAACCACTGGAGCAGAAACCAGAAGCGTCCACTGAAGACTTACACTGCGTCTCAAGCACTCGCAGTCGACGAAGCGACAAGCTAAGCGCGTAAACAGTACCAAACCAAGTGACCAGTCGGAGTGGCACCCGTCGGTGTCAGTCCACAGTCTCCGACCACGTGTGCACACACTGACTCTAGCCTGAGCCAGGCCCTCTAGCTAGTTTTCCCCCTTGGTAGGACGCTACCATTGGCTGGGAGCCCATGGAACTAGCTTATAAACCGTGCATGGGAAACACACCCCTCCGCCATCCTCAAGCGGGTCGACACTCAACAGACCTTAGGGCAACAACAGTGGCTCCATTGCGTGGAAAGAAAGGCTACTCTAATGGTAATAAAACACGCCACTAAACATTTAAAACAATACGAATATGGCATGAGTATAAAAAGGAATGCATAACAAATGGGCTGGCAACATATTAAAACCATCAGGGAAGCGGCGGTCTAATACCCACGCGCTACTTGAAAGTGACGGTCGAGGACTGGCGCGTTACACCAAGAACGACGCGCTGGTCTCCATCCGTTACTTCCACCTGAGTTCCAGCTCAAAGGACCTAAGAGGGAGAGTGACGGTGGGGGTCCTATGCATTGCTTCGAAGCAACGCGTAGGAGCACCGCCGTTACTTTCACCCGAGGCCTAAAACCAACGTATAGCGTTTAAATCAATCGCAGGCGAAACGACGCCCCGGGCTCGGCGCGTCGCTTGGAAACGACGGCCGACCGACTGGCCATCGGGCGCACCGCCTGACCAAACCAACGTAAATCAACGAGGGAGCGACGGCTGGGAGCCCTACCGTTACTCTCAATGTAACGCACCCACGATGGGCCGTTACATTGAAGTAACGCGCTCACGAAAGACCGTCGGAGATGTGACGGTTCCTGGCGAGACCGTCACTTCACCTGGGTCGCGGACGGGTTATATATAAAAATCGGTTCCCTCCCGGACGATCTGAATCGCCGGGTAACGACGTAAAACCTGTAACCTGTCAAACCATGCAACCCATACGACAATATAACAACTAAAACCATCACATGCAAGGCCTAATAAGCATTAATCTCAAGAATTTCATTAAAACCCTACAAATGGAAGAAATGAACATTATGCATGCCACGGGCTCTAATCAACGGAACGAGCCACAGGAAATGATCCTAGCGAGATCAGGATTCCATCCCCCTACCTCTCGCAACCCGAAACCGAAGAAAAGACCGCATGCAAGGAGGAAGAGCTACGAAGCCTTCACGCTCCACCTCGCTCCCACGATCACCGAACCATGCCGAAGTGGACACCTACGCGCTCCTCTCGACGCGAGGAATCCAACGGCGCCAACCTTGTCTCAATCCGACCTCGTCTCGTCCGCGATCCCTAGGAAGGGGAAAGGACGATCGCATGGAGGAGAGAGAGAGGGTGAGAAAATGAGAGATCGACGGGGGAGAGAGGGTGAGAGAGGGATTAAAAGAAAAAAAAATAAATTAAAATATATATAATATAATTATTATATATATTAAAATCTCATTAATTCTAATAACCCTCAAATAACTCTAAATAAATCCGAAAAAATATCAGACAAATTCCTAAAAATCCAGGAAAATAGCCGGAAATTCCAGAACAAATAATAGAACAAAAACCATCAAGGATTCATTAAGGCACGGGCCTTACAGTCCCTCCCTCCTTACAGAAATTTCGCCCACGAAATTTACAACAACCGAAAAGGAGGAAACTGAGAAAGGACTTATACCTCACTGGAATAAAAAGGGAAAAAGCTGACGCATCTCATCTTCACGCTCCCAAGTAGACTCATTACCGGAGTGACGCTGCCAAGTAATTCTTACCAGAGGAATAACCTTATTTCTCAACCGCTGCTCGCGAGTCAATTCTGATAGGAAATTCTGGCGTGGACAAATCAGCAGTCACCTCAGGCCACACTGAATCATCTAGAACATGAGAAGCATCTGGCACATATTTCCTCAATTGAGACACGTGGAACACATCGTGAACAGCTTGCATAGCCGCAGGAAGTTGCAAACGATAAGCCACCTGACCAATAGTTTCAACAATCGGAAAAGGGCCAACATACCGCGGGCTAAGCTTTCCACGCTTCCCAAATCTGGAAACACCTTTCATCGGAGATATTTTAACAAACACCATATCTCTAGGTTCAAATTGTAGTGGACGTCTGCGCTGGTCTGCATAACATTTCTGTCGATTCTGAGCCGTCAACAATCTTTGCCTGATCAGACGAACCACATCCGAACATTGCTGCACCATGTCCGGTCCTGTCAACAATCTGTCCCCAACATCAAACCAGTTCAGAGGAGTTCGACAAGGACGACCATAAAGTGCTTCATAAGGAGCCATTCCAATACTGGTATGAAAACTGTTATTATAAGAAAATTCAACAAGTGGCAAATGCTGACTCCACGAACCCTGCCAATCAAGGCAACACAATCTCAGCATGTCCTCCAAAGTCTGAATAGTCCTCTCTGACTGTCCATCTGACTGAGGGTGATATGCTGAACTGAAAGCTAACTCAGTGCCCAAAGCTTTCTGGAAACTACGCCAGAAGCCGGAGGTAAAACGTGGGTCACGATCTGACACAAGTGAAACAGGAATTCCATGCAGTGGCACGATCTTCTGCACATACAGCTCGGGCAATCTCTGCACATTCCAAGTAACTTTAATTGGCAACAATCTGGCAGTTTTAGTCAATCTGTCGACTAACAACCAGATGCCATCAAAACTCTGAGAAGTCCGAGGCAAACCCACCATAAAATCTGTAGTAACATGGTCCCATTTCCACATCGGAATCTCTAACGGCTGAAGTAAACCACCTGGCTTTTGATGTTCGGCTTTAACTAACTGACAAGTCAAGCACTTAGAAACAAACACAGCCACGTCTTTCTTCATACCTGGCCACCAGAACTGCTTCTTCAAATTCTGATACATCTTGGTGACACCCGGATGAATAGCAAAACGAGAACCATGGGCCTCACTCAGAATCTCAAGTCTTAAATCATCATCAGCGGAAATATATAATCTGCCTTGAAGACTGACAACTAGCTCCGTATCAAAATCCACATCATAGCTTGATATAACACGAGCTAAATCAGAATCAGCCTGCTGGGCATCTTTAATCTGATGATATAAAGCTGAACCCAAAATCAAGCTAGCACAAACTGCCATCTTCGGATCAGCAGGAAACTCTGCACTGAATGCCTCACTTGGAAGCTGTTCCCATAATTTCCATTCATGAAGCAACAAATGACTGACCTGCACTTTCCTGCTCAGAGCATCAGCCACTACATTCATTTTACCAGGCTGATAGGAGAGTGTAAAGTCATAATCTTTCATGAATTCCATCCATTGCCTCTGCCTGAGATTCAGATCTTTCTGGGAGAAAATATACTGTAAACTCTGATGATCGGTGAAAATCTAAAATTTCTCACCATACAGATAATGTCTCCAGATCTTTAAGGCAAAAACAACTGCAGCTAGCTCTAGATCATGCGTGGGATAATTTCCTTCATGTTTTTTCAACTGTCGGGACACATATGCAATAACCTTACCATGTTGCATTAGCACTGCACCCAAACCTACTCGAGAAGCATCTGTACAGACCATAAATCCACCCGAGCCGGAAGGCAAAGTCAACACAGGAGAAGAAGTCAATAGCCTTTTCAATTCAACAAAGCTAGCCTCACACTGATCCGACCAGACAAAGGACACATCCTTATGAGTCAATCTAGTCATCGGGGCTGCAATTTTCGCAAAGTCTTGAATGAATCTGCGGTAATACCCAGCCAAACCTAGAAAACTTCGAATCTCTGTTACAGTTCTCGGTCTCTGCCAACTCAAAATAGCATCGATCTTTGCAGGGTCCACTACCACTCCATCACCAGAAATCACATGACCAAGAAAATGAATTTCCCGAAGCCAGAATTCACATTTACTAAACTTCGCATAAAGCTCGTGATCTCTTAGAGTCTGCAGAACGATCCTCAAATGCTGCACATGATCATTATCAGAGGCAGAATAGATCAGAATATCATCAACAAAGATCACCACAAACTGGTCCAGAAATGGACAAAAGATACGCTGCATCAGGTCCATGAAAGTTGCTGGGGCATTAGTCAAACCAAACGGCATGACTAAAAATTTAAAATGACCATAACGAGTGCTGAACGCAGTCTTCTCCACATCGGATTCCCGGATCCGTAACTGAAAATAGCCAGATCTGAGATCAATCCGTGAAAAGACAGTAGCAGACTGTAACTGGTCAAACAAATCATCAATCCTGGGAAGCGGATACTTATTCTTGATAGTCACCTGATTCAACTGCCTATAATCAATACAAAGTCTTAGGCTTCCATCTTTCTTTTTCACAAACAGCACTGGGGCACTCCATGGAGAAAAACTGGGACGAATATAACCTTTTTCCAGTAACTCTAGTAGCTGTGCACGCAGTACGTTCAATTCAGCTGGAGCCATTCGGTACGGCGGCTTTGCTAAGGGGCCGGTACCTGGAATCAGTTCAATCACCATTTCTATCTCTCGCTCTGGGGGCAAGCCTGGAAACTCGTCAGGAAACACATCAGGGATTTCACAGACAACCGAAATATCACAAACATCCCGTCGTGATTTTTCAACAATAACCACTGAAGCAAGGAATCCCTGGCAACCTGCGCTAAGCAACCTATAGGCTTGAATAGCAGAAATAATCATACGAGAAGATCGGGATCGAATACCTTGAAAATAAAAGGCTGGTTTTCTCTGTGGCTGAAAATAGACTTTCTTCGATCTGTAGTCAACCACAGCTCCATAATGCTCCAACTAATCCATTCCCAGAATAACATCATAATCTGCCAGCTGCAACGCATACAATCTTGCCGGCAACTGGTGATTATTAATCATCACAGAAGATTCTTCCAGGCACAAAGGTGTAACCATGAAATCTCCAGAAGGCAATTCAACAAACATCTCACAGGATACCTCGGAAGTCGGTTCCTCAATACAGGCCATGAAATCCTCAAAAATAAAAGAGTGAGAAGCACCAGAATCAAATAAGACACGAGCTGAATGACCATAAAGTATAATCGTACCTTCCACAAGATGGGACGCAACAACATCAGCTCTAGTCAAATGAGAAACCTTGCCTTTCTGCTTCTTAGAACCAGCTGAAGATTGCTGAGAAGACGCCGACGCTTGAGAGTAAAATTGTTGAGCTTGAGGTGCAGTCGGAGGTCTGAATTACGACTGTTGAGGTTGAGAAAACTGAGGAACTTGCAATTGTTTCGGCCTCAGCGGGCAATCACGAACCACATGACCCGGCTGGTCACACCTAAAGCAAACAACAGGAAGAGAACACGGCTGGCCCTTATGATGACCACCGCATCTCCTACACGTCCATGGCTGACTGACAGCTGAGCTCTGCCGAGTCTGAGAAGAAGGTGTTGTCGGCTGCTGAACAGAATCTGTACCGGACGGCTGTTGGAAAAACTTCTTCTTCTTCTTGAACCGCTTGAACTTGGGCTTGGAAGGAGAGGAAGCACTAGAAATCTCTGACTGGACCGAGGGAACACCTGGCACTGGCGGTCGGTAAGTCTGCTGCGACTGAGCTACCGGGTGCACTGACCCTGCCTGAGGATATCCACCAGGTCTCGTCATCTCCAGCTCTAAAGCCACCGCTGTCTGGCACGCACTATCAAGATCCGCAACACGACTGGCGATAAGAGGCATCTTCAATTCAGGCCTCAAACCTCGCAAAAATTGCTGAGTCTTCAAAGCTTCACTAGCCAGCACATGAGGCGCGTACTGACCCAATTCCATAAACCTATTCCGATACTGAAGCACAGTCATACCGCCCTGAGTCAGCTCCATAAATTGATACATCTTGTCCATCTGAAGACAGGCAGGAGTATAGGCACGCTCGAAAGCAGCAACAAACTCTGCCCAAGTGATCTGCCGAAGAGGTCTTGAACGGAAGGCAATCTGCCACTCGGCTTTCCACCACGTGACGGATGTACCCTGGAGTTGAAAAGCAGCAAGCATAACTTTTTCATCTTCAGCACACTCCATCGATACGAACACACGCTCGATTGCGACCAACCATTGCCTTGCCACCTCTGGATCAGCTTGACCATCGAAAGCAGGCGGATTGAACATAAGAAATTCTTTCAATGCCTTGCCTCGACTGCCAGGCGCTTCAACTGGAGGAGCAATAACCGGCGCTAGGGGAGCAACAACTGGAACAGCAGGAACTGCAGGAGGAGGTGCAGAACCACTATCTTCCCTGGGCGCATCTCGAGGAACACGAGGAGCTCGAGGGGGTCTTCCTCGATGGGGAGGCATAATTACACTGCCAAAACACAAATCAATCGCAATTAATCAATCATACGGAAAACATCCTATGCCAGCAATAGACGACAACAGGACTAGCTCTGGACAAGTGCAAATTTCAATTCCTTATACAATTCCTCAACTAATGCTCTGATACCAACTGTAACGACCCAGAGTTCAGGATACCGATATACCGATAACATCGATACACCGATACCAAGAACTGGGGAAGCCACCCAAGAGGCTGATGAGGCCCCTGAAGGGTTAGAAGAAAAGTGCTTAGGGATATGCATAACGAATTGGAATTTGGAACGCGCAATTTACAATTAAGTAAAGAAATTAACACAAGTGCGGAAGCAATTCAAAAATAACTAGAGTGATATTCATATACTAGTCCAGAGAAACAAGAGTACTAGTCCACAAGGTACAACTACGCAGGGCATACCCCGGCAAAAGTACGAACAAGCCTCAAAAGGTGTCTCGACTAAAGCTGGCAGCTAACACGGTCTCCAAAACGGCTCACAAAGCACCGGGAGACGACGGGCGCGGCTCACCTGAAAGGAGAAAGGGTGAGTCACAGCCAGACTCAGTAGGGGTCACGCGGATCCCTACCTCGCACTAAACAAGCATACACGCATAAATAAAGGCAAGTAGAGCATGCATTTAAATAGCTAACAGGCAATGGCATGAATAACTACTCAAGTAAAGCTGCAAACTCTAACTAAGCAAGTATAACAGCTAAAGCATGCCACAGCTAACTAAACGCAAGCGATTAAAACTAAAGCTACCAAATAGAATAAGTCTCTACTAATCCAAGCAACAAGGAAGGACAACCACTGGAGCAGAAACCAGAAGCGTCCACTGACGACTTACACTGCGTCTCAAGCACTCGCAGTCGACGAAGCGACAAGCTAAGCGCGTAAACAGTACCAAACCAAGTGACCAGTCGGAGTGGCACCCGTCGGTGTCAGTCCACAGTCTCCGACCACGTGTGCACACACTGACTCTAGCCTGAGCCAGGCCCTCTAGCTAGTTTTCCCCCTTGGTAGGACGCTACCATTGGCTGGGAGCCCACGGAACTAGCTTATAAACCGTGCATGGGAAACACACCCCTCCGCCATCCTCAAGTGGGTCGGCACTCAACAGACCTTAGGGCAACAACAGTGGCTCCATTGCGTAGAAAGAAAGGCTACTCTAATGGTAATAAAACACGCCACTAAACATTTAAAACAATACGAATATGGCATGAGTATAAAAAGGAATGCATAACAAATGGGCTGGCAACATATTAAAACCATCAGGGAAGCGGCGGTCTAATACCCACGCGCTACTTGAAAGTGACGATCGGGGACTGGCGCGTTACACCAAGAACGACGCGCTGGTCTCCATCCGTTACTTCCACCTGAGTTCCAGCTCAAAGGACCTAAGAGGGAGAGTGACGGTGGGGGTCCTATGTGTTGCTTCGAAGCAACGCGCAGGAGCACCGCCGTTACTTTCACCCGAGGCCTAAAACCAAGGTATAGCGTTTAAATCAATCGCAGGCGAAACGACGCCCCGGGCTCAGCGCGTCGCTTGGAAACGACGGCCGGCCGACTGGCCGTCGGGCGCACCGCCTGACCAAACCAACGTAAATCAACGAGGGAGCGACGGCTGGGAGCCCTACCGTTACTCTCAATGTAACGCACCCACGATGGGCCGTTACATTGAAGTAACGCGCTCACGAAAGATCGTCGGAGATGTGACGGTTCCTGGCGAGACCGTCACTTCACCTGGGTCGCGGACGGGTTATATATAAAAATCGGTTCCCTCCCGGACGATCTGAATCGCCGGGTAACGACGTAAAACCTGTAACCTGTCAAACCATGCAACCCATACGATAATATAACAACTAAAAACATCACATGCAAGGCCTAATAAGCATTAATCTCAAGAATTTCATTAAAACCCTACAAATGGAAGAAATGAACATTATGCATGCCACGGGCTCTAATCAACGGAACGAGCCACAGGAAATGATCCTAGCGAGATCAGGATTCCATCCCCCTACCTCTCGCAACCCGAAACCGAAGAAAAGACCGCATGCAAGGAGGAAGAGCTACGAAGCCTTCACGCTCCACCTCGCTCCCACGATCACCGAACCATGCCGAAGTGGACACCTACGCGCTCCTCTCGACGCGAGGAATCCAACGGCGCCAACCTTGTCTCAATCCGACCTCATCTCGTCTGCGATCCCTAGAAAGGGGAAAGGACGATCGCGTGTAGGAGAGAGAGAGGGTGAGAAAATGAGAGATCGACGGGGGAGAGAGGGTGAGAGAGGGATTAAAAGAAAAAAAAGAAATTAAAATATATATAATATAATTATTATATATATTAAAATCTCATTAATTCTAATAACCCTCAAATAACTCCAAATAAATCCGGAAAAATATCAGACAAATTCCTAAAAATCCAGGAAAATAGCCAGAAATTCCAGAACAAATAATAGAACAAAAACCATCAAGGATCCATTAAGGCACGGGCCTTACAAGCCTGTTCCAACCGAACTAATAAAGACTTCAGATGCTGGCAAGACCTTCCTAGCAGAGTTCGCGGACTTGCCACAGTGGATGCAACCGGCCTCCCTAGCTGGAGGGGATAGAGATGTGTGAATGTTTGTTATTCTTTACTTCTTTTGCTTCATACTCAGGGGTATGCCCCGCGGATTTTGTAAATGTTTCCTCCAATATCAATAAAATTTGGGGTGGGGTATTATTGGTGGAATTAGCACATGTTGTGCAGTCCTCCAATAGTTATCCTTGGCCTCATTTATATTAAAAAAAAAGAACGAGTTATAGGAGGTATCGTGCCCTTCATCCTTAACCGTAGTTAGTCCTTTTCATTCCTCTAGATTTTTGAATTTGCATGTTATTTTGAGTAATTAATGGATAAGGTTAATCTTAATTTAATTATTTAACAAAAGAATGATCGGTGAATTTGGGGACCAAATTCCTTAAAGTGGGGGAGGGTGTAACCGCCCAGTAAATTAATAAGGGTTAAAGAAAATATGGAAATAGAAATAAAAGATATATGAAATAATGTTATGAAATTAATCCCAGAAATTTCACTTAGAAACTCAAATTTAAGAGAATTTTATGCTAACACATAAAAGGGGACGAACGAGGAACAAACTAATGATAGAGTGAATGAATAATTGATCTAAGACCCGATTAAAAGTAAGGCCGATCTATTGAACATGTTAAAATAATTATATTCCCAACTAACTTGCCATCGAATAACTTCAATAATCCTCCTTAGTTAAATGGTACTATGATAATTAATTATTTTTAAAAGGGTTAAACTACATAAATAAGACTGAATAATTATTATACTACGAATTTAATTCAAATGGTAATAAAAGAAATTTAATATTTCTTAGGCAATCTTGGAGACCCACATTTAAAATAAATCTCGAATGAATATAATTCTCATAATAAAATAATGAATAAAATAATATTATTTAATTATCTTCTCGTTGTAAATTTTAATAAAAATATATAAAAATAAGTAACTCATAGAATAAAGTATTTCTAACAAAATTGTCTAAAGGAAGAAACCCAAAATAAATTTTTTTTAGGCCCAAATCGAAGTTTTAGGTAAACTCAGACTTAGAACGAACTAGCCAAATCTAATCCAATTAGACCCTAATTCGAGCTCTAATGGGCTGTAATTGAACCCAAAACCTTGGCCCACGTTAGTAGATCGATTTCCCATTGAAAATTCTAATTCTAGAAGCCTCTATTCGTAGTGGCAGTGGAGGATTTGGTCAAAACGTGGGGTTCACGTCGTTTTCTCTCCGTGGACGCCGAGCAGGTTGTACCACCAAATCCTGTACCCCTGGAATCCACGAAAGGTGGAACGAGGCTCTGTCCAAGTTCTGTCGAGTTTCTACCCAGTCACTTGATAGCGGCCTTCTCTGGATCGCTACCATCAGGTAGCGGTCGAATCAAGAACATTTTTTGGCTTTTTCCGTGATGTGGGTCGACGCACAGGTTAAGTGAGTCGACGCAACCCTATTGGACACGGCCAGGATTGATAGCGGTCTAGTGGATACCGCCACCTTCCGACCCCTTCTTGATAGCGGCCCAGGAAGGACCACCACTTACTGGTAGCGGTCCATCCCTGACCGCCACTTCATCCAGCCACCCAAAATTCTAATTTTTCTGTGATTTCCTACGAGAATTACCTATCGTAGCCCTTCAGGCTAACATACCTTGATATTTCGAACTATACAAGGTCTATTCTGGAATATATTCCTAGGAATCATCCGCATCCCTTTGTTTTTTAAGTCATTTTTCTTAAATGACTCACTCCCGTCGATTAATAATCTTATTAGTTAGAATTCTCCTAAGAATCCATATTCCTACTTATATTACCTTGGTTACATGATATGACCCTTGGAACTCTTGGCCATTACATATTGTGGATGTCTAGATTTCATGGGATCTCTGATCCAACCCTCAATGCCAATGCACCAAAGGGCCCGGTCTAGTCCTGGGGAGAGCGCCCGAAAAGTTCTAATGCCCATGGGAGTTTTAATGACATGGTGAGGCATTGCACCGAAATACTTGCCAGCGTGTAAGTCTACGACATTCCACATTCTCGTGAAACTTTGATATACGTGCATGAATGCGTGAAAATACTTGCTTGACGTGACTCGACTTGACTTGACTTGTTAAATGGCCAACTTGCTAAATGACGTTCACTTGTGCATGATCAGTTACAATTTCACTTGATACTAGTTCATTACGCCTCGATTGAAATTATATACATGATCCCTTCAATTCAATTCTCTGCAATTCCTGTTGAGTATGAATATGTTTTGCTTATCGTCTCTCGGATTTACCTATTTATGGGTTTTGTATAGTTCATGCATATAGTTCTTTCCATACTATTAAATTGTTAATTACTTAAATTCTGCCTCGCAATGGAGATATAAATTCTACTGAGCTTCTCGCTCACTCTCTTCTTTAACATTTTTCAGGTAATTCGGTAGATAGAGCGCGTGAAATTGGGAGTGAGATAGAGTGATCAAGTGGACCTGGAGCTTAGAGACCGAGTCTTTTTCCTTATTTTCTTAAGTCTAGTTGGTGTCGTGAGTCATGTTCCTTCCCTTTTCCTTGTTTTCTTTTCTTGAGTCCATTATTGTAAGTCGAGTCAAATTTGTAATTTAAAGTCTTGATAGCAATAAAATTATATTTTTGTTAACTTATGGTCTCCTTGTGTCATTGGTGTTACTTTATGTATGCTCTGATTGACATGACTGTTTCGCTGTCATGTTCCGAGCATGCCTTCCGCTACTATCGGTTCGGAGTGTGACACGAGATGCGAAAGAAAGGGGCAAATCCTAACTGGTCAACCCTCCACCGCCACTCGTGAGGGAGGGAGTGGTACCACGCCCACGCTAAATCCCATGAAACTTGGGCACAGATCCTCCGTCGACCCTGCAAAACATCATAAAACTCCACAAAGCATTAATCAAACCATCAAAACATAAACCCCAGCCCTGAAGCTTGGGCGGCCAGGTCTCTGGCCGTCTGGCTTCCTAGGCGGCCAGTGACCTGGCCGCCTTGTTCTACTAGGCGGCCAGGACCCTCGCCGCCTACGGCTTCTTCCCCCAAACCGCTCCAGCTCCATTTCCCACCTACAAAAATGAAATAAAATGTTTTAAATTCACCAAACTCACCTGTGGGCGTGGTGCATCCTCCCCCTCCTCCTCAGCCTCCGCCGATGGCACCTCATCCTCGCCCTCAGAATCCTCACGGCCCTCCCTTCCCAGGCTAGGCCGTCCGCTCCTCGAGCTCGCGGATGGATTCTCATTGCCACTGTCTGTCGACTCTTCCATAGCACGAGATGGCGGAGAAGTGGACCGGCTGGATGAAGCCTCCATCAACTCGCCCTCACTCGAGGACAAGTCTGCGTCCCCTTGCTCCAACATGGCATGTCACGGCCCCATGGCACCCAAAGTCGCGTGTGGGAAGGCTAGAGGGTCGAGCAAGAGATGGCCTTGAGAAAGGAGCTCTCTGAGCACTCGTGGGTGTGAGGGAGGACAACTTTAGGAATGGCCGTTCTATTTGAAATCCCTCTCCCTTTTATACCCCGCGAACGGAGGTGGCCAAGGTAGTGGCCGCCCTCCTGAGTGGGAGGCACCCACTACCATGGCCGCCTTCACCTCTCTATGCCCTTTCCCTATGGGTTCGTCCTATTCAACCAAAAAAAAAAAGAGAAGGCAACAAAAAAAATAAAAACCAAAAATAAAAAGAAACACCACACAAAAACAAAAATGCACACACAAAAATACCCCCCAAAAAATAAAAAGCATAATAGGTATTTCATTTCATTCAGTCATCTGACATTCAAAAACCAAAAAAAATGTTCTATTTTCCTTCTTTCCCTAATAATTTTGAACAGGTATAAGCTATCAATGCCATTAAGTTTGGCGCCTCATGAAAAATTCATCAACAACCGGTTGAACACTTCGTAGATAACCCACATAACTCTTCAGCTCATCTTTATCTTCTTCTATATCAATTTGTGCTTTTAATATGGCGGCATGACGTCTCCACGCTCGCCGGATCTTCCAATGTCGCCCCCTATCTTCGTCGGTTCCCAAGAGACGCCTCGTGATCTGAGCACCCCTCGAGGTGGCCCCTGGGATCCTTCTGGGCAAGCCCACCTGGCGGTGACAACGATGGGACTGGTACAGCACTAAATCTCGAGCCCTGACTAGCCAAAGCTCCCGATCAGACGAATCGCGGACTCGAAACTCCAAGCGCCAGTGCATCATCGGTACAAACACGAACTGATCCTCAGGCATGAAGTTCAGATAGTTGCGCCAATCATCTCTGGTCTTCAAGTGCGCAGTCTTGAGCATCACCTGATCTTCAAGACCAAAGATGGCCCTAGCTGGGTAGAGGGCGCTCTTCTTGAAGATCCGAGAGGTAGTCATCACTATGTCGTCGAAGCCAAAGCACACGTGGACTTCAATGTACACTTGCAACAAGTAGAGGCTCCCCATGGCACTCCCGCCCAAGCTCACCTGCATCAGCCCGCAGTATAAATGAGCAAGCACGGCCTAGGATAAGGAGCGTCCTTCCAACAAGAGAGTGAGCGGTCCGATGTTCTCTCGAGTCAACACGTCCCCTGACGTCGGGAAGAGCAACGCCCTGCCGAGACACAGCGTCAATCCCCGCATCAGCCTGTCTGCATCAGCCAACCTATCCTTGATCTGGCCCAGTAACCATCTGGCAAGGCGATCGATCAAGACCCCTCGCTGGTCTGTCATCCGCCGAACCTCTCGCTTGTCACGAATGATCTCGACCAAGAATTCCTCCCAGGGAGGGAGGTGCAACAAGTCCCCCGTGTCCAAGTCACCCCACTGAAAGAGAAAGTCAATCTCCTCTGTTGTGCCCCTGGCCCCTGTGGTTTGTGGCTTTGATGATTGGCTTTAAGGGATTGTGATGATTGGTTTTAATGTGACCTAATCACTGTGAGTCACCATGCATTGATGTTCTGTTTTGATGATTGATTTGGTTTTGATGATTGGTGTTTGATGTGAGTCACTGTGAGTCATCTTGCTGAAATATTCATTCAGGCTTTCATATGTTCAGTCAGTTTATCTACTTACACTGTGAATCATTGCAATTGAAGTTTCAGACTGTTATCTGCTGCATAAAGCATTCATATGCATTTACAGAGTCTATACATTGATTGGCAGTAAGTCTGTACATTGAGCGTCTCTTAGAAGTCCATACAGTGCATTGCATTGGCTAAGTGTATACACTGTCAGTCTCATTTAGCGTCTAAGACAAAGTCTGTACAGCGCATCACTCACGTTGGAAGTCTATACATTGGCGTTGGTCATCCAAGTCTGTACATCACTTGGCGCTCACAAAGTCTGCACATCCTGTTCAGTGAAGTGTGTACATTGCATAGCATGTTGCGTCTAAGTCTATACATTGGCATGAAGCATCTCTTGATGTATGTACATTCTTCAATGAACCTTGAAGTCTATACACGGATTCACTGTTCATCGCCTTTGGGCATCAAAGTCTGTACATCGCCTCCAATCTTCAAGTCTATACACTGGGTTATTCTTCAAGTCTGTACAGCCGCTGGCATTGGATTTCATGTCTAGACATTGCACTGTAGCATCCATCGTCTTCGTGTTGTTTTAGTGTTCATTGTCTTCGTGTTGTTCTGTCTTCATGTTGAGTTTACTTCGTGCACTCTTCTCTAAGTTCAAGCCCGTGTCTGTGCTGTCTCCATGTCGTCCTTAGTTCGAGTCGGTTCTTTGTTATTTCCGTCTTCGTGTTGTTCTTCCTAGACCTCGTGTCTTTCGTGTGTTGAAACCACACTTCGTGTTGGTTTCTATTTTTGTCCTCGTGTCGTTCTCTTTAATATTCGTTATGTCGAGTTGCTTTTTACTTCGTGTCGTTCCCTTTATTGTGTCTTTGTGTCACTTACTGTTGTTCCTCGAGTCGTTTCCTTTGTCTCTGGTTTCACTGCTTCATCACGTGTCGTGATAGCCGTGGCATCTTCTGTCTTCGTGTTATTTTCACTTCGTGCAGTCTTCTCCTAGTGTTGTCCTAAGTTCGAGTCGTTTCCTTGTTACTTCGTGTTGTTTCTATATTCGTATCTTCGTGTTGGTTTTTCTCTTTAGACTTCGTGTCCTTCTCGCTTTGACCACACTCCGTGTCGATTTCAAGTTTCGTCTTCGTGTTGTCTTCACCTCTTGTTGGCCTGTGTTTCGTCTTCGTGTTGTCTTCACCTCGTGTCGGTTTCACTTTTCGTCTTCGTGTTGTTTTTTGTCTTCGTGTCTCCGTATTGTTTTTATCTTCTACTTCGTGTTGTTTTCTTTCTACTTCGTGTCGTTGTTGTTCTATTGCGTGCAGAACATTGCAGCACCTCGTGTTGCTTCCTGTGCCACCTCGTGTCGTTCTCTGTGTAGTGTGTGTTTTTGTCACTACTATACTTCGTGTCGTTGTTCTTTACTCCGTGCTGTTTTCATCGTCCTCGTGTTGTTCTCTTTATAGTGTTATCTCTGTTACAGTATCTATCTCGTGTCATTCCCAGTACAGTCCATACCTCATGCAGCTTTAGTTCCTGTGGCCCTCAGTTTTAATGGGTTGTATCTCCTTGCAGGTTCGAGGAAGAACATTCCCCAGTGACTGGCAGCATGTGATCCGAGGCCGGAATGAAGCCTGCTCAGAGACTGCCACATGGTCCGAATACTTAGGGCTGGAAATGTGGGAGGCACACGCGTTTTGTGCCCTATCCACCTTCTGTTGCTGCTATAAATAGAACCCTTCGTCCTCAGATGAAGGCGATCGAAGCAGAAAGCCTGAAGAGTAGAAAGCCCTTCGATCCAGAAAAAGAAGAAAAGAAAGAAAAGAAGAGAGTAGAGAAGAGAGTGAGAGCAGAAGAAGAAAAAGAAAGAGAGATAGTGCTCGTGTGAAAAGAGAAGAAAGAGTGAAGAAGAAGAAGAAGAGCAGAAGGAGAAGAAGAGAAAGAGAGAGATAGAAGTGTGAGCCGAAGAGAATAGGGGAGCAGAGATCGAGAGAGTGAAGGAGAAGATGAAGAAGAGAAGAGAAGAGGAAGAAAAACTTACCTGAAGATCTGTCTACTGGACCGTGGATCAAATCCAGGCCAGTCAGCTCCGTTGAGAGCCACATTGTGCATTTCATTTTTCAGCTTTCTGTTTTGCTGAAGTTATTTTCGTTTATTGTTTTTCCTTTGTTTTCTGGTTTGCTGTATTTTCGATACTCTGTAGAGAGGTCGGGGTTCCCTCCGGTTTGGAGGAAGGGAGATCTGATCTCCGGTTCTGGGCTTGTGGATTGCAAGTCCAGGGGTCCCTCCTAGTCTGGAGGAAGAGAGGTCTTCGACCTCTGGTTTGCTGGTGACTGGAAGTCACCGGTTGGTTCCCTCCGGTTTTGGAGGAAGGGAGGATTGGTCCTCCGGTTCTAGTCTTGTGGGTTGCAAGACTAGGTGTTCCCTCCGGTCTGGAGGAAGAGAGACTTGCGTCTCTGGTTTGCTAGTGACTGGTGTCACTAGTGGATCCCTCCGGTTGGGGGGAAGAGGGGAGGTTGTTCCCCTGGTCAAGCTGTGTCGCAGCACCTGTTGCAGACTGAGTCTGCTGTTTCTAGCGTGAGCTAGTGGAAGCCACACTCGGGTTGAGTGTGGGGTGGATGTAGGTCTGCAGGACCGAACCACCTAAAAATCTACTGTGCAGTGGTTTGTTTTGTGCGTTCGCTCCTTGCCTCCTACCTCCCATTCACAGGTTATGCATGCTGGTTAGCTGTGTTATCTTGGATTGTTTATATTGTTCCTATCAGCAGTAACCTTGAGCATTGCACTTTGCTGGGTGTGTTTCGGTTGGACTGTTCTGTCTGCATTTCTAGTTTGATCAGGTGGATGCATTGTTGCAGTCCAACTGTTTGATCAATTGGTTGATTATTATCTTATCTCGGAAAGCTCATTGTCCCTATTCCGCATATCCGAGCTTTAGAGTCTTTAATTTAGGCCATAATTTTTAGAGGGATACATTCACCCCCCTCTGTATCTGGGCCTAGCACCCTAACAGTTGGTATCAGAGCAGGTGTCTGCTTACAAGGTCCAGCGACCTGCAGATCGATCTTGCAATCTTAGGTGCTAATTTATTTTTAGTGCATCAATATTCTTGTTGCGTTAATCTGTGTGTTCTCATGGCCCATCCACCGATCTTCAGTGGTACGCATTTTGATGCATGGTTCGCTGGTTTGAAGAATTATGTTAAATCTGTGAATCCAGACCTGTGGAAAGTAATTTCACATGGTCCTCATGAACTACCAAGGAAAAAGTCCAAATGGACTGACAGTCACAAATCCATGCATGAAGAAAATCAGATAGCAATAAATCTAATGAAGGCAGCTACTGATAGAGCTTTTCATTCATGTTTCTTTGACTGCAGTTCTGCTAAAGATATTCTGGATACACTGAAGCGAACTCAGGAGATAGATGTGGACGGATGCATGATGGCCAACAGAAGAAATCAAAGTGCCAGCGATCAAGGCAGTAATCAAACTGAAGAAGATGATGATGATGAGGTAAATCTCTTCGAGAATTTCTCTCTAGAAGATTGGGAGAATGCATATGCTAAATTATTTGAATCTCATGAACTGTTAAGAAAACAGTATAAAAAGTTGAAGAAGAGTACTCGGGTAGATAGTTCTAGCTCTCCATGTAAAAATTGTTCAAGTACGAAGCAATCTCATGATGCATGTATGTCTGATAATCATATGTATAAAAACCAGAATGCAGAACTGAAGAAGGAACTTGAATGTGTTTACTCTGAACTGAACAATCTAAAAACTGAAGATGACTCTCTCAGAAAGTTCTCTAAAGAAAATGAAGAACAATTAGAGAAACTTAAACGAGAGAATGATTTGCTGATTGAAAAATTTAATGCCATAAAATCTGTAAACATAGATTTACATTGAAAAACAACAAACGGAATTGAGGGAGTTTGAAGCTAGGAGAGAAAGCATGGTTAACTCAGAAGATCAGCTTCTAATAAATGAGTTAATTCAAAATGATAAGCTTAAAGAAGAAGTTGAAAAATTAGAACTGTTAAACAGTGCCATGTCTGAAAGACTTCTCACATTGGAAAAAGGAAAAGCTATCTGTACAAACGAGACTGAAGAGGTAGATGAGCTGAGAAAAGAAATTGAAGAATACAAAACAGCTAACAAGGTTTTGAATGAAGCTGTCAATTGTAGTGAACAAGAGATCGCTAGTTATGAAATACACATTGCATCTCTTGAAAATGAAATTCAGGATTTGAAAGTTTCCTTGTCTAAATTTGTTGATGGGCAGAAAAACTTAGACAAGCTGCTAGGTGTAAAAGTCAATGTCAAAAAGGAAGGTTTGGGCTACAATAATCTAAATAAGAAAGCTTTGCAGAACAAAGTAATGACATCCTTTGTAAATACTTCAAATGTAGCCACTACATCAAAAGACAAACAGCCCATTGTTCAGAAAATACTGGGAACAAAGATTAACTTTAACAAGGAAGGACTGGGTTACAGTCCAGTCATGAGGAAGGTTGATGGAGCCAACCTGAAAACTATCTTTGTCAAATCTTCTGAATAGGAAAAGCCTTCTATCTCATCTCCACCTCAGTACAAGGCTAAGAAAATAGAAAAACAAAATAAAAATCATAAAACATCAAAAATTCAAAGGAACAATCTGCATGCTAAAAACTTATCAGATAAATGCCATGTTTTAAAGAAATCAAATGGCTCATGTCATTATTGTGGTAAGTATGGACATCTTATGAGTAACTATTTTGTGATGGAAAAAGATGACAACAAGCATGCTAGAAAATCTGTGGCTGGTCAGAAAAAGAATGTCACATGTTCTAATTATGATAAAGTAGGACACACTACTGCTCATTGTTGGTTTACAAGTAGTAAGGAAAAATCATGTTCATATCATACAAAACACCTTGCAAATCAGCATGTCTTTAACAAGAACCAGCACATTATATGTTTTAATTGCAACAAAATTGGTCACAAGGCCTCTGAATGCTGGTCAGGTTCTTTTAAAAGAAATTCTATTTCATGCTTTGAATGTGGAAAGCATGGCCACAGGGCCATTGATTGTTGGCATGCTCAGGGTAGAAAATTCAATTCTAAAATTGTTAAATTCCCTGCCATTAATAGAAAGTCTTCTGCATGCTATCACTGTGGGAAGTATGGCCACACAGTCAAGGACTGTTTGCATGCCCAAGGAGGATATGCCAATAATGAACTCAATTTTAAAAAGAATGTCTTTTATTGCTCTCACTGTAGAAAGCATGGCCATACAGTCAAGGACTGTTGGCATATTCAGGGTAGAAGTGTGAATCTCAAACATGCTAAATTCCCTGTAAGACAATTTGCAAAACCTTCATGTTATAACTGTGGAAAGTCAGGCCACAGAGCTGGAAATTGTTGGCATGTTCAAAATAACCCTGCTAAACTCCATGTTACGAAATTTACATGTCATCATTGTGGGAAGCCAGGTCACAGGGCTGAAACCTGTTGGCTGGCAGGATATCAAAACCAAACCAGTTTTGGTAAACAGAATTTTTATTCTGTTAACAGAAAATCTCATGTGTATGCACATAGAATTCATGCTAACAAGAATGTGCATAAATCAGATTTGAAAACTGCTCTCTCTTGTCATCATTATGGCAAATCTGGACATTTGATGGATAGTCATCCTCTGATGAAATTTAATGGCTATCAAGTTAAAAATGTGCTGAGAAAACCTGCTAGGAGTGATAATGTCATGTCAGGACCCAAGACTTCTTGGGTACCTGTTTGTGCAAAATAAACTTTGTTTTGCAGTTGTGCCTTGGGACTGGAATAAAAGGGGTAATGATCCAAGGCACTCAAGAATGAAAACCCCATTCTCACACTGTTCAGGTAATCTCTCTGCATTTCCCATTTTGAAACTTATTGCATATCTGGTTTGATGTATTCTTGCATATTCATTCATCATCTGCCAGTTGCATTATTCTCTGATCATGCACTCTGAAATTTCTGAAAATCTGAACTGAATGTGAATGCTGTTTGAAAACTGTCTGTTGCATAATTCATTGAAAACCTGAATTGCATATAGGACTGTTGAGTTTACCTTGTTATTCATGACCTCGATGGTATATCAAATGGTAAGCTACCAAAAGGCAGGGAAATCTGTCCGGAGGTCCTTACTATGTGAGAGCTGGTCTTTTAGACCAAGTGCTCCGCCTAGTACCATGGGTCATGTTGCTTGATAGGGCAGTCTGAATGTGCATGTATCATTTGGAATCATATGTTCAGTTTTCAGTGCAAGCATTGCATGTTTTCAGGGGGAGTCACTTGCATATCCTTGCATAGCAATTCAATGTTGAGTCTTTGCATGCCCCTGCATGCATATAGTGCATTGCATCTCCCTGTATTGAAAATGCCAAAAAGAGAGTTTGAATGCATATTGTGAGGGGGAGTCATTGCAATTGCATAAAGGTTGTCAAATGCATACATGGGTCAGAACTCATTGCATATCCTCTCTTACTGATTTTGTTGACAAGCCTTGATCATAATTTGAAAACACTAAGCTTCAAAATCTCTCCTATCAATTGGTAACAATTGGTATCGCTTGGCTTCAGAATTCTATCAGTCTTTCATGAAGATTTCAATGGGCTATCTCGATCATAAATCTGAAAATTTTGAACTAGAAATCTTCTATTATACATTTTTATGAATGACTAAAATAACTCATGTGGTTTAAGTTTAATGTATTCAGTGAGTTTGACTTTAAAATCTCTTAAAAAATATCTGAAGCATGTTTAATAAACCTTAACCATCTGTTTCATGCTGTATCTTGAAAAATCTCTAAAATCTGCACTTTTGAATACATGACTTTATTTGGTTAAGTACATGAGATTAATATTATTTTGAAGCAAATGAATGTTTCTGAATTGTCTAAAAGGTAAAGTAATTGTCAGAGCAATGACCTTGGTCACTGAGAAACACATATCCAAAGGACTGTGTCATGAGGTGCCTTAGTTAACTCTGCATAAAATTCATTGAAAATCAGGCAGAGCAATGGCATGCACACTGAGAAATACAACTCACTCGTCAAGAAATGATTTGTAGTGTGTCATGATGTGTAAATGCTATCTCTATTCATATAAAGTATGACAGTTAGTCACACTAAGTGTTTAGGGATATTGGCCTCTGATCAAGGTATATCCTCTATTTACAAGGTGTGCACTGAACTAGAGTGCTCGTAAAATTTGTAGCATGAAAATTGTTGAACGAATTGAAATATCTGTATATTGATGCAAAAATCAAATTGCTACAACTCTAGACAAATTCATATGACTTCAAAATTGCTTGATTTCAATATTGATGCATGTAATTCTGAAAGAAGTCAATAAATTTGATTGTGTAAGACAAAGAGAGGATAATCAAGATAAATATGAGGACTTGGTTCATTTTTATTAAAATATGGTTTTAGATATCAATACAGAATTTTATTGATAAACTCTGCATACATCATGTTTAAACCATGCTGTTCAATAAATGTCATTCATAAGCCCTTATGATAGAAGACTTTGAAAAACTTATGCTTTCGATTTATGAGATTGATATCTCTTTGAAAATCTGACTGAATTTTCTGGGATTGAAGCTTCCTTTAAAAAAAATCTGGCTGAATTTCTTCTGCTCATGTTATTGGTTCACTGAACTGAACTTCTCCTTGTTTACCCCTGTGGTCACCTTCTCATCTATCTCATAAGATTCCACTTATTGAGGGGGAGCTTCCATGTCATATGCATCATGCTGCATAGAAACTCTTAAAGGGGGAGCATTGTGCTCTTGCATTTTGGTATCTCCTTCTGCTGATATCAAAGGGGGAGATTTTTGCCAAAGGGGGAGAATTTTATTCAATCGTTGCATGATAGTTTGCTTTCACTTCTCAAACTATTATCTTTTTGATGAAGTCAAAGGGGGAGAATAGCTTGAGTCATCAGAATGACTTTCATAAGAATGTAGACTTTCATAAGAATGTACTGCATCAGCAGAATGACTTACTGTGTATTGCTGTGTATTGTTGCCATCATCAAAAAGGGGGAGATTGTTGTGCCCCTGGCCCCTGTGGTTTGTGGTTTTGATGATTGGCTTTAAGGGATTGTGATGATTGGTTTTAATGTGACCTAATCACTGTGAGTCACCATGCATTGATGTTCTGTTTTGATGATTGATTTGGTTTTGATGATTGGTGTTTGATGTGAGTCACTGTGAGTCATCTTGCTGAAATGTTCATTCAGGCTTTCATATGTTCAGTCAGTTTATCTACTTACACTGTGAATCATTGCAATTGAAGTTTCAGACTGTTATCTGCTGCATAAAGCATTCATATGCATTTACAGAGTCTATACATTGATTGGCAGTAAGTCTGTACATTGAGCGTCTCTTAGAAGTCCATACAGTGCATTGCATTGGCTAAGTGTATACACTGTCAGTCTCATTTAGCGTCTAAGACAAAGTCTGTACAGCGCATCACTCACGTTGGAAGTCTATACATTGGCGTTGGTCATCCAAGTCTGTACATCACTTGGCGCTCACAAAGTCTGCACATCCTGTTCAGTGAAGTGTGTACATTGCATAGCATGTTGCGTCTAAGTCTATACATTGGCATGAAGCATCTCTTGATGTATGTACATTCTTCAATGAACCCTGAAGTCTATACACGGATTCACTGTTCATCGCCTTTGGGCATCAAAGTCTGTACATCGCCTCCAATCTTCAAGTCTATACACTGGGTTATTCTTCAAGTCTGTACAGCCGCTGGCATTGGATTTCATGTCTAGACATTGCACTGTAGCATCCATCGTCTTCGTGTTGTTTTAGTGTTCATTGTCTTCGTGTTGTTCTGTCTTCATGTTAAGTTTACTTCGTGCACTCTTCTCTAAGTTCAAGCCCGTGTCTGTGCTGTCTCCATGTCGTCCTTAGTTCGAGTCGGTTCTTTGTTATTTCCGTCTTCGTGTTGTTCTTTCTAGACCTTGTGTCTTTCGTGTGTTGAAACCACACTTCGTGTTGGTTTCTATTTTTGTCCTCGTGTCGTTCTCTTTAATATTCGTTATGTCGAGTTGCTTTTTACTTCGTGTCGTTCCCTTTATTGTGTCTTTGTGTCACTTACCGTTGTTCCTCGAGTCGTTTCCTTTGTCTCTGGTTTCACTGCTTCATCACGTGTCGTGATAGCCGTGGCATCTTCCGTCTTCGTGTTGTTTTCACTACGTGCAGTCTTCTCCTAGTGTTGTCCTAAGTTCGAGTCGTTTCCTTGTTACTTCGTGTTGTTTCTATATTCGTGTCTTCGTGTTGGTTTTTCTCTTTAGACTTCGTGTCCTTCTCGCTTTGACCACACTCCGTGTCGATTTCAGGTTTCATCTTCGTGTTGTCTTCACCTCGTGTTAGCCTGTGTTTCATCTTCGTGTTGTCTTCACCTCGTGTCGGTTTCACTTTTCGTCTTCGTGTTGTTTTTTATCTTCGTGTCTCCGTATTGTTTTTGTCTTCTACTTCGTGTTGTTTTCTTTCTACTTCGTGTCGTTGTTGTTCTATTGCGTGCAGAACATTGCAGCACCTCGTGTTGCTTCCTGTGCCACCTCGTGTCGTTCTCTGTGTAGTGTGTGTTTTTGTCACCACTATACTTCGTGTCGTTGTTCTTTACTCCGTGATGTTTTCATCGTCCTCATGTTGTTCTCTTTATAGTGTTATCTCTGTTACAGTATCTATCTCGTGTCATTCCCAGTACAGTCCATACCTCATGCAGCTTTAGTTCCTGTGGCCCTCAGTTTTAATGGGTTGTATCTCCTTGCAGGTTCGAGGAAGAACATTCCCCAGTGACTGGCAGCACGTGATCCGAGGCCAGAATGAAGCCTGCTGAGAGACTGCCACGTGGTCCAAATACTTAGGGCTGGAAATGTGGGAGGCACACGCGTTTTGTGCCCTATCCACCTTCTGTTGCTGCTATAAATAGAACCCTTCGTCCTCAGATGAAGGCGATCGAAGCAGAAAGCCTGAAGAGTAGAAAGCCCTTCGATCCAGAAAAAGAAGAAACGAAAGAAAAGAAGAGAGTAGAGAAGAGAGTGAGAGCAGAAGAAGAAAAAGAAAGAGAGATAGTGCTCGTGTGAAAAGAGAAGAAAGAGTGAAGAAGAAGAAGAAGAGCAGAAGGAGAAGAAGAGAAAGAGAGAGATAGAAGTGTGAGCCGAAGAGAATAGGGGAGCAGAGATCGAGAGAGTGAAGGAGAAGATGAAGAAGAGAAGAGAAGAGGAAGAAAAACTTACCTGAAGATCTGTCTACTGGACCGTGGATCAAATCCAGGCCAGTCAGCTCCGTTGAGAGCCACATTGTGCATTTCATTTTTCAGCTTTCTGTTTTGCTGAAGTTATTTTCGTTTATTGTTTTCCCTTTGTTTTCTGGTTTGCTGTATTTCTGATACTCTGTAGAGAGGTCGGGGTTCCCTCCGGTTTGGAGGAAGGGAGATCTGATCTCCGGTTCTGGGCTTGTGGATTGCAAGTCCAGGGGTCCCTCCTGGTCTGGAGGAAGAGAGGTCTTCGACCTCTGGTTTGTTGGTGACTGGAAGTCACCGGTTGGTTCCCTCCGGTTTTGGAGGAAGGGAGGATTGGTCCTCCGGTTCTAGTCTTGTGGGTTGCAAGACTAGGTGTTCCCTCCGGTCTGGAGGAAGAGAGACTTGCGTCTCTGGTTTGCTAGTGACTGGTGTCACTAGTGGTTCCCTCCGGTTGGGAGGAAGAGGGGAGGTTGTTCCCCTGGTCAAGCTGTGTGGCAGCACCTGTTGCAGACTGAGTCTGTTGTTTCTAGCGTGAGCTAGTGGAAGCCACACTCGGGTTGAGTGTGGGGTGGATGTAGGTCTGCAGGACCGAACCACCTAAAAATCTACTGTGCAGTGGTTTGTTTTGTGCGTTCGCTCCTTGCCTCCTACCTCCCATTCACAGGTTATGCATGCTGGTTAGCTGTGTTATCTTGGATTGTTTATATTGTTCCTATCAGCAGTAACCTTGAGCATTGCACTTTGCTGGGTGTGTTTCGGTTGGACTGTTCTGTCTGCATTTCTAGTTTGATCAGGTGGCTGCATTGTTGCAGTCCAACTGTTTGATCAATTGGTTGATTATTATCTTATCTCGGAAAGCTCATTGTCCCTATTCCGCATATCCGAGCTTTAGAGTCTTTAATTTAGGCCATAATTTTTAGAGGGATACATTCACCCCCCTCTGTATCCGGGCCTAGCACCCTAACATCCTCCACCAATACTAAGGCCTCGAACTCAGGGAACACAAAAGTGTTGGTCCCCAGATGCCACAGCTCCAACAGTGCACCTAGAGCCTCCCAGTTCCACCTCATGCTGATGAATCTCTTCGCCACGCCGACTAGACGCGTCAGATGCCACTGATGCATCATGACCCTCATGTCAGGCGTGATCACCGCCAGTAGGTCGTGTAGCCACCCATAGCGCCGAGTGTGCCTAGCTCCTGGGAAGATCAGAATAGGCTGATGAGAAGAAGAGGAGCCGATTAGTCACTAGGTTCTGTCCTCTGCAACACAATATACATGGGTTCTTTAACCCACCTAGCCATCCTTCACGAGTTGGCTAAGGTGTCCCCTTATTTCAGAAAGCATGCCGGGCTCGGCGCTTCCCGAAGGTTGATAGGAAGAAGAGGAGGCCATCTTGAAGCTCTCTCCCTGACCATGGTTGCTGCCTCCTTCGAAACCTGAAACCTACTACTAAGGGGCACCGGCTCCCCCGTACCCTATAACCCCAAGAGTCCTACTCTATTTGGGGTCCCTGTACTTGTGGAACCCAAACAGGTAGGCCACCATATCGTTGGCCGCCTTGGGTGAGGTAGGCGGCCACATGCCTGGCCGCCAACCAGGGCAAAACGGCCACTAACCTGACCATCCACCAACTAAAACGGCAGTCACCTTGGCCGCCTTTTCCAACGTGTTAAGGAGCCTTATTTGATATGATCCAAGTTCATATTTATGCTTACATTCAATGTGCTATTTTCTAGATTGTTTTTTTTGTATGAACTTGGCTAATGTGTGTTGATGCAGCTGCAGATGACAACACCAGCAAGTAAAGAATCGTGCAACGTCATCGCCAACTATTGCATTCTTAGATAGTCAATCTCGGAGGCTAATAACTTTGGGCAGATAAACTCCGAGTTCCTCTCTAAAAAAAGCCGTGAAAAGGTTATCCTCCTTAAGTTATTTGACGGTTGCCTATCGCCTAAGACGGGATGACGGACTTCTCGAACTCGCGACTACGCTCAGTGACAAATATAGAATTACGGATCTTCATAAGATTCTAGACTATGTTCGTTGCTAAGCCGGGATGATAGAGTTCTCAAACTCTTGACCGAACAGTCCCGGAGACAGGCAAATAAATCCTCCGGTTATACATTAGATAGGTTTTTTCTTTTAAACCTAGCATGCATCATGTAGGTTCTTTTATCTTAATAAACCAAAACGACAAAAAAATGTGCATGCATGACATTCGGGTGTTGAGTAAGTGAAACCGAGGAGGCAGGGTGTGTACCATTGACCTCCCCATGGTTTCTCTTCCCTGCGTCGCTCATCCGTGTTTTTTGATTTCGCTGAACTTGTGTGATCGAGTCTACGTGATTCCACTCTGATTCAACCAGTCGAAAGTGTGTTTTGTATACGATCGTCCTGAGTATTCTGAGATTCGAAGGTCATTTTCCCCTATCTTGACATACTTTACTTACTCCTATTTTAGGTGTCTTGTATATCCTTGGGCCAGATTGCGATGCATCCCAGAGTGCGGCCAAGTCTCACGTGAGATTGCCGGGGGGTCACTTGGACTGCTGATACAAGCCCTCTTAGATTAGCTTTCCCTTCTCTCCTTTTGAATGACCTATCTTATCACATTAT
Organism: Amorphophallus konjac; assembly: GCA_022559845.1. Classification (NCBI taxonomy): domain Eukaryota; kingdom Viridiplantae; phylum Streptophyta; class Magnoliopsida; order Alismatales; family Araceae; genus Amorphophallus; species Amorphophallus konjac. Next base: position 177,224,759 of record CM040121.1, read on the forward strand.
GCTTATCCATTCTTATGCAAAGCTCAATTTCCGTTCAAGAATCTCCTTGAGCGGGATGTCCTAATTACGCTTATTTTTTTACCGAAACACCCATTTATCAGTCCGCCGGGCTCCCTTGCAAAATGGGCATTCCGGAGGGACATTTGTAGACACCTAATTTTGGACATGCCGTGGATCCCCAGTTAGACTGTCATATCGATAACGCTGTCCTTTACTCGGATCGATCGATGTCATGTTCTTTTAAGTCCAGCCCACCTTGCACTATTGGGCCTTGATTGAAGGATTGGGGGATGAAAAGCCCATGGGCAGGGCAGCCAGGTTGATGGCCGCCTAGGTTGGCTGGGCGGCCAAGACCTTGGCTGCCTAGGTCTGGTAAGCGGCCAGACACCTGGCCGCCTGCTATTTATGAACGGCCAGTGGCTTGGCCGCCTACCTGCAACCGTTGGTCAAGGGGCCATGCCCCACATCCGCTTCCCATGCCTCGAACGTGCCCTATTCAATCCCCATTCCCGGCCTTGTCGTCCACATCCACAGGCACAAAGTTGGAAGCCCCTAGAAGGGAGCCCCAAAGACAAAACTTCAAGGGGGGGGAGGACAGGAAAAAAAAAGGGGAATCGACAGAGAGGGGACACAGAGGAAGAAAGATGGGAATGGACAGAAGGAGAAGTTTTTCTAGGCGAAGTGTTCGGAGAGGAAGGACCTCGAAGAATATTCTCTGCGGAAGGTCAAGAGCTAAGGAGATTCCCCGGTGTGAGAGGGAGGACAGACCGTTAGCTCTCTGCCTTCACCAAGCCTGCGTCTACTCAGAAGATAGACGGCCATCGATCAGGCTGCTTGAGCTTCTGGGCAGCCAACACTTTGGCTGCCTCCTGGTTTGATCTCTGCCATTCTTTCACTTTTGTTTACACACACTCGCTTGTGTTTTCATTTTCATTGCATCTTAGGCAACTCATAGATCTCCTATCATAGAGGTTTTAAACTTAAACAATTGGGAAGGCGGGTGGTCGAAAGTCTCGACCATCCCCCCTTCCCAACCACCCCCCAGGTAATCTCGCCGCCATTATTCTACGTCCTTACATTGTTTCAAACTTTTACTACACTTCATAGTCCTAATCGGCATTTTCTTTTGTGTTCTTGAGTTTGTCATTGCTCGTAGGAATTTCGGCACCTTGCACTACGCAGGGCTCTCCGTTCTTGGCCGGCCAAGCATGGAGAAGTCGGGTCCCCACAAACTCCCTACCTAAGGCACCTTCGCGCGATCAACCATCCTTGTGAGGTTCAGGTATAAGTCTCTGGCGATCACCCCACTTTTCTTTTCTAATCCGTGCATTGCAGGCATCCAGCATTTTCGGGAGGGACACCCACGCCTTTCCAGAGCCTACAAGTAAATCTGCCCCAATTTTGACCTCGAGGGTCAGGTCATCTTGTTGAACCCCGTGCACAACCGTGTGTTAACGAATTTTGATGATGATTAAATACCATGTGTTTGTATTTCATGTAAATAAATGGATACGTGGTTTGTGGATGAGAAATGATTTGATTTAATTTCCATATGTTTGAATGAAGCTCATTCCCATATCTATGTCATAGTTGAATGGGATGCCTTTACTTAAAGAGTTATGTGCCGAACTAGACTGACATTGTGTTGGCATTTGTACAGGGATCGATGAAGATTGGGTGAGATTCAAGCCAATTGAATGGAATTCTCCTACTGTGCTTTTGGTTGATTCATATAATGTTTGAGTCATTTGATTCACTTAACATTTGATATGCAGGATCTTAATGTGTGAAATTGAGTGATTAATGAGAGCTAGACTTTAATTTTTAGAAATTGAATGATATGGAAGACTAACTTCCAGTGTGTAATAGTGACAGGCGTATCGAATGGCAATGAGCATGAAGACCAAATTGGCAGCCTTCCAATTGGACCTTCACATGCGTTGTGGACCATCAACATGGTAAGTTGTTTTGTTGGCATGGTTCGAGGAGGGTTATTGTGAAGATTGGATGGACAAATCTCAAGGTAATTCCCTATCCATATCTACTTGGTGAGTCTATGATTTGGGATAGGTTATACTTAATTCTTCCATGCATGTATTAGTCTTTAATGTCTCATGTCTATTGACTAACCCCTTTGAGTGTTTTATTAACTCTGCTTATGTCAGGAGAAGTGTCGACTCATTGAGTCGACACTTTGACTCGGGGCCATAAGCTTTTAAGCTTGGCCCTCTTATGGTTTCGAACTGTGAGATAAAAAGTCGAGTCCATGAGTCGACCTTTTTATCGGGCTGTTCTGTCTGGGTGATTTCCAGACTCACCCGGGAACAAATATCGACTCATAGAGTCGACATTTTTTTCGAGGCCTTCTATCTGGGTGTTTCTTAGCGCATCAGGCGGAATGTGTCGACTCTATGAGTTGACACTTTCTTCGCCTCACCCTGGCTGGCTGGCTTCATGCCTTGGCCGGCCACGAGTGTCGACTCTATGAGTCGACACTTTCCGGTGACAGGAAAACTCGCAGGTTCGTGCGGCGGCCGATGCCCTAGCTCGGTCCTATCTTTTAGTGCCTCTTTTTGATTGGCCCTGGGGGTAATATCCCCTCCACGTGGCCCCTCATTCCCTGGTGTATATATTGCTATGGATAGGGTTTATCTCGATGGGGAGAAAAGTTTTTAACGTTCTATCTGTTTTGTTCTTCCAGGGAAGAGCACGGCCGCAGCGGGATCAAGCTCCTCTCCAGGGCGTCCTGAGTTCGATTCAAGGGAAAAGAAGGTCGTCGTCCACCTTTCTGAAGTGAGCTTGCCGAAGCGCCACGGGGATATCACCTCGCCATCACCCAAGGTGCTGAACGTGACTCAAGAGAAGGGAGAAAGGGGCTCATGTCATCTGCGTCCATCTTTTCGATCTGAACCAGTGGAGCATCGTGGATGCATCTCTTCCACTTCGTCCAGCCTCTGCAGTCATCAAAGAAGCCAGTTCCATTATTTTCGATTAGGAGTTTGCTCAACCTGTTATTCGTCCCTGTTCAGAGTTATCCTTTGCTTAGTTGATGCCCATTGTGCTTGCATTGTATATCTGTGTTCGTTTCTCAAACTGAAAATGATTGTGTGTGTGTTCGGAGCGGTGTCTCCGAGTGTGAACTCATTGTAGGGGTACGTTCCCCGTCTTAGTGTGTGTGTGTGTTACGGAGCAGCGTGTTGAGGGTTCACCCTCGTGTGTGTGCTACGTAGCAGCGTGTTGAGCTTCGTGCTCGTGAGTGTGGTTTACTGTCGTCGTGCAACGTATGATGTATTGGGGTTCGTCCCCGTGTGCTACTTTGAGTAGCGTGTTAGTGAAGCCTCACCGAGGTGGTGAGGGGTGGACGTAGGGTACCCATCGTGGTCCCGAACCACCTAAAAATCAATGTGCACTTGTGATTGGTTGTGTGTGTGCTCCTTATCTTCTATCATCATTCACAGGATGTATTGCTAATCATGTTGCTCATCGATGCTAGATTTGACTATGCATACGGTTAGTTAAATTTGCTAATTCTCTGTGTGTGATCTTGTCTATTGCTAACGTTTGGTTAGGTTGGATTGAGAGGCGTTTAAGTTGCTTAATTGGATCTAATTTTAAAGAGAGGGATCTATTCACCCCCCTCTAGATCTGTGCCACTACACTGTGGGACCCAACAATTGGTATCAGAGCCCGGCTCTGTTATCCTAGATCAAACGATCTTCAGAGGGATCCTAGTGTAGTTTTAAATGATGAATACTTCTTCAGATAGTGTTTCATTAAGTTCCTTATCTGTCTATCATGGTGATGACTTTAATTCCTGGTTGGGAAAACTGTGTAGGACCATAAATTCAGTAAATCCCAATTTGTAGAAACTGATTCATGATGGTCCTCATGTATTGCCTCGGGATGAGACCAAGTGGTCCAACCGAGATAGATCAAAGAACTATGAGAATGTAACTGTTCTGAACATGTTGAAAGGTTCTGTGAATGCTAACAAGTTTACATTCGTTTCCTCCTGCAGAAGTGCAAAAGAGCTCATGGACCGGTTGGTGAAAGCTCAAGAGAAGTAGGGAAAGCAAGGATTAATGGCTGATGACACTTATCAGACTTGTGATGAGAGTGCTGAGGAGGTAAGCTCCAAATCCGATGAAGATGAATTGTCGTTTGAAGATTTGGTAAATGCTTGTGAAGAATTATCAGAAAAATATAAAAAGATGAAGTGTGAAAATAAAGCATTGAAGAAGAAGTCTAATGGAAATATGCATGACAATTCGTCTTGTGAAAAGTGCCTTGATCTAAGTTCAAAAATTGAAAAACTGGAAAATGAAAATGAACACTTGACATGTAAAGTTTCATTGCTTAAGGCAACCGAAGAAAGTCTAAGGAGCAAGTTAGATTCTCTATCCGATGATGAAAAACTTTTTGAGAAACTACTTGACTCTGAAACAGATACGAAGTCCCTTTTGGATAAAAATGAGAAACTAAAAGGGGACAATGATGCCTTGCTTATTCAAAACTCCTTACTCGAGGGCAGATTGAAGTGCTTTGAAAAATTTGAAAAAGAAAATGAACTGCTGAACTCTGGACTTGAAAACCTTAAACTGCTGAATACGACTATGTCAGAAAGACTTCTGACTTTTGAAAAAGGCAAGTCAATGGATGCACAAGAAAGTGATGATGTGAGTCTTCTAAAATAAGAAATAGAATCTCACAAAACCATAAACGCCACTCTAAATGAGAAAGTAAATTCCTGTGAAAATGAACTTGCTTCATGTGAACTTCTCATCGTTTCACTCCAAACTAAAATTGCTGACTTGAATAAGTCCTTGGGTAAATTTGTGAGTGGGGAGGAGAATCTGAACAAACTTCTAGGAACAAAGGTGAACTTCCAATAGGAAGGTCTAGGATACAATCCTAGCAAAAAGGAAGCCTTTAATTTGAAAACCAAGACCTCTGTTGTGCATGCTTCTTGCTTCTCCAGTACATCAAACATTCCTCCCTCTGTCAAACAAAAGCCTAATATGCATGCAAAGAAATCTAATGTGGAACACCAAGCTCCAAAATAAAATAATGCATCATGTCATTATTATGGTGAGCTTGGACATCTAATGCATGACTGTAGTTTGATGAAAGAGGATGATTTGAATGCTTGTAGGATGCATGATATTAAATTTCAATTTGATCAGAAAAAGAAAGTTGAATGCTTTCATTGTGGAAAAATGGGTCATACGATGAAAAATTGTTGGTTGTTAAATGTCAAACCCAAATTTCATACTCAAAATCATAGACCCCCCATACGTGCACAAAAGCCCACTGCTAATGTCCAACCAAAGAAATTGAATCAACGTGTGCACTGTCATTACTGTGGTCGTGTGGGACCTCTTATGGATGATTGTTCTTTATTGCACTTTGACAATCTGAATACTAGGAAAATGTGGAAAGCACCCAGTCATGGTGCAGTTAACCCTCGGGGACCCAAGATGGCTTGGGTATCCAACACTTCAAAATGAGAACCTTGTTTTGCAGGGGTGCCTTGAGATGGAAGAAGTTGTCAATAGAATAAAATCCTCCAAGGTAAGAAGTTTGATGAGCATGTGTGGTAAAGGATTCCATTCTTACCTTTTTGTGTGAATAACTATCATTTTGCAGTTGTTCACAGAATTGTCTATATTTGCACTTGTCTCTTTTTGTAAATAAAAGTTGAATTTCATTCATATAGCATACAGACTTAACTGCTTGCACATAGAACACTTTTTCTTGCATACTTGTCAATACAAATAAAATTCAATCATCTTTCACTTCATGTACAAACTTGCATGCCTTGCTTTACCGTGTGCGTGAATGTCATGATCTCCGGTATATCAAATGACGATTGCTGAAGGTTGGATAATGTCCAACTGGAAGCTTTTTTTATGCGTGAGTAGGGTCTGTGGACCTTTACCTCCGCCACGTACCGGTAATCGACTTGCTTGAATATACCATTTTGACATGCTTGAGTGTATATCATATACACCCTTTACTTTTTGAACTCTTCTACGACCGAACAACCTTGATAAATAAATTTGCATTGGCATGTATGCTTCATGGCACATATTAAGAAGGAATTTTGTTTTCAATCATGCATACACTTAGGGGGAGACATAACCTTGAGTAGACTAATTCATCTACTACTATCTGTTCAATCACTCACTCCATATGGAACTTTGAGACAACTGACTTCATTCAATAAGGATCTCAGTTATTCCACTCAACACTTTTAAGGATTCTTAAACCCCTACATTAAAATCTAGTGACTCGTGAGGAAAAAGTTGTCAGTCCCACCAAAAATTGAATAAGTGTGATTTGACATCGAGTACATCTGGAATCCCCCCTGAAATAAAGGAGGAAACTCGCTTTGAAAAGTGTCTTATCCACATTGATACAAGTGACGATATCGAGTAACTGGGAATTGCCCCTGAGACAAAGGGCATGCCTCGCGTCAAAAGGTTAATCATGTTGTTATTCAAAATAATATATATATATATATATATATATTGTTTGGGACAGTGCGAAGCTACCAAAAGCCGAGCACTGTGTATGGAGATGTAGGGAGAAGAGATTCTTGTTAGTGTTCCTTAGAACATGTGATTATCCATATTGTTTTGAAAGTCATTCCTCATTGTTCACATGTTGAATCTGAGCTTGATTGTGTGAGTGTATTTCCTGAATTAGTTGATTTTCATTGGTTATGCAGTACATCTACTTGTAAGCACAACCCTGTTAATATGGTTCATGGACATCATGCTAAAATCAGTTGCATTCTTTATATACCTGTCTCTAAGGGACCCTCATGCTTGATTTTATATCTATATATGCTTGACTGCCTGTGTGCATGCGAGAAGTGCATGAGTTGATCATGATTGTGTGAACCCCCATGAAAGTCCTTCTGATCATGTGAATACATCACTGAAATCTCATGTCTTAACCCTGAAATTTCATGTCTTCAACTTGTGTTTCCATGAATTTCACTACTAAGAGTTTTGCTAAAAGGATTGCCATGATTGTCTCCATGCTGAATTTGTCCCTGTGTTGAATTGAGAACGAGTTATGATTGGATTGTCTTAAATGTCGATTTGCTGCTCAGACATTATGTCCATTGCACGGACTTTACCTCATATTGCACTGACCATGAGCTGTAATGCATAGAGTTAACAGGTTGCATTGGGTGACTTTAATGTGCTTTATCATGAGTTCATTGAACTGTCCAATATGAAGGATTCAAGGTAACATCTTCCCTTGGGTCAAGGTAAGCAATCTTGGTTTTATTGCTACTTCATGAGAATGAAATGTCATTAGTTCAAATTTGGTCTATTCCTTGCAATAATTTAGTTACAATGAACTGTGATGGATATTGGAGATGAATGCTTGCATGTTCAATTGTATTGGTCATCCAATTGTGGTGGTTTGATTTCCCTTGTCCAAGATCATTTTTCAGTTAAACAACCCACATTTTGCCCAATCTGAGTTTATAATCTCTTGGATTTCAAGTTGTGCTCATCTGGCCTTCAATTCCTTTCATTTCAATTGACTTTTTCGAAGTTCAGAAGAAAAGTCAACTCTTAGAGTTGACCTTTTTATCCCGGTGTCCTTTTTTTTCCATGAGACAGAAGTGCCTCAAAAATGTGTCGACTCAATGAGTTGACACTTTGTGTTCAGGCACCGGTTAGTGAACCGGACCGCTGGGTTTCTTCCTCACTCCATTCACTTGAGTTGGTGCGAACCCAAGGTGACTTGGGCCCCGTTTGTGAACCTTTTCGAACCCTCCACCTTAAACCCACCGTGCTCACCCTCTAAAACCCATTCTTTCTCTTCCACCGCCCTAAAATCTCTTTGCAACCCTCTCCTTCTCCATCCCTCACACCAAACCGCAGGCGATAATCCTCTTCCCATAGCCTCCGCGGTTCTTCCTCTTCTACTAGCCCTTCCTCCGCCCTACTCCACTCCGTCTACTCCACCTCTTTTCCAGAGAACCCTCCGGCGGCTTCCGTTCCCCTCTTCTTACTGGAGCATTCGCGGCGCCCTCCTTCGAACCACATCCGTTTGGAGCAGTTGCTGCGTGTGGAGTGAAGACCTGTCTGCTTTGTGGAAAACCACCGTCTGCTCAAGGGACACCGTGCTGCATCCTCTACCTCCAACTCCTTCAAGCCTGTCCGATTTCTCCATATTGCGCCCAAGAAGAGATCAATGCAAGAAAGAGAGGAAGCCCGTATTATGACAGAACTATGGTGCAAAGACAAGGAAGCTCAAGCTCAGAGAAAGAAGAGAGATTCAAAGAGTACTATGCTAGTTGAAAGAAAGGTACTCCGTCCCCGTGCTGTTGATTTCAGAAGCATTGAAACTGTGTTATCGAAATTGGTTGATCTTTTGAGAAGGCAACCCAACTTAATTCCTTTCATGTCAGAACATAGGAGAGTTTATCATTCTCTTGTTCATCAGTTTTATGGAAACATGGTTGTTAAGAATGATGAATTGCACACAGAACTGGATGGGCACCCCATTCCATTAACTGTTCAATTAATTGGAAAAGCCCTTAATATGCCTTATGATACTGGCATGACTTATGGGGAAGCCATTTATTCTGAAGAGCTTGCCTATGAGCTTATGACTGATGAGGTAGTAGCAGAAGGTTGTGTACCTAAGTTAAATGCAAACAATTTTCCACCACTTCAAAGGATATTACATCACATGATGACCACTATTTTACTGCCTAGATCAGGGTCAAGAGAACAAGTGACAGATAGGCATAAATTTCTGTTAGTTCAGATTATGAGTGGAGAACCAATTAACTTCCCGGATGTGATGATGGAATACATTACCAACTGCAAAAAATCAAAGAACAAAAATTTGCCTTATGGTGCAGCATTAACCCCCATCTTTCAGTACTTGCACATTGATTTAAGCAAACAGGTCAGTCATCCAATTCGTGATGCTGACATTTACACTATTCCATCAATCTGCAACAATATGGGATATGAGCTAAGAAATGGAAATCTAGTCCGTACTCTTCGTTCAAAGAAAGGGAAAGCCCCGGCAACGGGTTCTGATCAAAGTGAAGGTGAAGAACAAGAAGAACATGTCAGAAGATCTAGAGTCTCACAGCCTGCATCTTCAGCTGATACATCACTGCACACCAAGATTGATGAATTAGGTGATGAAGTCTGCAATGTAAAAAAAAAAAAAAGTCTGCAATGTAAAGGAATCAGTGGATGCGCTCACAAGGGATGTCAAAGAACAAAAGCTTCATCATGAAACATATCTTCAGAAGTTTGCTGCGATGGCCAATTCCATTGATTCCCTCCACACTTCTCTGGGCATTCAAAACTCCAAATTTGATGACCTATCTGATTTTCTCTGGCCTCCACCGACACCTCTTGCCTCCCCTTGAGGCTTTGATCTTTGGCACTCTACTTCAATTGACTCCAAGTTGATTGACTCTCCCCTTCCACTCCTTTTTGTTGATGACAAAGGGGGAGATGAGTGTGGAGCCTTGTGTCTTGTGTGGATGTTATACTTGTGTCTTTTGTGGATGTTATGTTTATGTGTTGGTTTTGTGACAATTGGTCTCATGATGTTAAATGTCATTTGTGGACATGGTTGATGTTATGTGATATTTTGTGGGAACATGAGTATTGGTAATGTAATTTTTTGGTTATGGATTGCTTGGTACAGCTTGTGGATTGTGGATAGGAAATTCACTTTTGAACCTTAATTTCCTTTGATGCCTTAATTTCTTTTGATGAATGAATGCATTAATCCCTTTTGATGAATGTGCTATCCAATGAACCACAGCTTGGTGAATTTGTTCAATGTGTATGGATTGCATTTCTAGAATGAATGTGATTGGCATGTTAAACATGGTTTCATGTCTAGGATGCTTGATGTGAGTTGAAATTCCTTGAAATACATGTTGTTTGTTGAGTCTATTTTACCTAGTTGCACATAGTATTTGTCATCATCAAAAGGGGAGAGATTGTTGAACCCCGTGCACAACCGTGTGTTAAGAAATTTTGATGATGATTAAATACCATGTATTTGTGTTTCATGTAAATAAATGGATACGTGGTTTGTGGATGAGAAATGATTTGATTTAAATTCCATATGTTTGAATGAAGCTCATTCCCATATCTATGTCACAGTTGAATGGGATGCCTTTACTTCAAGAGTTATGTGCCGAACTAGACTGACATTATGTTGGCATTTGTACAGTGATCAATGAAGATTGGGTGAGATTCAAGCCAATTGAATGGAATTCTCCTACTGTGCTTTTGGTTGATTCAAATAGTGTTTGAGTCATTTGATTCACTTAACATTTGATATGCAAGATCTCAATGTGTGAAATTGAGTGATTAATGAGAGCTAGACTTTAATTTTCAGAAATTGAATGATATGGAAGACTAACTTCCAGTATGTAATGGTGACAGGCGTATCGAATGGCAATGAGCATGAAGACCATATTGGCAGCCTTCCAATTGGATCTTCACATGCGTTGTGGACCATCAACATGGTAAGTTGTTTTGTTGGCATGGTTGGAGGAGGGTTATTGTGAAGATTGGATGGACAAATCTCAAGGTAATTCCCTATCCATATCTACTTGGTGAGTCTATGATTTTGGATAGGTTATACTTAATTCTTCCATGCATGTATTAGTCTTTAATGTCTCATGTCTATTGACTAACCCCTTTGAGTGTTTTATTAACTCTGCTTATGTCAGGAGAAGTGTCGACTCATTGAGTCGACACTTTGTCCCGGGGCCATAAGCTTTTAAGCTTGGCCCTCTTATGGTTTCGAACTGTGAGATAAAAAGTCGACTCCATGAGTCGACCTTTTTATCGGGCTGTTCTGTCTGGGTGATTTCCAGACTCACCCGGGAACAAATGTCGACTCATAGAGTCGACATTTTTTTCGAGGCCTTCTGTCTGGGCATTTCTTAGCGCATCAAGCGGAATGTGTCGACTCTATGAGTCGACACTTTCTTCGCCTCACCCTGGCTGGCTGGCTTCATGCCTTGGCCGGCCACGAGTGTCGACTCTATGAGTCGACACTTTCCGGTGACCGAAAAACTCGTCGGTTCGTGCGGCGGCCGAAGCCCTAGCTCGGTCCTATCTTTTAGTGCCCCTTTTTGATTGGCCCTTGGGGTAATATCCCCTCCACGTGGCCCCTCATTCCCTAGTGTATATATTGCTATGGATATGGTTTATCTCGATGGGGAGAAAAGTTTTTAACGGTCTATCTATTTTTGTTCTTCTAGGGAAGAGCACGGCCGCAGCGGGATCAAGCTCCTCTCCAGGGCGTCCTGAGTTCGATTCAAGGGAAAAGAAGGTCGTCGTCCACCTTCCTGAAGTGAGCTTGCCGAAGCGCCACGGGGATATCATCTCGCCATCACCCAAGGTGCTGAACGTGAGTCAAGAGAAGGGAGAAAGGGGCTCATGTCATCTGTGTCCATCTTTCCGATCTGAACCAGTGGAGCATCGTGGATGCATCTCTTCCACTTCGTCCAGCCTCTGCAGTCATCAAAGAAGCCAGTTCCATTATTTTTGATCAGGAGTTTGCTCAACCTGTTATTCGTCCCTATTCAGAGTTATCCTTTGCTTAGTTGATACCCATTGTGCTTGCATTGTATATCTGTGTTTGTTTCTCAAACTGAAAATGATTGTGTGTGTGTTCGAAGCGGTGTCTCCGAGTGTGAACTCATTGTAAGGGTACGTTCCCTGTCTTAGTGTGTGTGTGTGCTGCGGAGCAGCGTGTTGAGGTTTCGCCCTCGTGTGTGTGCTGCGTAGCAGCATGTTGAGCTTCGTGCTCGTGAGTGTGGTTTGTTGCCGTCGTGTAGCGTGTGGTGTATTGGGGTTCGTCCCCGTGTGCTACTTTGAGTAGCGTGTTAGTGAAGCCTCACCGAGGTGGTGAGGGGTGGACGTAGGGTACCCGTCGTGGTCCCGAACCACCTAAAAATCATTGTGCACTTGTGATTGGTTGTGTGTCTGCTCCTTATCTTCTATTATCATTCACATGATGTATTGCTAATCATGTTGCTCATCAATGCTAGATTTGACTATGCATATGGTTAGTTAAATTTGCTAATTCTCCGTGTGTGATCTTGTCTATTGCTAACGTTTGGTTAGGTTGGATTGAGAGGCGTTTAAGTTACTTAATTGGATCTAATTTTAAAGAGAGGGATCTATTCACCCCCCTCTAGATCCGTGCCACTACACTATGGGACCCAACACATCTTTTAGGCAAATCGGCAATAGCTCTCCTCCAGACTTGCTTGTTGCTGCCTTTTCCTCGATGATACCCTTGCCTCGGTTTGCTTCCTCGAGGCATACAGCTTCCACCGAGATCACATAGCACCTTCTAGCTATTGCATGGCTACCTTGGACCTCTCCCACGCCGAATTTCGTAGGGAACTTCATTTTTTGGTGGAAGGTGGAGGCTACTGCCTTTATTCGGCCGATAATACCTTGGCCGAAAATGGCACTATAAGTCGTTAACCCCTTTACCACAATGAAATTCACCATGAAGTCACGGCTCTAGGGGGAGTTCCGAATGTAACAGGCAAGCTCAGGGCTCTCTCGGGGTAAGTGACTTGACCATTCAACCCATAAAGAGGGGTTTGGACCAGACACAACTTCGATGGGTTCTCACCCATCTTCAAGAAACAATCATAGTACAATACATCTGGTGCACTGCCATTATCTACAAGTACCCTATCTACATTACAATGATTTATACTCGTCGAGATTACAAGAGCATCATCATGCGGGGTAACCACCCCTTCCAAGTCCTGGTCGGAGAACACCAGGGCATGTTGTTCGTGCGTTGAAGTCGTGGGCTTGGCAGGCTCGACAGCCCTACTGGCTCACTCAATATGACTCTTCCTCGGTTGGTATCTCCCCCAGAGGCCGAATCCCCCGAGATGACATTGATGTGGATCCCTCGGGGGCGATTGTCTATTTCTTTCGAGGGATCTGGTGGGGCATCCTGACGCTCGGCCACGTACTGGACCAAGTGCCCACAGCTGATGAGACTTTCGATCTCATCCTTGAGCTGTTGGTAATCACCAGTACGATGGTCGTGGTCATCGTGGAACTTGCAATACTTTCGACGGTTGTGGCACCGAGGGTCAACCTTCATCGACTTGGTCCAACGAAGCCACCGACTCTCTGATCTCTCGGTAAATCTCGTAGATGGGAGTGGTCAAAGGAATATACCGCTCGAACTTTTTTGGCGGCTCCTTCCAGTCGCCTTCCCAATTCCTCCTCTTCCCTTGGCTAGAGGGCTACTTAGATGAGCTCTTCCCCTCCCTCTCCTTCCCTTGGCTGAGGGTATCCCAGTAGGCAGTTAGAACCTCCTCGCATTCCGTGTGGCACAGAGCTAAGGTCACAAGGTCGGCAAGGGAGGTGGGGGGACAGAGCACCAATTCTCGCCGGAGCCCTTCGTCATGGGTCCCCCCGGTCAGGGCGATGATTACGAATGTGACGTAGAGGCGGGGGATGCACAGGACCTCCGCCTTGAAGCGGTTAATGTAGGGCCGCAGCTTTTCTCCCGAGGCCTGCTTGAGCACCAAAAGCCCCACAATCGACCTTGGGGGTCTGCTTCCGACGAAGCTCTCTTTGGATAGTCACCCGAACTGCCAGAAGCTGGTGATGCTTCTGGGGACGAGAGCTCGGAACCATGCTTGAGCCCCTTGCACCAAGGTGATGACAAAGGCTTGGCACTTGATGGGGTCTGACGCCCCCTGCAGAGTCATCATGGCGTCGAAACTGTCGAAGTGATCGGTCGGATTGCCCAGGCCATCATAAGACTTGAAGGCTGGTAGGGAAATCGTAGGGGACAACCCAGCCTCCAAAATCTCAGGGGAGAACGGGGACTGCTCCTCGTCCTCCTTACTCGCAGAGCTCTACTGCAGAGCTCGGAGTGCTCGTTCTACTCGGTGAATCACTGCTCAAAGTCTCGTAGATGAAGAGCAAGCTCCAGATAGGCATGAGAGGGCACTAGGGGGCTCCCAGTGTGCTCTCGCTCTTCTCCTTGTCACTGCGCTGTGGGGACTGCTGTTTCCATCAATGGGATGGGTTGTCGTGCATCATTCTTCCCACTGTGTGGGTTAGAGGAGGCCTCTTATTTTGCAGCCGGGGGCGGGGGGTGAAAAGGTCCGCCCGCCACGCTACAGATGATGCGGCCATCTTGAAGGATGAAATGACCTCCCGCCGTCTGCCAGGTGGCCTCAACTCGAGGGGGGCCCGAATGCGAGTGCTAGGACAGCTCTTCCTTAGCTACCTGGGCCCTCATCAAGTCGACGAGGATGTCCAATTTAGCGTTGAGGGAGTGAAAGGCCTCCGGATCCACCATAGCAGGCTATCCCCCCAGAGGCGGCGGTGGGGGTAGGGCATCGACTGGAGCATTAGGAAGAGGGCTGGTCAACGAGTGTGATGATGCAGGCTCCTGGTTCACGGCCGTCGGTGCCTTCCCCCTATCGCCAGTGACCCTCCTACTACTGCTCCTATGCACCATGTTGGCTTCTTGTTCACGTTCCCACAGACGGCGCCAGATGAAGAGGTGAGATCTCATGCAAAGCTACCAGCCGTCAGATTTAGGGCAATGCGGGTTGTAGTCACCTCAGAACGGAATTCTACAAAAGGAAAGAAGCGATCAAGGGGGGTAAGATTGCTATCCTGGGAAAAACCCTCTGATGCTTAAGTCAACAAGGGTAAGAGTGGGGTGCGAAAGGAGGCAAGGAAGGTGTAGGCCATGAGACTGCTCTTCACCAATTGAAGTGGCTAGAATTGGTTTACCTTCTTGGAGGGGTCCCTGGGTTTATATAGTTGCAGGCTCCCTCTTTTGAGTAGGGGAAAGTGCAAGAGTCTAGGGGACGTTACGTCGCGGTAGGAACCCTTACCGTTCAGGGACTCTTGCCCTCCCCTTATCCTCTTGAGCTTTCCATTCTCAGATGGTAGTGTAACATTCGCTTATAATTATTAGAGATAAGTGCCCGGCCATGAGGAATTTGCTCTGGCCTATCATAGAGTCCCAACGGCAGGCTGATCCACGAGAGATGAGGGATATTCCCTACCTATGCGGGGAATCCTGGGCTTGGGCATCCCTGAGGAAACATCTTATGCACCTTTGGATGGCTCGATCTAGTCGCTACATGGGCTCTTCCCGAGTGTTGGGGAGGCCTTCACTCGGGCAACTGAACCAAGGCTCGGTGGGCCTGGTTGGACCTTTTACCTTGGGTCCTATAGCAAGCGGGCCCTAATGGAGCTGTCACTTACTGGGCCACATAGGCCCTCATGGGTCTTTAGGCTGTGAAATGTTAGGCTGCAAATCTTTCCCTCTCTAAGAGTATTACTCGAGAGAGGAAAAAATAGAACAGAAGCTCCGTACTGACCGTTTAACTCATCCCTCAATGCCCTTTACGAAAGGATGCATCATTTCATTACAGTGTAGACACGCCAAAATTGACATCATTTTGAGTAAATCTCATGTTGTCTTGTAATGTCCCAATTGACCCTCAAATTGACTTGTTTGAGTGATTTTTCTCATTTTTCTTAATTATTCATCTTGTCTTATTTTTCCCTATTTTTTAGATTTTTTAACATTTTTCTCTAATTATTCGGGGACTTTTTAAATTAAAGTCTTTCCGAGTGAACGCATATTAATTTACGTCAACACCCCTGACGTCATTTTAAATACTTTTTGGCAGTTGCCCCAGATGCCTATTCTTGAAATTTCAAATTTCTGGGACCACTTCAGATCGCAATCGCCTGGACGATCGCATTCGTAAGATCGCTATCGTCAAGACGACCGCGTTCATCAAAAATTTGTGTCCGTACCTAAGACGTCATTTTCAAATCCACGTCTCTCCCGGTGGACGCAAATTCTTAAACAACGTCTTATATAGTGGCATGAATTTCATTTTCGTATTTTAACAATTCAATTCCTACCAAAATTCGCATTGTTTTGAATATGCACATTTCTAGAAGGACGCAAATTTTTAATTTACCTCCAGATGGATGACACCAATTCTTTTCTGATTTTGGTAACTTTCCAAATTTTGATTTTTAATTAGTGCCTTTCCATGTTGACGCGTATTAATTGGCGACCACTGTAATAGACGCGAATTCTTTCAAAAATCTGTTCCGAAAACTAATGTTTCATTTCCCCATTTTGATCCCCCTTTCAACTTGGGAAAGGGTTCCTGTGACTTTCTAAGGCAATGAAGACACTTAGAGGAAGGATTCCCCACTCCAAATCCCATTAAAACCTCATTTTATATTTTTGGGGGAATAAAACTCCGAATTCTTAACTCTATAAATAGGACCTCTCTCTTATGTGTGTTAAAAAGGCTGAAATTTTGGATCTTTGGAGAAACTCTGCTAGAAGAGGGCGCCCCTTGCTGGAGGAGAAGGAGTCTCCCTTGTGTTTGAAGGCCGCATCCTGTTGGAGCTCCTCCCTCTTTGAAGATTATTGGAGATCTTGAAGCCCCCCCTTTGGAGAAGAAAAAATCCATAAGCTCTTCTATTTCTCTATCCCTCTTTGTTTATCTATTAGACTTCATTAGATTGCATGTATCATATTCCTTTTATTATCCATCTTTGTGCGCTCTAGCACACTCCCTAGTGCAACACTTGCACACTCCCTTTTATTTTGCATATCATCGTCTTTTATCCCACCCTTTGCATAGGAGTTTAAGGCTAAACACTAATAAGGTGTGTTCTTGCTCATATTTTTATATTTATTTCTATTAAGAATTTGATCCTACACATCTCATATTTCTAATCCATATACTTTTTGTTGGTTATTTGTTTTGCAAGGGTAATCTAAGAAAGCTCTCTTCATCGGCTGGCCGATTGGAAGAGAAGGTACCACTCACAATCTCCCCCACTTTTAAAGATATTTATCATGCGATCACCCTTTTTTCTTTACTGTTAATTTCCTTCGAGACCCGCGTATCTCTGGCGATCACAACTCTTCTTAACATCTACATGCTTCCCTCCCCCTTTTTAATTGCCCCATTATTTTATTTTTCTAAAAACACTTTTGTGGATTTTTCATAATTTATAAATTGGCGATCACGGTAGGACTCCTCATGCTTTTTCGTTGATTACCCTCTCCTTTTGGCACCCACATGTGCCCCTCCTCTTTTTCACCCACGGTGCATCTTCTCTTGTGCTCCACGTAGCACTCTCCCTTTTTTATTATTTTTATATCACTTGTGCACGTGGTGCACAACCCCCTCCCTAAGTGATCACCAAGTTGTGTGATTTTGAAAACTTAAAAAAAAATTGGGATTCCATGCTCTATTTTATCTTAGTTTGTTAGGTATTGTGTTCCCACATTATTTTTGACCTTGGTTTTGATGATAACAAATATTATGAGTTTGTGGAAGCAAATCTTTATCATGTGGTTAAATGATTTCAAGACATTGTGTGTTTAGAAGAGCATGTGTTTTGAATGGCTTTTGGTTGCCTTGTGATGGAATGATGCTTATTTGATTCTGTGAGTGCTTAATTCAATGTGAGCTTTAATGTATCAATCATTCATGTTTTTGGAATGGCATCTAATGATTAATGAAAGTGCTCATTCATGTGTAAATGAATATCCCTCACTTGAAGTTTCTTGTTGATGAGCACATGGAAAATTCAAGAATGCTATTTGCATAATAAAACTTCCATGACTTTGTATTTGGTCAAATATGTTTTTGTTGGTTGTGAATAGAAGCCCAATACATGCTAAAGTGGGTTCATTTAAATATATTTGAGTGATCAAGTTGAAGGTGCCATATTTGATGCTCATATTTTGATTATCATCTAACCTCATGCTTTATCATGTGTTTCAGGATGAATATTCATGGTTGATCCTCATTGGATTATGGTAATATTTAATCATTCATTTTTCCATGAATTATTGGAGGTTTGATGCATTTTTCCAACCCTCACTGGTAGGGGTCGACCCATAGGGTCGACCCTTAGAGTTTCTGGAATGGACAGAAGCTGCATTTTACAATCCGTCTGCAAGGGTCGACCCCTGAGTGCTGGGTTTTATTTTTTGTTCTATTTGGCCCGCTGGTGCACGAGGGTACACCCCAAGGGTCGACCCTTCCGGAACGAGATTTTTGGAAGACTTAAAAATCCATTGAAAACCTTTCTAAACTTTACCAAAATACCCCATAATGTTTATTAGTCATGTAAAGGTGTTTTTAACACACTTTAGAAGGGGTATTTGGGTCTTTTGGTCAGTCCTCTATATATATGAATGTGAACTCCGAGTTTTGGGATATAGAACCCTAATGCTCATATTCTTCTATCTTGTAGGAAAGAAAAAGGGGGGAAAGAAGGAGATCTTGAAGGAAGGTTTTGATCTATATCCATGTAGATTTGAAGCTCGAGGTAGAAGAGAAAGTGAAGCGGCTTGAAGAGAGGATCGAGGAGATGCTCAAATCGACGACGTCCGACTTCCCTCCGACCTAGGCTTCAAGGAACTTCTTAAATCGGCTTGTGAAGCTCAAGGGGATACATTCTACAACCTTCTCTCATTTATCTACGATGTTCTTCATTGTTTGTATTTTGGGTTGAGTTGTATTGTTCATATTTCTGCATTTTTTGAACTTGAGAATACATTGTGGGTGGATCGTTTGCATACGGTCGTGTGGTTATTGCTGCGATTGTCGCAGCGTGTGTGTGTGGATTGATCCCGCAATTGGATCGTTGTGGAGACGAAGTCTCCGTGTGTGTTGGAGTTTTTACTCTGTGCGCTTCGTTGAAAGCGAGTGAAGCCTCACCGGTTCGGTGAGGGGTGGATGTAAGGAGCCCGTCATGGTCCCGAACCACCTTAAAATTCCATGTGCTTTGTGGTGTGTGCTAGCTCATTTTTTTCTATTGTCTTGATCGTGTGGGCTCAGCTAGATTAAGAGAATATATTTCATTCTTATATCGTTTATTTTCCTCAATCTTGTTAGTTCTGCCGTTAAGCTTAAAATTGGTCATCGTGTGGTTGCTTGCTTGCGCATTATCTTATTCCAACACATTCGAGTGTGCTAGGAGAGATTAAGTGAACTAGATTTATTTCTGTTCAACTTATTTTTCATCAATCTCGTTAATTTTACTTGTTAGTTTTAAAATCTACAATTTTGATTGGGGAACAATTCAACCCCCCCTTCTTGTCCGCGTATATTGTTATCTGGGCCAATAATTGGTATCAGAGACCGGTCTCTGATTTTTTTTTTGCAGACCTTGCGATCTAGGAGTAAAGATCTTTGATGATGGCTATGAATGGCATGCTTCCTGAGGGTCACTCTATACATAGACCCCCATTCTTTGATGGGACAAATTATCCCCATTGGAAAAATAGAATGACTGTGTTCCTACGAGCACAAGATTATGATACCTGGAGAGTCATTAGTAAAGGTCCTTATCAAGTGCCTGATGATGAGGATAGTTGGATTGAAGAGCATATTAAGAAATCATGTGCTAATTTTAGAGCTATGAATATTGTTCAATGTGCTATACATCCCAATGAATATTCACATGTCTCGACGTGTTCTTCTGCGTAGGAAATGTGGGAGAAGCTCCGACTCATTTATGAAGGAACGTCGGAGGTAAAGGAGACGAAAGCAAATTTGTTGATGCGAGACTATGAGTTGTTCGCCATGAAGCCGGAAGAAACAATATCACAAATGTTCGCAAGGCTGAGCGAGATAACGAATGGATTGAAGGCGTTGGGAAAGAACTACACCAACCAGGATTTAGTGAGAAAAGTGTTACGTTCCCTCTCACCTCAATGGCACACGAAGGCAACAGTAATTGAGGACTCTAAGGATCTTACCACTCTCACGGTGGATGAGTTAATTGGGCCTTTAATGACGTATGAAATCAACATCAAGAGGACAGACGAGGAGAAGAGCAAAAAGAAATCAATTGCTTTTAAAGTCAACACATATTCATCGGAGGAAAGCGATGAATCATCAAGTCTTGATAGCAGTGAGAAGGAGCTCGTGGACCTCATCACTAGAAGAGCGAGAAAAATTTTCAAGAATACTAGAAAAGATGGCACCTCTTCTAGGACAGGTCAGAAAAAGTCGTTGATGAAGAAAAGAGATAGTAGATGCTATGAATGCAACAAGGTCGGCCACGTGAAAAATGAGTGCCCGGAAATTCAGAAGAAGATCAAGAAAGAAAAGGCAAAAAAACCCAAGGCCATGAAGGCGACATGGAGCGATAAGGACGAGAGCGAGTCCAAATCCGAGAAGGAGGATGAGCTGGACGAGCAGGTCTAGAATCTATGTCTGATGGCTGATGCGGAGAACGACACTAAGGTAAACTCTGATAATGAAAACCTTACTTGTGAAGAATGGGAAATCGCTTATGCTGGAGTCTATGAAAAATGCAAGAAGTTGAGACATGAGAATAAAAGCCTAAAAAAGAAGTTTCATGATATTTTGAATTCTAGTTCATCTTCATGCACTAAATGTAGTTTGCTTGAGCTAGAACTTGAAAAATTCAAAGATGAAAATGAAATGTTGTTGTCCAAAGTCTCTCTATTTGAGGATGATATTTCATGCTTAGAGATTGAAAAACAACATGCTTATGAGAATGTGAAAAATCTAAAAATTGAAAATGAAAAATTGATAAAGGAGTTGGATGAACTTAAATCAAGACTGAATGAATGTGAAAAATCCAAGAAAGAATTAGAAACCAACTTCAATACCATGCATGATGAATTAAACAAATTGAAAGAAGTTGTTCAAAAGGAATTAAAAGGAAAAGGGAAAATCATTGAACATGGTGAGACTAGCAATGGAAAGGCTAGGAATGAAAAAGTTGATGTGGGACGTTCACCCACAAAGAAAAATTTATTTATGAAAAATAAATTTCAAAAATCATGTGATTCATATGGCTATGGCTATACTCATGTTGACTCATGCATGAACTCATATGTTGATAAATCATATATGCATAGGAGTCGTTTTAGAAAGCCAAATGGCACATTCTTTTATTGTGGTATGTTCGGCCACTCTATGCATGTGTGTGACTTAATGAGGGCCGATGATGAATGGTTTGAGAGAAAAAATAAAATGTATTTTGCTCATACTAGAACTAACCCCTCGGGACCCAAGAAGGCTTAGATATCCAAATCGTCAAAATGAGAATCTGTTTTGCAGGGGCGTCTTGAGGCCAAGGAAAGTGTCAATAAATAAAGGCTTCTAAAGGCGAGAAAGAAAAGTGGTTTGGTTTTGTGAGTTCATTATGCTTAGGTTTGCTTTGAAAAATCTGCAAAGGTAAAAATTTGAGTTTTGGAGAAAAATGATTGCACTTAAATAGTTGCATCTTGGTTTCATTGTTTTTGACAATTTGCAATGTTTTAGTCTTAATCATGTTCATATTGAAAATAAAATCACCATTTCACACTCGTTTGAAATTTGCCTTGAACAATTCATCTTTGCTTACTTCATGACCGATTTTACTTAAAGTTTGGATAAATCTAGATTTCATACACAGTTTCATTTGCACACTTTGCATGTATTTGCATTTGCTCTTTACAGGTGCATGCATGAGTTTGCACTCATATAAGAATTTTGCATACACTTGCACATATGCTTGCATTTGTGAAAAAGAATAAATGTTGATAATTTTTTCTCACATGCAAATACATGAAAATACTTGTGCATACTTTCTATCCTTGCTTGCATGAATGCCATGATTCTTCGGTATTTAAAATGATGTGTTGTGGAATGGTGGATTTCGTCCATCGGGAAACACTCACCATGCGTGAGTCGGGTCTTTGGACCTACACCTCCGCCACGTACCGGAAATCATATTGCATGAATTAACTTTCAAATCCTTGCTTGAATGCATGTATATATACTCTAAAAAACTATTTCTTGAAAATCTTCTAAGACTTCACCTCCTTGTTATATAAAAAATTCATTGATTTTGATCATTTGTGAAAAGTGACGTATACAAAGGAGGAGGAATTATTTCCATCTGTGCATACATTTAGGAGGAGTCATTACTATATTATGGCAAATTCATTTTTTTTCATTCATAGCAATTACCCACTTTCTTTGCACAAAAGTGATGCATATGACTTTGATTGATAAGGATTTCAGAACTTCTTTTCAACACTTTAAGGGAAATAAAATTTCTACATGGAAATGAAGAGTAATTGTGAGGAAAAAGCTGCCTATCTCACAACAAATAAGTGGAATGTGGAATCGAGTAGCCGAGAATCCCCACTGAAATAAATGAGGAAACTCGCGTTGAAAAGTGAAGCTAAAATCTACAAGAATCAAAATTGTGATGAATCCTAGTAGACGGGAAATCCTATTGAGACACATGAGGTGACTCGCGCCGAATGGTGATATCCAACAAAAGAAACAAAAAAAAGGGGTTGTGCGAAGTTACCGATAGTCGAGGATCTAATTGGAATTGTAGAAAGGAAATAACCCTCTAGTGTTCTTTAGAAATTCTACTAATATCCATATATTTTTGAAGTTCATTGCTCATTGCCACATATTTAACTCTCGGGTATTATTGTGATGAATGTGTAACTTGAATTTGTTCTTATCATGGTTTATGTAGTGCCTCTAGTTTATGCATGCACTACCTTTTTTGATTATGCATCATGTTTAACACATTGACTTGAATCAAATGCACATTTGCTATCCTTCTATCCCATTGAGGGGGAGATATACATATTTACATGCTTGCTTGTCTTTCATGCTTGCCTGCTTGCTTGTATGAATAATTCAGATACTTTCATACATGTTCATATCAGCTTTTAATAACCCTATTGTCTATCAGTTGGTGTTGATGACAAAAGGGGAGAAAAGTGCACATAGTGTTCATATCAGTTTGGAAGTTTAAAGTCTTTGTGCATATATCAAATTTCATTGATATGGTTGGTTACCATACATGTTGCTCTAGCTTTTATATTCCCCATTTTTGATTATGCTAAAGGGGGACAAAGATGTTAAGATTGCCACAATATTTTGTCATCATCAAAAAGGGGGAGATTGTTGGTATTATGTTCCCACATTATTTTTGACCTTGGTTTTGATGATAACAAATATTGTGAGTTTGTGGAAATAAACCTTTATCATGTGGTTAAATGATTTCAAGACATTGTGTGTTTAGAAGAGCATGTGTTTTGAATGGCTTTTGGTTGCCTTGTGATGGAATGATGCTTATTTGATTCTGTGAGTGATTAATTCAATGTGAGCTTTAATGTATCAATCATTCATGTTTTTGGAAAGGCATCTAATGATTAATGAAAGTGCTCATTCATGTGTAAATGAATATCCCTCACTTGAAGTTTCTTGTTGATGAGCATATGGAAGATTCAAGAATGCTATTTGCATAATAAAACTTCCATGACTTTGTATTTGGTCAAATATGTTTTTGTTGGTTGTGAATAGAAGTCCAATACATGCTAAAGTGGGTTCATTGAAATATATTTGAGTGATCAAGTTGAAGGTGCCATATTTGATGCTCATATCTTGATTATCATCTAACCTCATGCTTTATCATGTGTTTCAGGATGAATATTCATGGTTGATCCTCATTGGATTATGGTAATATTTAATCATTCATTTTTTCCATGAATTATTGGAGGCTTGATGCATTTTTCCAACCCTCACTGGCAGCGGTCGACCCATAGGGTCGACCCTTAGAGGTTCTGGAATGGACAGAAGCTGCATTTTACAGTCTGTCTGCAAGGGTCGACCCCAGGGGTCGACCCTTGAGTGATGGGTTTTATTTTTTATTCTGTTTGACCCTCTGGTGCACGAGGGTTGACCCTTCCGGAACGGGATTTTCGGAAGACTTAAAAACCCATTGAAAACCTTTCTAAACTTTACCAAAATACCCCCTAATGTTTATTAGTCATGTAAAGGTGTTTTTAACACACTTTAGAAGGGGTATTTGGGTCTTTTGGTCACACTCCTCTATATATATGTATGTGAACTCCGAGTTTTGGGATATAGAAGCCTAATGCTCATATTCTTCTATCTTGTAGGAAAGAAAAAGGGGGGAAAGAAGGAGGAGATCTTGAAGGAAGGTTTTGATCTACATCCATGCAGATTTGAAGCTCGATGTAGAAGAGAAAGTGAAGCGACTTGAAGAGAGGATCGAGGAGATGCTCAAATCGACACCGTCCGACTTCCCTCCGACCTAGGCTTCAAAGAACTTCTTAAATCAGCTTGTGAAGCTCAAGGGGATACATTCTACAACCTTCTCTCATTTATCTACGATGTTCTTCATTGTTTGTATTTTGGGTTGAGTTGTATTGTTCATGTTTCTACATTTTCTGAACTTGAGAATACATTGTGGGTGGATCGTTTGCATACGGTCGTGTGGTTATTGCTGGGATTGTCGCAGTGTGTGTGCGTGTGTGGATTGATCCCGCAGGTGGATCGTTGTGGAGATGAAGTTTACGTGTGTTGGAGTTTTTACTCCATGCACTTTGTTGAAAGCGAGTGAAGCCTCACCGGTTCGATGAGGGGTGGATGTAGGGAGCCCGTCGTGGTCCCGAATCACCTTAAAATTCCATGTG
Organism: Amorphophallus konjac; assembly: GCA_022559845.1. Lineage (NCBI taxonomy): Eukaryota > Viridiplantae > Streptophyta > Magnoliopsida > Alismatales > Araceae > Amorphophallus > Amorphophallus konjac. The sequence continues at coordinate 177,249,341 of CM040121.1, forward strand.
CATTGTGGTGTGTGCTAGCTCATTTTTATCTATTGTCTTGATTGTGTGGACTCGGCTAGATTGAGAGAATATATTTCATTCTTATATCATTTATTTTCCTCAATCTTGTTAGTTCTACTGTTGAGCTTAAAATTGGTCATCGTGTGGTTGCTTGCTTGCGCATTATCTTATTCCAACACATTCGAGTGTGCTAGGAGAGATTGAGTGAACTAGATTTATTTCTGTTCAACTTATTTTTTATCAATCTCGTTAATTCTGCTTGTTAGTTTTAAAATCTGTAATTTCGATTGGGGGACAATTCAACCCCCCCCCCCTTCTTGTCCGCGTATATTGTTATCTGAGCCAACATAGTTGATTGCCATGATTTCCATTTGATTTTGTGAGTGTTTAGTCTTCTTTTCCATTGGCTTTTATTTTTCCTAAGCTTTCCGGCGTTGCACTAGTTCTGAATGCGATTTCCTCAGAAATCACGTTCTGAACGCGATCTATATCTAGACCGCGTTCAGTTTCTGTAAAAATATATATATATAGCGTCTCTATAGTCGATGCCAATTTTAGAAGCAGACGCGAATTCTTTCTATTTTCGCAGAACCTGTGTATCCTATTTGCTTTGTTTCTTTCTCTGCATCCATTGTTCATATCTGCATTATTTTGTGTTTCTTTTGTATTAGTTTTGCATTTAGGACATTTTTGGGCTTGGGAGACCTCCTCTCCCTACACTTTTAGGAGATTTTATCCACTCTTGGTGAAGGAAAGACCCTCCAATTGAGAACTCCTCTCAATGGATTGGAACCTCCTCCACCAAGGTCTCCGTAAGTCCCCGACATCGAAAGATTCCCTCTTCGATCATTGGACAGGTTGTACCTTGAAGTTTCCCAGGTTTAGTTGGCCTAAACATGGTAAGAATCAACCTAGTTGGCACTGAAGCAAAACCATATTGAAACTAGGTTCCTACCCTTGAGTGAATTGCTTAAACTTTGTCAAAAATCATCTAATTCATCAAAGGATAACTAAAACCAAGAGTAAACATTTCGCTTGTTTGATATCTTTGCAAAAAATTGTTGATTGAATTATTGTTTAATTTGCATAATGTTGCGCTCTGGAAATCGCATTGACATGCCTAATTACATCTATGACTATGAGGATGACCAACCTAGTCCATCTTATAACCCCCAAGTCTATGGTTCTCACCACAACTTTCAAATGGGATTTCATCCTAATTCTTATGATTTTGCCCATCCCATGCGCAATCCTCAAGTTCGTGGTCCCTTGCATTAAGTGTGAGTCACTGCTCTTGTTGAACTATCTCCTCCACATGATGAGAAGGTCTCCCAAATTTTTCATGCATCAGATCACCTCACCCCTCAACAAGTCCAAGCCTTTAAGGCTATTGTTGAGGGCGTAGTTTCTTCTTCTTTTCACCCCCCTTCATAGTTGTCAAGGAGGACGCCTAGGCGCCGCCTAGGCGTCCAGGCGATATTGACGAAGAAAGGCGTCTGCCCGCCTTTTAAGAGGCTGAAAAGGTGACCCGATCGGTCGCCTAAGCGGGCTGCGTGCCAAGGCGACCGCCCGGTCACCTCACCCCAAACCCGCTAACCCGCTAACCGCCTAACCCGCGATCCACATTTCACCGTCGCCCGTCCCCTTCGTCTCCCGACTCTCCCCTCGATCCTCCTCCTCTCCCACTCCTAGCCCTAGGTGTCAGGTGCCTCCATCGTCATTGCCGTGCGGCCCGTGCCTCCCTCCGTCATCGGCTCATCGCGTCATCGCCTCAACCGTGCTTCTCTGGCGCCGTCTTCCTCTATCGTCACCTCGGCCATCATCCCCGTGAGTCCCTAACGCATCGGCCGGCCACCTCCTCCACGGTTGTGACATCCACTGTCGGCGCCGGAGGACGGGAGGAGCCTTCATCTCCTCCTCCGGTAAGTCCCACAGGGCCACACGGCTTCCCTCCGCCTCTCTCTGTCTCCCCCCCACGGCCTCCCTCCTCTGAGTCCTCTACCCCACTGCTGACTGCCTCTCCCCCCCGGCCCCTCTGTCTGTCACCCGACTCTCCCCCCCCCAACACCAGTCCGGCACCCTTCCTCCTCTTCTTCTTCTCCTTGCACCCTCCTTCTCCTTCCTCTCTTCACTACTTCTTCTTCTCCTGCGGACTTCTTCTCCCTCTCTTCTTTTCTTCTCCTGCAGATTTCTTCTTTCGACTCTCCCCCTCCCTCTTCTCTCCTTCTCTTCAACTTCCCCCTCTTCTGAGTCTTCTCTGAGCTCCCCTCCCTCCTCTTCTCCCTTTCTCCTCTTCCCCTCCTTCTCCTCCTCTCCCAGACTTTTTCTCCCTCTCTTCTTTTCTCTCCTCCCCCCTGCGGGCTCCAACTTCCCTTTCTTCTTCTTCCCCTCTCCATTTTCTCCCTCTCACTCCTCTTTCTCTCACCACCGGACGCCCTGTTCTGAACAGGGCACCGTTGGTTTCTCTCTTTCTCCTCCCTCCTCCTCTTCCCATCTCTCTCTCTCTCCCTTTCTCTTCCCCTTCACCTGCTGGCCCTGCTCTTTCTCCCTTTCACCGGCTCTCTTCTCTCCCTCTCATTCCTTCGCCGTTCTCTACTCTCTCTCCCTCCGTTTCACTCTCATCTCCGACAGCACACACACGCCTCCCTGCTCTCCCTTTTTCACTCTAAAAAAATAGAGGGGCCCCAATAGTCACAAAATAGTCTCCCCCACCCCTGCTCTCTCTCTCTCTCACACATAGAGTCAATAGTCACACAATAATCTATAGGGTGTAGCTAAGTTCTGTATGTTCTGATTTTTATTTTTATTTTGCAGTGGTCATCATGGAAGAGTCTGGTTCAACAGCAGGTACGGAAGTGAAGAAGAAGGCCAAATCTAATGATCCTAGGTGGAAGTACGCATATTGGCCAGATGAGCATGATAAAAATAAAATAAATGTGAGTTATGTGGTTTGATAACAAATGGAGGAATCAAAAGATAAAAGGAGCATTTAATAGGAGGGTTTAGTGATGTGAAGAAATGCCCAAAAACTACAAAGGAGATTGCTGATGAGATACTGAGTTGGCTAAACAAATATAAGAAAAGAAAGATGCCATGTTGTGAGAGTACAACTGTAGATGATGATTCTTCTGAGGATGAGACAGTTGAAAGATCAAAGAAGGGTTCCACTGTGTCAGTGTCACTGTCAAGTTCAAGGAAAAAGGTTGTCAAAGGTTCAATGGATGTTTTTGTAAGAATGAGTGCTGAAGATTTTGTAGATGCAAGGAGGAGTGGAAAAAGAGTGCAAAGTACGTTGGAGTCTAGAATGAAAAAAGAATAAAAAAAGATTGTTGAGAAAGCTATAGCAACATGGTTTTATGAAGGTGGAGTGCCTTTTAATGCGGCCAAATTAAGAAGTTTTGAGATAATGTTTGAACTTGTAGGGCGATTTAGACCAGGATTTAAGCCACCTAGTTACCATAAGTTGAGAGTGCCTCTCCTCAAAGAAATGGTAGAGGATACAAAAAGTTTGCATGTTGAATATATGCAACATTGGAAGACTTATGGGTGCACTATCATGTGTGATGGGTGGACAGACAAAAGGTAAAGAAAGTAAATCAATTTCTTGATAAATTATCCTGAAGGCACTTACTTTATGGAATCATTTAATGTTTCTCATCAGAGAGAAGATGCAGGATTGTTGTATGAATTGTTGGATAGGATGGTTGAAAGAGTTGGAGAGAGGAATGTTGTGCAAATTATGACAGATAATGCATCTTATAACATTACAACATGTAGAATGTTGATGGAGAAAAGGAAACAATTATTTTGGACGCCTTGTGCTGCCCATTGTCGTGATCTCATGCTAGAAGACATTGGTAAATTGAAAGCTTATGCAGGTACCATCTCAAAAGCTAAAAAGTTGACAACATATATATACACCCACACTCGTTTGCTTGACCACATGAGGAAGGAGACAAAAGAAAGATAACTTGTAAGGTTTGGAGTGACAAGATTTACCACAGCCTTTCTCACGTTGGAAAGGTTGCATGACGATGCCATAAAGAAAGGTTTACGAAGATTGTTCACTTCAGATGCATGGCATAATAGTGTATGGGCAAAGACAAATAAGGGAAAAAATGTTTCTTCAATTATTTTTCAAGTGAAGTTTTGGCATGCCATTGAAGAGATATTAAGACCATCTCAACCCATTTTGCAAGTTTTGAGGTTGGTTGATGCAGATGAGAAACCTGCAATGGGATACATTTATGCTGCAATGGAACATGCAAAGAAGCAAATAATTGAGAACTTTGGTTCTAAGGAAATTAAGTATCAACCTGTGTTGAAAATTTTAGAGTGATGTTGGAAGGATCAAATGAATCGTCCTCTACATGAAGTAGGATTTTTCTTGAACCCGAAATTATATTATGAAGCCCGTACGAGAGATGGTCCGACTGTAGTTACAAAATTCTCAAATTCTTTCTTAGCATGTGTTGAAAGGATGGAGCCAAATACTGATATACAAGACAAGATCAATGATCAGATGGTATTATATATGAATGGAAGAGGTGCTTTTGGAACCTCAATGTCAATCAGAGCTCGTGATAGGAGATTGCGAAGTGAGTAATTTGATTAAATTATTATTTTGTGTATTATTATTTCTTGAGGAAGTGTGATTTTAATTAAATTTTTCTTGTTAAATGTTACTCTAGCTGATTGGTGGATGCAATATGGAGATACACCAGAACTCATGAACATTGCTTTGAGGATTTTAGGATTGACTTGCAATTCTTCTGGTTGTGAACGTAATTGGAGCATATTTGAATTTGTAAGTAGTCTTTTAAAATAAATTTGTAAGAAATCTATTTATGTTAAAGTCATTAATCTTATCTTTGTGTTTTTACATATTCATACAAAAAAGAGGAATAGATTAGAGCATAAAAGACTTAATGATTTAGTCTATGTTCAATACAATCGTTGCCTTCGTGAAAGATTCTTAGAAAGGAAGAAACATCCAGAGAGATATGATCCAATATGTTTAAGAGATTTAAATTGGGGAAGTGAGTGGATAACTAAAGATGGCGATGATGTAGTTCATGAAGGAGATGGCCTTACCTGGGAAATGGTGGATATAACAATGGACACATCAGAACAAAGGGCTAGAAAAGACACTCTCAAGAGGAAGCACTTCACATTCTATGGAAGAGGGTGATGATGAACAAGATGAATGGGAGAATGAGGAAGAAGAGACAGATGATGATGATGCACCATGGGAGTCAAATGATGAAGGTGGTGATAAAGATGATGATCATGAAACTTCAAATGAGAGAGCACTTGAGAATGCAATGTTTGGTTTTAAAATTTAAATGTTTTATTTTTTTGCTAGATATTGTATGACTTTTATGTCTACTATTGTCTATGGTACTTCCTTAATTCCTCGTTTGTTTATTTTATTATATGCTTGTCCATGTGGTGATAATTGGTGATGTTTGTTTCTTTTAGTATAAGCATTATATTACTTGTATGTTGTTTTAAATATGATTTGCAGATTTTTGGAAGAAATTGACAAATATCAGGTTAGTATTTGATTCTTCATTCTAAAAGTCTATTTTTTGTTGTTAATTTTATCTCAAAATTCATTTTTTATATTTTATTACAATGTCATTTCTATTAGTTTTTATTTTTTGTCCATACTACTGGTGTTATCTATATTTGTAATGATCATGATTAACTTTTATATAGAAAATTACATACTTGACACCTAAGCGCGGTTAGGCGGGCACCTAAGCGCTTAGGCACTCAAAGGACCCCAAGCTCGCCTTGATTGCCTTGTCGCCTTGACAACTATGCCCTCCTTCCACTCCCTCTCGGGTGACCCATCACCCACCTTCTTCCACTCATCCTCCTTCACGGCCCCGAGGCCCATGTATTCTCGGCACCCCGGTCCAACCAGGTCCTTTTATGGGTCAACCCCTCCATGCTCCACGGCCTTCATTCCAAGCCCCTCAAAGGTTTCAAGGCCAGCCCTCCACTTCACAAGTGAGTTCCCTCCAACAAATTCTCATTAATAAGATAGCTAAAGTGGAGGAGCATTTGAAGAGGGTCTCAAGCCCGCGGCATCCATTCCAAACCCCTCCTCCTTAAGTCGATTCCCTCGATCAAGCTTTCATAAATAGAATAAATAAAATAAATAAAATGGAGGAAGAATGGAGGGAGATCACAAGCGCAAATGGCATCACAAATATAAGTGAGCAAGTTGGTCTAGAAAATCTTAATGATCAAGTGGATGTCGTCCATCCATCATCCGTCTGTCCCGCTCATCCATATGGCCTACGGCCTCTACATCCACAAAATCCTCCACATCATCATGCTCCACCAACCAATACATCTCCACCACGACATCCATTTGAACCTGATTATGAGGAATATGGGCTAGAACATGATGAGATCTTTCAAGATATATCCGCTCTGAGGCTCCTTCGCTTCCAACCCCCTCCACCACAATACTTACAAGAACCCCATGTTCAAGATGGTGTTGCCACCATGATCCCCATTTTTGAAACCACCTAGTGCTTTGATAATGGGTTGACACTTCAACAACCAACATCAATGCATCATGAACCCTTCCAACAACCTTCTCCCATTGACTTTCCACCATCAAAACCTTCTCCTCGACCATCCAAAATCAGGAGGTTTGTCCATACCAAGCCTAACATTACTCACCCTTCAACCATCATTCCCCTCCCAATCATATACTATCGACCTCCACCAAGCCTTCCGCTCCCACTAAATCCTCCTTTCCCCAACCAATTAGCCTTCCATCACTGCTACCCTCTACCATCCCTGTAATCCCAAAGCCAATCATACCCAATCCTCCACTTGACCCTTCACACAAACCCATGGTTGAGCCTGAGCAGGGTCCACCTATTTTTGCACTCGAGCCAACCCCGCTACTCCCGAGCAAGGGGTGAAGCTCGCCATGTTTGAGCCTCCACCTATTCTCCTAATAATACTTTCAATTGAACCTTCATCATCCATTAAGCCTACCGCTTCCATCTCACCTTCTTCCACCTCCCCTCGGAGCAGGTCTATTTCTACAAATACATGTGCAGAAGATGACTCTAAAGAACCAGGCAAGAAGAACTCGGTTACGGCTATGCCATTCATGTTCCAAGATTTTATTTGTCGAATGTCAATTCTTGTTCTAACACGGGGCAAGTTTGAAATGACTAAGTCGTCGATGTTCACCAAGAAAAATTCTTATGAATTGATGCCATGCCGACCAAAGGCTAAGATTGTTAAGGTCACATTGCTCATTGGTAAGGATACCTTCGAAGCTCTCATTACCCTTTGTTCCGTTATAGTGCAAGTATCTAGCAAAGAGAAGGGGTTCTCCTCTAGCATCGTAATGACACACTCTATTGCCAAGGAGATGATGAAGTTCATACTCAAGGGCGGGTCAAGGCATCCTCTGCTAGAAGTCTTCAATGCCATGTCTACTCCATCTCTACTTCCGTGCAAGGGGCAGGTGCCCATGTTACCAGATGCTTTTAACGAAGATATTCTACGAGCCCTGGGCAACGTGCTTTTTATGGAGGTTCCGATGTCGAAGGTCTGATTTCCATGTGTTGACATTGCTTACCTGCCACGGGAGTTATCTTTGAAGAAGCCATTTCATGTCAAGGTTCCCACATCATAGGTGGAGCTCTCCAATTATTTGCCAAGAGAGTTGCCATTTACTTTGGAATGTTCACAGGATTCCATGGTTATTAAGACTTCATCAAATAAGAGTTTCTGAGCATTAGTTCTACCAATTGAGCCGCTTGTCCAAGCATGTCATTGGACAGGGCAGGATGCTATATCAAAGAGCAAGCGGCCATTAAAGAGCGAGGGGCATCATGTTGAGGGGCTTTCTATTGATCCATTCACTCCCTACTCCATTTCATCCATGATTTTATTGATTGTCAATTTCTTTCTATGGGCCATCCATTGGGTGAGAAGGAAGGTTTCATCCTTGCATTCCATGCATTACATACATTCCTTGCATCTCATGCATTTGCATGTGTATTCATTCTCTCTCGGGACCTTGGACCCTCATTTCTCTCACCCTCTGGAACCTCCAGATTTATCTCCCTTTAGTCCTTTTATTCCCACTGGGCATCGCACCCTTTCTCATTTTCTCCCTCCGGAGCCTCCGAATTCTTTATCTCATCCTCCTATCCTCCCCGGGCATCGTGCCCCTTCTTATTCCCTCCTTCTGGAACCTCCGGACTTCCCTCTCTTTAACTCATTCTTTCAGGGCATCGTATCCCCCGTCTTCTTTCTCTGGAGCCTCCGGAGTTCTCGCTCTTTTATCCCATTGTTCTTCTCTCGGGGCGGCACCTCCAGAACCATCTTAATTCATCCATTTTCCTTGGGCATCGCGTCCCTTCTCATTTTCTTCCTCCGGAATCTCCAAATCCTTCCCACCATGACTCTCATCCTTTGTCTCCGGACCCTCTAGATCCACCACTTTCTATCTATCAATTCATTCTTCCAATTCCTCCTGATCCCAGGTCCGACCCGATTTCTCCTGCATCGATTGTTCTGGGCATCTGTCCTTTCTCCCAATGTTTTCAAGGCTTTAGCCCTCACTCCTCCCATTGATCTCCTTTTCCTTCTATAAACCTTTCATGTGATCAAGGTTTCTACACCTTAATGAGGGAGTTCTAGCCCGCACCTCTTTTCCTTTTCTCCTTGTTCGTCTAAGTCTGACCTTGGCACTACTCCCTCATGTTATGCCACTTCGAATCTGTGTCTCCCTCTCTTTTATATGCCAAATGAGGAAAATAACTCCCATGTTGATTAAAGTAGTCTTCGACAGCTGCTTCTACAATAAGGTCACAAGGTAATTCATTTGCATAAGTATGCATTTTTATGATTTCATTATCTCATTCACCTCTACGCACTGTTTTCACAGTGAAGTGCTTCTTAGCATGATTAAGAGTAGTAGTCTTGGCCTAGTCCTAGGCCTTTATTTAAGTCAATCTCAAACACAAAAAAAGAGGTTTTGGCTAGCTTTTGCAGCACTTTAGGCTATGAGAACCTCGCTCTGGGAGTTCGACATTCTCTCCCCGCTCATTAAGGGCGACCTGAAGCATGGGCACCACACACTTCACGGCGTCCTTAGTCGTCTCCCTTGGAAAATACTGTTACTACTTGGGTCATGCTCGAGGGCACGAAGTCTTTTCTCTTCTCCATTCGGTCAAAATATGAGGGCAGAGGTAGTCTGGGTAAGACAACTGACCTAAACACACCCCGACAAGAGGGAGTCTCAAATAGGGGCAGTCTATTATGACATTATCTCAATCTCAATGCTCATCAAAGTCAAATATCCAATCCAAAGTCAAGAAAGCGATCAAAGTCAAAATTCAAAATAAAAGAATGTGAGCGTAAAAAAAATCAAAGAAAAATAGCATGGCAAGAGGGTAGTACAATTCCCTACGGGATGTTATGAGTCTGGTCATATGCGTACCTAAATGAGAATTAAGGTTCGATGATATGACAAAAAGTCCCGCGTAACAGACCGAATCTCTAGGGGTTGTGCCACGGAAGGAAGTCAAACCCAACATCCTCTAAACTCATATCAAGCTTATCCTAAATTTTCTTCTTTTCTCCCTCTAAGACCAAGTATTTCTTGTGTATGGCCTTAGTAGGGGCACCGTTAACCAAAGGCAATTGGCTATAGGGCGCCACCTCCAATGCACGCCATGCTTTGGGCAATTCTTAGCGAAAGGGGAAGGAACAAAGACCCCTGACAAGTGATTTGAACTATCCTTGGTACTGCAATTAGCAATGTCTAAATCAAAATTTAATAAAAATGAATATTTTTAAAACTAAAAAATTGTATTTTAAAAAAAATCATAAAAATTTAAATATTTTTAAAATATAAAAAATAAATATTTTCTAAAATCTATAAAAATATGCATATTTCAAAACTAAAAAAATTTGCATTTGTTCATATGGTGTCTTACATGAATTATTGTTGCAAGAACCAAGAACATGGGATCAGTCCTTTCACTTATATCAATTTTTGATTCTTCCCCTTGTTCTCAAATAATGTCATTCACTGTCAATCTACCTGATTATTCTTGCCATTCTGGGCAACATCACTCTGATCATGATCCTTCAAGTCTAAGTCTTTGTCACTGGGGCAAGTGTCATCCTCATGGTCTAAACATAACAACAAACTATAATTGATGTTTGCATGTTGCATGTTTGAATGCTTTAATGCTATGATCCATGCTATATTTTAACCACCTTCATTTATTGTTTGTTGTATTTCATGTTATCTTAGCTAACAATTTTGAGCGCAAGAAAAAGAAACTCTTTGGTCCCACCATTTGGATAGCACTACTCAAGTCCCACAGTGATTACGTTACATTGAATTCACATCTCAGTTCCATACATGATTATTGCTCTACCATCTTCTCTGTATGCATTTTTAGTTTATGTTAACTACGCTATTAGATTATATCAAGGATCTTGTGACTTTGATAAATTTACAATTTAAGTTCCCCTTCATCAAAAATAATGATAATTTAAGAGGAATCTTAGTCGCACGGATAGGCCGTTAAGTCGTCTAAGACTAGGGATGATGATTCCCTTTTGTGAGTTGATGCACAAATAAACGGACTTCGGCTTAGTGTCAACTCACGAAATAGGTGTCTTGACTCAGTCTGAGTAACTTGACAATATTATCCTTGATTACATTCTATTTGTAGTTTTTTTAAAAAAATTTCCTTTAAATCCAGCATGCATTCATGTAAGACCTTGATTTAACTTTGAAAAATCCCTCTTATAATTCATTTTTAGAGTCATTTGATTATTAATTCTCATGATATGAGATATTCCACTCTGAATTGAGTCCTCAGTTCACCTTGTTGCCATTTTGAGCTGTTTCCTTGAAAACTCTTTTGTTTGGATCTCTATCCTCTCAATTCATCTTTTATCCTTTAGATCCACCTTGACTGCAATACGTCCACATTGGCTGGTAACTGCTTACAGGTTATGACCTGGGATACTTCCCCGACGCTAGAAGTTGATCTAATTCTCTTTTTTCTCTCATTCGTACCTGCATGCACACTTATCCTTTCTACATCCAAACAATTATTGATTTCATTAAACCTTCCTAGGATTGCTTCATCTTGAACTTTGGGACAATTCTTATTAGGTGGTGTTGATCCTGTGTCTCATCACACCTTGACATCTACTTTTCAGTTTGCTCTTACTTCGCTCCATTTCATTACACTTCACTTTATTTCATTTCATTACGTTCCATTCCATTCCACTCTGTGTCACTCCCTTGCAAAGCAAACTCCAAGGCGGGGCAGCTGTAGACACGTCAAAATTGACATCATTTTGAGTGCATCTCATGTTGCCTTATTATGCCTCAATTGACCCTCTAATTGACTTATTTGATTGGTTTTCTTCATTTTTCTTGATTATTCATCATTTTCTATTTTTTTTTCTATTTTTTTCTATTTTTTCTATATTTTAATTTTTTTTAATAATTTTATCCAATTTTTCGAGGCCTTTTTAAATTAAAGTCTTTCCGAGTGGACGCATATTAATTTACGTCAGCACCCATGATGCCATTTTAAATAATTTGTGGCAGCCACCCCAGATGCCAATTCTTGAAAATTCAAATTTCTGGGACCACTTCAAATCGCGGTCACCTGGACGGCCGCTTTCGTAAGATAGCGGTCGTCTATACAACCGCGTTCATCAAAAATCTGCGTCTGTAGCTAAGATGTCAATTTCAAATCCACGTCTCTCCCAATGGATGCAAATTCTTAAATAACGTCTTATATAGTGACGCGAATTTTATTTTCATATGTTAACCATTCAATTCCTACCAAAATTCGTATTGTTTGAATCTGCGCCTTTCAAGAAGAACGCGAATTTTTAATTTAAGTTCGGATGGAAGACACCAATTCTTTTCCGATTTTGGTAACTTTCCAAAAATTGATTTTTAATTAACGCCTTTCTATGTTGACGCGTATTGATTGGCGACCACTATAGTAGACGCGAATTCTTCCAGAAATCCATTCCGAAAACTAACATTTCATTTCTCCATTTTGATCCCCCTTTCGACTTAGGAAAGGGTTCCTGTGGCTTTCTAAGGTAGTGAAGAGACTTGGAGGAAGGATTAACCACTCCAAATCCCATTAAAACCTCATTTTATATTTTTGGGGAAATTAAACTCCACATTTTTACCTCTATAAATAGGACCTCTCTCCCATGTGTGTTAAAAAGGCTGAAATTTTGGATCTTTGGGGAAACTCTGCTGGAAGAGGTCGCCCCTTGCTGGAGGAGAAGGAGTCTCCCTTGTGTTTGAAGGCCGCATCCTGTTGGAGCTCCTCCCTCTTTGAAGATTATTGGAGATCTTGAAGCCCCCCCTTTGGAGGAGAAAAAATCCATAAGCTCTTCTATTTCTCTATCCCTCTTTGTTTATCTATTAGACTTCATTAGATTGCATGTATCATATTCCTTTTATTATCCATCGTTGTGCGCTCTAGCACTCCCTAGTGCAACACTTGCACACTCTCTTTTATTTTGCATATCATCATCTTTTATCCCACCCTTTGCATAGGAGTTTAAGGCTAAACACCAACAAGGTGTGTTCTTGCTCATATTTTCATATTTATTTCTATTAAGAATTTGATCCTACACATCTCATATTTCTAATCCATATTCTTTTTGTTGGTTATTTGTTTTACAAGGGTAATCTAAGAAAGCTCTCTTCATCGACTGGCCGATTGGAAAAGAAAGTACCACTCACAATCTCCCCCGCTTTTAAAGATATTTATCATGTGATCACCCTCTTTTCTTTACTATTAATTTCCTTCAAGACCCGCGTATCTTTGGCGATCACAACTCTTCTTAACATCCACATGCTTCCCTCCCCCTTTTTAATTGCCATGTTATTTTATTTTTCTAAAAACTCTTTTGTGGATTTTTCATAATCTACACAAAGGATACAACCCAACGGTTGAAACAGAAAAAGAAAACTAAAATCAAACCAAATCAGTCCAATCTGACATAAATAAATAAATAAATAAATTTACATTTGATGAGATCAAACTAAGTCCCAAGCCCAACCCACATTGAATGTCCCTTGGGTCCCAACCCAAGGATAAGCCTCACAAAATATAAAGGCAAAAAAAACTATACCACAAGCAATATGGGACAAATCACAAAGAGAGAAAATTTGAATCAACATCAAGGAGATGGATATTATCTCTAACATTCCCCTACTTGATTCAAATTTCAAAGACAAGAAAAGAAGAAAAAGGAAAAAAATGGACAAAACTATTGTGTCCTAGGTGAAGGTGTCTTCCGAATTTGAACCTTATGAGTCAATGTCTAAAAGAGACTGTAATGGATGAAGCCTTGAACTAAGCTCGTTTAGCCAGATATTTAATTTGTTACACAACGTAGTACATCAGAGGATCAGATTCTTAATTTATGGTAGTGCTATAGGCCATGCACTGATATCTCATCTCATGAGTGCTCTAGAGAATACCCAATTATCATGGATCGCGACCCACTACGACACTCAGGTAGGTAGGTCTCCAAGGGTACCTACCATGGTCCATACCCTGTCTAGTTAGGCCTTGATCCCATTAAGAGCATAGCTCATCCCGATGTCATTACAATAGAGCACTAATCATCATGGGGACAGGTATATGGAGAAGTGCTCTTCAGTTACTCATTAACTCGTATTCCACATTGAACGTATTTCATGAGATCTCTAATCACATAAGTTGAGTATCTGCTAAGGTAACTAATTCATGAGTTTCAATCTCATCCCTCTAGATAATTCAAACACTAGCCTCTTTGCTAGTCCTTTTGTAAAAAAGCCCACAAGGTTATTCAATAATCCTATAAATTCTAAAGATATCACACCATGTGATATTTTCTCTCTTACAGACTTCCATCTAATACTCAAGTGTCTTCTTTTTTCATTAATTGTAGTTTGCTTCACTTTATAAATCACAAACCTACTATCACAATGTATTTAAAATTGTAAGTAATGTTTTAATCATAACAGGAATATCTGTTAAAAATTATTAAGTCATTCGGCTTTAATACAAGCAATGGCTAATGCAATTAACTCAGCTTCCATAGTAGATCTAGTAATAAGTGTCTGGTTAGCAGATTTCCATGCTATTGATGTCCCTTTTAAGGTGAACACAACCACTTGTAGAAATAGTATAGGAAGAATTTGTAATCCAATTTGCATCACAATATCTTTCAAAGACAATGGAGAAGCCTAAGAAAGTCAATGTCAGATCTATTGTTCCTCTAAGGTATTTAAAGTTTTTTTCTAATACAAACCAATGTTCTTGACTAGAGTTACTAGTAAATCTACTTAAAATCCCCATAGCATAAGTTAAATCAGGTCTAGTATTATTAGTTAAATACATAAGACTGCCTATGATCTGTACATATTTTTCTTAAGATATAGGAACATTTAAGTTTTTTATCAAATTTGTACCGGGTGTAAAAGGTGTGGAGATAGGATTGCAATTTAAGTATTTGAAAATTTCTAAAATTTTCTGGACATAATAAGATTGAGACATAGAGATGCCATTAGATGTCCTAATGAGTTTAATTCCCAAGATCACATCAGCATGACCTAAATCTTTCATATCAAATTGAGAAGATAAAAATGACTTTGCTTCCTTAATAATTTTCATGCTGGTCCCAAGTATCAATATGTCATCAACATAAAGACATAACATTGCACATTTAGTACCAAGTACTTCACTATAAACACTATCAGTATCATTCATAATGAAACCATTTCCTAAAACAATCTTATTAATTTTTTTCATTTCATTGTTTAGATGATTATTTTAAACCATATAAGGATTTAATCAATTTGCACCCTTTGTATTCTTGTTCAAGCGTAACAAAATCTTTCTGCTTATCCATATAGATCTTCTCTTCTAAGTCCCCATCAAGGAAAGTAATTTTAATGTCTATTTGATGGGCCTCAAGTTTATGCATGGCAGCCAAAGTGATTAAAACAGATATGATAGAAAGTTCGAAACATGAGAGTATGTATCAAAATAATACATACATTTCTTTTGTGTGTAACCTTTACCTACTAATCTTACCTTAAATTTGTCAATAGTACTATCAGGTTTAAGTTTTCTTTTAAATATACATTTGCATCCTATTATTTTACAACTTGGGGACAACTGAGTCAAAGTCCAAGTGTGATTGTTCATGATAGATTCTATTTCACTATTAATAAATTCTTTCCAAAAACTAGAATCTACAGAAACAATTGATTCCTGATAAGTTAGAGGGTCATCCTAAATCAAATAAATAAGGCAGTCATCATCATATTAGAGAGTCATCCTAAACCAAATAAAGAAGAAAGTCATCATCATAGTTCTTTTATTTCCTAATTCTTCTAAGTCTTGTTATGACTAGTGCAGGCTCATTGATAGGAATGACATGCTTAGAATAATTGGAAGAGAGATCATAAAAGAGGGTTCATCTTCAATAAGTCTAGGAATTTTATTCTTCATGGGAAAGAAATTTTTATAATACACAACATCAGAAGCTCTTATTTCAATAATTGTGCTGATACTTATTTCACTAATGCCATATTTGACAATAACGAATCTATTAGAAGTACTATTTTTAACATATCCAAAAAACACAGCATTAGGACATATTTTTCTCTTCTTATTTTTTAAGATTTTAACTTTTACAAGATAACCACATACTTTTACATTTTTAAGTCAGGTTTTCTCTTAAATCATAATTCATATGACGTAATTTCATATTTCTTATAAGAAATCATGTTTAAAATATGACATATAATTAATAAAACTCCCCCCCCCATATTATTAGGTAAAGTAAAATAAGATAATATAGAATTCATGGCATCTAATAAAGATCTATTTTTTCTTTCTGCTACACAGATTGCGCATCTAATAAAGATCTATTTTTTCTTTCTGCTACACAGATTACGCAGAATAAGGGGCAATAATTTTATACATTATATCAAATTCATCACAGAATTGACCAAACTCATGAGAGCTGTATTCTTCACCTCTGTCAGATCTGATTCTTCTGATGGTTTTCTCTATTTGATTTTCTGCTAAATTCTTATAAATTTTAAATTTTTGTAAGGACTCATCTTTGAATATTAAGATGTAAAGAAAGCATAATCTAGAATGATCATCTATAAAAGTTATAAAATAACTTTTACCATTTCTGCTCAAGACTCCATTTGAATCACATATATCAATATGAATTAAGTTTAAAAGATCACTACTCCTTTCAATATATTTAAAGGGATGTCTAAATAGTTTTACTTCAACACATGTTTCACATCTAATTTTATCATTTAATTTAATTTTTAAAATTAGATTCAAACTCATCACTCTTCTCATAGTTTTATGATTCACATGACATAATCTAGAATGTCACAAATCACAAGATTCAATGTTGTTGACAGAAGTTGAAAAATCGGAACAAGATGAACTGATTTTATTGATAACTTTGGAACTGATTAAATTCAACTTGAACCACCCTTCACTTATATAACTCTTTCCTATAAAATTCACCTGCTTAAATACTATCTTATAATTGCCGTTATTTAACATAAATCTACTAATCAAATTTCTTCAAATAGTAGGCATGTGCTAAATTCCTTATAGAAATAAGACCTTTCTTGAAGCTAACTTCAAGCCAACTCATCATTCTCCCATCAATCGAGCAACACTGAAATTTCTTAAAGTCATACTCTTGTTGGTAACCTGATAGGTGATAAAAGCATACTGATCAAAACAAACATGAGTGTTAGCCCCGATATTAATTCACCAATCACTAGAGAAGTCAACTGGTTTAATTCAAAAATCAATTATACGAACCCATTCGATGGCTAAAAAAATGATGCTCTAGAATTAGGAGTCACCATATTTACTTGAAGTGTTGGAGCTTGGTTGTTATGATATCAAAATCTGGTATTAGATTTGTCACTATCTTTCTTGTCATAACAATTCTTGGTACAGTGCCTTGACTTCCTACATACCTAACAACCTCTTGTTAGGCTATTTCTTGAGGTTTTTTTCCTTTAACCTTATAGTGTTGATTCCTTTGATAATTGATTTTCCTAAAATTTTGAAACTTAGAAATAAGATTCTAGAACCTAGAATGATTCTCAATCATCTTTTGGTTAGCATTCTCTATCAGGTTGACAATGGAAGAATTTCTAAATTCAATAAACTTTCTTTGTTCTTCAATCCTAATAGAACATTGAAGATCATCAATAGAAATCTTAGAGTGTTTATGTTGAATAGATCTAGCAAAATTATGTCAAGATGGGGGAAGTTTATCAATCAAGAAACAATCAAATTTTCATCCATGTCATGGCCTCTATATTTCATCTCACATGTTATGTTAAAAAAAATCATGGATTTGAAAACCCACGGACACAACATCATTCATGATAAAATGCAGAAATTTTAAAACAATAAAATGTTCAATTCTAACATCTTCTTTACCATATTTCTCTTCTAGTGATTTCCATAACTCACGTGCAGAAGGGATAGTCTAATAAATATCATAAAGAGTATCATGTAAGTTGCCCAAACTACGACCATGACATAAATAGTCGATTCCATCATAAATGTATGCAGATTTTTCTTTAATATTAATTGAACCAGAAGTGAGTATAGTGGAGACATTACTTACTGATGTAGATGGTTCAATAGGAGTAAGATTCCCATTATAGAACACTATAGCCACAAGCAGTATGAGACAAATCACAAGAGGAAATTTGAATCAACAGCAAGGAGATAAATATTATCTCTAACACTGTAGTCCCATCTACAAGGTCATGTCATCTCTAAACACAACATCCTCGTTAACATAATCATGATCCATCTTCTGTTTTCATTAGGGATAAATAGGTACTCTTCCCGTTATTATTTCTTTTCCAAACACTCCACTTTAGAAGAATTTTCATCTGCACCTATTACTCGTTTGATTAGCACCTCCCAAATTTTACAAGCTAGCTAAAAAGTCCCATTTTGAGCTTCCCAGTTACACTATTCGAGAATTTAACAAGCATGGGCATAAAGCGAAGAAAATTAAGATGCTCATGAAATTAGGTACATTTATGAGACCATTCATTCTCTGACTCGCCCATGAGGAATACCGTACATATGAGTTATCTTGAATAATAACAACCCAGTTTGCTGCCTACACGCTCAAGTTTACTCACCTGTAAAAGCGTATGCAGGACCCTTGCGGGTTTATGTATTCGTATGCGAACAATTCTGAGAAACTGATCATAGAGACACCTTCCATGACACTCACAAAGCTCCAAAATTGGGCAATTTGCATAAACTGTATGAAGATTTCTAGCACATATAAATGAGTATAACAAATCCGCGAAACTACAACATATACGAGTAATCGAAACAAAAGAAACCATAGTGGTGCACACAGCCATCCACCCGGAGGTTTGTCCCAAGTCACTGTGGTGCACACATCACTCTCTTTAACATCCAATAGACATCAAAAGTTCACACAATTAAGGATGATCCTACAACCTACCTCCTTGGCAACATTTTAGTAATTTTCCTACCACATAAACAGCAGCCTTCTTCTCAAGGATCAACAAACGCCTTAGATACCTCAGCCTTAATCTCGCAAATGTTCTGTTGAAAGTGTTAATCTCTCAAATGTTGACCTATGTTGATGCCTAGACGAATCTGATTCTAACCAGAAACTGGCTGATCCCAGTCGTTCATAGCACCATTAACATGTTGTCTTCAACTTATCAAGGAAAACTTTTCCAGTGACTGAACTCAAACTGAATCAAATGTGAACGAAAAAATAGGCAAGCAAGAAGGAAATTGGGGGGGGGGGGGGGGGGGAGAGAATAGGTATGCAAGAAGGAAATCCAGGTAAGGCAAGTGCTACTATTTTTTTTCAACAAAGTTGAATGGTTTAGCTATTAGAAGGGCAATTACACAAGAAAAGAAACTTGAAAAGCGTTCACTCAGAAAAGATCATTGAAGGATTCCCCAGCAAAGGCAAATTACGTCAGAAATATAAACCAATGTAATGCTAGGTTTTAAGCCAACACAGTTGATATAAATCTTGCAGTACAGTGGTTTCGGATTTGTCAGGTAGGTCAGCAAGCCTTAAAAAAACAAGAGAGAAGACAGACTAAAAAGATTCTCAAAGATTCCTGATAAAAGTCTGAAACATTCCCAACTACTTGGTCTTTGTCCAAACAGACAATGATACAAAATGTTGCTCCGATTATGGTTCAATTCATGAGTCAGCAAAGTCAGTCAATCACTTCAAGGTGTTCCCACTATCAGTTATAGTCTGCCCTACAAAGCACTCATGAGCAATGAGCATCCAAGTGATAGATCTGATACTCCATCACGAGGCATGAGACAGCTGAGCTTCTCTGTTAGAGGTGAAATCTCCCAGTGCTATTCAAGTGAATGGTTGGCCAGAGAACCCCTACCAAAGGAGAAATAGGAAAGGATTTGATAAAGAATAGGAAGGCTTTTTCATTGGAATCATTGGATTTCCCATCCATGATCAGAGAGTGGGAAAAGGAACAAGATAAGACTCTCTTCCCCAGAATTGGACAATTCCTAAGCAACAACTAGATAGGATTGGGATCTACTCTAATGTCCGCACCCAGAAACCTGAAAAGAAAGGACACCTCCATTGAACCTCAAATTAAACCCTATGAAAGTTCATGTTTGATCTTAACACCCTAGTCTGGCAAATGGAACAGTCCTAGACAATAGAAAGTTATTCATGCTCCCTAGACATTATGAAGGTATTTGCATTAACTATTGGGTCACGTTCAGTTCTTTACCAGAGACTTGATGCACAACACTTCGAATCCATGAGAATACCACAAAAGGTGTGCAAAACTGAGAAATTTAGCAGCTGATCAAATAACAGGAACATTGATTTCTTTGTGTGTGTGCGTGCGCATGCATGTGGTGAGGGAGAAAAACCTCTCCCTCCTTCATTAGTTATACTCTCTATTTACTATATTAAAACCAATGGTACGATCACAATTGTTTTTGAAAACAATACTAACATGTGATTCACATCCCCTCTTCAAAGAATTAGAGCAATTCTGAATAAGTAGAAAATGAAAAAGACAAACAAGAATAGATGCGCGTCAGATTTCTGATAACTCATTTTACTGAATATCTATCTGGAGAAAATGTAGTAAGATTGGGATCTCAATCTTTCACTCTGCAAACATAAAAGTTGTGCACCATGATACCATCAAACCTCCAATATACAGCATCAGTCAGTGCACGAAAGTCCCTAAAGCAAAGTAATAGATAAAGGCCACCACTGCAGCACATCTCTACTCAAAATTGGAACATAGCCCAAAGACCTCAGCACTCTAATGACAAGGGCAGACATACAATAGACACAATAAGATATTGTTCGATCACTTATATTGCAGCCAATATGCACTAGCAATTCCTCCATTTGGCCATTTCACTTTTTTTGAAAGTGGATAGTACCACATATTATAAAATCAAAAGAAGGAATATACAAGTAAGGAGGGAGTGCTCCCACAAAGCTCCAAGCGAAGGGAAAAGAAAGAAAAACAAAAGCCTGGACAACACAACTGACCCCCACCCAAAGCCAAAGGAATGCCAAAACAAGCAGCTGAACAAGCTACATAGCCAATCTGCCAGGACAAGAGACCCACACACACCAAAACCCTCCCCCAACCAACCGCCAACACCGCATAAACACCCTAACCACACCCCCTCCCCTCCATAGCCAGTGAAGACCACCCTCCACCCACTCTATAACATGGATGGCAATTTCGGCTTTCGGCCCTAGACAATCTAAAATCAACCGAGAGAAACCGGACGCCAATTCTCCTGCAAAAAAATAGTATTTTATTTGATTTCGGGCCGAAACCGAAACCGATATTGTTTCGGTTTCGGAGCCAGCCGAAACCGAAACCGAAACTGCCATCCTTACTCTATAAGCTCAACCCCTCTCCCTTCGCCTAGCTCGTTGCCAGTTTCTCCCTATCTGCTTCTCTCTCTCCCCATCCCGTCTTCTATTGGTTTCTACCTACCTTAACCTTCCTCACAATATCCGCTCGCCATCTTCTTTGGATTCTACAAGAAGACAGACCTCATATCCTTATCAACACCTGTAGTGGACACACCGGTCAGATTAGACACCTCTCTGGCATGCTCCCCCATTAAACTTTCCACCCTCGCTAAAATCTCCTTCACTTCCTCTTTACCAAGACCCCCTTCTCCTTCCCCATACGAACACTCCCCCCACCTGAGGTGACTCCTCAACAGCTCCAACCTTCGCCAATATATCACCATCCGGCCACCCAGCATGAAGCTGCACTAATGGGAGATCCTCTCCCTCTGTCTCTAGGACAGAAGGCGGAAGAGGAAGGGTCAAGTAAAGTTGTTGGCCGTCTCCCCCACTAGAAGCATCCCCACTCACCTACTGGCTTATGTCTAGACAGCCTGGAGGGCCCTCTGGCAAGACCTTGACACCCGGAGTCGCTCCGGCTAAAGCCTCTCCCGCCCAGAATTCTCATTGTTCAGAAGCGAGAGGATAGACAAAGCCCTGAGAGCCCCCTCCCCCTCCCTACCACCATTACAGCCGCCATCGTCAAACTTCGTTGCCTCCAACCTCAGGGGAATGCCGCAAGCATCAAGAATAGGGCTACTCTGCTAGCTGAGACCAACTGTCGGATGCCCAACGGGATTAATGACCTCAGCCTTGCACCACCTACCTCATCCTCGCCGGCACCTTCCGCTGACGAGCCAAACACCAACTGCACCTGTTCCTCATGGGGGTCTGATGAAGGGGCCATTGGCAACCCTGCTTAGTCAGGGAGGGAGGACCCAAGGCTACGGGTAGAAGAGCCCCTAGAAGGACATCACCACCAACCCCACCCTGTGTTACCCCCCTTGAAGCTTGGAGATGGGGACTAGTAGGTTCAACACTGTCATGGAGGAGAAGAGCTACTTGGTGGCAACCGACACCCCCCTCTACACTTCACCAACATGCCAACCTGCCTCCAGCATGATCGACCGGGGAAAGAGGTAGATCGGTGACACCGCCCGAACGGGGTCGGCCCCCTATAGCTTCGCCACCTTGCCCTCTATGATGCACGCAACCAGGTCAACACCCCCCTGCAGCCTCAGGGTGGAGGCCTTCCATTGGACCATCACAGCTAGGGAAGACAAAGAGCCTTCAAGAAACCCTATGCATGGTCCCTTGACATTCCCAGCCATAGCAAGGACACTGGCCAAAGATACAAGCCAAGATTGGCGTCGGAACTGAAGGCGTCCCCGTTGACATCCCCCTGCTTGAGCTGCAGCCCTCCCACGAGCCGAGGAAGCCCTAGCGAGCTAGGTAGACAAATGACTTCGGATCGCGGAGGCCTGATAGCGAGTTCGGGTCTGGATCTTACCCGGAACCACAAACCAGTCCCAATCCCAATGAATCGATGACCTTGCCCAATCCATTCCCAATAACCGACCGGCCGGCCCACGGGGGATCCAAGCCATTCGCAGGAACCAATGGGGAATTTGAATTTCAAATTCCCTATTCATCTTCCTCCCAATGGCACTCCCCCTAAAACCCTAGAACCATCACCCCGCATTTCACTGCCTACACCTTGAGCCAGAGCACGAAGGGCATTCCATCGATGGAGAACGAGATAACCTCCGGAAGATCCACCTTACCGCAAACCCGGATGGAGGCATCCAACATCGTGCGGCTTCCCACCAGAGCGAGTTGAAGGCTCCCGATGACCACCCAGTCGAAACTACAGACTAAAAAGTTGAGACCCTCCTCATCGCAAAGGATGAGAGGGACCCCCTCCAGCTGGATGCGCACAGATATTCCTCTAGGCTAGGGAAGGCACCTCTCCTTATAGACCAATGAAGCATGTGCAGGAGGACCCTTCTGCCACAATGAATCCCGACTCCACCACCGCCTCCGATACCTCCTGCTGGCCTACCGCTAGGAAACCTAACCTCGCAACCCAGCGGACATCCCATGAACCTCCACCTCCTCCCAGCAACTCATGCACCTTCTCTGCATCCGTCGCCCCATACATCAGGGCCACCGAGACGCACCACCGCAGCCAAAGCATCTGGACCTAGATAAGCTCCAAGGGAATAGCCTCGGCCTCCAAACAACCCGGAGCACCCAAACTTCGAGCAACCTCGGCAAGCCTGCATAGCCCTAGACGACCTTAGCGAAGGAATGTCGGGAGGGGGGGCTCTCAACGTCCGAAGCAAGGAAGCTCTGCCTGTAGTTGTTGAGAATGCCCCACCGCCGGAAGGCTGCAAAACTTCTGGAGATGCCCACGGCAACTGCACCGGAAGCACATCAGAGCCTGTACTACTCTCCAAAGCTTGTCGCCAAAGTCCCAACTGCCCCAAACCCCCCGGGGCACCCCCGGAGGAAACCCCAGGAACCCACCCATGGGACCAAACATCGAGAGCTTCTCTCTCTAGAACCAACTAGAGAAAGAATCACCTCAAACCTCTAGGATGGGATCCATTTGGCCATTTCTTATAGTATGCAGGAGCAAGTTTATCTTAGGGATCAAGTAGACAACCTAAGTGCCTCGGTCTTGGCCAAAACAAGCTTAGACAGCATATGGTGGTACAGGAGGAGAAGATGCAAGGACAGACTTTTAAGAGATTAGAAGACATGCAGCTTTGCTTTTCTTCATCCTCCTTGTTCACCTCTCTCTCTATTTCTCCCCCCTCCCCCTTCTCATCTTCGTAGAACGAAAAATTCACAAATTGTTCATGTGCCCTTTCTTTTGCACATTAAAATTGTCTTCATTTTCGCCCCTTATGTACAATCCCACATTGCACATCTACAAGTTTTCCTTTTTCAGGATTTCCATTGTTATTTCTTTACCTTTGTTTTTTTTCTCAATCAGACCAGCCGCACACATTGCTGTTGGTTTGCTAGGTCAAAGTCTTTAGTTCACGTTTGGTATCAGGATAAGGAGCACACCCAACTTATCCTCTAATCTCTCTAATCTCTGTTTCTTATGTCATAAAAAAAGGTATCTCAAGTCTCAACTTAAAGTTATCCCTATTTGAGACTTAAATTTGGGGATAAGGAGTCTGTTTGGTAGGGACAAGGATATCTAACTTGAAGTTATCCTCATTTGTGACTTAAATTTGGGGATAAATGTTATGTTCGGTATAGACCTAGATTAGAGTAAGATTGACTTATCCTCAATTTTGGGGTTAAAATTGGGGATAACTCATTCCATCACCCTGTCGGAATGAATTATCCCCATACCATTAGCACTTTATCCTCGCATGATTGACCTATTCTACTTACCAAACAATATGGAGATTTATGCTCTGCTATTGGAATGGCTTATCCTAATCCCAACTAAAGTTAAGCTGATACCAAATGTAAGCTAATAGGGAATGATTTCTGACACTCTCATTTTTCATCTCTTCTGCCTTACTGTTTTTCCTTTATTTTCTTTATGAATAAAATTCCTGCATATTATTTGTAGATTGTAGGGATAAGGCTTCAAACTTCATCCCTCTTTCCATCCTCTTTTATGCTGACGAACATACACCTTTTACCTAAACTTCCTTTCTTGTTTCACATTTTTAATTAATTGACAAAAATATGTAGAACACACAGTTCTCCAAAGGCCATCAGCTTGGTGATTTTTACTTGTGTTATAATTTTATTGCTAATGGGACCACAATGTTGTAAAAGTACATTGTACAATTATGTGTACTGTTCTCATCACTAGTATGGCATTCAAAATAATGGACAATTATTACATAATTTGCTGATGAAGCACTCAAAGCAATCACTACCAAACTGCCACTGAGAGTTACTAATTCTGAAGTCTGGGAAATTTATCTTTCGAAAAAAAGTCCCTGCCCACGTCTCCCACAAAAAAAAATTGATATTGTATTTTGTCCATTAGCGACCTTAACAATTAGACCTTTCTCTATCCAGGCTGCAGACTTCAAGGTTCCTTTCCAAATAGGAGAGATGCTGGCTGGTTATCAAACCATAAACAAAATTTAGTGGAAGCTTTGCAGTGCTTGTATTGGATTACCATCTTCCATATAGCTTTCTGTTCAGAGCACAATTCCCACAGCCATTTGCCTATCAAAGCTAAATTCATAATTTGCAATTTTTTCTCCCAGCCTTCCCTTCTTAAGAGGCTTACAAACTGCCTCCCCTTTAACCAAGGGGATGCTATGGCAGTTCTCATTTGAGCCCCCCCTTGAATTGTGTGCAAAGTAGCTCTAACATTTTGAGGCAGAAAAAAAGATGTGAAGGAAATGCTGTGGCATAAAAAGACAGCACCAAATTAAGGAGTCATCTCATGTACTTGCACAGTTTCCCATCCAACTGGATTAATGCTGTGTCAGGAACTGCATATCCATAGCTACTTTCTCTATCAATCTCAATGGCAACTTACATGGTTTTTTTTCCATGGCACAAGAGGCCTGCACTATTTTTGGAGTATAGAATATCAATATTAATATTGATATAGAAGGAATATGAAAGGTGGCAACCAAAGAGGAAAGAATAAAGTTAAAAGTGGAGGAAGGATGCCAACTTCTTCCCATAGAAACAGCCAAATGATTCCAATCTGAAGATTGAATGGATTTAGAATGTAAAAGCAGGCCCGAACATTGAATAGGAAAGGTCCAAATGTTGCCACCCAAAAGTTAAGCTCCAACATTTAATTCTCCCTCCTCGACATGGATACCATTATTACAACTCTTGTCATAATTGATTTTCAAACCTGAGATGTGCTCAAAGACTGAAGAATAAAGACAAACCATCATAGTTGTTGCACCTCTCCTTGTAAAAAAAATCAAAGTGTCAGCCACAAATTGAATATGAGATAGGCAGACAGGAGATTTCAAAAATTGCACTGGATGTATCTAATCCTTCTGCTCAGCTTTTATGCACATTTTATTGAGAACATTTGTAACAATAACAAACTGAAGTGGTGACAGCGGGATCCACAGCCACACCAATAACCATATCCTTTAAGTCAAAGATCAGTTAGACACTACCCATTACCCATCATCAAAGATTCAATCAAGATCCAATAAGGATCCAATAGCAAATGGGTCTTGAGGACCAACAAGGATCTAATAAGGATCCCCAACAACCTATGTTTTATTACATGACCAATTTAAGATCAAACACCAAGTTAACTTGAGCACAGGAAGACGATGTTAGAGATCAAGAAATAATGATGATGGTGTTGTTAGTACCTCCCTTCACATTACACAGGTTCTTAATGAACCTTTGTCATTAGAAAACAAGACAAATGCTTGAGGCCTTGATGCCTCTTCTCCACTCTTCAAACTCGTTTGCTTTGGAGCCTCGTGTTTTTTTGTTTTTTTGGAAGGTGGTATAATACCACATTTCCTTAAAAGAGATAATAGAAGGATAAAGACCCTAACAGCAGAAGCAGAAAAAAAGTTGTATCAAGAGGGTAGAACCTCCCTCCATAGGAAACAAAGCCCTTCAAGGAGGAGAAACAAAAATTACAAAACAAATTGTTCCCACCCTACCAATCTAGAAAGAAGAGGGGATTGATGGCAAGATAAGCCTAACCGTGAAGTGCCAATCGACTAAGCACTTGATACAATTTTGGATAATGGAAAAAGGATGTTTGAATTCCTCTCTAAACACTCTATTCTTCCTTTCCCTCCAAATAGACCAAAGCATAGCTGGAAAACACATTCCCCAAATATCCTTCTCTTCCTTTACTGGATTTAAGAGCATCTATTTTGAGAGATATTCCTCCAACTGATTCTTCATAGCCCAGTATAGCTTGGTGGCTTTGAAGAATTGAAGCCATACCATCTGGATGATGCCACAATTAAAGAAAAGGTGGTCCAAGTTCTCTACATAGCAACTGCAGAAAACACATTGTACCCTAATGTTGGATTTGAATTTATGAACTCTATCAGCTGTTGAGATTCTCCTCCAAGCAATTTTCCAAAGGAAAATTCTGATTTTGATTGGAAGTTTGACATTCCACACTTGCTTATACCAAGGGACTTTTCAGCCTCCTTCCATTAGAATAAGTGAAGAAGATTTGGCAGACTAAATCCCTATTTTTTCCCATTTCCATGTTCTTGAGTCACTAGTTCCTTGAGTTAAACTCGTATGATCCAGTACATAGAAGAACTGCAAGAATTGTTGGCATTCCTCTTCATTCAAATTTCTTACTGAACTGTATATTCCACCCCGGGTTGTCTTCTGACGAGATCATATATCATAAACACACACCCAGTCCTACGAGCAATGGCAGAGATTGAGGAAGGAGTCTTTGAGTGATTTATTCAACAGCCAATAATCTTCCCAGAACGTTGATTTTCTTCCATCACCTACAGAGATTGAAGAAGAAACTGTAGAAGTCTTTGAACTTCAAGATATTTCTCCAAATACTAGAAACAAGATTGCTATGGGGCTCATTCAGAAAACCACCCATCAGTACCTCCCAAATACTTCTTTACAACTATATTTCTCCATAATGCTGAATCATCCATATCTGCTCTCCACGGCCATTTCATAAGCAGAGCTTAATTAATTGTTTCAATGGGTGCCAAACCAGCTCCCTCCTTAGATCTGCAGACAAACTCCTATGCAATAGGGTGAACACCTTTCTCTTCTGGACCTTTGCCTTTCCAAAGAGAAACTCTCAATGACTCAACCCTAAGGCAAACATTCTTAGGAACTTTGAAGATAGACCAAAAATATATAGCAATGTTAGGTAAGACTGTTTAGGATAGAACCCATCTCCCTCTGGCTGATAACAATTTTACTTTCCAATGCAATCTACTTTTTTGAAACCATTCAAATCTTTAAGCTTCCAACAGTAAGTGGTAATCCCAGATATTTTAATAGGGAAATTTCCCCACTAAGCCCCTGGATTTTGAGCAATGAAACCTTTGTCAGTCTCTTTGATGTTAATCCCCACCAATTCACTCTTCAAGTAGTTTATCTTGAGACCAATCACTGCACCTAAAAACCTTACCATAATCCTTAGCTTGACTAACTTATCAATCTCAGCTGAAACAAACAAAATAGTACCGTCAGCATACTGCAAATGAGCACATCTTCACGACATCTCCCTATTGAGACCCCAGAAATAAGCCTTGATAACCTTGCTTTTTCCACATAGCACTCAGCACTTGACCTACAATAACAAATAGCAAAGGGAAGACAGGATCCCCTTGTCTAAGTCCTCTGGTGCTCCCAGAAAAGCCATAAGGGGTACTGTTCACCACAATAGAGTGTTTTCCTGTCTAAACACAGTATCGAATCCAGTCAATACGCAGTTCTTTAAACCCCATGCAATGGAGAGTATGAAATAGACAGTCCTAGATAACTCTATCATATGCTTTCTCAAAATCTAGCTTGAAAAGTGAGTATTCTTTCCTTCTGACTTTATGTTCGTGCAAGCATTCGCAAGCAAACATGAAAGTGTCCAGTATTAATCTACCAGTGATAAAAGTAAAGTGATTGATGTCCACTAAACCCTTGATAACCACTTTCAACCTGTTAGCCAGAGACTTGGTGATAATTTTATAAATTCCATTCTGCAAACTTATTGGTCGATACTCATCAATTGATTCAGCATTCTCTTTTTGGGGTTTTTTTTTTTTTTGAAAGTGGGTGGTACCATTGATGTTTTAAAATAAAAGGGAAGATGTATTAAAAGGGAACTCTTTTTGGGGGATTAACACAACAAATGTGGAATTAAAGCATCTTTCTGCTATAGGGTTCCTCTGTAATTTAACACAGCCTCCATTACATCATTCTTCACCACCTCCCCAAAGTGTTGGTAGAAGCCAATGGAAAACCCATCAGGCCCTGGTGATTTGTCGAGATCCATACTAAAAATAGAGTTTTTAATTTCCTCCTCGAAGAAGGGTCTGATAAGACTAATAGCTTCAGAATCAGGGATCTTGTTGAAAACATCACTAAAAATCTGTGGTCTCCACTCTTCTTCCTCTTTAAAGAGTTTCTCATAATGGTAAAGGATTGCTTGCTGAACATCTGTTTCTTTGTGAAGTATATCGTTTCCAACTTTTAACTTGTTATGCTAACAAGTCTTCTCTTGCCACTTGCCATTGCATGGAAGTACACAGTGTTTTTGTCTCCTCCTTTGAGCCATTGCTCCTTGGCTCTTTGTTTCCATTTAATTTCCTCTCTAAATGACCACTCTTTGTAACCCCCCTTCAAGTCTGCCCATTGCTTTCTTTCTTCCTTAGACAACATCCCTTGGTCATCTTTGATATCAAATTCTGCAATTTCTTGCAGCAACCTTTGTCTAATTTTCGAAGCTTCACCAAAGGTCTCCTTACTCATATCTCATCTTCTATTTCGCCCGTCTCAGTTTGTTGCTCAAAGTCAGACAAGCAAAAGGACTCATGGGAACTTCAGACCTTGAAGTCCCCATGTTTCTACCAAGTGCTTTCATACCTGAACAGTTCGGCCTGTCTCTTATCGGTAGTTGTATTAATTATCAAAGGGATGTGATTAGACAACACCCTAAGAAGGCCTTTAATTACGGCATTACTGAATTTCTGATGCCACTCCACATTAATGAAGACCTTACCGACCTTTGACTATGTTTTTCTCTCCCCTTCCTCCATCCAAGTGTAAACAGTGAGCTGACCTGCATTTCCAACAACATAGCGGTCTGAACCCATTTCTCAAACAGCTCCATTTCATCTGTCCATTTGTGCTGGTTGATCCTTTCCCCCGGCTGTCTAACAGAATTAAAGTCTCCAACCACATACCAAGCTTCTGTCTTCCTCCTGCACATATCATTTAATTCTGCAAACAAGGTACTTTTCAATTCATGTTGCGCAGGCCCATAAACACTTGTAAAATACTCTCTGATCCCATTGCTCTTAAGCTTGAACTTCACTATTATGGAGAACTGTTGAAAAACTACTTCCAGGCTTTCCAAGACATTTGAGTCCCACATGACTAGTATGCCACCTTGCAGACCCTCAACGGATTTAAAAGCCCATCCTTGTAATTTGAAGCCACCTAAGATTTTAATACCCCCACCATCTATATTCTCCATTTTAATTTCTCGGATTCACATTAAGTCGATCCTATGTCTTTGGATCATAGACTTCACTTCCCTGATCTTCCTCTCCCCATTTAAACCTCCAGCATTCTATATAGCTATTTTCATTGACATGCTAATTTCTGTCTTTTCCCCTCATTGCTTTTCGGTCTTAGGCCATCAAGCAGCTTATTATTTTGCAGAAACGACACCTCCCTCTTACCAATCTTCTGTCCACCTCCATTTTCTCTTAGCACTCAGCTGCAGGTTAAGATCGCTCTTGATTTTTTTTTCAAAGCTTTCCTGACACAATCCTCCCTCCCCTCAAAAGAGATCCCCACTAAAAGCCTGATCTCCTTGATGCACTGATATGACCACTCCACTTCATATTCCGGAACCATAGAAGCCAAGGGGTTCACATTAACCACCCCTCCCTAATGCAGGACACCAACACCCCCACTCCTCCAAAGAACCACAGCCTTGCTCTGATCAGTCAAAGAAGAGCTGCTATAGATAGACCTCTGCCTGCGTCCCGACACCAGCACAGCAGTTTCAACCACATGAGCATGCTTCCGAGCTGCACCATCTGTAGAGATCACCAGAAGGCTGTTGAACCCATTTATTTTTCCAAATTAATCAAGGAAAATAAAAATCAGATTAATCCGATGATAGTCCCAAATGAACCCTAGCCTCAATAAATCCCCCTATGGGCCCCATTTGAGGAAGGATCAAGAAAGCACACTCGGAGGCGTCGTAAGGAGCACTCGAAGCACTTGTTCATTGTGTTTTTGTGAAGACACACAAACGGGTATAATTTATAAATACCCTTGGGTTTTGCAGTTATGTCCCAGGGACTTTGTGATGTAATTTTCTTTGTAATTTGACGGAAGAAGAATTGTAATTTTCTGAAATAATCAGAAATTACGAAAATATCCCCAAAATTACTAGAAAATTTTAGTAATGTCTTGTAATTGAAGAAATACACTGCAAATTTTAGAAATTGTAGATATATCCCACATTTTTGTGGAAAAGTCCTTTAAAATCTACAATTCGTCAACAAAGTTCTATATTTGCGGAAAAGCTTTATGTTTATGCAAATATCCTTTGTTCTTTTCAAGAATTGCAAAAATGACTTCCAGTTAATTGCAGGAATGCCTTTCTTTGATATGAAATATTTGCACATATACCCCTCCTAAGGCTCAAATGTCTTCACACCCATAGTCAATACCAAGTTGCCTACATCATGGTTTGCCGGATCGGGCCGGGTCGGCTCGACCCGCCCCGACCCAGGCGCCCAGCGGGTCGGGCGGGGCGTGGGTCGTGGCCGGGTCGGACTGGCCCGCACCGACCCGTCCGTCCCGCCACGTACCAGACCGGTCCGTGGACGGGACGGGCTGGTACGTGCGGGACGGCCCGCTCGTGCCGGTCCGGCCATTTAACGGGCCGACGGGGGGGCGTTCCAGCCAGGCCGTGGCTAGCTGGGCGGTGAGCGACAGTGGAGGTCCCGGAGCGGCGGTGGACGGCGGCGACCGGCGAGCGGCGGTGGACGGCGATCGGAGGTAAGTCCTCCTCCTTTGAAATTTTTTTTAAATTAAATAGAGGGTGGCCGGTTGGGGGGCCGGGCGGCGGTGGGGCTGCGCGTGTGAGGCCGTAGGAGGTGGTGGAGGGGGGTCCACCGGCGCCCACCGCCCCCGTCGGGCTCCCACCAGTCAGATCTGGCCGGCCATCTGACCGGTGGGAGCCCGACGGGGGCGGTGGGGGACGGGCGCTGGCGGAAGGGGGCGGTGCTGGGGTTGGGCGTGGGACAGTGGGAGGGCGGAGGTGGTGGAGGGGGGAGGGGGGGGCACCGGCGGTGGTGGGGCTAGGGCAGGGGCGGCCAGGGCCGGCGGTGGGGGACGGCGGTGGTGGGGCTGGGCCAGGAGCGGTGGTGGGGCTGGGGCAGTGGCGGCCAGGGGCGATGGTGGGGGAGGAGGACGGTGGGGGTGGGGGTGGGGTAGGGGCCGGCCAGGGGCGGCGGTGGTGAGGGTGGGGCAGAGGCGGCCAGGGGCGGTGGAGGGGGGGAAGAGAATAAAAAA
Organism: Amorphophallus konjac; assembly: GCA_022559845.1. Lineage (NCBI taxonomy): Eukaryota > Viridiplantae > Streptophyta > Magnoliopsida > Alismatales > Araceae > Amorphophallus > Amorphophallus konjac. The sequence goes on from CM040121.1 coordinate 177,281,585, forward strand.
TAATTTAATTTTTATATTTTTTTCTTATTTTAAAAAATGTAAGAATAGAATTTGTCAGATTGTTTAAAATTATTTATGATATATTATTTAATTCATGTTATAAAAATAATATAATTTTTGTTTAATGCATGTTGTATAAATAATTTTTTTTGATGTATTGTTTAATTAATGTTGCAGAAATAATATAAATAGTGTAATTAATGTTTTAGAAATAAATTTTTTTTGATGTATTATTTAATTCGTGTTTAATTATTAGATTTAATTGAGATGTATTAAATTTAAATTTTAGTCTTGCATGTTGTAGAATTAATGATATTATTTTCATTATTAATTGTAGACGTAAAATAATGTAATACTTTATTTTTGAAAAAAAAATTAGACATATTTTTAATTTAAATATATATGTAGTGATAAATACTTTACACAAAAAATAAAGTTAATATTTATAATTTAAATTAATTAGAGATGTTTTGAATTTAAATATAAATTTATTGATAAATATTTTACAAATAATTTTAAAGTTAATTTAGATGTATAATGTAATTTAAGTAGAGATGTTTTTAATTTAAATATAAATTTAGTGTTGAATATTTTATAAATAATTTTAAAGTTAATTTAGATGTATAATGTAATTTAATTAGAGATGTTTATAATTTAAAAATATAATTAGTGATAAATATTTTACAAATAATTTTAAAATTAATTTAGATGTATTAAAAAAAATTAATCTTATATGCATGTTTTAGAAATAATGATATTATTTAGAATTAAATTATATTGAGATGTATTAAATATTAAATTTAATCTTGCATGTTGTAGAAATAATGATATTATTTTCATTGTTAGTTGTAGACATAAAATAATATATTTTTTATTTTTGAAAAAATTCATACATGATTTATTTGTAAACTATATTCGCTAGCTCTACGTAAAAATTAATTTAGTATCAAATTAAGATATTTTTAATGTATATTTTATATTTCTTAAATTTAGTGAGATTTATAATTTACATTTCTTAAATTTAGGAGATACAGTTAAACATTATATGGCTCCTAAGGAACGACCAAATGACATTGGATGGTCACACGGAGTTATATTGGATGGCAACCGTAGGTGTTGGCGTTGCAACTATTGTAAAATAGAACACCGGGGAGGAGAGGTGTCTCGGTTGAAGAAGCATTTGGCAGGAGGAGCCGGTGCAGGATACTCTGAGGTTGCTGGGTGTACCCATGTGCCTAGAGATGTGAAACTTGCAATGGCCAGGCACCTGCGGGAGAAGAGAGCTGAGATGCAAGAAAAGGAAAAAAGGAAGAAAATAGATCAAGCAGCAGTGAGCGGAAGAGCAAGCGTCAGCGACGAGGAGGAATATGCATGGACACCCAGTGACGAAGACTAACAAGCGCGTACTGAGCAGGCTAATATGTCACGGTGAATGATCCATACGAAGCCGAGTTTCGTGAGGCAGTACGTCAGAGCAGGGAAGAGTCAAGACATCCCGAGGAGACGAGAGTCCGAAGTCGCGAGGCGGCGAGGACCGGAACATCAGGGAGTGGTGGTTCATATGCGACTCGACAACCACGGGACATAAGGAGTTTCTTGACTGCTGACTCGGGTTCACAAAGAAAAAGTACACAATCGATCAACATTGAAGATGTGGAACCCGGTACACTATCCCGAGAGCATGGCAAGCAAACGAGGATGGACGATGCATATGGCCAGAAGGGGCCTAAATGGAAACTTAGTCAAGCCGTTGCAAAATGGTGGCACCACGCGGGTCTGCCTTTCAATGCAGCCAATAGCCCTTACTACAAGCCAATGTTTCAGGAAGCACAGGTCCTTGGTTTACACGTGCAGCCATCTACAGCAAGAAAGTTGGCCGGCGTTTATCTTGATGAACAAGTTGCTGAGATCAAGAGTTACATTGACTCATTCAAACAGAAATGGACAAAATACGGAGTCACACTGATGTGTGATAGATGGTCAAGTACTACAAAATCTAGCCTGATCAACTTCCTTGTTTATTGTGATAGACAGGTTTTCTTTCACAAATCAGTGGATGCGTCTGGTCAAATTCACAGTTACCGATATATTTTGTCATTTGATGGAACAAGTGGTGACTGAGATTGGGGAGGAATACATTGTACAAGTGGTGACTGACAATGGGTCGAACTATAAGAAGACTGGGGAGGAGCTAATGAGGAGCAGACGGCACATTTTCTGGACCCCCTGTGCAGCACATTGTGTAGATCTGATGCTGAAGGAGATTGGGCAGCTTCGTATGGTCAAATCTGTGGTCGAGGTGGCACAAAAAATCATGAAATATATCTACAACCACACACTTGTATTGGCATGGATGAGGGAGCATTGTGGCGGTGAACTGTTGAGGTCTGGAATCACACGATTTGCCACCAACTACATCGCATTGCAGATCCTTCTTAAGCACAAGGATGGGTTGAAGCAAATGTTTAGAGGTGAAACCTGGCTGAGTTCCTCTTTTGCTACTTCACGTGAAGGAGGGGAGGTCGAGGGGATTGTCAACACCGCGAATTTTTGGGATAGAGTGAAGGTATTAGTGTCATTGATAGAGCCACTGTATGAGGTACTGCGATGTGTGGATGGGGATAGAGTACCAACCATGGGGTTGGTGTACAGCAAAATTGAAGCTGCCAAGCGGAAGATCCTTGCAACGTCCAAAAAATATGGACCCACCATCTTAGAGATTGTGGAGGACAGATGGGACAGACAAATGAGCCGCGATCTTCACATGGCAGATAAACACTTACATTCTCGTCCAATAAATGAGCTGTGATCTTCAACTGATACTAATATGTAATTCATTATCTTGCGATTACAGCGTACTATCTACATCCGGCCTTCCAATATACTCGGGCCCTTGCTTATGACGATATATTGATAGAATCGGTCAATATTGTGATAGACCGATTGTCTGACAGTCCAACAGATGCTACTGATGCGTTGAATGAGGTATACTTGGATATTTTACCACTGAGAATATGAAATGAAATATACACTTAATATTTTTCGATAATGTAGATGAAAACATTTAGAGAGGCAATTGGTTCATTTGCGACACCTAATGCCGTGGCCAGTCGTGACAGACTCGATCCAGGTAATGTGTCTTCACAATGTACATTCTATAGCTCGAGAAGTAATTTTTACATCTAACTATTATATTGTACGTGATCTGCCTTAATTACAGCTGAGTGGTGGCTAAATTACGGCACAAGTGCACCTGCATTAAGGAAAATCGCAATGAGAGTTCTATCGCAAACATCCTCGTCGAGTGGGTGTAAGCGGAATTGGTCGACGTTCTCCTTCCTACATACTAAGCTGAGGAATAGGCTTAACACACCGCAGGCTAGACAAAATGGTGTATGTTCATTACAACATGAGGCTAAAGGTTCGGCATGTGCAGATGGATACAAGGTGAGGAGAGGGAGATTACGACCCAACGGATGCTGTGTACTTGCGAGACGATGATGACCCTATGGTAGCATGGGTTGCAAGAGCCACAACCGAGCGTGGTGAGGCAGAACTGGACGAGGAGGCTGAAGAACCAGGCGAGACACCACGGCCTAATACTTTTCTCGCAGCAGCTGTACAAGAGGCAGTGGAGGAGGGAGATGACATCCATGTACAGTTGGGTGGTGACGAGTCAGCAACGGGACGTGATGATGAAGTTAATTTGGATGAAGACCTCGTCATTGGGGGTGGAGACACATCGTATGCGTACGATGATACAGCATGGGAGCGATTGATACAACCTCCATTAATTGAGCGTCCACCGCCAGCTCAGGTGAATTAATATATGAAAATAGAATCGCATATTTGATTAGATAGCGTAGTCATATATTGATGTATGATGATGTAAGAAATATATTGCAGGTCAGTCCGACAAATGACAACATTGCGGGAGAACAGTGGTCCCGGGTTGCTGCACCGCGGCATTCAATATCTGCGGAACCTAAAAAGTTATCCACTTCAAGAGAGGCCAGGGGGAGTTCCTCATTTAGAGAGGTGAAATTATATTGTCATTTCTACATATATATGTTGTATTTCATTGGTAATTGAATATATTATTCTTTCAATTGTGTAGTCTTCGGTAGCATCGAAACAACCATCTCAGTCTGCTGCGCCACGACGCTCAACATCTAAGGCACCTAGTCAGTCGTCTCAGGTATACGTACAGACTTACACAGTAGAAAGTAAATTGAATAATTATCTAACAAGGCTTCTGCTTCTCAGGCATCAAAAGGACACAACATGCAGTAGTTAAGCCGCCCCCTGCTCCACAGAATGAAAAATCATCGTGGACCACATTATTCAGAAGCAAGAAGGACAAGGAACCACCATTAAATCCGATAGATATTGCAGACATGGAGACATTAGATCCCAATGCAGATGACGACACTCCCGAGCCCTCTGTTGAGTCCCGCATCAGTGGGAGTCATGACTCCGATGATGATAGTACACCGACAGGGTCTTCATCCCATGGAGGTGGCAGCTCTCAAGGTGGTCAACGGAGTCGTCGTGGGGATACTAGTGCTGGTGAGAGATAGTATAGCAGTGGTCAAAGTAGAGGTCATGGAGGCCGCGAACATACCGCATGGACAGAGGAGCAACACTTCACACATGCCACACAAGATGAGGACCACGGTGTTCCACCACCAAGGACGAGGCGGGCAGATGATCATTGGGATCCCTACTATGGAAGTTCGGTTGCAGACAGTACTAGCTATCAAGGCATGTTGTCTGATTTTGAGAGGATGAGCCCACATGACTCTCAGGGATCTGGAAGCTCGTATGGACGGTCATGGCCGCAGCAGCCGATGTATCATGGCAACTCAGACAGCAGTAGTTCATTTTTCCCATCGTATCCATATCCTTATGCCGCAGCTGCGCCAGTAGAGGTCATGTACGTACAAGATTTGCAACAGTATGAATACTACGTACGCATGTACTGAGAGAACTATGCAGGTTCAATGCGCTATGAAGACTATCTGTCCTATCTGCGGACCACATTTAATGTCAGATTGTTTGAAGATGGGCACTGGCCCAATTTGGGTCCATAGTCTTAATGAGTATGTATCATTTGGTTATATTTATAACTAATAATTAATTGTAAATTTCTTCGTATCTTGAATTTTGTACTTGTCATTGAAATTACTAATGTAAACTTTTACATCATTTGCAGATCATCATGGACGGACGGCGTCACCCTGCGTGGGAGCATGGATACTCTGTTGAGGGTGATGGACATGTGCACTGTAGATACTGCGAACATCGCGTCACCGGCATACACAGATTTGCGGAGCACCTTGCGGGAGTGGGACGCGATGTTCGTGCATGCGACCGAGTTCCGGGAGATGTCCGACATTCCTTTCGGACACAGTTACAGGAGAGATACGGTTCTCGTAGCACACCTAGGGCATCTTCTTCTGCGTCCCGGGTACCCCCACCACGAGCACCGGGCGGAGCAGGATCTTCCTCCACGTCCAGAGTTCGAGCACGACCAGTACCAGCACCAGTCGCACCAGTAGCACATGATAGAATTGAATGTATAGATGTAGTGAATACTTTTTTTAGGGATTTTCATGTACCATCCACCGCTGCACATGACCCATCATTTATGCAGATGGTTACATATTTTCAGTCCCACCCACATGTACCTCCACCCACTAGTATAGAGTTAGATTATACGGGTGATCAGTCTCATATATCTGATGATGAGTTTTGGGATTCGGGCTTCACTGATGATGAGGATTAGTGAGTTTTGGGATTCGGACTTCACAGATGAAGAGGATGAGTGAGTTTTTGTATTTTATACTTCATGAATGAATGTCATTATTATGTCACTGTTTACTTTAACATATTAAGTAATTTAAGTGAATGTTTTATGTATTATATATAATAGGATGTTTAATTAAGCGGTGTAATATGTTATTTTTATATAATTAATTATGTGTAATTTAGTATGGATCTATTATCATAAAAAAAAACTCTACATTCTAATATTTTTAAATATATATAACATTTAATCTTTAAATAAAATTTTATTAAAAAATTTAAAAAAATAAAAAAATCGCGCGCCAAGAGCCCGAGAGGGCGGACCGGGTCGCTGTGCTACCCGGCCGACCCGACTCATCTCGCGCCGAGACCGGGTCGGCCGGGTCGGCAAACCTTGGCCTACATACCCCTGGCTGGTGTCAAATAAAACCTGGAAGATATCAAATTGCAAAGACACCCTTGCTCCTACCAAGTTTCATTTAAATCCCTAAACTGCGTTAAATTGTGGCATAGTCCTTAGTCCATACCCAAATCCTAGTGTAAATTCCCAACTACCCCTATTCTTATAGGCTTGTAGACCCGCCATGTCCTGAACCAAATTACACTTCTACCCTCGTCACATTATAAGAACCCTTAGCCCTTTTTAAAGGAGTTTATTGTTGTCATTGCAACTTTGCCCTCAGCATCATAATCAACATTGTGAAGGACTATAGCTCTTGTTTGGCAATTAAACAAAGGTGTTCAAACTTTACGCCGATATAAATTAACACTGACCGAGGTCAATGAGGAAAGATCCAACACCTGAACCCAAATCGTTTGATAAACTACATCCACGGAATCAGTAATGCACATATTGTTTAAATAGCTAACAAATGTGCATTTATGTTCAACAAATGAACATAATAAACACATTAATTTTGTCCATGTTCAACAGAGTAGCACGTCCGATAGGACCTTTCTCGCATTTCTTTTTTCTACCAAAGAAGATCTAAACCTGTACTAAGGTTTTGATGTCCCTTAAACTTTTACAGGACGGGAAGAGAAGGGCGCTCGAGTTGCATTAAGCAATAGACAACAACGACAACAAACAACAGGACAATGGCGACGGTTACTTATGGACCCCAGATCATTGCCAATCATGCCAGATTCGGATACCTGGCTACTCCCATAGTGTTTGACGACTTTCCGGCTATCGTCGACTCGCCCTACTTCTTGGGCGTCGTGCCAATGGTTGAGAACGCACCAGTCGCACCTACCCCTGCCGAGGGCACCAAGCCTTCGGTATCAACTATTGACCCGGTTTTCTCGGTCAATCATATCAGCTTTGACACCGCTCCTACTCAACGGGGGCAGCGCCGCAGCCGCAAGGGTAGGAAACCTGCAGCGGGCATATCTCACTCCGGCAAGATTGTGATTGTTGGAAATCTCCGAGTCAGACTCGATGGAGGTGAGCCAATCATGTCTCAAGATAAGCATGTCCCAACCATTCTCACCTCCAATAGCTTTGAGCTTCTCCGACGAGTTCGGGAAGACAGGGCAGAGCTGAAGAAATTCGGCACACCGGTAGCCATAGATGGCAGTATCGGTTTCGGTACCGGTTTCGGCCGGGTCCGAAACCGAAGCCGGCTTCGATTTCAGTTTCGGTCCGAAACCAATTAAATAATACTTTTTTGTTAAAAGGGTACATTTGGTTTCGGCCGAAACCGGGCCTTTGGAATCATTTCGTTTCGGTCCGAAACCGAAACGTTTCGGCCGAAATGTTTCGATTTCGATCAAAACTGCCTTCCATGTCGGTAGCAAACCAGGTATCGACTTAAATCTAAACCTCCCAAATCCAAGTCAGGGGCAACCCAACAGAGGAGCGTCAACTCCGTATGAAGAAAATCTGGGTCACCAAAGAGGAGGCCTGGGCTATCAGGCGGGCTACGTCAGGAAGGCCTATCCGCATGTCGGACCTGCAACAAGCTTGAAATTCGACAAGTCGGCACCAAGCCGAGGGCTCGGCATCTCCAGATACCAAAGTTACACACTCGTGCGGGCAAAAGCGCAGAGGGGTCTACAAGCAGACCCGGTCCACTTCTTCGTCAGTTGAATCAACCCAAATAGAGGAGGCGCACTCTACTCAAACTCCTACATCCCGATAGTCTGTTTTTGACAGACTAGGGGTCGTACCTCGGCGTGGAAGGCAGCCACCTAGGAAAAAAAGAATGGTCCAAGTGACAAATGACACTGTCAAAGTGTTCACTTGCTACACTTCCTCTGCTAGTAAACTACCAGAAGAAATTTCGGAGGATTTGAATGAACCACTTCAAGCCCTAAGGAAATCTAGGCATGTTTCCCAAACTTTAGCTCAAATGAATCGAGCAGCTGCCGTTGTCGAGACGTCTCAACCAAGACAGGGACAACCGGGCAAAGATCAAGATAAAGTCCACAATGTCCAGGGTGATGATGATCCAGGACATGATGATGAGCTCGAAGACAATATCCAACCTACCACGCTGGAGGATCTTCAGCGTGAAAACCAGGAATTGAGGAATATCTTGCAAGGACTCTTGTGAGAGAGAGAGGTTCAACCACAACCTCCGGCGGCACCCATAGTAGTCCAACAGCCACCCCAGGTCGCTTCGACTACTGTCAATATTTCAACTACTGTAGCAAAAGCTCCAGTAATAGTGGAGTTCGGAGCTCGACATAATAAAACAAATGTTCGATCATCGGTCATGACAACAACAACAAGCTTAATGACTCAAAGGCACATGATCGAAAGGATCATAGAAGCGAAGTTCGCCCAACATGGCGGGGGCGTGACCGCCATTGATTTATATAGCATGCCATATCCTCTGCAACACCAGTTCAAGAAGCTTCTACCTAATTATCCCAAAGCCCCAAAACTAATAAGGTTCAACGGGCAAGGCTCTCCTCGTGAACACTTGGTCTACTATATAACGACCATGGGGGAGTTGACATTAGAGTCATATCTCCTCCGTTATTTCGTCACATCTTTAACAGATATCGCTTTTCAGTGGTATTCCAGACTGAAACTTAATTCGGTGGCCGATTGGGCCGATATGTAAAAGAAATTTCTAGCCGGTTTCAAACGGCCGAGCACAAAGTGTCCCTGGCGAAACTTTGCTCCCTTAAACAGAAGAAGGATGAAACAACGTTGGACTTCATCAAAAGATGGAGGGATTTCAGCATGAGATGCAATAACCCATCCAGCTCCTGAGGATGCAATCACTATATGCCGCAAGGATTTGGAGGCAGAAGTCAGTGAGAAGCTTTTGGGGTCGAACATTAAATGCTTTGTTCAGTTAAACACTGTGGTAGCGGAGGTCAAAATGTCTAATCATCCCACCTACAACCCTACTAAAGACAAGTCCTCCAAGGATCACCAAGCCAATGGCATAGAGGTGAATGCAATGGACTTTTCCACGACAAATGGAAATAAAGGAGAGGGAAAATCAAAGAGTGGCGACAAAAAGCTTGAGGCCAAGGCGCCTACTACTCCGTTGGTAGAGTGAATGAAGACGCCCTACTCTTACAGAAAGGAACATACGAAGAAGCACTTCGAGCATTGCATGAAAGAGAAACTTGTAACTTTGCCAGAGCCACGGAAGCCCGCAGAGGCCGAAAGTCAGACGACCCTAACTACTATGCTTATCATCAAACGTTGGGTCATTCCATTGGAGACTGTTACATTTTCAAAAATGTAGCAGAGAAGCTGATCCAAGATGACCTGGTTAACATGCTAGGCCATCTGGTCGTCCCCAGCCTCATGCTTGAAATTGACCGAACCAATCGGTCAATGTGATTCATATGGCGACAACCTCCTCGGATCCCGATGCATCAGAGGCTAGACCATCAAATCAACACCCAGAGGCTAGCTCAAGATCTATTCTTCCTCAGATGCCTGAATGTCTAGTGGTCTGGAGAAGTATCCAAAAGATGGAAAGGGAGATTAGACAACTGCAACAAGAACATGAGCTACTATAGTTCCTAAAGCATGTGGATGAACAGTTGGCAACGTTTCCCTTTGGACCCTTTGCAAGGGGACCTGCCCTAACACATATGCAAAATTCAAAAGGACCAATAGGTACCCAGATGCCGCCAAGGTCAAGAGGATGGCTATCCGAAGAATCATCGGACTCATCCGCTGGTGAGGAACGAGAGCAGTCATATTCTTTCCCTCGTCATAAAATTTTGGAGATCTTCCATATGTGTTGTCGAGAAGGACTGTAGACCTCCCGACACCATAAAATGATAGGATGACAAGCACTACATGGCTATTGTATGTACCACCGGTCAAAAAGCCATGTTATTCATGATTGTCACACCTTTAAAGACACAGTGAAGGACCTGATCAATCAGGGGGTGATTGACATGGGCGATCACCTAATAAATTCACCACAGCCTCATGTTCTGAGAAGACTAAGCTTTTCTATCAATGTAATACATGCATCAACCTCTCGCACGTCACCTGAGTCAGAGGCGGAAGAGGCCAACCTTATTCAAGACAAGTTTAAATCGTGGCGACCTAACTGGCGATCATGGCAAGATTTAGAATCTCTTCCTCTCCCAAAGGAAAATACCAATAAATTACTTGACATCCTTTTGGGCGGGAAAGAAATCTTGGTGCGGGACCCGCCAAGAAGTCATTTCAAAAAAAGCAGGGGGTGTCCTCGCCACTATGTTCCTGCCACCACACATGTAATAAAAGAAAGTCAGAGGGTTAAAGAATGGATCAAAGGTCTTGTTCAACAAGAAAAGGTTAACATTGATGGGTCTTCGTCGACGACAAGTTATTACAGAGAAGTTGCCGAGAATTTATGCCAGGAATCCTCGACCAAGCCTCCTGCCCATCCAGACAAGTCAAGTTCTTCAATAAGACAATTAGCTTGTTTGGTCCTCCCGCGGAGGGGAAGGGAGTCCCACCCTAAGCAGCACTCGAAATTCTCTTGATATGTCAATAATCCCCTCATTAGGGTCTGGTCCCTCAATCGGCCCCTCTGCAACCCAGAATAACCACGGTCTACTTAGTCAATATTATCTGCCGTAATTATACACGAGAAAATGGCGGCATGGGCTTATCAGTCCGCTTAACATAAGGATCTTCGGAGCCCCTAATCTTCAGTTTCTTGGTGTAGCCTCTGTCTCCACTGTAGCGAGCCATGACAAAGATGCCACAAAAAAAGCTTAGAAAATTCAGACAAGGAATGTCAATAGGCCAATTGAAGACAATCCAAGAAACCCCATCATGTCAGAAAGACTTGGGGAAACAGAGAAAATTATGAAGGCCACGGGTCGCCCGCCTCTGCCTCCGGCTTTGACAAACGTCCCATGGGGGCATTTGTTGAACCCGTTTATTTTTTTGAATTAATCGAAGAAAATAAAAATCAGATTAATCCAATGATAGTCACAAAATGACACAAAGTCTGTGACGTCACAGCACCGGGTCAAACACAAGTCCCAAGAACCCCCGTCGGCATTCGGAGCAATAAAAAAATGCCCTCGCAGCAAACGAATCATGCAAGAAAAATTTTTTACAACTTACGAGGTGTCCGAGGTTGGCCAAGAAGAAATCCTAGAAGACCAGAACCTCCTCACGCAACAAGCAGTGCAAGAAGCGACCAAACCAAAACACAAAGCACCAAGGAGGAGTCATTTTCTCCTCTCCACGTGGCCAAGCATCAAACCCAAGGCCAAAAAAAATAATAAAAGGGGGCCTTTTATAGGGGTCGCACCACCCTCTCCCTCCTCCCTGCCTAATGGGTCCTGGTAGGTACCATGGGGGACCTTCCCGGTCCGGATAGCCCCCCTTTGAGGCCTATCCAGGCCAAAAAGAGAGGGGGCAAGGCCAACCGGTCCCAGATAGGTCCCCCAAGGGGCCTATCCTGTCCCTAATGAACCCTAGCCTCTATAAATACCCCCTGTGGGCCCCATTTGAGAAAAGATCGAGGAAGCACATTCGTAGGCGTCACAAGGAGCGCTCGGAGCACTTGTTCTGTGTGTTTTTATGAAGGCCCACCAAAGGGTATGATTTATAAATACCCTAGGATTTTGCACTTATGCCCCTAGGGACTTTATGATGTAATTTTCTATGTAATTTGGCAGCTAAAGAATTGTAATTGTCTGAACTATCAAAAACTACGAAAGTATCCCCAAAATTATATGAAAAAGCTCACGATGTCCTATAACTGCAGAAAATACCCTGCAAGTTTCAAAAAATGTAGTTATGTCACGCATTTTTGCGGAAAAGTCCTATAAAATCTACAATTCGTCGACAAAGTCATGTATTTGCGAAAAAGCCTTATGTTTATGCAAATATCCTTTGTTCTTTTTAAGAATTGCAAAAATGCCCGACTTTCGGTTAGTTGCATGAATGCCTTTTTTGATATGAAATATTTGCACATGTACCTCTCCTAAGGCTCAAATTATCTTCGCACCCATAGTCAATACCAAGTTGCCTACATACCCCTAACTGGTGTCAACTAAACCCTAGGAGATATCAAATTGCAAAGACACCCTTGCTCCTACCAAGTTTCATTTAAATCCCTAAACTGCGTTAAATTGTGGCATAGTCCTTAGTCCATACCTAAATCCTAGTGTAAATTCCCAACTACCCCTATTCTTATAGGCTTGTAGACCCGCCATGTCCTGAACCAAATTACACTTCTACCCTCATCACAGTATAAGAACCCTTATCCCTTTCTAAAGGAGTTTATTGTTGTCATTGCAACTTTGCCCTTAGCATCATAATCAACATTGTGAAGGACTATAGCTCTTCTTTGACAGTTAAACAAAAGTGTTCGGACTTTACGCTGATGTAAATTAACACTGACTGAGGTCAGTGGAAAAAGGTCCACCACCTGAACCCAAATCATCTGATAAACTAAATTCATGGAATCAGTAATGCACATATTATTTAAATAGCTAACAAATCTGCATTTATGTTCAACAAATGAACATAATAAACAAATTTATTTTTCCATGTTCAATAAAAGCCTTCGACAACTCCCCCCGAAACGACCAGCTATTGCGCTCGCGAGACCTGGTCCAAGGTGCCCTATCAAGAGCCGCTTGCCAACCTTGACTATCCGATGCCTCAAAGTTGGGATTCGTTGAGGTTGCAGGCACGACGCCATCAGCAAACCAAAGATGAGCTCAACGATGAAGAGTTGTCGGCGTAGCTCGACTGTACACGAGTCGAGAGAATAGAGCAGTGTATCTGCAGAGTGCTTGTTGTCCGGGGAGAAAGATGACCCGATAGTGAAGACCGAATCCCGAAAGGCCTAGCCAGTGACTTAGTCAAGAAGCCATCACCCGGATTTGAAGACTCGAATGACTTAACCGAATTGCCTATGAAAGCGTCCAAGGCTGTCAGATGGTGTCTAGTCCCAAAGGACCCGACACTGTTTATCTTCTAGACTTGCTACCACACCTTTACCGTAAGAGCTTCCAGGAACACCGATGGAGATGGCACCTCGAAACTCTTAGAGTTGTCTTCCTTCCCCTACAATCTCGCTCGAAGCACCACATGATGGCAGGGGGCCTATTCTATGTTATCAAAAGCGCGCCTAAGCGCTCGCCTAGGCGGTTTTTGAGGCGAGGAGGCCCCAACCCACATCGCTTTTGCCTCAAACGGCTCACTCCCAAGGCAGCTAGTCCCAGAAGTCCCAAAAGATCTTGATTAACTTATGTATTTTCACCTCAAATCTTGATTGTATGTATGCATTTTTGTCTCAAATCTTGATTGTTGTTAATTTTACTGAAAATCTTGATTGTATGTATGTATTTTTGTGATATTTAGATAAATAATTGTATTTTTTGAATTGTATCTATTTTTTTAATAAAATGTCTCAAACGCGTAGGCCATCGCCTAGGCGTTTGAGGCATGAAGCGACCCCTTGGTCGCCTCACGCCTCTAACTATATAGAGCCTATTTCCCAAAAGGCAAACCGGCACCTTGCTGAATCCCTAAAAGATATAATGGCTTGAAGCTAATACGGAGATTATCTACCCTTGACAGGTCCCGAGGGGATCGAGGAGACCGAGTGAAAGCCACCCTTAGCACCCGGGTGTGCCTTCCCCACCCAATCCCCTACAAGGGGAGCACGCAATTTCTCCTTGCAATGCTTCTAATAAGCTGTCACAACTTCTGCCCAAATCCAGTCTCTCGATCCACCCACCGAACTTAACACCAATTCTGGTGTAATGGAGATTTTGAACCTCACCCCTCCAACTTTGGCAATAACTACTTCAAGAATAACCCGCCCCTCGACTTCTACTAGAAGTCTGGCAAAAGAAAGGCGCTCCCCATCCATAGTTTCTATGTCAATCTTCTTCAGGCTTCTAAAGCAAGCAACGATGCTATGGAAGGCGTCCGGATTCCAGACATGAAGTGGGATACCAAACACCTTGCACCAATCGGACATCCCTTCCAACAGCTTCTTTGTGGCAGTGTCTTTCTTCCAAGGTGACCAGCTAAGAGTATGCCCAGCTCGTTAGATGGAGCCTAAAGAAAATCATCAGAGAACCACACGAGGAAGGATTCATCCAGCAGCTCCCAAATCCACCAGCTAACAATAGGCCAAGTAAAACTGAGGAAGTCTTCAACTACAAACTTAAGAAAGCCCCGCCCCACTTTCACCTACACCACAGCACATTTCTCCAGCCTTCTTCTCTCTTCGGCAACCAAAGGTGACCAAGGAATCTTGACCACCGACTGGTTCCTCTCCTCTGTCGAGCAATCAGTTTTCTGCCTTAGACCCTTTTCTTGAATGCTTCCAAGCTTCACAAACTCCCTCCCTACCTCCTCTCTGCCCTATTTGCAAGTCCATCTTCTATGCCCAATACCTCTACAGGAAAGGCATCTAACAGCATTCCTGCAATTCCTAGCCAATGCCCTTTCACCTAACAGCATTCCTGCAATTCGTAGCCCAGTGCCCTTTCTCCAAGCATTTAATACAGAAGTCAGCTTCAGTTGGGAGCTTTCGTCTATGACTAGCTCTATTCCCCTCTCCTCTGCATGAGCTCCCCTCCTGGACACCATCCTCCACTCACCTCTGGCCCAATCCAGATTCGCCAACGGCATGACCTCCATTTCTTCAGAGCCTCTTCTTCTCCCCCTTAGAGTTTTTGCTATGTTCCGAATGACCCCCTCTTGAGGCCGCAGCAGGGCCTATTTATAGGGGAAGAGAGGGGGTGTGGTTTTGTGCCGGTGAGGGGTCAAGAGAACCCCTACCAGTAACCCCTGCCAGTGACATTGAAGACCCCCTGCCAGTGACATTTGCATTGTTTTTCTATTTTTTGTTCCGAACATAGCCAGCAGGGGTCTGGTTGAGAAGCCAGCCAGTGGGGGGGTGTCAAGAGATATCCCCCCACTGGTTATATTCAATTTTTTTCTTGTTTTGCCCCTTGAATACTGCCAGCAGGGGAGTGTTTGAGAGCAGTACAGAGCAGCCAGTGAGCATCAACCACCCACCGGCTATTTTCTTGGCCATGCCCACTCCCTCTCCTATTTCTTCAGCTTTTGACAGATTTATTTCTGTCAATATAAAAATTGGACAAACAACAGTTTAACCAAACAAGGCCTAAGAAATCAACAGTATGATTTTATGATGTGGATAGCAATCATAAGATAGGCAAATCACATATACATAGTTATCAAGTTGGTCACCTAGAAAAGGGGGCTACACTACCCCCATGCCCCTTTCTCTCTATCTTTCTCTGTCATCTCTCTCTGGAGACACCTGGCCACATCCTCTTTCTCTTTTGCTCAGACAGTCTCTCCTCCCTCCCTCTGTCTGTTAGTCTCTCTCTGTCAGCAATGTGTTATAATTTTGTTCACTTATGTCCAGAAATGTGTTGATTTTTGCATTATGCCTAGATGAACTTGCATGTTACGCCAAACAAATATTTATGTGGCAGTTGTAGTAGTACAAATAAAATCAATTACAAATTTAGATTGATACTTGCATTTTTTTCATAGATTTCAATTTCTTTCTGATTTAAACTCAATATTCTGCAATAGATATGCTTAATCATTATCTTTAAATTTTACATTGAAATATGTACCTTTTCATTTGTTGTATTCTTAACGTCTATATTTGAGCGCGTGCGCGCACACACACACACACACATATATATATGTTCTTAAATAGGCAACAAGGTTCCACTTAGACAGATGCCTTACCGCCTAAGTGCTTACACTCCCCGAGAATGCCTTGGGTAACCTTGTCACCTCAAAAAATGAAACATTCAAAGACCAACAAAATAGCTGCTAGCTCAATAAGGAGGCGCTCTTTTCACCACGTAAACAGTGTGCTTAGGCATACCAAGGGCCTATCACCTTGCAATGCCTAGGCATTTTGAAACATTGCAATTTCAGTTGATTCTCTGAAAATAAGAAAAGTCTTGCTTGAAGTATTTCATTTTGGGGGAAGATTACCAAATCTTAAGCACCAAAAGCAAGCTGAGGCACCAAACATCTTCAAAAGTTATTGATCAAGTGCACAAAAACATTACACAGGATGCCCAAGGCAGTATTGATCAAAATCTTAAAAATTAGCTTTTATTTGCTTCACATTGACACCCAATTATATTTTTCCCTACTTTTAGCATCACCAAATTTCCTAATCGGAGAAAAAAGCCATGCTATCACAGAAATGAGACCAACCTACAAGAAGTTTCACAATGAATTTTGCCACATCATCTCCATATTTATTGGCACATTCTCTGTTGCACCCAAAGCATACTATAGTGTGTTACTTTTTAATGAAGCCAATGGAATAAAGATGGCCTGTGTACCATATGTGTAAATAAACAGCTCGCCTTGAACTTTGTTCATTAATTGGTACAGAACTATCATTTCTTGCCTCCCATCACTGCTAAAGTTCATTATGAAATCCCAAATGGAGGAAAAGTTCAGCAATCTTCTTTTTCTAATGGAGAAATGAGAACCAATAGAAACATTCAAAATAAGCTCACGGAGGCATATCTTCTCATGTTCCCCAAACAGTGGTTGCCACGCCTTGGGCATAAAAGGGGGAGGGTTGTGTTATGCAAGTAAGTCATCATCATCATCATCATCATCATCAGAGCCTTATCCCAATTAATTGGGGTTGACTACATGAATCCTGTTCCGCCAAAGATTTCTATCAAGTGCAATATTCATATTTAAACTCAAGGAACTAATGTCCTTCCTAATAACATCGCACTATCTCATTTTAGGCCTTCCTCGAGCTCTTTTACTAGCATCCACTAAGATTTGGTCACATCTTTTAACCGGCGCTGAGTTAGGGCGACGAAACACATGTCCAAACCACCTGAGTCTATTTTCTATCATTTTACTATCAATTGGAGCTATCCCTAAGTCCTTACAGATGCGCTCATTCCTAATCTTGTCTTTCTTAGTCTTGCCACACATCCATCTCAACATCCTCATCTCTGCTACACACATTTTGTGGATGTGTTCCTTTCGTACTGCCCAACACTCGGTACCATATAACAAAGCAGGTCTCACAGCCGTTCTATAAAACCTCCCTTTGAGTTTCACAGGCATACGACGATCACAAAGGACACCTGATGCACTTCTCCATCTTAACCAGTCTGCCTTAATCCTATGTGTAACGTCATCATAAATCTCCTCATTCTCTTGTATGATAGACCCTAAATATTGAAAGCTACTACTCTTCGGAATGTTATGCCCATCAATTAGAACCATGTCTTCCTGAACCACTCTCTCATTACTAAAATTACAGTGCATAAACTCTGACTTACTCCTACTAATTTTAAAACCTTTAGACTCCAAGGCAAGTCTCCAACGCTCTAACTTAACATTTAGAGCATCAATACTCTCATCAATTAAAACAATATCGTCTGCAAATAGCATACACCAAGGGATATCCTCATGCAATTGTTTAGTTACTTCATCCATAACTAAGGCAAAGAGATACGGGCTTAGTGCAGAACCTTGATGCAAACCTATAGAAACGGAAAATTCACCAGTCTCCCCAGCAATAGTTCGAACACTAGTAATAGCACCGCCGTACATATCTTTAATCAAATCAACATATCCTTGAGAGATTCCTTTCTTTCTTAATGTCCACCAAATCAATTCTCTCGGTACTCGATCGTACGCCTTCTCTAAATCAAGAAAAACTATATACAAATCTTTTCACATCTCTCTATACTTCTCCATTAGCTGCCGTAGTAAGAAAATAGCTTCTGTAGTAGATCTATTTAGCATAAAACCAAACTGATTTTCCGATACAGTAATCATACATCGGAGGCGTTTTTCAATTACTCTTTCCCAAAATTTCATAGTATGACTCATAAGCTTAATTCCACAATAATTATTACAACTTTGAATATCTCCTTTGTTTTTATAGAAAGGAACTACAACACTTTTTCTCCAAACTTCTGGCATTCTCCGTTCCTTTAAAATTTTATTAAAAAATTTAGTTAGCCACTGAATACCAATATCTCCTAGGCCTTTCCATACTTCAATAGGTAAGCCATCTAGTCTTAAAGCCTTGCCCACTTTCATTTTCCTTAAAGCATCCTCCACTTCTGACATCTTAATACGCCTGAAATATTGATATTTATCAAATATTGTGGACTCTTGGGTACCTTCTAAAGATAAATCCTTGACCGAATCTCCATTAAGTAACTTCTGAAAATAGCTATGCCACCTCCCTTTAATCTCAAGATCCTTAGTTAAAACCCTTTGATCTTCACCTTTAATGCACCGAACATGATCTAAATCTCTAGTTTTCCTTTCTCTTAATTTAGCAAGTTTAAATATGTCATTTTCACCCTCTCGGGTTCCTAATTTATTATATAAATCTTCAAATGCCTTTGATTTAGCTTCGCTAACTATTTTCTTAACTCTCTTTTTAGCGATTTTATAGGCTTCTAGGGTTTGATCATTTTTGTTAGTTTGCCAAACTTTAAAGCATTCATTTTTTACTCTAATGGTATTTTGGATTTCCTCACTCCACCACCAAGTCTCTTTGTCTAAATTCTTTTTACCTTTAGATTCGCCTAAGAGTTGTTTGCAACCCTCGTTATACAATTTGTAACATTATTCCACATTACATTAGTTTCTTGTTCTAAATTCCAAATATTTTCCTTTAATAGATGATTTTTAAATGTTTCTAAACTTTTACCTTTTAAATTCTACCATTTAATCTTGGAATAATTATTTATAATGATCTTTCTTTTGAATTTAGGGATAGTGACATCCATTACTAACAACATATGCAAGTAAGTAATTTGGAAAATTTTCTGCACATCCTTGTGCTATGGCTTTGCAAATGCTAAGCCAATTCCGAGGTCGATAGGATGAGGTGGATGAAGATAAACACAAACCATGTTCCCATTGGCAGTGCAGTCAATCATCCCCACATACAGGTTGCTCCACTGAAGCAAGTAGAACAGCAGATCTGGAAGAACTCTGTTCCCATTAAATTCTTTTTTCTAGTCATGAAAGCTTTAAGAAATAAACAATATTTTCTGGATGAATGGATTCAAAGAATGGGAACCCCCTTAGTTTCTAAATGCATTAATGGGACATTCCCATCTAATGAAGCGGTTGTTCATCTTTTCCTTTGTAACTCTTGGCCAACTTCTTTATAGGGTCATTATAATTCTATTTCCCTATAGAGATGGATAAATCCTCACTTTTCTGCTGCTTATCTGTATGCCTTGAAGCCCAAGCAACTCCCAAGTGGGAGTTCTTCAGCAGCTGATTCCCATTTATCAATGACAGGTGGTGGTTCTCAAGGAATGAGACCCATTTTAGTGATGGGAATTCTATTTGCAAACCAGTATTAGGTGGATTAACCATACTTGTGCCATCTCCATGATCTGAATTTTCAGAAATGTTGTGTGGCACAACGTTATTTTTTAAAACTTTTCACTTTAAGGAGCCAAAGGATATGATAGTTAAACAGATGCTGCCACCCCACTGTTTATTTAAGCTAAGTGTAGATGGGGCTTTCAGAAGAAACACAGGATCTCAGGAGGTAGCAACATTCCCCATGATCATCATGGCAATGTGTTCTATGTTTTGCCTCACCATATGATATTTAAGCAAACCTGACCGAGACTTCCAAGTAGTTTTGGACAGTCTCTGGCTATACAACTCTTCAAGGACAGGTTAACATCATTGGAATAGATTCCTTAACCCTTCTATATATGTCGTGCATGTCCAACAACCCTTGGGGACTTCAGCAGCTTTAGGAGGACATGACACCCTAATTAACTTTTTGCAGACATCTATTATGTATACAAAGGGAAGCCAATCAGCTAGCAGACAATTTGACTAACTTGGAGGGTACAGACGAGTCCATGAGAATCTTTCTTTGCTGTAGCTGTGTCTCAACATGTTAGGGGCATTCATTATCTTGATCAATCACAACTGCCCAGCCTTAAGATGACATGATTCTGTCATGTATTTTACCTTGTCTCAAAGTTACTCCGGTGTAAAACACATTTCATCATTAATAAAGGAAAATATGAGTAGCAGAGAGTTGTTGTCCTACTTATTTATTTGAAAAAAATCAGGACAGACATCTTCACAGCATACTGAAACACGTTTACTAAGTTGCGTTCCTACTTATTTATCTTTTAAAAAAAATCAGAAGAGCATACGTTTACGTAGTGCATACTGAACCCAATTTACTTCATCTAACTATTTGTTTTTCTAGAAGCAACCATTGCAACTTCCCATGATTCACGTACTTCACAACATAAATGGACATTGTCATGTAAAGATTAGATAATCAGACACAAGAAACCCGTTGAACAGATCCTTTGCAACAATATTTGTACTCCAATCTCAAAATCTATTTTACTGGAAGCCCATTGAGAAAATCTTTTGCAACAGCCTTTTTGTCTTCTCCTTCATAATAGAAGGAGACAGCTGGTTTCTTTTTACAATGTATCAACCGCACTCTCCTTTCGAATACCAAAGCAAAGATCCCTCGAGGGAGTAGAATCCTAATCGTCTGGCAAAAAAGGAAACAAGCACGACGAAGCCTACCAATAAGGAAGAGGAGACAACAAGAGGGGAGAGAACGTTCAAGCCTGCATCGCGTTCTTGCCCATGCCCTTCATCTGAACGTGGTCCATGTCACTGAGCGCGCCAGCCGATGACGCCGTGGGCAGCGCCTCGTAGGACCCCATCCTCCGCACGGCGCCTCCAGGCGCACCCACGCCCACGGCCCTCGCCACAGCGGCGTACACCACGACGGACACCACGGCGACGAAGGTGGCGTGGATCGCGAAGGCCAGGTCGAGCAGCGCCGCCGCCCGCAGCCGCGACTCCTCGAGGTCGCACCTCGTGGATCCCTCGATACCCGACGCCACGTCGAGCAGCCGGTGACATCCTTCCGGGATGAAACCCTCGGCGTAGAGGGAAAGCCCCGTCTGGAGCGACCAGAGGCCCAGGAGAGAGACGGATCCGGCGAGGGCAAGCTCGGCGACGAAGAGCCTGGGGAAGATGGCGAGGACGAGGCAGAGCATGGCCGAGGCGCCGGCGATCACGGAAGCCACGACATCGCAGCTGGCCGGGAGGTCGTCGGGGGGGTTGTAGGAGGCGGCGGAGCGGGCGGACGCGGCATAAAGAAGGCCGAAGGCGAGGGCTGCGAGGAGGAAGGCGAGGTCCGGGGGGAGGGGGAGGAGATGGGGGTGGGAGTGGGACAGAAGGAGGGCGACGGCGAGGAGGAGGAAGAGGAGGAGGACGGCGGCGGACTGGAGGGCCTCGAAGCGGTGCACGGGAGTGCGGCCCCGGAGGAGGGGGTCGGGGGCGGAGGAAACGGAGACGAGCTGGTGGGCGGCGGCGAGGGCGAGGGCGAGGAGGACGAGGTAGAGGGGGAGGTGGCGGAGGAGGTGGTGGCTCTGCGGCGGCAGGGGGAGGGGGTGGTAGGGGCGGGCAGCGTAGTCGCGGTGGTGGTGGTGCTTGAGGTGGGCGCGGGCGGCGGAGACGAGGTGGTAGAGGCCGTAGGAGAAGAGGGCGGCGAAGGAGAAGAGATGGTAGAGGAGCACCGCCATGGGCGGCGGCGGCGGCGGCGGCGGCGAAGGAGGAGGAGCAGGTGTCGGAGGAGGGGGAAAGTGGAGAGAGAGAGAGAGAGAGAGAGAGAGAGAGAGGGAGGGAGTTGGTGCCTGGTTTTGGTTTTGGTTTGAGGCAGGAGATGTTGACCTGCCTTCCGCGGAGTAACGAGACGCTAATAGCCCCGGGCGAAGGTTAAGGGCGGTCTGGTGTGGACGGGAGGGTGTTTTATGAAAGTCGTGCGGGGGGAGCGAGTGGGGTCCCGGAGGCCAAGGGGCGGTGTGGATTTTGTAAAACAAGAAGGCATATTTTTCTTTTAGTCTCGTAACCTTTTATAATTATAGATTAGTCCCTTCAATCTAGATATTTCTTTATAACTTTTAAAATCTCAAATTATTTAATAAAATATCTCATATTATATTATTAAAAAGGCCTCACATATTTATGAAAAAAACTCCAGAAAAGGGTGCTAATTGTGAGGGTTTATAAACAAATATCTACGTTGGAGGGATAACCATCAAATATGAAAGATTAAAAACTAAAAATCCATACAAGGAAATATAATTTTTCACATATACTCACATCATCCATGGTTTGTCAAATTGGGACGGGACAGTCCGAACCGTCCGTCTCGAACCATCCCAGGCGCTCGGCGGGACGATCGGGCCGTGGGACGTGGCCTGCACGCAGTGGACCGCATGGTCCTGTGCGTCTCGCTGCGTACCAGACTGCTCCGCTGTTGGACCGACCTGATACATGCGGCCCGCCCGGCTCGTGCCGGTCCAGCGTTATAACCCGGCCGTGGGCGTGGTTGGGGGAAGCAGGCGTTGCAGGGCGGTGCACGGCAGCGAGGGGCTATGGGAGGGTGGGAGGAGGGATGTGGGGGTGGGGGGCCAAAGGGGGCAACTATGGCCGGTGGGCGGCGGTGGGAGGGGGACGTGGGGGCCATGGGAGGGTGGGAGGAGGGATGTGGGGGGGGGGGGGGGGCAGTCACCGCCGCCCACCGGCCACAGCCGCCCCCTCCGGCCTCCCACCGGCTAGATCTTCCTCGTAGTAGAGCCGGGACATCGTTTTCCACGTCCATGGTACCCCCACCACCAGCACCGGGCGGATCAGGATCTTCCTTCATGTCCAGAGTTCGAGCACCACCAGCATCAGTAGCAGATGATAGACATGCATGTATAGATGTAGTTAGAACTTTTTTTAGAGAATTTTATGTACTCTCCACTCTGTACATGACCCATTATTTGTTCAGATTGTTACATATTTTTAGACTCACCCACATGCACGTCCACCCATTAGAATAAAGTTAAATTATACGGGTCATGACTCTCATGTATCTGATTCTGATTGGGATTCGGGATTCACAGATGGATCAGATGAGTGAGTTTCGACATTTTATACTTTATGAGTGGAGTTGAATGATGTCATTATTATGTATATGTTCACTTTAACATATTAAGATATCTTTTTTGTCTCTTCAAATAAGATGTTTAATTGAGAGGTGTAATATGTTATTTCTATGTAATTAATCCTATGTATTTTAGTATGTATCTATGATCATAAAAACATAACTCAACATTCTATTATTTTTAAATGTATATATATTATTTACAATTTAAATGAATTATTATTAAATTTTTATTTTTAAAAATTAAAAAACTAAAAAAATTAAAAAATCACGTCTTCTCGTCAAACGTATCGATATGTTGGCCGTCTCGACCGTACCATCCCGTCCCGGACTATGACCGAGATAGCCGATTCGACCAGGACGGCAAACCTTGCCATCATCTACTATGTTTATAGTTAATACTATGAAATATGCTTGTATTCATATATGCCTTCATCATCAGTGTCGCTGATTGTTTGGAAATGGCTTTTACGTATATATTTTTAGAAGAGGACATTTTTCATTGAATCTTCCTGAAACACTACGTTCAAATTCAAGATGTTTTGACATAATTATATAACGTACAATCTTTTTTAGAATCTAGGAATAAAAAATTTATGAACGTGTGATCTTTTTTTAGAAGGTAGGAAGACTTGAAAAATATATGTTCAGATTGGAAAAAAGTATAAATATGATATACTATAGGGATATACCTTTAAAACATCAAAAAAAGTTAAGAAAAAATGTTAAGGTAAAGGTAAAATGACATTCTCAAATAAAAAATAATAATAAATTACACTAAAGATCATAAATTACACTTATAGAACGCCTGGGACATCTTTAGGTAAATCGATCACATCACCTAAAGTGTCTGAAGTGTCGAAGCTATCCTGTCTAGATCAGATTGACACTTTGCAAGAAGGACACCAATCTGGGTAGTCCGTGCTGTTGTGCCCCTTGTGCTTTGATGATTATGTGGTGTTTTAATGATAGCAACATAAATGAGTCACCATATTGTTTTGCTAAGAACATCACATTGAATGATAGCAACATGAATGCATATGACTGATTTATTCTGTGTAGAATGCATGACTGTGTTATATCTGATCTGTTCTGTGGAGAATGCATGAGCGTGCTAGCTCTGTGGGTCGACCCCCTTCGTAGATGGGTCGACCCCCCTCAAGTCTTTACATCAGATTCACATGTCTATACATCTCGTAAGTAGTTCAGATGGCATCAACCCATTGAGTCCACGAGGTTGACGCAGCCTTGAAATGCCTCAGATGGCTTTGAAGATAAGGCTGGATGCGTTGACGCATGGGGTCACTGCGTCGACCCACTGAACTGACCCAGATCTAACTTCACATCAGGGTGAACTGCTGCGTCGACGCTGTCACGTTGTAGCGTCTCTATGCATTTCTGAAGTCTACACATTTGTTTAGTTGCACGCCACTGTGTTGAGAAAGTCTACACATCAGATTGCCTTGCTTCATGCATAAGTCTATACATCGGCTGTTCATCACACACAATAGTCCGAACATCGTTCATGAAGTCTGTACAGCCATTGCTTAAGGCAAGTCTGTACATCGAGTTGAAGGCTGGCTAAGTCTATACATCGTTCGTCTCACATAAGACGCAAAGTCTATACATTATCTTGGCCGTCGTCTGTCTGCACGTTGCTAAGTCTGTACACTGTCTCACTGTTAAAGTCTATATAGACTTCAGTGTCTCATTCAACGTCTCTCCTTGTGTCTCACTATTCAAGTCTATACAATGCATGCACATTCATGAAGTCTGTACATCGGCTAGGCAGCAAGTCTGTACATTCGCCACCATGCATTAAGGCTCAAGTCTATACATTGCTACATTGCTTGCATTTGTAAAGTCTATACATTGTTGCATTGCTTGCATTTGTAAAGTCTATACATTGGCTGTTGTCCTGCAGCGTCAACACAAGTCCATACATTGCATCGTTGTGTTAAGTCTATACATTCATATTGTCTACATGTCTGCACACTAAAGTCTGTACAGAGGCTGTGTCTGTTTGACCAGCAAGTCTGCACAACGTCCGTCTCATTTAGCGTCTAAGGCAATGTCTATACACTGGACTTGAAGTCTGTACATTGAGCGTCTCGTTGAGCGTCTCATGCAAGTCTATACAACGCATCAGACTAAGTCTGTACATTGAGCGTCTCATTGAGCGTCTCATGTAAGTCTATACAATGCATCAGCAAGTATGTACATTGGACTGTGTTAGGCAAAGTATGTACATCGGACTGTTTCAAGTGAAGTCTGTACAGCGTCATGCATCATTCTTCAAAGTCCATACACTGCACTGTTGCTTGCTCGAGGTAAAGTCTGTACATCCGTCAGTGAACTTCGAAGTCTATACATTGGGATCTTTACCTACGTTCAGTTCCGCAAATCTATACATTGTGAATGTCTATACATTCGATTGCCTTGTATTTCATCAAGTCTGTACACCCTTTCCTTTGGCAAGTCTGTATATCGCTCATGAAGTCTGAACAATGAGTAAGTCTGTACATCGGACTAGTCTGCATCGGCTAAGTCCATACATTGTCCAGTGCATTACATGCATCATTCATGAAGTCTATACATCGAGTTGAATGCTGGCTAAGTCTGCACATCGTCTGTCTTACTTAGAGTCTCATGCATAACATGAAGTTTGTTCATTGCACAGCATTCAAGTCTGTACATCGTGCATCTAGTGTTTCGAAGTCTATACATTGTTGCATGTTGTGTCTATCTAAGTCTTCACAGTGCTTCTTCATGCATTGAAGTCTGCACATTGCTGCACGCTCATCAAGTCCATACACTGGCATGTCTTTACATTGCCTAGTCTATACACTGGCTGTTGAATGTTCTTCAAAGTCTGCACATTACATTACACTTCAACAAGTCTGTACAGCGGTTGCCTTCATATAGGAAGTCTGTACATCGCATAGCTCTGCATATATGAAGTTTATACATTAGGCAGAGTCTATACAATACATTCGAGTTCACAAAGTCTATACACTGCAGTCGAGTTCACAAACTCTATACAGTCTGAAGTCTATACACTGCATCCTGCAATGTCTGTACAGGGTTTTAGACTTAAACTGATAACTTGATTCTCTGTCTGACATGCACCCTTTGTGAAGCCTAATGAAGGCACGTGATCCAATGAAGGTCGAGGTGCTCAGATAGTGACATGTGGAAGCAGCCCATCACAGGATGCTGCCATGTGGATGAAATTGCCTCGGATCTGGAGAATTCTTCGGGCGGGAAATGTGGAAGCCACACGCCCTTATCCAATCTACTGCTGGTATATATATGAGTCTTCTTCTTCGGATGAAGGCAGATCGAATAGTGGCAAAGTATATACAGAGAGAGTAAAAGTTTGAAGCAGCAGAGAGCCACCGAGATCCACAGAGAAGAAAAGCAGAGAAGCAAAGAAAGAGAGTGAAGAAGAGAAAGAGAAAGAAAGAGAGATAGAGTGAGAAAGAGAAAGAAAGAGAGACTGAGTGATCTGAAGAAGAAGAAAGGCAGAGAGAAGCTTCGTTCTGAAGATCTGCCTTCACTGGACCGTGGATCAAATCCAGGCCAGCCATCTCATTTTGAGCCACATTGTGCTTCATTGTTTAAAGCCTTCCGATTGCTGTTTGTTTCCTATTTTCCTGTTTTCTTTTTGAACATTTCTTCAAGCTGTTAGTCAGCATTTGCAGTGGAGGATTCCACTGGACGGCTAAGCTGTATTGCCCAGCAGAGCAAGCTGTGAGGCTCAGCAGGTGAGGAGGATTCCTCGGACAAGAAGCTGTGAGGCTCAGCGGATTGTATGGCAAGCTGTGATGCCTAGCTGTTCAAGCTGTGAGTCAGCGGAATCCACACTTGGGTTGAGTGTGGGGTGGACGTAGGTCTGCAGGAGCGAACCACCTAAAAACTACTTGTGCACAGTGGTTTGATCTCTTTGTGTGTTTGGCGCTAGATGAATGCATAGGGACGATATGGGTTGATTTTCTATATGTGTTCATTTCATTGCTGCGCACACTATATGTTTGACAGTGGCATTGAGTGTTTGTTTGATTTGTCTAATTGCTGCGCACATTAGATGGTTGCTTAGGAGCACTCTACATATTTGCCTACAGGTTCAATAGATGACTGGATAGTTCTTATAAGTTCGTCTTAGTGCTTTTATTCCACAGTTCTGAGCACTATAATTTTAATTGGGCGAAAGTTTTTAAAGGGTATATTCATTCACCCCCCCTCTGAATACATAGCACCGAACCCAACATTTGGTATCAGAGCGGGTCTCTGACTGAACAGATCTAACAATCTGCAGAGGATCCTGCTAGTCTTTGGTGCATTTCAGAGTGTGCTTCTTGTGTTCTGTGTTTTGTTTCATCGGTTGTGTGTCTTGAGTTGTCCATCTGATTTCAGTGCATTTATCACTTCTCGATGGCTCATCCACCCATCTTTGATGGTTCTGATTTCAAACAGTGGCACAGTGCTTTCCGTGCTCATGTTAAATCTGTTGATCCAGACCTGTGGAAAGTGATTTCACATGGTCCACATAAACTACCAAAAGATCAGTCCAAATGGACTAACAAGCATCGATCTATGCGTGCAGAAAATCAGAAAGCACTGGAGTTAATGAAGGCCGCGACTAATCGAGCTATTCATTCATGTTTCTTTGATTACAGATCTGCAAGGGATATATTGGAGATGATAAAGAAAGTCGGGAAAGAAAATCAAACAAGCTGCATGATGGCTCGTGGGAGTGAACCAAGTAGCTATGAAGATGAAGAACATGACGATGAACAGGTAAACATCTTCGAAAATTACACCCTGGATGATTGGATTGTTGCATATAATGAACTGCTGGAGTCTTATGATCATTTAAGAAAACAGCATAAGAAAATGAAAAAGAAAATTGATAAAAGTGATTCTAATTCATCTTGTGAAAAGTGTTCGAAAATAAATGAATTATATGATAAATGTCTTTATGAGAATCACATGAATTTGAAGCAAATGTGCCTATTGAAAAGGGAAAACCAAGAAGGTGTCAATAAAATCTCCGAACTAGAAAGTCAGCTGAAATTGAAAACTAATGAACATTTGATAAATCTGGAAGAGTTGGAAAGGATTAAGGTTGATATGAAGAAATTGAAAGCTGAGAATGTAGAAATTCAGAAGAAAAATGAAAATCTTGAAGCTAATATAAAGAATGTCAACAAGGAAGGTGTGCATGATTCCTGTCTCCAAACAAGCTGCATTAAGTGTGAGGCTTTTAAAGAACGCAATGAAGATATCTATAATGAGAATGAATGGTTAAATAAACAAATTGCCTCACTTAAAGATGATCACAAAAATCTGCTTGCTGAGAAAATTAAAGCAGAAGAAAGAGAAGAGGAACTGATTGAAAAGCTGGAGCAAATGTCTGGAAGAGAAAGATGTGCTGGAAATGAAATTCATGCTAAAAATTTTGAGGAAGAAAACAATGGACTGAAGGATGAAGTGGAAAAACTAAAGTTGTTAAACACTGGCTTGTCCGAAAGACTTCTCACCATAGAAAAAGGAAAAGCTGTCCATGATGAAGAATCACAAACTTTGATCAATATGGAACAAGAAGTTGAGAAGTATAAAACTGCAAATAAAGTCTTAAGTGAATGTGTCAATTGCAGTGAACAGGAGATAGCCAGTTATGAGCTTCATATAGCATCTTTGGAAAATAAGATTCAGAATCTAGAAAAATTAGCATCCAATTCTGCTAAGAATGAAAGAAAAATGAAAGTTGTCATGAGAGGTAAGGATGATAATTCAAGAGAGGGGATAAGCTGTAGCTCTGATGTTAAGAAAATTACTAGAAACCAGCTATACACTACTTTTGTGCAAAGCTCTGATGTAGCTGGTACTTCAATTCAATCTCCAAAACAAAATGAAAATCAGAAATCACCTTCAACATCTGTATTTCAGTTCAAAGCCCAGAAAAGTGAAAAGCAAACAAAACCTGTTGAGAATAATCAGAAATTGAAAAGAAAAAGTCAAACAAAGAAGGCAAAGAGTATTTCTGGTTATACCCTGAAATCTGTTAGCTCTGCTGAATCTGATGGGTCAATGCAAAATGCTCATGCCTCTTGTACTCATTCGCATGCATCTAGGAATTCATCTGATAGAAACCATGCCCCTAGGAAATCTGATGCTTCTTGCTATTAATGTGGTAAGCATGGTCATCTCATGGATGCATGTTTCATCATGAAACAAGATGATAAACTGCATGCTAAATCTTCTGATCATCATGGGTACAAAAGAAACAAACTTAAGTTCAACCAGCACATCACATGCTTCAATTGCAACAAGACAGGTCATAAGGCTGTTGAGTGTTGGTCAGGGAAATACAGGAATAATTCTGGATCTAGAAGTAAGCATGTTAGGTGCTTCGAGTGTGGCAAGTATGGGCATGCAGTCAAGGACTGCTGGTATGCTCAGGGAAATCACTTTAATTCTAAATTTGTCAAATTCCCTGCAAACAGAAATGATTTTGGTAGGAATAAATATGTTTTTAAAGAAAAGATTCCTGCATATTTTGAATGTGGAAAACTTGGCCACCCTGCTTCTGAATGCTGGTGGGCAGGTAATGGTAAATCAAAGGTTCATGCAAGCAACAGAAACTTTCATGCTAAATCACATAGGTTACATGACTATAACAATGTTCACAAAAAGAATTCAAGGGTTGTTATATCATGTAGATATTGTGGTAAATTTGGCCACTCCATGACCAATTGTCATCTGATGGATTTTGATGACAATATTGCTAAAAGATTGTTCAGAACACCTGTCAGAGTTAATTCAGGACCCAAGACTTCTTGGGTTCCTGCAGGATCAAATTGACTAACATCTTTGCAGGTGTGCCTTGGAAGCTGAAGAATAAAAGGAGTTAACCAAGGCACTCAAGAATGAAAACCCCATGACTGCACCATTTCAGGTCAGTTCCAAAACTTTGTTTAAATCTCATTATCTGAAATTGTTGATTTGATTGTTTGATGTCTGATATTCTATTCTTGTCTAGCTGATCAGTATGTATTCCAGACTCAGCTATTGAATTTAATTATGCTCAAATTCAATGCTCTTCTCTTGCCAGTTATTGCATGTGTGCATAAGATGCTAGATGCACTACACAACCATGTTCATAGTCAATGCATGTGTCTAATGTTTGCATATATCATTTGCATGACTATCATTTGCTTATTGTTGTAGTCTGCATGTCGTTAATGCATATTGGACTGCTTTGCACTGCATTTCTTTGCATGACCACGTTGGCATATAAATGGTAAGCTACTAAAAGGTAGGAAAATCTGCCTGGAGGTTCTTACTATGTGTAAGATGGCCCTTGAGACCAGATTCTCCGCCAAGTACCAAGGGTCTAGTTTTCATATAGAGCAGTGTACTGAATATCATAAAATTTGAAAAATCTGAAAATTTGAAATGAAATTGATGCATATGATAAATTATCTCCCTAATTGAACAAAGCATGAATTCTTCTTGAGCATATTCTAAAATCATGAGCAGTTCATTAATTGTATTTCATGCACTTTATCAGGGGGAGTTTGACTGATGTTGCATATGAAGAGTAGTGCAGTTGAAAAACCTAAAAAAAAATTTCATTGCATCTAGACAGGGGGAGCATTTAGAATTGGTGTTTTGATTATCTCTTTTTGAACACCTCTTGTCTAGTAATTGATCAACTCTCATCTGATGTCATATTTCTCTCTCTTGAAAATGGATTCTGCCTTCTATTCGTTGAGTTGTTAAAGAAGAGTTTCCTTCAACTCTCTTCATGATATTACCTGTCAGCTGATCTGTCTGAATTTCAGACTCAGCTGCAGTGTGTTGATGTACACTCTTCTGAAATATTTCTCTATTGGTGATTTACTCTTCCACCAGCTTATGCTCAACCTTCATATATCTCTCAGCTGGTGTGACTGATTTGTTTCTACTGGTCAGCTAAATTTATTGTTCTGATATGAGGAACTTAAGCTGCATGTCATGCAATTCAGTCTGAGAACTTTGTAGAAATTCCTATCATATAGGTTTAAGAATTATCACTGAATCAGACTGATATAAGATTAATGTATTCTCAGATTTATAATTAAATGAATTGAAAATATCTGAATAATAAGGTTTAATAAACTTTAACCACATGTGTCATGTAAACCTTAGATTCTCTCATCTGATATCTGAAAATTTGAAATTAAGGCTACTTTGGTAGAGATACATAGAGTGAGTGCTGTGGTTAAACATTAACTTGAGAAATGTTGACTAAATAAAAAATTATGAATTCAGAGCAATGTCTTGGTCACTGAGAAACTGGGTTCTTTATCAATGAAATAAAGTAACTTATGTCATGAGGTGCCATAGTTATCTCTGATGAAAATTTATCAACAAAACCTGACAGAGCAATGGCTTATTTGTGTTGAGTAACTGGGGAGTCTGGCCTCTGATCAAGGTGTCTTCTCATGTAAAAAGACACTCATATTGCTAACTCTGTTCTCAAAGTTGAGAGGCAATGACAGTTATCCCACTGAGTAACTGGGTCACTTCACCTGAGACGTGTTGTGCCTCATGTAAAAAGTTGATGATCAACCTAAATTACTCAACAAAAATATAATGTGCTTCAAATGAAAATATATTGAAAAGTCTGTCAACTCATATTCTTGGAAAAGGTGTTTAACATCAATACTAATCTGTGTAACTCTTAAAAGAGTCATTGAGATCATGTGTGTAAGATAAAGATGATTGATTTTGAGTGATATCTGAATATTTGGTTCACCTTTATTAAAACTTAGATTCAGATATGAGTATTGAGTTTAATTTGACAAATTTGGTATACATCAAAATTAAATCAGATTGGTTAAGTTGTCACATCATAACCCTTTATGATAGAAAAGTCTATTCTTCTTAAGACTTATTGTTGTGGTGCAAGCATTAAAATCCCTCATGATCAGATTCTTTCCAGATAGCCTGATCAACATAAATCTTGATATTGATTATTCATTGAGATGTCTTGTGATGATTGTTATCAACTCTTACCTTTCTATCTTCAATCACTTTACTCTCCACACTGTTGGAATCTTCCATCTTGTTTTGCAATCAGCTCTGGTTCTGTGAATTTTTCACCTGGTTCATTCTGTTCATGTAACCAGAATTCAGATTCTTTGTAATGACATATTTCAGATTGATTTATTGGATAACCAGAGTTCATTCCTGCACTTCAGGGAGAGTTATGGGTCATCTGCTTTTAAGGGGAGAGTAGTACATCTTGCATGTTGATAGGGGGAGAGCTGTTTCATTGTCATAAGGGAGAACCTCATTTTAATGAACCATGATTCATTCTCTGACTTTGTGTGCTAGATTTTGTCTCTCAAACCATTTCCTCTCTTTTTGATTATGTCAAAGGGGGAGAATAGTTTGACGAGTCAGTGTGACTCATTATGTTGCCATCATCAAAAAGGGGGAGATTGTTGTGCCCCTTGTGCTTTAATGATTATGTGGTGTTTTAATGATAGCAACATAAATGAGTCACCATATTGTTTTGCTAAGAACATCACATTGAATTATAGCAACATGAATGCATATGACTGATTTATTCTGTGGAGAATGCATGAGTGTGTTATATCTGATCTGTTCTGTGGAGAATGCATGAGTGTGCTAGCTCTGTGGGTCGACCCCCTTCTTAGATGGGTCGACCCCCCTCAAGTCTTTACATCAGATTCGCATGTCTATACATCTCATAAGTAGTTCAGATGGCGTCAACCCATTGAGTCCACGAGGTTGACGCAGCCTTGAAATGCCTCATATGGCTTTGAAGATAAGGCTGGATGCGTTGACGCATGGGGTCACTGCGTCGACCCACTGAACTGACCCAGATCTAACTTCACATCAGGGTGAACTGCTGCGTCGACGCTGTCACGCTGTAGCGTCTCTATGCATTTCTGAAGTCTACACATTTGTTTAGTTGCACGCCACTGTGTTGAGAAAGTCTACACATCAGATTGCCTTGCTTCATGCATAAGTCTATACATCGACTGTTCATCACACACAATAGTCCGAACATCGTTCATGAAGTCTGTACAGCCATTGCTTAAGGCAAGTCTGTACATCGAGTTGAAGGCTGGCTAAGTCTATACATCGTTCGTCTCACATAAGACGCAAAGTCTATACATTGTCTTGGCCGTCGTCTGTCTGCACGTTGCTAAGTCTGTACAATGTCTCACTATTAAAGTCTATATAGACTTCAGTGTCTCATTCAGCGTCTCTCCTTGTGTCTCACTATTCAAGTCTATACAATGCATGCACATTCATGAAGTCTGTACATCGGCTAGGCAGCAAGTCTGTACATTCGCCACCATGCATTAAGGCTCAAGTCTATACATTGCTGCATTGCTTGCATTTGTAAAGTCTATACATTGACTGTTGTCCTGCAGCGTCAACACAAGTCCATACATTACATCGTTGTGTTAAGTCTATACATTCACATTGTCTGCATGTCTGCACGCTAAAGTCTGTACAGAGTCTGTGTCTGTTTGACCAGCAAGTCTGCACAACGTCCGTCTCATTTAGCATCTAAGGCAATGTCTATACACTGGACTTGAAGTCTGTACATTGAGCGTCTCATTGAGCGTCTCATGCAAGTCTATACAACGCATCAGACTAAGTCTGTACATTGAGCGTCTCATTGAGCGTCTCATGTAAGTCTATACAATGCATCAGCAAGTATGTACATTGGACTGTGTTAGGCAAAGTATGTACATCGGACTGTTTCAAGTGAAGTCTGTATAGCGTCATGCATCATTCTTCAAAGTCCATACACTGCACTGTTGCTTGCTCGAGGTGAAGTCTGTACATCCGTCAGTGAACTTCGAAGTCTATACACTGGGATCTTTACCTACGTTTAGTTCTGCAAGTCTATACATTGTGAATGTCTATACATTCGATTGCCTTACATTTCATCAAGTCTGTACAGCCTTTCCTTTGGCAAGTCTGTACATCGCTCATGAAGTCTGAACAATGAGCAAGTCTGTACATCGGACTAGTCTGCATCGGCTAAGTCCATACATTGTCCAGTGCATTGCATGCATCATTCATGAAGTCTATACATCGAGTTGAATGCTGGCTTAGTCTGCACATCATCTGTCTTACTTAGAGTCTCATGCATAACATGAAGTATGTTCATTGCACAGCATTCAAGTCTGTACATCGTGCATCTAGTGTTTCGAAGTCTATACATTGTTGCATGTTGTGTCTGTCTAAGTCTTCACAGTGCTTCTTCATGCATTGAAGTCTGCACATTGCTGCACGCTCATCAAGTCCATACACTGGCATGTCTTTACATTGCCTAGTCTATACACTGGCTGCTAAATGTTCTTCAAAGTCTGCACATTGCATTACACTTTAGCAAGTCTGTACAGCGGTTGCCTTCATATAGGAAGTCTGTACATCGCATAGCTCTGCATATATGAAGTCTATACATTGGGCAGAGTCTATACAATGCATTCGAGTTCATAAAGTCTATACACTACAGTCGAGTTCACAAACTCTATACAGTATGAAGTCTATACACTACATCCTGCAATGTCTGTACAGGGTTTTAGACTTAAACTGATAACTTGATTCTCTATCTGACAGGCACCCTTCGTGAAGCCTAATGAAGGCACGTGATCCAAGGAAGGTCGAGGTGCTCAGATAGTGACACGTGGAAGCAGCCCATCACATGATGCTGCCATGTGGATGAAATTACCTCGGATCTGGAGAATTCTTCGGGCGAGAAATGTGGAAGCCACACGCCCTTATCCAATCTGCTACTGGTATATATATGAGTCTTCTTCTTCGGATGAAGGCAGATCGAATAGTGGCAAAGTATATACAGAGAGAGTAAAAGTTTGAAGCAGCAGAGAGCCACCGAGATCCACAGAGAAGAAAAGCAGAGAAGCAAAGAAAGAGAGTGAAGAAGAGAAAGAAAAAGAAAGAGAGATAGAGTGAGAAAGAGAAAGAAAGAGAGACTGAGTGATCTGAAGAAGAATAAAGGCAGAGAGAAGCTTCGTTCTGAAGATCTGCCTTCACTGGACCGTGGATCAAATCCAGGCCAGTCAGCTCATTCTGAGCCACATTGTGCTTCATTGTTTATAGCCTTCCGATTGCTGTTTATTTCCCATTTTCCTGTTTTCTTTTTGAACATTTCTTCAAGCTGTTAGTCAGCATTTGCAGTGGAGGATTCCACTGGACGGCTAAGCTGTATTTCCCAGCAGAGCAAGCTGTGAGGCTCAGCAGGCGAGGAGGATTCCTCGGACAGCAAGCTGTGAGGCTCAGCGGATTGTATGGCAAGCTGTGATGCCCAGCTGTTCAAGCTGTGAGTCAGCGGAATCCACACTCGTGTTGAGTGTGGGGTGGACGTAGGTCTGCAGGAGCGAACCACCTAAAAACTACTTGTGCACAGTGGTTTGATCTCTTTGTGTGTTTGGCGCTAGATGAATGCATAGGGACGATATGGGTTGATTTTCTATGTGTTCATTTCATTACTGCGCACACTATATGTTTGACAGTGGCATTGAGTGTTTGTTTGATTTGTCTAATTGCTGCGCACATTATATGGTTGCTTAGGAGCACTCTACATATTTGCCTACAGGTTCAATAGATGACTGAATATTTCTTCTAAGTTCGTCTTAGTGCTTTTATTCCGCAGTTCTGAGCACTAGAATTTTAATTGGGTAAAAGTTTTTAAAGGGTATATTCATTCACCCCCCCTCTGAATACATAGCACCGAACCCAACACGTGCAACATCAAGAAGATCTTAAGTCAGGGCTACTATGAGCTTAAAGGGTCACTGAGTGTTGTTCATCTTACTCTTGCTTATCTCGCGGATTACTCGTGCAGGTTGGGCTTAATTGTCTCAACATCTGCCCATTAATAGAGATTTTTCTTTGAGTGATGGGAACTCTTGAGCGATTTAAGAGTTGTGGTGAGTTGACCATCTGATCAAAACTCAGTTGATGCGATGTGTCAAGCACCTGATCAAAAATTGGTGGAGTGATGAGCTAATCATCTGATCAAAACTCAGCTAGTGTGGTGTACCAAGCACTTAATCAAAAACTACTGAAGTGGTGAGTTGAACACTTGATCAAAATTCAACTGGTGTGGTGTGCCATGTATCTGATCAAAAATTAGTGGAGTGGTGAGCTGATCACCTAATCAAAACTCAACTAGATGTGCTTCTTGTAAGAATTGTTGAAAACCCTAGATGTGGTCTAGGTACTGGATGTAGGAACCCAGAAGCAGTGTCCTAACCATTATAAAAATTGTAGTGTCCTCCATAGTGTGGTATGATTTGATTTATCTTTGCCCTCTGTAGTTAGTTTGCCCTTCATGCGTTTCACTCCATGATTTGCTTGACCATTCTATATTTCATAATTATCGAATCTAACTTATATGATTTGTCATTTTAGTTCACATTATTTTCAAGTCTATCTTTTGGGAACATATTTTTGAAGGGCATGATTATTGTGCCACTTTTATTCACCATCCCCCTGGGAGTTTTTCTACTGTTTAACAAATGGTATCAATGCCTTGGTTCTCCAAGAAATAAGTCTAGGGACTTGAAGTACAAGATTTAAGGAAGCAGATCAATGGTCGCAAGCACAAACCACAGATGAAAAGGAAGCACTAGATGTCCTCAATTGCAACATATAGGATAAATATCTAGACGCAATCAGACTAAATGTTCATTGCGTCAACAGGAAGGTAAGTATGATCAACACTTCTCATCTATCCTATGTTGCAAGTAGCCCCAGGAGACTAGCGTTAGATTCTGCCTAAATAGATTGGTTAGGATTAGATATTTCATACTTAGGATAGAGTAGAATTAATAGGATAGTGTGGCGATTTGCTCAAGAAAAGGATGTAGTTGTCTTCAGTAAGACTATTGGAGTCAGATGAAAAGACATAATAGTAATCTCGAAGACACCACACTTTATTCTGAAAAAAAATCTGGATCTAGTTGATGATCTGTGGCCATCCTATCTGACCAATCCTAAGATGTCACGTCCAAAACTATGTTACTTAGATGAATTGTCACGCCTCGAACCGATAGCAACAGGAAGCAGTGCTCGGAACGTGACAGCGAAACAGTCATGTTAATCAGAGTAAAGAAACCAAAGATGAAAATAATAGCAAAGACATCTGGAGGCCGTAATTTGACAAAATATAATTTTTTTTTGATATTGAGAAACTTAATTTTTTTTCCAATTTTTCAATAATAGACTCCAATAAAGAAAACAAGAAAAAGGCAAAAGGACAAGGACATGACTCACGATACTAACTAGACTTAAGAAATAGGAAAAAGAAGACTCCGGTCTCTAAGGCTCTAGGTTCACTCGATCACGCTGGCCGTTCTCATTTTCGAGCGTTCCATCTACCGAGTTACCTGAAAAAAGATTTGGAGAAAAGAGGGGTGAGTGAGAAACTCCATAGGAATTACACTCTATCACCAGACAATATTTAAATAATTTACCATTTCATGAAGATGCATAAACGATGCGTAAAATACAAGTAAAGCAGACTAAATAAACAACACAAATAGATGATTACTAGCATAAGGCTGGAATAGAGATATTGCAGTCAAGATATCAAGAGCAAATAACTAGAACTTCATATGAATGACCATTTATCAAGTCAAGTCATATCACGCAAGCAAGTACTTCACTCATTCAAGCATGTATAGCAAGTATCACGAGAGTGTGGAATGTTATAGACTTAACACGCTAGATAGTACTCGGTGCAATGCCACACCTAGTCATTACATCTCCTCGGGGCATAAGTACACTTCGGGTGCTCCTCCTAGGACCAGACTGGGCCCTTTATAAAGATTGCCTTGGCATTGATTGGTTGGATCAGAGATCCCACGAAATCTAGACATCCACAATATTTAATGGCCAAGAGTTCCAAGGTCAAGGTATGTAGTAAAAGACGATACATGTAGAAAAAAGGAGATTCTTGAAGGACTTCCAAGAAATAAGCTCTTTTAACTAGAAGAATATACATATAAGTCATTATAGGAAATGACTTTTTAAGGAAAGATCATGATGTAAGACCCATCAAAGGTCACGTTCTCGAGGTATAATAGCATGGAGAGGCTATAAGGATTTAACACACAAGAAAGCCATGAAAATAGCGATTTCTGGAAAACTGGCGAGTATGCGGTCAGACTGAGACTGCACAGGAGGAAAAAACGGTCCATGGGAGACCACATTTGAAAAAAAAAATGGTCCAGGTGAAACTGCCACACGGTCACAGGCCTGGGCGAGATTCAGTCAACTTCTAAGATCTCCCAGTTGACCTAAGTCAAACTTTGACTGAAACATAGTTCAGTCTACCAGACCATGTCAATTGGGGTCACTTAGGATCGACCTAGACAGAGCCAAGTCGTCCTAGAACGGGCTAGGCGACTGGACAGAAACCAGTTCACAAACCAGACAGGAAGGGGAAAGTGGTCATGGGCTTAGCCGCTACATCAAGTAGCGATCCAACTAAGGCCGCATATTGGACAGAGTCGGGCAGAACTGCGGTTGCCCAAGATCACAATTTCCAATCGAGTCGGTAAGGTTCAGGCTTTAGGGTACAACCTGCCCGGCGTCTTAGTGGGAATCCCAGGCTCGCGGGGGCTTACGGAGGCCTTGAAACATGAACACCTAGTCCCGCGAAAGGAATATCTGACGGAGAGGTATTCAATGCCCAAGAATTAAGATGTCATAAACATCAGAAAACGGGTATAATCGGTCCAGTCGACGCCACCGGAATGGCACGACCTTGAAACAAGTTCTAACTATAAAATTTTGCAAACTAAACATGTTACTCTACTCTTTTTCAATAATTTTATAATACATGAATGATGAACATGAAATGACAATTTTATGAAAGAGAATTAGACTTTAATCAAATGTTTCATGAGTCCTAATCATTAGTGTATTTATATAACGTAATTAACCCTAATAGCATGCTGTTGAACAGGGAAAGACATAACATAATACGCCAAAAAAATGATCAACACTTTCATCGAAACAGGGATAAAATGGCCTATAATAGGACCGCCATAAGCATTAGACGGTCAAGAGAGAACCGCTAACCTTGATTAGCGGTCAACTTACGACCGCTAGAGTGAAAAATGCGAAAAATAGGGCCTTGCGGTCTATCGGGTGGCCGCTAGACCTATAAGCGGTCTATCGGGAGGCCACTAAGGCAAGCGTAACCCTCAAACCAACAAAACGGTCTGTCAGGCGACCGCTAAGGCAAGTGGCGGTCACTGAAAGAGCCGCTACCCAGTCCCCGCCCTGGCCTCTGGCGAGTCCCGACACACCTTACTTGTATCACAAAATTTGTGCAGTATGGTGAACCAAAATTGGGTAAATCAGTGTCCAAAGAAAGGTAACAAAACTTTGAACATGATGGCAATGTTTAATTAGAACTTTATCTTGCTAAATTCAAACAACAGATCGATGCAAATGGAACTAGCATGGTCAGTGCCCTAATTGACATGCTTCCAATAAAAACTGAAATACGAACTCCATACTAAACCAAAATTAGGGCTTTTGAAATCAAATGAAAGAGGACTTGAAGGCACACAAAATGATGCATGTTAATTAATCTTTAGCCTGAGAGAAACCTACTGATTAGCATCAAAACTTGGACGGTGCGAAGAAAACCCTAATCGTGAACCCTTGCCGTTCCTCGCCGAAATTCACCCTCGATCGCCCACAATCGACCCTGCCGCTGGCTAGAAGTTCAAATAGAGGTCTAAGGTTGACAAAGCCCTCAATTTATAGGGTGAATAGATGCTTCTAGAGGTCGAATTGGCTTAGAGAGTCTAATGGGGAAAAATCGGCGAAAAGCTCAGAATTTGACCAAATCTGCCGTTGTCACCGTCGAAAGGAGCCTCTAGGGTTAGGGTTTTCGAAGGGAAATTGGGCTTCTATGATGGACCTAGCGATTGGGATTGGTTTAGGCTCGATTGGTTGAGAATTGGGCTCGAATTGGATCAATCTAGGTTGAACCATTAAGAACAACGAATTTGGGCTAAAATCTCTTTAATTTGACCTAATTAAATTTTTATTAGGGGTCGGCCCAATTGACAATATTGTTAAACATTTCGTTCCCTATAAGAATATAATTTTTCTATATTTTCATAAATTGGTCAAAACTTTGGTCTACGGGTGATCTTCAATTAATTCAATATATATTTATTAAATTCTAATTATCGTAAAAAAATCAATTGCATCTTGAAATATGAATTTCTTTTTATGGTCATTGTAGAAAAATAATAATTATTATTTTTTAATATAATTTTGCCACTTACACAATATATATATATATATATATATATATATATATATATATAATGTCCTTTAATTAAGGAAATTACAGAAGTACTTAAATGACAGGTTAATTTGGAAAATAAATATTTTAATCTTTTTCAATATATTGGTCTCACTCTTCATCGGGTCGAAATTCAATTATTCATTCATTTTTGAAAAACTTATTTTCCTTTTCTTTTTTTTACTCATCATTTTTTAATTATTCTTTTAAGATTAACTTACAACTTAATTCACAACACGTTTATCATATATTTTGTAAGACCCCAAATTCCTTAGAAATTTATTTAGAAAGTTATTTGTAATTATTTGGAATTTATTTGAAGTTATTCGAAATTAATGAGAATTATCCAAATTAATTAGATTAATTAATTAATTAATAGAATAAGTCATTTTTCTACTATTTTCTAAAAATCCCCAAAAATCACATCTTGTAGAATTAATTTTGTTTATCAACTTTGTCTTCTACAATTAAGCCTAATACAATCGTTTATTAAGCCGAATTAGCGAACTAATTCTTCCGAACTTAATATTTAATTAATTACGGAATAGTAGAAATGGAATTTTATCTAACATATAAAAATTCATAAAAATAGTAATTAAATAATAGATGCTTCGACTAACACTTTTATATTCTTGGAGTAAGCCTAATTAAATCATTATCTAGGCCTAATCAGTGGATTAAGCCTGACTTATAACCCACCTAACCCAAATTCGAATTTACTATTCACCCAAACTTTGAACATCAAATTCGAGCTTGATTCTCAACCAAATGGGGTGATTCCAGAGGCAAATGAA
Organism: Amorphophallus konjac; assembly: GCA_022559845.1. Taxonomy (NCBI): domain Eukaryota; kingdom Viridiplantae; phylum Streptophyta; class Magnoliopsida; order Alismatales; family Araceae; genus Amorphophallus; species Amorphophallus konjac. The sequence continues at coordinate 177,323,050 of CM040121.1, forward strand.
AGGTATTACATAAAGGAACATTTACCCTCAATCAATTTGAGGTAAACTTAGCCCCAAAACGTGCTGCCGACATAGTTAGGTCAAGTCAAGGATTTCGGCGCCGTTTCTAAACTCGTAGCTTGTAGCAGCAAATACTCCCAATTCAGAAGGCTCCAGAAGCTCTATGAGCTATCAAAATGAAGCCCTACGAGTCTTCTTTCATTTGGCTGCTGTGGGGTTCGCTGAAATTTCGGATCTGGAGAGATCTAGTTCGATTTGTGAAGGTCGGTCAGCAGGCCGTTGGCTTCCCTTCATCCTTCTTTGATCAATCGATTAAGGTAGGAATTATCAACTAAATCTTGATCATGAGTATAGCAAATTGTACCTCTCATCGAGCTCTTTCCATTGGTGGCAAAAGCCCCAATTTTAATTAGGTATCCGTGGAGATATCGAAGTTTTAGTGAGGTGCTGTCAAGTTGTTCTTTATTCTAGGTTTCGAGTTCCTTCTTCAATTTGAGGTAGGTGATACCAGCCCAATTTCTAATTAACATACATGAATGTAATCAATAGCATGTTAGCTTTCTTTTGACATCAAAATCCCCAATTTTTATAGATCATGTCTAGAGTATTTCGTGTGTTATTAGAAACATGCTAGCAAGCTAGACTTTACTTGTGTTCTTCATAGAATATGTTGTATTTCATTGGATTCCTATCGAAATTCGTGATTTAAAATTATGTTTCATGACCCTAAGATGCATATTAATGACCCTAGAGTCTATGGTTATGATCCCAATACTTTTAGACCCCAAATTCTTGGAGTTTTATGAAGCTTTTTGGGTCTGGAAACCCAGGGGTCGACCCGTGGGTCGACCCATTTCAGCCCTGCAAGCAGCAGCTTGCTGCCTTGCAGGGGTCGACCCAATGGGTCGACCCATGCAGCCAGGAAGCCAGGGGTCGACCCAGGGGTCGACCCATCCCTGGAATTTTTCCAGGGGTCGACCCAAAGGGTCGACCCATGCATTGTAAACCCATTTTTTTGATGATTTGACCCGGGGATCAATCCGGATCATCGGGGAATCAAACCATTCAACCTAAACACTTTGAAAACTACATTTTTGAGGAACTAATGACCTATTCATGTACCCTTTTAGTTTCAATTAACATTGGTCCATACATGCAAACTTAGTATAAAAACACACCGTTTATCATCTTCATTTTCAATGCATACAAGATTAAATAGAAACCCACATAATTAGTGGTTAATGGTGTAACTAAATCTCTGTTAATGCATTCTATTTCACTCCTGTGGGAGTTGTTCTTTGCCTTATCATCTTGAATCAGCTTCTTGGCAATTGTCTTAATGCAAATGATAATGGTTAAATCATGATATCTTAACTTGATGATTAGGATTAATATGTTGATTAGCTTGTTTGATTGCTGCTGTTGTACAGTAGCGCAGCACGATTAACTCTTGTTGTGACTGGATTTCAATCTCCTTGATGATTATACTTACCTTGAAATTCTGGAAATGAATCTCCTTCCTACTTGAAGTTGTTATTGCTACTTAGTTTAAACATTGGAATTCTGGCCATAAACTGTGGAAGTCTAGATTCGTGGGATCTTTGATCCAAAGAAATCAATGCCTGGCAAACAATTAAGGGCTCGGTCTAGTCCTGGGAAGAGCGCCCGAACACTACGTGTACCCCTGGGAGGTGAATGACTAGGTGTGACATTTGGCACCAGTACTTGACATGTGTTAAATCTAGGACTGTCCACTACTCTCTCCACTACTCTCTACATTACTTTCTACTACTTTTCACTTTCCACTCGTCACTGTTCTATACTCTACTTGTGGTTGCTGTACTTGCTCATTACTTAGACGTGGAAATGAAATTACATACGTGCTTGACATGACTTGAATCGACTTGATATGGCCAACTTTTTATCGTTGTCTCCTGTAGTAAATTCTTGTCTTACTATTTTATTCATTATATTTCTTGACCTTGCAAGATCTTTGAATTTCGTTTCATCATCGTTATCTTTTTATCGTTTTTATCATTTGTAGCATGACATTTTGAAAAATGTAATTAAACTGTTAATCACTTATACATGTCTGTTATTTCCTACTGAGCGTTAGCTCACACCCCGTTGTTTCCCCCTTTCCAGGCTTTTCAGGTGACGTGCTTACCGATGGGGAAGGGCAGGAGTGATGTCTTGAGTGTATCAGTTCTAGTGTGTTAGTAGTGTGTTATCCTTCTTTAGTTGTGTTTTGGAGAGCTTTTAGTCTCAGTCATGTTATTGAGTTTTAGTGGTTGATTATTCCAGTTGTATTAAGTTGAACTTGAGGATTATTGTATTAGTCGTGGTTTATTAATGATCTTTTAGCATTTCCATCTTGTAGCACTTGTGTATTGTTTTAGATTTAGTTCCCTCTCTTGCTAGCGTGTCCCTAACTGTACGTCCCGATACTTCCGCCTTGTTCGGGGCGTGACAGTTTAGTTGGTATCAGAGCCCTAGGTTTCACATTCCTAGGTTTCCTAAGTTTAAGTTTTCTTGCATTGCATCCCAATAACCGGTATATAAAAAGGTGTTGCCCGAACGTTAGGCTATGCCTATCGGAAAGGTCGCACACTTGCGCGAGTGGTCTTCGGACCGATTACCTCTGCCAGGTACCGAGTTTTTGGTCGTGTCTAGGTGCACTAGATCCCTAACCTTGTAAAAGTTTAAGACCTGACCTGTGAGATTGGGTAGAACTTGGGTTAAGTTCGTTTCTTAATCGTGTAATTATCTATCTTATTTGAACCTAAGTAACCTATTTCTCGTGTAGATGGCAGCTGATCGTGCTGAATGGAGGAACCTGCAGCGTACGGTTCAAGGCCTTACTCAGGCCCTTCAGCAAGTAGCTCAGGCAGGAGCGGCACAGCATGGCACCGGTGATCTATACCGGAACTTTCGCGGAATGAATCCGCCTAGATTCGCTGGTTCGACTGACCCTGACCAAGCCGAGCACTGGCTAGATGAGATGGGGAGAATCTTTGAAGTTATGCAATGTACCAACCAGGAGCGTGTCCTTTTGTCCACATTTCAATTGGAACATGATGCACGTACTTGGTGGGATTCTATCAAGGCAACTCTCGGAGATCGGCAAGTTATGTGGGAAGAGTTCGAGGAATTCTTCAACAGCAAGTATTTTTCCGATAGAGTGCAAGAGAAGAAAGCGGCAGAGTTCGCGGCCTTGAAACAGCGAGGTTTGTCCGTGGCAGAGTATGAGGCTCAATTCGCACGGCTTTCTCGATATGCTACACATCTCATTTCCACCGAGAAGATGAAGGCGAAGCGCTTTCTCAATAGTTTGAAGCTTCATTATATCAACCAATTGGCACCGATGGAGATTTCCACTTATTCCGAGATGGTAAGGAAAGCGCAAGTTCTGGAGGATACTCTTGAGATGACGGAGAGAATCCGTGGGAAAGGCACCAAGAAAGAATTACCTACGGGTTCCGGGAGTGTCAAACCCGGGTATACCAAGAAGAGACCTGTTAGTGGACCTGGTTCGTGGAGCGGGTCCGGATCGTGGAAAGGCAAGATGCCGAGGCATGAAGACAAGAAGCCTGGCCCTATTGTTCCATTTAAGGGCGTGTGCAACTATTGTGATCGTCCGGGTCACAAGATAGAGGAGTGCTGGCGCAAGCTAGGCGCCTGTTTGCGATGTGGAAGCAAGGAGCACCGTATCCCCAATTGTCCTCTCATATCGGAACAAGCTACACCGGCAAAACCTCTAGTCTTCAAGAAACCACAAGGCAAGCTTCAAGCTTTACATGCAGAGGAAACTGGGATTTCTGATGATGGCGGACTCGTCGAAGGTAATCTTACTATAATCGATAAGCCCGCATTTGCTCTCTTTGATACTGGTGCAACACATTCTTTTATTTCACGGAGATTTGCTAAGTCATTAGCTGTGGAACCTGTTTTGATGAATACTCCGTTAGAGATTTCAACCCCTATTGGCACTAGATCAACAATCCAGTATTTCTATCCTTCTAGTAAGGTTATGATTGGTGAACAGAACTTTCCAGCAGATTTGGTCTGCATGGATATGAAGGATTATGATGTAATCCTAGGAGCAGATTGGTTGGCTAAGTATGAGGCTAATGTTCACTGTAGTTCTAGCTCAGTGACTTTTACTGGACATTCTGGTTTATCTTTTACGGGAGTCAAGCACCATAACTCCGTACCACTCATTTCGGCTCTTCGAGCTGATAAGCTTTTGAGGCATGGGTGTGAGGCATTTCTAGCCTTTGTTTGTGCAACCCCTGAGCAACAGATTGAGATCAAGGACATTCCTGTTGTCCAAGATTTTCCTGATGTCTTTCCAGAGGAACTACCAGGACTTCCGCCTGAGCGGGAAGTTATCTTTTCTATTGATCTTATTCCTGGCACAGCTCCTATTTCTAAGGCTGAGGGAACTGAAGCAACATATAACGCCCCGTACTCTATACCGTCGAGGTATTGTCCGCTTTGGCCTACCGGCCTCACGGTTTTATCCCTTTTTAACAGTGATCGGCTCCAGAATGAGGGACTTCCCGGGCAGGTCACCCATCCCAGTACTACTCCCCATTAAGCACGCTTAACTTCGGAGTTCTTTCCAAGAACTGAGCCGATACTCGAAAAGGCGCCTCGATGATATAGAGTACAACTTAGCTATATTTGAGGGTGTTACAATCTACCCCTCTTATATAGGCGACGTCCTCGTCGCTGGGCACATATAGCACGCAATCATGCAATCAAGCCCCCAGGCAGGTAGGACTCTAGAGGTGGCCCCTACAGGCTCAAGAGGTGGCTCCCACTATGTAGCACTTTGCTCCATTACGGACTCAAGAGGTGGCTCCCATAGCGTAGCACTTTGCCCTGCATGGCACTTAGTTCCCACACTTCCGGCTGGGGTATAGCTCTGATACCATTCTATAACGCCCCGTACTCTATACCGTCGAGGTATTATCCGCTTTGGCCTACCGGCCTCACGGTTTTATCCCTTTTTAATAGTGATCGGCTCCAGAATGAGGGACTTCCCGGGCAGGTCACCCATCCCAGTACTACTCCCCATTAAGCACGCTTAACTTCGGAGTTCTTTCCAAGAACTGAGCCGATACTCGAAAAGGCGCCTCGATGATATAGAGTACAACTTAGCTATATTTGAGGGTGTTACACAGCAACTGATGGAATTACTCGAGAAGGGTTTTATTCGTCCTAGTACTTCTCCGTGGGGAGCCCCTGTGTTATTCGTCAGGAAGAAAGATGGTTCGATGAGGTTGTGCATTGATTATCGGCAAATAAACCAGCAGACTGTCAAGAACAAATATCCCTTGCCGAGGATTGACGAGTTATTTGACCAGATAGCGGGAGCTCAATATTTCTCTAAGATCGATCTTCGATCTGGATATCACCAGTTGCGGATTAAAGAAGAGGACATTTATAAAACAGCTTTCCGCAGCAGGTATGGTCATTTTGAATTTGTCGTTATGCCTTTTGGTCTAACGAATGCTCCAGCAGCTTTCATGCAGTTGATGAACGATGTATTTCGGCCCTATCTTGATCAATGGGTCGTGGTCTTTATTGATGACATCTTGATCTATTCCAAGAGTGAATTGGAGCATGCTGAGCATCTGAGAATGGCATTGCAACTATTGAAAGATCATCAGCTATATGCTAAGTTCAGTAAGTGTGAGTTCTGGCTACAAGAAGTGTCCTTTCTCGGACATATTATCACCAAGGAAGGTATTTCTGTTGATCCTTCGAAGATTGAGGCAGTGAAGAATTGGGAGCAACCTACTAGTGCAACTGAAGTTAGAAGTTTTCTAGGCCTGGCAGGCTATTACCGAAGATTTATTCAAGATTTCTCCAAGATTGCAGTACCTATGACAAGATTAACCCGCAAGGAGAACAAGTTTGATTGGTCAGATGATTGTCAGCGAAGCTTTCAGACTCTGAAGGAGTGTTTGACTACTGCACCTGTTTTGGCTTTACCTTCTGGTGAAGGAGGATTCGTTGTTTATACTGATGCTTCATGTATTGGCTTAGGCTGTGTACTCATGCAGCATGGGAAGGTGATTGCCTATTCCTCTAGGCAGTTGAGGAAGCACGAAGATAATTATCCTGTTCATGATTTGGAACTTGCTGCAGTCGTGTTTGCTTTGAAGATATGGAGGCATTACTTGTATGGAGAAACCTTTACAGTGTTTTCAGATCATAAGAGTTTGAAGTACTTATTTTCTCAAAAGGAACTCAACATCAGGCAGCGGAGATGGTTGGAGTACTTGAAAGACTTCGACTTCTCGATTGAGTATCATCCTGGCAAAGGTAATGTTGTGGCAGATGCATTAAGCCGGAAGCCGGTAGCTAGATTGTCAAGTCTCATGTTACAAGAATGGAGATTGTTGGAACAATTATCTAGTCTGGATCTCAATATTGAAAATGATCGGATCTTGATTGCTCAGATTCAACTTAAACCTGAAATATTGATAGAGATCAAGTCCTTGCAAGATAATGATCCCGAGTTGGTAGAGATCAAGGGAAGCTTGAGTAGCAGACCTGATTTCATGTTGGCCGATGATGGTAGATTATTATTTAAAGGTAGAACTTGTGTTCCGGATGAGGCTACAATAAAGAACAAAATCCTTGAGGAAGCCCATAGATCCAGATATACCATTCATCCTGGAGGCACTAAGATGTACCGAGATTTGAAAAGGTCCTTTTGGTGGCCGAATATGAAAAGAGAAGTTGCAAATTTTGTGAGCAGATGTTTGGTATGTCAGCAAGTTAAGGCCGAACATTTCAGACCAGCAGGGAAATTGAAACCACTCGACATACCCCAATGGAAGTGGGAAAGTATTGGCATGGATTTCATTATGGGTCTACCTAGGACTCGTGGTGGATTTGATGCGATATGGGTGATTGTCGATCGATTGACAAAGTCGGCTCATTTCTTACCAATTAAGTCCAAGTGGACGATTGATGTATTGGCTGCTTTGTATATAAAGGAAGTGGTGAGATTGCATGGTATTCCAGTGAATATAGTATCTGATCGAGACCCCAGATTTACTTCACATTTCTGGAAGGGACTGCAAGAGTCTTTGGGTACTCGTCTGAATTTTAGTACTGCTTTTCATCCACAGACAGATGGACAGACTGAAAGAACCAATCAGATAGTGGAAGATATGTTGCGAGCTTGCATGATTGATTTCGGTGGTAATTGGAGTGAGCATTTGGCATTAATTGAATTCGCCTACAATAACAGCTATCAGTCTAGCATTCAGATGACTCCTTTTGAAGCACTATATGGTAGAAGTTGTCGTTCCCCGTTGTGTTGGGACGAGGTAGGTGTGAAACAGTGGCTTGGACCAGATCTTGTTTCGGAATCATCACAGAACATCCGTGTTATCCGAGACCGGTTACAAGTAGCCCAGTCAAGACAGAAGAGTTATGCCGACAACAGGAGAAGGGATTTGAAATTTCAGGTTGGCGAGCATGTGTTCTTAAAGGTCTCTCCGACGAGAGGGATCCAAAGATTTGGCATTCATGGCAAGCTGAGTCCGAGGTACATTGGTCCATTCGAGATTCTAGATAGAGTGGGAGAGGTGGCATACAGACTGGCTTTACCACCGCATTTGTCTGGCGTACATAATGTTTTCCATGTGTCTATGTTACGGAAATATGTGTACGATCCCACTCATATCATTCAACAAGTGGATTTTGAACTGAAGGAAGATTTGACCTATGAGGAAAGACCTGTCAAGATTCTGGACCGGAAGCATCAGCAACTCCGGAATCGTTCGATACCGATGGTCAAGATTCAGTGGAGTCGGCGTGGGACCGAAGAAGCTACATGGGAATCCGAAGAGACTATGCGAAAGCGGTATCCCGATCTATTCTAGGTGAGCAATCTTTTTCTACTCTCAGTTTTAGTGCAGTGAATTTGGAGGACCAAATTCCTTTAAGTAGGGGAGGGTGTAAGACCCCAAATTCCTTAGAAATTTATTTAGAAAGTTATTTGTAATTATTTAGAATTTATTTGAAGTTATTCGAAATTAATGAGAATTATCCAAATTAATTAGATTAATTAATTAATTAATAGAATAAGTCATTTTTCTACTATTTTCTAAAAATCCCCAAAAATCACATCTTGTAGAATTAATTTTGTTTATCAACTTTGTCTTCTACAATTAAGCCTAATACAATCGTTTATTAAGCCGAATTAGCGAACTAATTCTTCCGAACTTAATATTTAATTAATTACGGAATAGTAGAAATGGAATTTTATCTAACATATAAAAATTCATAAAAATAGTAATTAAATAATAGATGCTTCGACTAACACTTTTATATTCTTGGAGTAAGCCTAATTAAATCATTATCTAGGCCTAATCAGTGGATTAAGCCTGACTTATAACCCACCTAACCCAAATTCGAATTTACTATTCACCCAAACTTTGAACATCAAATTCGAGCTTGATTCTCAACCAAATGGGGTGATTCCAGAGGCAAATGAAAGGTATTACATAAAGGAACATTTACCCTCAATCAATTTGAGGTAAACTTAGCCCCAAAACGTGCTGCCGACATAGTTAGGTCAAGTCAAGGATTTCGGCGCCGTTTCTAAACTCGTAGCTTGTAGCAGCAAATACTCCCAATTCAGAAGACTCCAGAAGCTCTATGAGCTATCAAAATGAAGCCCTACGAGTCTTCTTTCATTTGGCTGCTGTGGGGTTCGCTGAAATTTCGGATCTGGAGAGATCTAGTTCGATTTGTGAAGGTCGGTCAGTAGGCCGTTGGCTTCCCTTCATCTTTCTTTGATCAATCGATTAAGGTAGGAATTATCAACCAAATCTTGATCATGAGTATAGCAAATTGTACCTCTCATCGAGCTCTTTCCATTGGTGGCAAAAGCCCTAATTTTAATTAGGTATCCGTGGAGATATCGAAGTTTTAGTGAGGTGCTGTCAAGTTGTTCTTTATTCTAGGTTTCGAGTTCCTTCTTCAATTTGAGGTAGGTGATAACAGCCCAATTTCTAATTAACATATATGAATGTAATCAATAGCATGTTAGCTTTCTTTTGATATCAAAATCCCCAATTTTTATAGATCACGTCTAGAGTATTTCGTGTGTTATTAGAAACATGCTAGCAAGCTAGACTTTACTTGTGTTCTTCATAGAATAGGTTGTATTTCATTGGATTCCTATCGAAATTCGTGATTTAAAATTGTGTTTCATGACCCTAAGATGCATATTAATGACCCTAGAGTCTATGGTTATGATCCCAATACTTTTAGACCCCAAATTCTTGGAGTTTTATGAAGCTTTTTGGGTCTGGAAACCCAGGGGTCGACCCGTGGGTCGACCCATTTCAGCCCTGCAAGCAGCAGCTTGCTGCCTTGCAGGGGTCGACCCAATGGGTCGACCCACAGCCTGCAGGGGTCGACCCATCCCTGGAATTTTTCCAGGGGTCGACCCAAAGGGTCGACCCATGCATTGTAAACCCGTTTTTTTTTATGATTTGACCCGGGGATCAATCCGGATCATCGGGGAATCAAACCATTCAACCTAAACACTTTGAAAACTACATTTTTGAGGAACTAATGACCTATTCATGTACCCTTTTAGTTTCAATTAACATTGGTCCATACATGCAAACTTAGTATAAAAACACACCGTTTATCATCTTCATTTTCAATGCATACAAGATTAAATAGAAACCCACATAATTAGTGGTTAATGGTGTAACTAAATCTCTGTTAATGCATTCTATTTCACTCCTGTGGGAGTTGTTCTTTGCCTTATCATCTTGAATCAGCTTCTTGGCAATTGTCTTAATGCAAATGATAATGGTTAAATCATGATATCTTAACTTGATGATTAGGATTAATATGTTGATTAGCTTGTTTGATTGCTGCTGTTGTACAGTAGCGCAGCACGATTAACTCTTGTTGTGACTGGATTTCAATCTCCTTGATGATTATACTTACCTTGAAATTCTGGAAATAAATCTCCTTCCTACTTGAAGTTGTTATTGCTACTTAGTTTAAACCTTGGAATTCTGGCCATAAACTGTGGAAGTCTAGATTCGTGAGATCTTTGATCCAAAGAAATCAATGCCTGGCAAACAATTAAGGGCTCGGTCTAGTCCTGGGAAGAGCGCCCGAACACTACGTGTACCCCTGGGAGGTGAATGACTAGGTGTGGCATTTGGCACCAGTACTTGACATGTGTTAAATCTAGGACTGTCCACTACTCTCTCCACTACTCTCTACATTACTTTCTACTACTTTTCACTTTCCACTCGTCACTGTTCTATACTCTACTTGTGGTTGCTGTACTTGCTCATTACTTGGACGTGGAAATGAAATTACATACGTGCTTGACATGACTTGAATCGACTTGATATGGCCAACTTTTTATCGTTGTCTCCTGTAGTAAATTCTTGTCTTACTATTCTATTCATTATATTTCTTGACCTTGCAAGATCTTTGAATTTCGTTTCATCATCGTTATCTTTTTATCGTTTTTATCATTTGTAGCATGACATTTTGAAAAATGTAATTAAACTGTTAATCACTTATACATGTCTGTTATTTCCTACTGAGCGTTAGCTCACACCCCGTTGTTTCCCCCTTTCCAGGCTTTTCAGGTGACGCGCTTACCGATGGGGAAGGGCAGGAGTGATGTCTTGAGTGTATCAGTTCTAGTGTGTTAGTAGTGTGTTATCCTTCTTTAGTTGTGTTTTGGAGAGCTTTTAGTCTCAGTCATGTTATTGAGTTTTAGTGGTTGATTATTCCAGTTGTATTAAGTTGAACTTGAGGATTATTGTATTAGTCGTGGTTTATTAATGATCTTTTAGCATTTCCATCTTGTAGCACTTGTGTATTGTTTTAGATTTAGTTCCCTATCTTGCTAGCGTGTCTCTAACTGTACGTCCCGATACTTCCGTCTTGTTCGGGGCGTGACATATTTCCTTTTCCCATATTTTTATTTCAATATATATTTTATATTTTTAATTTTATCTTTTATTAATTAACTGGGGTGTTACATGAATGGATGAGATCTATATTGATCTAATTATCTCAAGCTACATCAATACCTATATATTCATCCTTAGCCATAAGCAATCCACTCATCCCATTCAGCACTTGAGAAAGTGTTTCTTCGAGTAGCCATTCCACTCTATCTGTATGTCTCTAGGTAATCCAAGTCCACCTTTCTTCTCAACATTCAAATCTAAGGAGTTTCTTGCATACCTGGTTACCATCTTTGGAGAAATCAACTTTAACATAGATGAAACAGAAGAAGTCAAAAAAGGAGGCAACAAAGAAAAAGATATCGAACAAGAAAGTTCTATTGAGTAAACAAGGAAGATCAGATGTCTACTAATAGAGCAAGATGAAGATCAAGAAGAATCATGGAGATAAATCTATTGGGATCGAAAAATACGTAACATACTCTCCATATATGGTAATGGTAGCATTGGAAGAGTAATTTCACTACTCTTCCTCCTTGATCATGGATAGAAGAATAAGGAGGTGATAGTGCAAAACCCTATTCTCGGTGATGGAAAAGAAGAAGATTTTTCTCAGAATCATCGATCTCTATTGAATAGCAGTATAGTAAGAACCAGAGCACTAAAACTAACTCAATGTACTCCTTGATGTAACTAAATCAAAGTCTAATCGAGTAAATACATCATGTGATGAGTTTTTAAATTGCTGGTTTCTTGTGAATAAATGCTAAATTAACTTAGGCTATGTGCACTATGAATTCTTCTGATTTTAATGCCCATTTTTCAGCTGATCCTACACTCTTCTGGTAAAGTAATCGAAAACTCAAAAAACTTTATCCCAATTAGTAACTCATCTTCAATATAGGAACTTTTTGCCTCCATGACTTACCATGCTATAGGATACATCTACATCATCTTGAAAGCTTGCATAAGATAATGTTCTCTCATCTGTAAGATGAGTAGACTGCCATCAGAGGAAAGACTCTATACTCTAAGATAAAACTAGATTGGCTGGAGAATAGAGAGAAGAAGATAGAAGTTGAAGACCTGATCAAAAATCATGCGAAAAGGAACATGTTGACTATAGATTGTTGAAGCATGACTGAACAAAGAATATATATATATAACCATATGACAGAAGAAGGTAAACAAGAACCTTGTGAACCAAGGGAGATGAAAGATTGAACTAAGAACCTCTTGTGCAAATTAAGATAGAGTAAGTGGGCGATAAAAGTTAATAGAAGAAATCTTCATTCAAAAATTCATTGAAACCTATGCATATTTATGAATTGGATCCATACTCATCATATATGCCCAATCATGTTGTAACTAGGCACTTCTTAGAAATCAACAAGAGATATCTCTCTTGAATAAAATCTATAAGTCACAGCCAAAAAGAGTCATTTCCCTTATCTCATTAGTCAAAATCCCTTTGAAAAAGGCCTCTATACTCACTCTTCAACTTTATCCCGTCACAATAGGAGATTCCTTAAGCAGTGATATCTCCTACTCTAGCATGAGTCTAGTTGAAGTTTCCATCCCACTCTCTATTGAATAAAAGAGAGAGATATTCAATAGTTGGTTTCTAAATCTTCAAACCTATGCTCTCAGATGCTATAGAAGAATTCATCTCCTTTTCACATAATTTGATCTCTTGCATACCTTCTAGTTGAAGATAATCATGGTAAGGTTACATTATTCGAATTCATTCACATTTGTGGAAGGAATGGGAACAAGAAGCCAAAAGGATTATAGAGCCAGATTCTTAAAGACAAAAGAAGATCTGAGAAGATGGGAGAAGAACTGATAGATTATCATCTCACTTATGAAGCTTTTGAAGCCCTATGCTTTTCCTCCCTCAAATAAGCACAAAAGATATGACACTTAGTATAACGACCCGAGAATCCGATTACCGGGAATGCCCGATAACCCGAGACTCGCACCGCCACCCACGAGCCCGAAGACTCGGAAGGGTTAGAAGGATGGTGTGGAAACTATACAAGTATCATAAATAATTGCAGAAATTAAACAGTTTATATAATTAAGCAAAAAATAAACAACATTTTAATTAATACATGATCCACAGGATAACAATAAAATAACAACAGTAGTCCACAACTAGTACAGAGACAAGAAAGAAAAGTACAGCTACACGGGACATACCCCGACTCTGACCTCTGGCACTAACGCTGGGTGCCTGAACCACGCTGAGCCTCAGATGCGCTCCCCTGAAGTTGCGCCTCGCCTGAAACACGGTGAAAACATGCAGGGAATGAGTCTCAGAACAAGACTCAGTAGGGATCACTCGAACCCTACCTCGCAAACGGAGAAACCGCTACGCTAGCAGTAAGCGAGTACCTCGAAAAGGGAAGCCCTGCCATCTACAAAATACCGGTCTCACGGCACAAAAACTAACACACGTGCCACGGGGAAACGACCGAGACTCAATGGTCAACCCGACCAAAAACCCGAAGGTCGAAGTCACAACGACTGACAGTCTGACACTCCGAACTCGACAGGAGTACCTCCCACTAGAGCACAGTCGGTAGCGTCCCCTGACGTCTTACACCGCACCGCAGGTGAACTGCCTAGCGTGGTAGCGCCTACAAGAGGCACGGACACCGAACAAGTAACCACAAACAAGTGACTAGCTGGAGTCACGCCTGTCGGCGTGGGTCCAACCGCCCCCAACCACGTGTGCACACACAGACCGTACGTCCTAGGTCTGGCCTCTAACTTGTTTTCCCCTGGAGCCGGACTCTAGATACCGACGAGGGGCCCGACGAAAACTAGTCTAAAAATCATCCTCAGGGTAGCCTCTCCACCACTCCCTGGTGGGTCCACTCGCGTGCAGACAGGTTACGACTAGTGGAGGGTCACTGAAGGAGTAGACTCTCAAGTCAACGGAAAACAACGTCACAACCGGACGGTACAAGGAACGCCTCTCGTACCAACACCGTCGCACGGTGACACAAGCCGACAACGACATCTTCCGGTACCACTCAGTACGACGAGAGACACGCCGACATGACCCGTCCCCTTGAACGGTCCACCCTGGGCCGCTCAGGGATGTGCGATCGCACAGGGACTGCGCCAGGTTAAACGGCCAGCACGGGACCGTTCTACCCCAGGTCCAAACGGGCAGAAGAACGGCCAACATGGACCCGTTCAATAGATGTGCCGCCAGCTTCTGGCCGCACGTGGGTGAGGAACGGTCAGCTCCTGGCCGCTCGTCTCCCAACGGTAATAAACCTGAATGGCTAGTCCTTAGCCACACTTGGGAAGGGCGGCTACGGTTTCTCCGTTCGAGGGTTGTGCGGTCCAGATATGACCGCACACCGAGGCAACGACACCAGATGATGTACGGCCAGCACCTGGCCACACGAAGGGTTATGCGGCCAGCTCCTGGCCGCACACCCTGGTGCACTGTATAACGGTAATAATTAATGGTCGAAAACCCAGGGTTGGGCGATCGTCATGGGGCCGCACCTTAGGATATGCGGTCCCACGACAGACCGCACAAGCCCACTACGCGCCGAGCCCCAGCCACAATACACCGAGCTGATGGACGGCCAGAACGGGGCCGCACAAGGGTTGTGCGGGCCCTGGTTTGATCGCACATCGCTCACTAGCGCGAAAACGGCGAACCTCACCGGAATCGCCCATTTCGACCCCAAAACAAGCCCCACGAAGGGGGAAACGGTCCCGCCTAGCATGCTCCTAAGCCCTTAAACTGCGGAATCGGGGCTTAAAACGGTGGATCGAACGAACTCTCCCCGCGGCATGGTTGACCCTTCCCGGTGCGAAAATAACCCCTCTCGACCTCGTCTCGAGCTAAAACTCACGGGGAAGGAAGGCAAGAGGCTAGGGAACGTCACCCTACCTCCGGTTCACGATGAGACGCGCCGATCCGAGCTCAATCCCATGAAGAACACCGTTAGAACCTCACCTTCCCACGCTTCCCACACTTGCCACACGCCCGCACGATCGCCTCGTCGTCACCCACGTCCTCGCACCGTCGCACCGCCGCCGTGTGCAGCCAGAACGGAGGTCGTCGTGCTCGAACGGGAGAGGGAGAGAGAGAGGGAGCGGCCACGGCCGTGAGGGAGGAAGGAGAAGAAAGGAAGAAGAAAGAGAAAGAAGAAAAGAAAAAAGAAAAGAAATGGGAATTTATAGAAAATCTGGAAATTTTGGAAAATGCCGAAAAATAGAAAATTACGTTTTTGCGATCCTCGGAACGCATCGATCGCAACGGTACCACTCTCGCCTAGGTGAACGACCCGGTTCACCCGCAACGAGGTTCCGAAGGAATTACCGAAACACACACTGGAAATCGGAAAACACACGCGGAAAAGCCGCGGAACGCTTCCGGGCCTCTGAAATAACTTCGGATCGCGCCGATCCGAACACGGAAGATGTCCGAAATGAAATTTCAGACACAACGGAGCCAGACACTCCGAGAAACCAAATCCGGGACCCATGAAGAAGGATCCGAAAGATCCGGGATATCACAGCCCTCCCCCCTTAAGGAATTTCATCCTCGAAATTGAGAACAACCCAAGGGGAAAGAAGAGGAAGAC
Organism: Amorphophallus konjac; assembly: GCA_022559845.1. Lineage (NCBI taxonomy): Eukaryota > Viridiplantae > Streptophyta > Magnoliopsida > Alismatales > Araceae > Amorphophallus > Amorphophallus konjac. The sequence goes on from CM040121.1 coordinate 177,338,657, forward strand.
TCACTCAAATAAGTAAGGGAACTGCTGACGCATCTCATCCTCACATTCCCAAGAAGCCTCACCACCAGAGTGCCGCTGCCACATCACCTTGACCAAGGGGATGACCTTGTTCCGCAGGCGCTACTCTCGCCTATCCCCAACGCGGACGGGAAACTCTGGGAGAGAAAGATCTGGAGTCACCTCGGGCCAAACAGAATCCTCGAGCACATGAGAGTCATCGGGCATATACTTCTGCAACATCAAAACGTGGAACACGTCATGCACCGACGCCAACTCAGGGGGTAACTGCAACCGATAAGCAACCTCACCGATGCGTTCCACAATCACAAAAGGACCAATGTAGCGGGGACTCAACTTCCCACGCCGTCCAAAATGCATCACCTCCTTCATCGGAGAAACTCTCAAGAACCACGATCACCCACGGTGAACGCGAGAGGCTGCCTCCTCCGATCAGCATAGCTCTTCTGCCGACTCTGGGCCGCCAACATGTTCTGACGAACCAAGTGCACAACATCCACACACTGCTGCACCAACTCCGGTCCCGTCAAAACACGCTCACCAACCTCGAACCAGTCAAGTGGAGTCCGACACGGACGCCCGTACAATGCCTCATAAGGAGCCATGCTGATGCTCGAATGATAGCTGTTGTTGTAGGAAAACTCCACCAACGGTAGGTGGTGAATCCAACTCCCCTGCCACTCCAGACACCAGGATCTCAACATATCCTCCAAAGTCTGGATGGTCCTCTCTGACTGACCATCTGACTGAGGATGATACGCTGAGCTAAATGCCAAATCCGTGCCAAGAGCTCACTGGAAACTCCTCCAGAATCCAGACGTGAAGCGCGGATCCCGATCCGACACAATGGAGATGGGAATCCCATCCAACGGAACGATCCGCTCCACATAAAGACGAGCCAACTTGGGCACACTCCCGCTGACTTTGACTGGTAACAACCGAGTCACCTTTGTCAGCCTATCCACCAGAAACCAAATACTGTCCTGCCCACTCGGAGTCCGCGGCAATCCCACCACAAAATCTGTGGTCACGTGGTCCCATTTCCACGCGGGGACATCCAAGGGCTGAAGAGTACCTCCTGGTCGCTGATGCTCCGCCTTCACCTGCTGATAGGTCAGGCACCTGGCCACAAACTCAGCCACATCCCTCTTCATGCCAGGCCACCAGAACTGTCTCTGTAAGTTCCGATACATCTTTGTCGCACCCGGGTGTACGGTGTATCTGCTCCCATGAGCCTCGCGCAACACCGCACGATGAACTTGCTCATCGGCTGGGACATACAACCTACCACGAAACCTCGCAGCACCGTCCTCGCCGAGCTCCACATCAGTCATAGCCAAAATCCAGGGCAACTTAGGGTCTGCATGCTGAGCCTCTGTCACCTGACGGCGGATAGCAGGCGTGACAGTCAGACTCACGAGCACCGCTAACCCTGGCTCTTGGGGAATGTTGAGCCTGAATGACACTTCGGGCACTTGTTCCCAGAGCCTCCACTTCCTCAACATCAAGGCACTGACCGCGACCTTCCGGCTCAAAGCATCAGCGATGACGTTCATCCTACCCGACTGATAAGACAGGGTGAAGTCATAATCCTTCATATACTCCATCCAGCACCTCTGCCTGAGGTTAAGGTCCCTCTGCGTGAACACATACCTCAAACTCTGATGGTCAGTGAACACCTCAAACTTCTCACCGTATAGATAATGCCTCCAGATCTTCAGCGCGAAGATCACACCCGCCAATTCTAGGTCATGGGTAGGGTAGTTCTCCTCGTGGGGCTTCAGCTGCCGAGATGCATAAGCCACCACTCTACCATGCTGCATCAACACAGCACTCAATCCGACCCCGGAAGCATCTGTACACACCACTAAACCTCCCGATCTAGAAGGTAAAACCAACACCGGAGCCGAGGTGAGCAATCTCTTCAGTTCCCTGAAACTCTGCTCACACTCATAAGTCCAGATAAAAGGCACATCCTTCTACGTAAGTCTGGTCATTGGGGCCGCAACGCGAGAAAAATCTTGGATAAACCGGTGATAATAGCCCGTAAGCCCCAAGAAACTCCGGATCTCCATCACAGACCTCGGCCTCGGCCACTGCATTACTGCCTCAACCTTGGCGGGGTCCACAGAAACACCATCACCAGAAATCACGTGCCCTAAAAAGTGCACCTCACGAAGGCAGAACTCGCAATTACTGAGCTTCACATACAACTGGTGATCTCGCAACGTCTGCATCATCACACCCAAATGGTACGCGTGCTCTTCGGCAGATCACGAATAGACAAGGATGTTGTTCACAAATACGACCACGAACTAGTCCAAGTACGGACAAAACACCCTCTGCATCAAGTCCATGAAGGTTACGGGGGCATTGGTGAGCCCAAACGGCATCACCAAGAACTCATAATGCCCATACCTCGAGCTGAACGCAGTCTTCTCCACATCGGACTCGTGAATCCTCAACTGATAGTAACCAGACCACAAATCAATCCGTGAGAACACTCGAGCAGACTGAAGCTGGTTGAACAAATCATCAATCCGTGGCAACAGATACTTGTTCTTAATGGTCACCTCATTTAGCTGCCGGTAGTTAATGCACAACCGCAAGCTACCATCCTTCTTCTTCACGAACAACACTGTCGCACCCCAAGGGGAAAAGTTAGGACGAATGTACCTCTTGGCCAACAACTCCTGCAACTGCGCCCTCAACTCCCACAACTCAGCGGGGGCCATACGATGGGGAGCCTTCGCCAAAGGTCCCGTACCCGGCACAATCTCGATCACGAAATCGATCTCCCGCTGGGGAGGTAATCCAGGTAAGTCCTCCAAAAAAATATCGGGAAACTCGCACACCACCAGAATGTCCTCGACATCTGGACACGGCTGGTCTACCGAGACCATAGAAGCGAGAAAACCCTGACAACCCGCATCAAGCAAACGACGAGCTCGAATCGCAAAAATAAGAAAGCGGGAAGAGGAAGGCCTGATACCTTAGAAATAGAAGGTGGGTGCACAAAGTCGCCGAAAATAAACCCTCTTCGAACCACAATCCACCAACGCATGATGTGCCTCGAGCCAATCCATGCCCCAAATCACATCAAAGTCATGAAGCGGCAACGCATAGAGCCTGGCCGGCAAACTCCGCCCTTCAACCCACACTGGAACCCCATCGAGACAGTACGAAGTGATCATAAAATCATTCGAAGGAAACTCCACTGCCAAATCACAGGACAACTAGGTCACCGGCTCCTCGATACTCAGCGTGAAATCCTCCGAAATAAACGCATGAGACGCGCCAGAATCAAACAAAACCCGAGCCGCACAACCCAAAATCTGAACGGTACCTTCCACAAGCTGCGACGCCACTGCCTCTGCCCTGGTCATGTGTGTAATCTGGCCTCGAGCTCTCTGTCTGCCTCCCACACTAGCTAACCTGGGTAGCGGCGGATACTGTCTCTGCTGATGCTGCTGCTGGGGAACCTGCTGCTGCTGAGGAAACTGCTGCTGCTGCCTCTGAGGACAGTCACACGCCATATGCCCTGGCTGGTCACACCGGAAACAAACTATCGGTGCTGTGCACTGCCTGCCTGGATGGAACTCACTACACCGTGGACACGGTCCTCGCAATCCACCAACGCATGATGTGCCTCGAGCCAATCCATGCCCAAAATCACATCAAAGTCATGAAGCGGCAACGCATAGAGCCTGGCCGGCAAACTCCGCCCTTCAACCCACACCGGAACCCCATCAAGACAGTACGAAGTGATCATAAAATCATTCGAAGGAAACTCCACTGCCAAATCACAGGACAACTAGGTCACCGGCTCCTCGATACTCAGCGCGAAATCCTCCGAAATAAACGCATGAGACGCGCCAGAATCAAACAAAACCCGAGCCGCACAACCCAAAATCTGAACGGTACCTTCCACAAGCTGCGACGCCACTGCCTCTGCCCTGGTCATGTGTGTAATTTGGCCTCGAGCTCTCTGCCTGCCTCCCACACTAGCTAACCTGGGTAGCGGCGGATACTGTCTCTGCTGGTGCTGCTGCTGGGGAACCTGCTACTGCTGAGGAAACTGCTGCTGCTGCCTCTGAGGACAGTCACGGGCCATATGCCCTGGCTGGTCACACCGGAAACAAACTATCAGTGCTGTGCACTGCCTGCCTGGATGGAACTCACTACACCGTGGACACGGTCCTCGCGATCCACCCACTGATCCCTGACGCTGAAAAGGAACCGGCTGCTGTACACTGCCCGATGACGCCTGCTGCTCACGGCCTCTCTTCTTCTTCCTTCGGAAACTCTTCCCGAGGAACTTCTTGACCTTCGAGCCAAAAGACACCGATCCTGTCACTGACGCTGCCGGTGCCGGCGCTCCTGAACCACCCGACGCATGCTGGAAAGAACCCTGCTGCTGGGTAGCCGACTGCTGGCTGCGACCTGACAAGGACTGCCCCTGGCTAATCGATCCTCGAGTCCTCTGCATATCCATCTCCAAGGAAGCCACTACGCGAGACGCTATCTCCAAATCGGTGGCAGCATTCGTGATCAAATGGTGCCTCAACTCCTGCCTCAAGCCCTGTATGAACTGTGCGGTCTTCACCCTCTCATGCTCCATGATATGAGGTGCATACCGACCCAGCTCAACAAATCGGGCCCTGTACTGCAACACGGACATGTCGCCCTGGACCAACTCCAAAAACTCACGCATCTGCTGTGTAGCAATATACTCTGGACAGTAGGCACGCTTAAAAGCGCTGATGAAGTCACTCCACGCAATCTGCTCAAGGGGACGCGACTGAAAGGACGTCTTCCACTCAGAAGACTACCACGCTCGAGCCGTACCCTGCAACTGGTTGTAGGCCAACATCACCCTGTCCTATACAATACATCGCGCGGAGCTGAACACCCGCTCCACTCGTCGAGCCAATCTTGAGCCAAATCAGGGTCTGGCTGACCGCCGTAGTAAGGTGGATGGAACTGCAAGAAATCCCTCACTATCCGGCCTGGCCCACCCTTGATCGATGAGCCCTCACCAGCTTCTCCGCCGAACTGCTGCGACATAAGATGGTACATGCTACGGAAGAAATCCTCGGCCCCCGGAACCCTCGCAGCATCCGCTGCCTCGGTGGCCGCAGGTGGCACTCTACTCTGCTCCTCCTACTACTGCTGAACCTCATGCTGGATCTCCTGACCTCCAGCCGACTGTCCCTGCTGAGAGCGAGTGCTCCGCCTCGGCGCCATGCTCGCTCCTGAAGCAAAAGATAGGAAACACGGAACAATAAGGTTAAGAAATCACACGATGCCATCATCAACTATACATCATCGCTGTGGACTAGTGGACCACTACAATTACTTATGATTCTCGTATAACTCCACAACCGCTGCTCTGATACGAGCTGTAACGACCCGAGAATCCGATTACCGGGAAGGCCTGATAACCCGAGACTCGCACCGCCACCCACGAGCCTGAAGACTCGGAAGGGTTAGAAGGATGGTGTGGAAACTATACAAGTATCACAAATAATTACAGAAATTAAACAATGTATATAATTAAGTAGAAAATAAATAACATTTTAATTAATACATGGTCCACAAGATAATAATAAAATAACAATAGTAGTCCACAACTAGTACAGAGACAAGAAAGAAAAGTACAGCTACACGGGGCATACCCCGGCTCTGACCTCTGGCACTAACGCTGGGCGCCTGAACCACGCTGAGCCTCAGATGCGCTCCCCTGAAGCCGCGCCTCGCCTGAAACACGGTGAAAACACGTAGGGAATGAGTCTCAAAACAAGACTCAGTAGGGATCACTCGAACCCTACCTCGCAAACGGAGAAACCGCTACGCTAGCAGTAAGCGAGTACCACGGAAAGGGAAGCCCTGCCATCTACAAAACACCGGTCTGACGGCACAAAAGCCAACACACGTGCCACGGGGAAACGACCGAGACTCAATGGTCAACCCGACCAAAAACCCGAAGGTCGAAGTCACAACGACTGACAGTCTGACACTCCGAACTCGACAGGAGTACCTCCCACTAGAGCACAGTCGGTAGCGTCCCCTGACGTCTTACACCGCACCGTAGGTGAACTGCCTAGCGTGGTAGCGCCTACCAGAGGCACGGACACCGAATAAGTAACCACAAACAAGTGACTAGCTGGGGTCACGCCCGTCGGCGTGGGTCCAACCGCCCCCAACCACATGTGCACACACAGACCGTACGTCCTAGGTCTGGCCTCTAACTGGTTTTCCCCTGGAGCCGGACTCTAGATACCGACGAGGGGCCCGACGGAAACCAGTCTACAAACCGTCCTCAGGGTAGCCTCTCCACCACTCCCTGGTGGGTCCACTCGCGTGCAGGCAAGCTACGACTAGTAGGGGGTCACTGAAGGAGTAGACTCTCAAGTCAACGGAAAACAACGTCGCAACCGGACGGTACAAGGAACGCCCCTCGTACCAACACCGTCACACGGTGACACAAGCCGACAATGACATCTCCCGGTACCACTTAGTACAACGAGAGACACGCTGACACGACCCGTCCCCTTGAACGGTCCACCCTGGGCCGCTCAAGGATGTATGGTCGCACAGGGACCGCGCCAGGTTAAACGGCCAGCACGGGACCGTTCTACCCCAGGTCCAAACGGGCAGAAGAATGGCAAACATGGGCCCGTTCAACAGATGTGCGGCCAGCTTCTGGCCACACGTGGGTGAGGAACGGTCAACCTGAACGGCTAGTCCTTAGCCGCACTTGGGAAGGGCGGGTACAGTTTCGCCATTCGAGGGTTGTGCGGTCCAGATATGATCGCACACCGAGGCAACGGCACCAGATGACGTACGGCCAGCACCTGGCCGCACGAAGAGTTATGCGGCCAGCTCCTGGCCGCACACCCCGGTGCACTGTATAACGGTAATAATCAACGGTCGAAAACCCAGGGTTGGGCGGTCATCATGGGGCCACACTTTAGGATATGCGGTCCCATGACAGACCGCACAAGCCCACTGCGTGCCGAGCCCCAGCCACAGCGCGCCGAGCTGATGGACGGCCAGAACGGGGCCGCACAAGGGTTGTGCGGGTCCTGGTTCGATCGCACATCGCTCACCAGCGCGAAAACGGTGAACCTCGCCGGAATCGCCCATTTCGGCCCCAAAACAAGCCCCACGAAGGGGGAAACGGTGAGATAAGAACCCCCAAGCCCCCTAGCATGCTCCTAAGCCCTTAAACTGCGGAATCGGGGCTTAACACGGTGGATCGAACGAACTCTCCCCGCGGCATGGACGACCCTTCCCGGCGCGAAAATAACCCCTCTCGACCTCGTCTCGAGCTAAAACTCACGGGGAAGAAAGGCAAGAGACTAGGGAACGTCACCCTACCTCCGATTCAGGACGAGACGCGCCGATCCGAGCTCAATCCCACGAAGAACACTGTTAGAACCTCGCCTTCCCACGCTTGCCGCATGCCCGCACGATAGCCTCGTCGTCACCCACGTCCTCGCACCGTCGCACCGCCGCCGTCTGCAGCCGGAACGGAGGTCGTCGCGCTCGAACGGGAGAGGGAGAGAGAGAGGGAGCGGCCACGGTCGTGAGGGAGGAAGGAGAAGAAAGGAAGAAGAAAGAGAAAGAAGAAAAGAAAAAAAAGAAAAGAAATGGAAATTTATGGAAATTTCAAAAATTCCAAAAAATGCCAAAAAATAGAAAATCACGTTTTTGCGATCCTCGGAACGCATCGATCGCAACGGTATCACTCTCGCCTAGGTGAACGACCCGGTTCATCCGCAACGAGGTTCCGAAGGAATTGCCGAAGCACACATCGGAAATCGAAAAACACACGCGGAAAAGCCGCGGAACGCATCCGGGCCTCTGAAACAACTCCAGATCGCGCCGATCCGAACTCGGACACAACGGAGCCGGACACTCCGAGAAATCAAATCCGGGACCCATGAAGAAGGATCCGAAAGGTCCGGGATATCACACTTAGGGCTTTGGATAGAAGGATCAATGCTCTTTCTTATCTTCATGAATGTATCTATCTGATCTACATGTGCCTTAATGCCAAATCTACCTTCTAAATCTATGTGTGAGCTTGTTCACTTCTTCTACACAACTTGATTATCGAAATCCAATCTTTAGAAAGAACAAGTATTCGAATAGAAAACTTACTTCTAAAATGTTCATGTTAGATAAGTTGATCAAACTTGAGGGGAGCATAATCCTAGGAGAAGAATGAGCACAACATAAGATAGGATCAAGTCAAAAAATGTTGAAGTACAATCTAATGAGAAAGGGAGCACATATTAGAAACCATAGGGGGAGGACTTGAATCAGAAGGTTCATTAGGGTCGGAATGATCATATTAAAGAATGAAGAAAATGTCTAAGCATTGAGCATGCTTAGGGGGAGCTGATAATGTCTACCCTTGTCAAAACATAGGAAAGATAATTCATAAGACAACCATCTAAAGAAGGAGAAATTTCTATGTACTCGTGTGGCTGAAATGCCCATGATGACAAAAGTGAGGGGAAATATTTGTGTTGCAATCTAAATGAACACACCTTCTTAATGGAGAATATGCCATGCAGGGAACCATAACGTAGAAATCTTAGGGAGGGTTTTTGATAGAAATATATGTCCTACAAGCCAATCACATGATATGTGATGGTGACATTTCTTGTAATATCTCATTCTTGTTTATATTAATGGAATTTCTTCATTGCATTTAATGTGTCTTCACGATCTAAATGTAATGAAGTCCCTGAACCTGTGCAACGATTGATAGAAATGTATACCCTACAAGCCAATCACATGAGATGTGATGACGTCATTTCTTGTAATATCTCATTCATATTTATATTAATGGTATTTATTCATTGCATTTAATTTGTGTTAATGATTCAAATGTGATGAAGTCCCTGAACCTGTGCGATGATGACTGGATCATAATGAGATTATGATAATGAGATCAGTCATCTGGATGCACATGTTCCAAATGTTCCTAGTCATAGGATCTTCGAGAAGGGACATTGAAGATCCGGAAAGACTAGCACACATGATACTTACTCATATGATGGGTGTGATTGTTCTCATAGTCATCCGTGTGGTGACACTGAAGTACGTGTGTGGGTGCTCATTAGTGGAATGAGTTCACTGAACTGACCCGATCTAGAATCCCTGAATGGTAATCATACTGACTGTCAATCAGGACATTCTATGTCACAGTAGCACAGTTGGATCTTAGACCTAAGTCACTAAAGATGTCTTGCATAAGGGATGCTGAGTATTTGATTACTAACTTATTGACTTCTGTAAAGTGGTCTTGTACAGTTAGTTATTCGGACTCAGTGGAACTCGTGCGAAGGTAATTAGTTTGACAACATGGAATCATTCAATCTCAATATGATATATGAGAGAGAATGCCCTACGGATCTGTACTCAGGAAATCCCCTGGCCAGGGTACGGGAGTTCATTATGAAAGATGAGTTTTTCTAATGAACCTGTTTGGAGTACATGATTCAGTCGAGCCGGGACTCAATAGGGTTTGACAGTTTGACCATACCCTAGTCCTGGTGGGGCATTGAATGAATGAAGATCTATAGCTGTGTGGAATCTGTAGACAGAAAGGTTCCCGAGTGGGTTGCTTATCCCCAATGTCATTTGGAATCACGAAGCGTTGCTTGGTGCTTTTCGTGATCAGAAAGCCTGCTGATTCCATTAAGAGTTAATGGATAGAATTAACTAAGTTAAGAAGGAGTTCTTTACTTAATGGGCTGGAAAACCAAACAGACTATTGGGTCTAGAGGGTCACACACAATAGAGTGGTGAACACACCGGGATGGGTAGGCTTTATAGACTATTATTGGGTTTTTATGAAAAATGCCAAAGGTCTATAAATATACGCTGTTGGGAGAAACCCTGGCCAAGCTACATGATTAACCCTAGCCGCCCTCTCTCCTCTCTCTCTCTCTCTCCAACGTGCGCCCCCTCCTTCTCTCTCCTTCCTCCTGGTGAATGGTTGTGTTGAGATCGGGTCGGCGTGTGAAGATCGTGGAGGAGATCCCGCATGCTTCCATTGCTCGTGTGGATACGTCTAGAGGCCGGATGCTTGAACGGCTCGCGACTCCGAGATCTTCCTCTCGTTTGTCTTCAAGGTTTTGGGAGATTCTCAACCCCGCAACGGTAAAGAATCATTCTTCACTCCGCGGGGTTTACCGATATTGTTCGATTTTGAAAAACTGGCAATGATATGCAATCTAAGGTTTCGATGATTTCCGCTACGCATTCTGGTCGGAACCTTATAGTGGTATCAGAGCCATGTTGCTGGTTTGATCAAAATCGGCATTATTATATTATTTTTCATCATTCTCGTTCATGCATGGGGCTTAATGTTCTTCATCCGATTGGGTCGCTCATGAGATGAGCAACGGCCGATTGATGCCAGGGAATCGTTCTCGGTATCAAGAGGAGTAAAATGCATATTTGTATGCGGTGTTTGACCCACTAACGAGGTCGAATCGGCCACCTCTATCCCGTCGGGATCATCGTTCGCGCGTAGGGAGAATGGGTCTTTTTGGCCTATGAACCTGCATCATCTGTGCCCTTAGGGACTGATGGAGGTTCTGCAGTCTTCTCCACGGCGAGCAGCAGCAATCGGCGGCGTGCGGTGGCTGATGGAGGCGTCGCGGCGGCGATCATGGCGGAGGAGGTGAACAGCCGCCTCCTGGCTTGCGTGCGCCACCTCCGGCGATGGTGTCAGGGGCGGTGGCCGGCAGCCATACCGGTGGGTCCCCGGCGGTCGTCCGCGGAGGCCGAGGGCGGCGGACGGGCCCCCTCCGGTGACCCTAGCCGCCTGCGTATCGGGCGGGAGGGATGATCCCTCCCGCAGGTGGCTAACGGGCCGGATCCGGACCCACTAACATATATATATATATGATATATATATAATGGATTTTATCATTTTAAAATGTTTAAAAATGCATATAAATTCAATAAAATTCTAGGAAAATTCTAAAAAATATTTTAATGAGTTCTCAAATTATTTTGGTAACTTATTAATTTATTTTTCATTATTTGGCCCCATGTTAATTAGTTATTAGAAAATTTAAAATGGTTTTAAGTATTTCCTATTAGTTAATTAATTAAAGTTAATTGCTATAAGAATGTGATTCTTATGAGGTTAATTAACTGAAAATTATCATTGAGCCCATGCAGTGAATGTGAATGATGGAGGTCTAAAGTTGTTTAGACTTATTTATTTTTAACTAAATTGTTTAGTTGAATGTTAATATGCGCGATTTCAAAATTAATTATTATATTTTGAAATTATCGTTATCTTGCTGTTATTATATGATAATTACTGTAAGATGCATGTGATGTGTCTTGTGTGTGGATGGATGATCATGGACTTAGATATCATGTGATGATGCTCTTTATGGTGAATGGTTTATGTGATGTGATTAATGGGGCCTGCGTGCCTCATTCTCTCTCTCTCTTATTAATCTGGGTTGTACATTCTATCTCCCACATGTGTTGTACTCCCCCTGACTGGTTCAAGGTTTCTTATTATTATCTGATGTATATTTGTGGGCCTACGTGCCCAATTACAAATTTACTTGTAATAATGAGAAGCGGATGGAGACAAAGAAGGAGACCGGCTGCGAGGGCCTCGGGAGATTCTTCACATCTAGTGGGAGCATTGGATGCTCCAAGTTTTCTATTTACCATGATTGTGTGCATTACCAACTGGCTCTGGTAATGTGTTTTAGGAGCTTAAGGTCCATGACCATCCATTGGTATTAATGCATATATATGATATATGTGGATGTGCTACTAATTACATATATATATTTAGGGTATATACGATACTCCAAATTCTTATATGTATGTAGCACCTATATTGATGTGACAAAATTTAATCAAAATCCCTCGATCTCATATTAGGTTGTAAACATGAGACATTAAGAATGACCCACGTAGCCTTCCGTTGTTATAGTCTAAGTGAGCTGCTCTTAGATTGTGTGGGTTTATTGTGCTGCCACAAGGCCCTCACAGCAAGGGGGTAGAGACTTAGGCTAAGGCTTAGGCCGAACTTTGGGATGGGCACCGGCATAGCTTTGTTGTGCTGCCACATGTCTTCAACCCATTCTCATAACGTAACAACGGGTCTAACCTCACCAGATCTTGTGATTTGTTGTGCTGCCACAAAGTCTCAAAGGTCTGGAGGCTGAATATACCAGGAGTTGCAAGGTGTTGCAATTGGCAAGAGTTGCCTACCCATTAAGTATGGGGTGGTTTGTTGTGCTGCCACAAGGTCACTACCATAATGTTAATGGGATTCTGGTCCCACTAGGATACTGCTGGAGTATCCCGTCTTTGCACAATGAGGGTTGTGCAAATTCGTCAAAAATTAGTGGGAGTTATATAATTAGGATTAAAGACCATATCTTAATTAATGAATATCTGCATGTTATCTAATTATTACAAATCTTCTCTTGTAGACTTCTTTGGCGAACCACCCATTACGCAGCATACTTGATGCCAACAGGCTTACTGGTCCAAACTATAGTGACTGGCTCAGGAACTTGAGAATTGTTCTCACTACTGAGAAGATAGTCTATGTTCTTGATCGGCCTGTACCTCCTCTTCCTGCCGATGATGCTGAAGAGGGAGAGATCATTGCCTATGAGAAGCATAAGGATGATGCCACGCTTGTCCAATGCTATATGCTTGCCTCCATGACTAATGAGTTGCAAAGGCAACATGAAAAGATGGATGCTAGATCCATTCTATTTCACCTTGAGGAGCTCTTTGGAGCTCAAAGTCGAATAGAAAGATATGAGATTTCTAAGAGTCTGTTCGGGGCAAGAATGTCTGAGGGAACATCTGTGCAGACACATGTTCTCAAGATGATTGAGTGGATCGAAAGGTTGGCAGAATTGGGATTCGACATGAATAAAGATCTTTGTGTTGATCTGATTTTGCAATCTCTCCCTAGTTCTTTTTCCCAGTTCATTGTTAATTTCAACATGAACAAAATAGAATGCTCTCTGACAGAGCTTCTAAACATGTTGAAGACTGCTGAGAGCACTATGAACAATGGGAAAGCTCCTGTGATGCTTGTTGGTAAGACCAACAAGAAGATGAAATTTCAACAAACCTTTAAGAAAGGCAAGGCAAAGAAGAAGGGCAAACATGTAAAGGCTGCCAAGAAAGATGAGGCTAACAAGGACAAGGGCCAGTGCTTCCATTGCCATAAGGATGGCCATTGGAAGAGGAACTGTAAGTTGTACCTTACAGAGAAAGCAAAGCAGAAGCTTGTAGAAGCTTCATGTATGTTCATGATTGACCTTAACTTGTCATATAGATCCACATCATGGGTATTAGATATTGGATGTGCATCTCATATCTGTAATGATTTGCAGGTTCTGACAAGTAGCAGGCGATTGAACAAAGGAGAGGTTGATCTACGACTGGGGAATGGAGTACGTAAGAGTTGCAGCACTTGCAGTCGGGAGTGTTAACCTCAAGCTTCCTTCAGGAGCTACATTAGAGTTGACAGACTGTTATTATGTTCCTTCCATAATTAAGAACATTATTTTCATTTCATGCTTGAACAAATGTGGATTTGTTGTGAGCTTTGGGAATAAGACATGTTCTTTATTATTAAATGGTGAATTGTTTGCCAGTGGGAGCCTAATTAATGGTTTGTTTTTACTAGATGTGGATACTCCTGTTTTGTGTGTGGATGGACCTCTTAAAAGGAAGAGGAATGATGTAAATCAAGCATACCTTTGGCATTGTAAGCTTGGTCATATTAGTGAGGAAAGATTGAAAAGGTTGCGGAAAGATGGATATGTTGATCCATTTGATTATGAATCATTTACAACCTGTGAATCTTGCCTCATGGGAAAAATGACCAACTCCATTTACTGGACATGGAGAGAGAGCTGGTGAGTTACTAGAACTCATACATTCTGATGTATGTGGACCTATGTCTACCCAAGCCAAAGGGGGTTACTCATACTTCATTACTTTCACTGATGATTTCTCTAGGTACGGATATGTGTAGTTAATGAAGTACAAATCTGAAGCCTTTGAGAAATTTGTAGAGTTCAAGAATGAAGTAGAGAAACAAACAGGAAAGAGTATTAAAACTCTTCGATCTGATCGAGGAGGGGAATACTTGAGTACGGAATTCACACAATATTTAAAGGATAATGGTATATTATCCCAGTGGACTCCTCCTTACACACCTTAGCTGAATGGTGTGGCTGAAAGGAAAAATCGTACCTTATTAGATATGATACGATCCATGATGTGCTTTGCTGGATTGCCCTTGTCGCTCTGGGCTATGCCCTAGACACTGCTGCTTAGTTATTAAACAAAGTTCCTTCTAAGTCAGTGTCTTCCACTCCATATGAGATATGGAAAGGAAAGAAACCAAACCTTAAGTATGTTAAGGTCTGGGGTTGTCCTGCCCATGTTAAAAGACACAATCCTGATAAACTGGCATCCAAGACTGAAAGATACATGTTTGTGGGATATCCTAAGGAAACTTATAGATATTATTTCTACCAGCCTAGCGATCAAAGAGTGTTTGTAGCTAAGCGAGTTGTGTTCCTAGAGGAAGAGTATATCCTTGAAGGAAACAATGGGAGTATGGTAGAACTAGAAGAAGTTCTCGAATCACAAACTGAAGCTGCATCGTCTCAGGAACCAGTTTAGGATGGCACACAAACTGTGCGTAGGTCTGGCCGTGTACCTGTCCAACCAGATAGATATGTGGGACATATCTCTGATGGTGGGGACAGGATACACTACGATGAGGATGATGATCCTAAGACCTATGAGGAGGCAATAAATGGTATTGACTCCTGGAGATGGCAAGAGGCCATGAAATCGGAGATGGACTCCATGTACTCCAACCAAGTTTGGAACTTGGTAGATCCACCTGAGGGTATAGTACCCATCGGATGCAAGTGGATCTTTAAAAGAAAGATTGGAGTAGATGGAATGGTTGATACCTACAAGGCTAGGTTGGTTGCGAAGGGATATCGTCAAAGACAAGGAGTTGACTATGACGAGACCTTCTCACCAGTTGCCACGACTAAGTCCATCAGGATTTTACTTGCTATCGCTGCGTACCATGATTATGAGATCTGGCAGATGAATGTGAAGACTACTTTCCTCAATGGATACCTTGAGGAAGAGGTGTATATGATACAACCTGAGGGATTCATATCCAATGAGCATCCAGATAAGGTATGCAGGTTGCTAAGATCCATTTATGGATTGAAGCAAGCATCCCGCAGTTGGAATTTAAGATTTGATGAAGCCATCAAGTCATATGACTTCGTTAAGAATGAAGATGAGCCGTGTGTGTATAAGAAAATATGTGGCAGTGCAACCACCTTCCTAGTCCTATATGTTGATGACATACTACTCATTGGGAATGATGTAGGTATGTTGTCATCGGTTAAAGCCTGGCTGTCGAAGCACTTCTCCATGAAGGATTTGGGTGAAGCATCCTATGTATTGGGGATAAGGATCTATAGAGATAGATCAAATAGGATACTAGGCTTGTCCCAATCAATGTACATAGATTCCATTGTCAAAAGGTTTGACATGGAAAACTCCAAGAGAGGTCTCATACCGATGAGACATGGAGTTTATCTCTCTAAGGAAATGTCCCCTCAGACTCCTGAAGAGAGGGCGCACATGAGTAGGGTACCTTATGCTTCTGCCATAGGGTCCATCATGTATGTCATGTTATGTACAAGGCCTGATGTTGCATATGCTCTAAGTGTTACGAGCAGGTTTCAGGCGGATCTAGGTGAGCAACACTGGATAGCTGTGAAGTGTATCCTTAAGTACTTGCGAAGGATTAAGGATATGTTTCTGGTTTATGGAGGAGAGGACTTGAAACTTTGAGGTTACACTGACTCAAGTTTTTAGTCTGATAAAGATGACAACAAGTCAACTTCGGGTATGTGTTTACCCTGAATGGTGGGGCAGTGAGTTGGAAAAGTTCCAAACAAAAAACCACTATTGATTCTATGACCGAAACTGAGTACATTGCTGCTGCTGAGGCGACCAAAGAAGCAGTTTGGATGAAGATGTTCATCAAAGAGCTTGGAGTTGTACCAAGCATCTCTGATCCGGTCCCCTTATTATGTGATAATAATGGGGCAATTGCACAAGCAAAGGAGCCGAGATCTCATCAGAAATCGAAGCATATTATGCGGCGCTACCACCTGATCAGAGAGATAAAAGCCAGAGGAGATGTTGTAATTGATAGAGTGTCTTCCAGTGATAACATTGCAGATCCACTAACTAAGCCGTTGACTCAAAGTGTATTTGAGCATCACCTAGGGCTGATGGGGATCAAGCATGTGGGTGATTGGCTTTAGTGCAAGTGGGAGATTGATAGAAATGTATGCCCTACAAGCCAATCACATGAGATTTGATGACGTCATTTCTTGTAATATCTCATTCATATTTATATTAATGGTATTTATTCATTACATTTAATTTATGTTAATGATTCGAATGTGATGAAGTCCCTGAACCTGTGCGATGATGACTGGATCATAATGAGATTATGATAATGAGATCAGTCATCCGGATGCACATGTTCCAAATGTTCCCAGTCATAGGATCTTCGAGAAGGGACATTGAAGATCCGGAAAGACTGGCACACATGATACTTACTCATATGATGGGTGTGATTGTTCTCATAGTCATCCGTGTGGTGACACTGAAGTACGTGTGTGGGTGCTCATTAGTGGAATGAGTTCACTGAACTGACCCGATCTAGAATCCCTGAATGGTAATCATACTGATTGTCAATCAGGGCATTCTATGTCACAATAGCATAGTTGGATCTTAGACCTGAGTCACTAAAGATGTCTTGCATAAGGGATGCTAAGTATTTGATTACTGACTTATCGACTTCTGTAAAGTGGTCTTGTACAGTTAGTTATTCGGACTCAATGGAACTCGTGCGAAGGCAATTAGTTTGACAACATGAAATCATTCACTCTCAGTATGATATATGAGAGAGAATGCCCTACGGATCTGTACTCGGGAAATCCCCTGGCCAGGGTACGGGAATTCATTATTGTAGCGACCCGAGAATCTGATTACCGGGAAGGCCCGATAGCCCGAGACTCGAACCACCGCCCACGAGCCGGGAGGGCTCGGAAGGGCTAAAAGGAGTGCTGAGGCACAAAGAAATAGGAAATAAAGCAGGACAATTCAATAATTAACAAAAATAAATAAATAACTACTACAACAGCAGAGTCCAGTCCAACAGAAAGTACAGTCTAAAGCAGTAAAACATACCACATGCCGAGTGAACACTCGGCTCGGTGAGCTGGCAACTGAGAACCTCTAATCAGCATCCTCGAACCATGAGGAAGAACCATCACACCAGAAAAGCAGGGGTAAGCCTCCTGTCACTGGCCTAGTAGGGATCCCGTGGAATCCCAACTGAGAAACAACGGCGGTAGCGGAAAGGAAGAACAGCTACACTACAGCAGGAACAACGAACCGGTGGCCGGTCAAAACTCGGCACTACAGCTACTCCTACTGCACCAGAAAGCACACCCGATCTCATGGTCGGGGCTACCGAACCACACTAGTACCACTTACCGAAGTAAAAACCCACAGCAACCACGCCGTAGAGGCCGGTCCCCCAGGACACAGCCAACCTGGACACGCTATCCAAGGTGTAACCCCGACCACCCAGTCGCAGACACCGCACCAACAAGACACAACCTCGGTAAAGCTACTAGCACCAGTTTCATGGCACGAGAACCGACACACGTGCCACGATGAAATAATCAGAACTCAACGGTCAACATGACCAAAGCCCGAAGGTCGAAGTCACAGAAACTGACTGACAGTCTGTCACTCCCGACTCGACAGGAGTACCTCCCACTAGAAGCACTGTCGGTAGTGTCCCCTGACGTCTTACACCGCACCGCAGGTGAACTTCCTGACGTGGTAGCGCCTACCAGAGGCACAGACACCGTACAAGTAACCACAAATAAGTGACTAGCTGGGGTCACTCCCGTCAGCGTGGGTCCAACCGCCCCCAACCATGTGTGCACACACAGACCGTCCGTCCCTGGTCTGGCCCTCTAACTGGTTTTCCCCTCAGCTGGACTCTGGCTGCTAGACGCGGGCCCCGACGGAAACCAGTCTAAAACTGTCCTCAAGGTAAGCCCGTACACCTACTCCCAGGTGAGACCAACACACGCGTACTGGTGGGCTATGACCAGTTAAGGGTCACTAAAGGAGTAGACTCTCAAGTCGACGGAAAATAACGTCCGAACCGAACCAAGTACAAGGAATGCTCCTCGTACCCACACCGTCATACGGTGACCACGGTCGGAAAAGAAACGGGACTCACAGTCCACGGGCCACGCACTCGGCCACGCAGAAATGCCGTAGCATGGTTCCCAAGGTAGCTCACAGGCCGCCAAACCGAATCCCATTCTCAGGGAAAAGCGGGAACCCTCCAGCCCTAGGCTGGGTAACCAGACTCGTAGTCCAAGGCCTTACTCATGGCCCACTCAGAAACCTGTTTCCGGAGAAACTCACGGCGTGCGGGGAAACCCCGCCGCACTCGCATCGACGCACGGTGACTCGGTCAAGCGTAACACAAAATCCTGAAACATGAGGAGTCACCCGGACCCTCAAACTGATGGGCACGTTAAACGAGGTAGCACAGTCCTCCTGACACCCTCAAAACACGGACACAAAACCCTTGGGGTGTCTGGGACATTCACGAGACCGCAAGTCGACCACTGGGTCCCAACCGGGTCGACCAGAGACCTACACAACGCGAAACGATCGCGACAAGCAGGAAGAACCACTTCGGCGTAACACAGTGCCTGGCGGTCTATCTTTGGGCCGTCACAGCACCCTGACGGTCCAACTCAGGAGCATCAGACACTCGGTGCAAAACCGACTGTAACGCGCCAGTCCTGGTGCGTCACAGTCTCTGACACGCCTAGCCTGGTGCGTTAGAAGACGAGCATAAACCAACCGTGACGCACACCGCCTGGGGCATCATGGTCTCTGACGGACCAACATTGGTGCGTCAGAAGAGGGGACAAAACTGGCTGTAACGCACACCCCTCGGGGCGTCATAGACTCTAACGCTCCAACCCAGGTGCGTTAGAAGGTGGGGACGCGTCCTCTCTGACGCTCCCTCACAGGGGCGTCACCAGGCTCTGACGCTCCACCTGGGGTGCATCAGAGGCCTTGACCCCCAACGGTGAAAACCACAACGGTCGACTGCCAACGGTCGGATCGTCACTCTGACGGTCCATCCTAGGCGCGTCACACGCCCTGGCGGTCTATCGTGGGACCGTTAGGCCCACGGACCACCCAGTTGGCAAAATAGTTGGCTGTGACGCACCCACCCTGGGGCGTCACACGCTGTGGCGGTCATTGGAACGACCGTCACACCGTCCCGGTGGCGGAAGGGCGGGAAACGACCAAAAAACTTCACCACGCCCCCATACCTCCACGGGAGAGGGGGAAAATAAGGGGGAAGCCCCAAAATGGCCCCTAGCATGCATCTACGGCCTCGGATCGGCCAAAAACGCAATGAAACGGCGGATCGACGCTCAACCCCAAAAACATGGATTTTTCCCAAAATCCCCAAATACGCTCGCTCGGCTCACCACGGCCTACAAAACTCGCGGGAAAGGAAGTGCATGAGCTGGGGGTCCATCTCCCTACCTCCACCGAAGAAACGACGCGCCGTGGACGCCGATCCATGAAGAAATCGCCGCAAAACCCTCGCTGGCTCACGAACGCGCCACCGAGCTTCCACGCGCCTCCATCCCCCGATCCTCGACCCATTCTCACCGTCCTCCTCGCCCGCGTTGCCCTGTCGCGCCCCCGTCTCACTCCGTCGGCCGCCGGAGAAGAGAGGGTAAGAAGAGAGCGTGGGAGAAGAGAGAGAGGGAGAGAGGGAGAAATGAGAGGGGAGAGAGAGAAAGGGTTAATATATATAGAAAATTCAAAAATTTTAGAAATTCATAAAATTATGAAAAATTACCTCCGCGATCCTCGGGAGGAGCACAACGCGCCGGTAGAGTCCTGGAGTCGGAGAACGCCACAGTTTGCCCTGCATAGAGTTCCGAAGGCGCATCAGGGAAAAACACATGTAAAACATAAAATACGCTCCGAGACTCACTAAAAACGATCCAAAAAATATCCAAAAAAATATGGAGCATTACAATTATGAAAGAGGAGTTTTTCTAATGAACATGTTTGGAGTACATGATTCAGTCGAGCCGGGACTCAATAGGGTTTGACAGTTTGACCATACCCTAGTCTTGGAGGGGCATTGAATGAATGTGGATCTATAGCTGTGTGGAATTTGTAGACGGAAAGGTTCCCAAGTGGGTCGCTTATCCCCAATGTCATTTGGGATCATGAAGCGTTGCTTGGTGCTTTTCATGATTAGAAAGCCTGCTGATTCCATTAAGAGTTAATGGATATAAATAATTAAGTTAAGAAGGAGTTCTTTACTTAATGGGCTGGAAAACCAAACAGACTATTGGGCCTAGAGGGTCACACACAATAGAGTGGTGAACAGACCGGGATGGGTAGACTTTGTAGACTATTATTGGGTTTTTGTGAAAAATGCCAAAGGTCTATAAATATACATTGTTGGGAGAAACCCTGGCCAAGCTACAAGATTAACCCTAGCCGCCCTCTCTCCTCTCTCTCTCTCTCTCTCCAAGGTGCGCCCCCTCCTTCTCTCTCCTTCCTCCCGGTGGATGGTTGTGTTGAGATCAGGTCGGCGTGTGGAGATCGTGGAGGAGATCCCGTCTGCTTCCATTGCTCATGTGGAGACGTCTAGAGGCCGGACGCTTGAATGGCTCGCGACTCCGGGATCTTCCTCTCGTTCGTCTTCAAGGTTTTGAGAGATTCTCAACCCCGCAAAGGTAAAGAATCGTTCTTCACTCCGAGGGGTTTATCGATATTGTTCGATTTTGAAAAATCGACAACGATATGCAATCTAAGGTTTCGATGATTTCCGCTACGCATTCTGGTCGGAACTTTACAACGATGACTTGATCATAATGAGATTATGATAATGAGATCAGTCATCCATATGCATATGCTCTAAAGGGACCCATTCGTAGGATCTTCAAGAAGGGACATTAAAGATCCGGATACACTGGCACATATGATATTTATTCATATGATAGGTATGATTGTTCTCACAGTCATTAGTGTGGAGACACTGAAGTACCTGTGTGGATGCTCATTAGTAGAATGAGTACATTGTATTGACTCAATCTAGAATCCATGGATAGTAATCATACTAACTGTCAATCAAAGAATTCTATTGTCTCAGTAGCACATTTGGATCTTGGACCTGAGTCATTAAAGATGTCTTACGCGAGAGCTGCTGAGTATTTGATTACTGACTTATGGATTTCAATTAAGTGGTCTTGTATAGTTAGTTATTCAGATTCAGTGGAACTCTTGCGAAGGTAATTAATTTGACAACAAGAGATCATTCACTCCCAATATGATATAAGAGAGAGAATGCCCTATGGATCTATACTCGGAAACTCCTGGCCAAGGTATGGGAGTTCATTATAAAAAAAGAGTTTTTCTAATGAACCTTTTTGGTGTACAAAGTCCAATTGAGCTAGGACATAATTATAGTAATCTAGTTTAAAATATAAAATTATATAAACAAAAATCATTCTTTAATCTTCTCTCACAACAATATAAAGGAAATTTTATAAGTGCTTAAGTAAATTGGCTAGCAAGAAATGTAAAGTTGGAATAAACGAAGAGGCTAATTGGGCTTGAATTAGTGTCCGTTGGGCTAGAGTTAAGGCCTAATTGGGTTAATAATGGGACAATAAACCCTAAAAATTAGAATTTTCTCTTAAACCCTAATTCCTAATGGATTGAGTAGCTAAAACCTAGTCTATTGGGCCCTAGATCTTAGGGAAACCCTAGCCCACTTAGAGGAGTCGTTTTATCCCGAAACCCTAACCCTAGATAGGCTTTCTTTGGCTTGGTGGCGCTAGATAAGGATTGTTGGATGTGGAATTGGATCTAGAGGGGGGGGGGTGAATAGATCCTATTGCAGAAACTGTCCCTAATTCAAAATTGATTTGAAACTAATTAACTAGATACCAATTAAACCAATGATGTCAATGACATGAATGCAGAAAGGATAGTACTGGATGAACTAATAGCTAAATGTGCGCAGACAATAAGGAATTACTGTTGCACACACTATGCAACTTAGGCACTGAGAGAAATCCACAAGCACATTAACCTAGACAATAAGTGCTGAATCGAAGATGACTCTGACAAAACCTAAATCAACCACACACCCAATTAACATGCTAACTGAACAGACAAATACTAAAACTAAATGTATCTAGCAAGCATGCTTATGAGCAAACCATCCTGTGAACAGGTGAAAGAAGATAAGGAACAATCACACAAACATTAACCCACTGCACACAGGATTTTAAGGTGGTTCAGTCTGCAACCCGTAGACCTATGTCCACCCCTCACTCAACCAAGTGAGGCTTCCCTTGCACAAAGCAAGATCGTGGAGGAACTCCACTACAAAACGCTGCCAAACAGCTTGACTGAGAAACAGATCCTCACACTCACACTGATCACACAGTGCAACGTGCGCAGCCACTGCTGTGCACAACCTGATCGTGCAACCCACACAATCAGACCAGAGGAACAAATCCTCTCCTGTTCTGGTCACCCAGAACCAAACCTGCACAATGGAGTTCTGTGCAAACCACCTTACCGCACCACCAAGGACGGTCAGGCATAAACCAAGGATGATATGAGTGTAGTAACCAAGAAAAAATAAAAATACAATCAAACCAAAAGCAAACTAATAACAACGAAACCAAGGGATAGATGAGAATTCAGGTTGCTTCTGCTGAAGATGTTTCCTCTGGAAAAAAACCAGTATTCAAAAATTCTTCACAAGCCTTCTCTTGATCAGCACAAACTGGATGCTTAATCTCAGCTTTTCTCTCCTTTTGATCTTCTCCTTTTCTGATCTTCAATCTTCCTTTCTCCTGGGATGAGCTATCCTGGACTTCCTTGGCTGATCCTAGTTCCTTTTCTCAGTTTCTCTCCTTGGCTGCTCCATTGGCTCACCCTTGTTCCTCTCCTCTGTTCTTTTGCTCGCACACCAGTTCTTCCCGTGCTCTTTTCTTCTCTATCAATCAGCGAGCTTATTTCCCTTCCAGCTTTTTCCCTCTTTATACTTAAACACACTTTTCTCTCTCCCGCTCTATTTCAATTTCCCTCTATCACGCATAACACAAGGCACAACTATTCTGCCAATATTCTCTCCTCCGGGAATATCTTGTGGAGCCATGTGTCATAGGTAGTTAGGATGAAAGGGTTTTCCTTCCAAAAAGATTCCTTTCAAAGGCTTCATCCTTGTATGTGCGGTCCCACCAATCAATGCTTAGGCTCATGTGCCATACTAGATTGCGTTTTTGGGTTCTCTTGGTTGGCTGCCGGTTTAAGTCGAGCTGAGACAGGTTTTAATTCGGCTTGGCCTTGCTTCTGCAAACCAAGGCTTCTGTTTGAATCTTCAAGTCGACCTAATTACCAGATTTTAGGAAAGCTTAAGTGTGCAACCTCCAGTGCGTAGCTTCTGGAAACCCAGCTAACTCGACTTGAGGCAGGCTTAGGTCGAGTTAGAGTCTGCTCTGATCATACAACATCTTCTGGATGCCAGTTTAAGTCGACTTAACACTGGTTTAGGTCGACTTAGGATCTGTTCTTGTGCTTTTGGCCTGTTTTCACTTGGGATTCAAGTCGGCTTGCTTCTTAGCTTGAGTGCTTGAGTTGACTTGAGTTCCTTGACCTGTTCACTTACATAATTCAGAACTTTTACATTTTTTTGATGGAAATAACATATTACACAATGGATTATAGTTAGACATCATCAAAACCAAGGATGTACAACATTCTCCCCCTTTTTGATGATGGCAACTATAATTCATTGTGAATTAATAAATTCATATAAACCGCCATTCCGTACACAAGACAACCATGACTTCCTTTCCCCCTTATGCATGGACCGTCTTTCCCCCTTATGCATGGACTTGACAAGTGACTGACTACAATGACTTCCTTGCCTAACTACAATGACTTCCTTGACTGACTACAATGACTTCCTCTCCCCCTTTGACATCATCAAAAAGATAGAGGACCCATAGAGGAGTGGCAGTCAATAAAATCCAAAGATGTCCAAAAGGAGGTAGAGAGAAGTCTCTCAATTTCAAAAGGGACTCAGAATATTTTGAAAAAGTAGCATGGGAGCAATCTGTGAATGGGTAGGGAGGTTTTAAACCAAAATATCTGAAGTTCAGATTACATGGATCTTTAAAACATTTATCCTCTTAATAGAGACAATCGAAAGATGACCCATATTAATTTTTTCTGGTTCGAAGTTTATAAGTCCAAATCTAAACATAACAACTTTAAAGAAAACATCAAGCATGCACATTTTATAGAGTTAAAATAATTCTTAAAACAATTGCCTGCCCCTTTCTTTCAATCTTACTAATCAATTTCATGAGGCACCTCTAGGAAAAACTTCATCAAGTATTGAAGATAAATAATTTCTATAGGTTTATGAGTATATAATTTTTACTTTTCTCCCCCTTTTCTCCCCCTTTTCTTTTTTTTCTTTTTTTTAACAAGAACATTTCTAAGGGTGCATTCAAGTTAGTATACACTTTTTGACATGAGGAGACACGTTGTTTAGACGCCAGAATCCCCAGTTACTTAGTGTGATACAACCATCCTACTTAACCAGAGATAACTGCACACTTCATGACACACAGTCCACATCACTTCTTTGGTGAAGGGATGTGGTTTCTCAGTGATTCCACAGTCATTGCTCTGCCCCTTTTCTTTTTCTTACTTTACTCTCATGGAGTTAGCTAGACCGTTACTTCATGACTCAGTCCGTATCGCTTCTTAGGTGATAGGACACGAGTTCTTCATCCCTTCTCTTAGATCGACCTAAAGGTAGTTTTGTAAGACCCGTGGATTTCAGATTCTTACCGGATCTATTATTCGGAATTTTCCATGAATTTGGGCTATTTTTGTGGGATTTTTCCATGTGTGATTCATGTTTAATCCATTTTTCTGATGAGTTATAGAAAATGGAGGGGTATTAGCATAATTTTAGTTTTTGTAATCCCTTTTGGCAATTTAAGGTTTTAAAACAAAAAAAATATGTCAAACCAAAATTTTTCACCCACAAAGGAACCCGCGGTTCCCTCTCCCCTTCCTATGCATCTCCCCCTCTCCCCCCGTTGTTCTCTCGACGTGCAACTCCACCCGACCGTGGGCGGCTTGGAAGAGACGGCTTCGGCGAGTACGAGATGGCGGTGGAGTGTTCGTGTGGTCGTGGAGGCTAGCTCGTGAGGTGGTGGTTTCTCTCCGACGTGAGAGGTGGTTTTGACGCGAAGAACGGCGTCCTTTCACGATTACAAGTAGGGGGATGGATTCCACTTCGAATTTTCATTCTTATGCATTAGCTTGGTGGAATGAATGTTAAACTGGTTATTTTCATCTAAAGATTGCATGGGAGATGATTTCAATTGAAGCTTTTGTGGATTGATTATCATGGGCATTGTATCTTATGTTTTTGGAGTTTAAAACTTGTTGAAATGCCATATGACAGGTTGAACTAAGCTCTAGTAGTGTAATCCCATCGATTTGAATCGATTGTGAGGGATTTAGGAAGAGAAAGAACAGGGTCAGAATCCCGTGTAGAACGCGGTACAAGTGATCGCCGCGTTCTATCAAGAACGCGCTACATGTATATAGCACGATATGTATTATCACGCCATATCATGGCACCGCGATAAATACTTTAATAGTTTTCCAAAGGCAGTCAGAGACGCGACCATGTGTACTTCCGCGTCAACGTTTAACACGGTAATGACCTCCGTCACGTTAATGAGGACCACGCCCTGAAGGGGTGGCGCGATCCCAATGGGCCCAATTATGCATTGAAAATCGGTTGGTCTTGCATTTAATATTAGGCCATTGATAAATTTACTTTTTCTCCGACCTATAGCATGTTTTATTTTTCCATTTGGAGTCAGTTTCTCTTTCCTGTGTGGTTGATCCACTAGTCGTAGCCCGATGACCCTTAGAGTCGGCCCACCGAGGAGAGGTGGCGGGGCAGTCCTGGTGTATAAATTTTAGGCTAGTTTCCGTGGGCCCCCTTGCTTTGCAGTTGTGTCATACTGGGGGGGAAAACTAGCTAGAGACCTGGCTCAAGGCATTGAGCTTGTGTGTGCACATTTGGTCAGGGGCCTGGACTTGCGCTAACGAGCGTGACCCTGACTAGCCCTTATCTTTGGTTACAGTTACGGTGTCTCAGTTACCATGTTCGAGGCGAGTGGGTGACACCCGAGACGCATTGTAAGTCCTCAGTGGACGCGTCTGGTCTTTCTTCTAGTGGTTTTTCTTTCTCTTGTCACTTGGTCTGTGGAAATTTGACTTAAATGGTAAACGGAGATTCTCATGTTTAATTATGCGCTTTAATTAGCCTGAGTTTGATTGGCATTCATATTAACTATCTTCTTTGAATTGATATTCATGTACAACTTTCTTTAACTGTTAAAGTTGCATGCCAGTTAGATATTCTTGTAATTAATTACTTTTCTTGCACTTTTTAGCTGCGAAGTAGGGATCTGAAACCCCTACCGAGTCAATGAAATGAGACTCACCCTTTGTTTTTCAGGTGAGGGGCAGCAGTCGTCTAGTTTCCCATGTGCTTTTGGAGGCCAGTAGTAGTGACAGCGTGGTCCACTCTGGGGTATGTCCCGTGTAGTTGTCCTCTTTTGATTCTTGTATAGTTATGGACTTGTGCTATATGCTTCTGAACTAATGTATAACTATAAGACTCTGATATTGTAAATTTTACTTCTGCTCAATGTAATCATTTGTATAATAATACGCGTGTGATTGTAGATCTTTGTGCACCCACGGCCTCTTTTGCAACCCTTACGGAGCCTCATCAGCTCTTGGGTGACGTCCCCGGGTCTTTGGGTATCGGATCTCCGGTATCCAGGAAACTGGGTCGTTACAGTTGGTATCAGAGCGTGGTCTTGTGAGGGTGTACGAAGGCCTAGAATTACTATAGTCCAGAATAAGTCCATGTACCACTAACTGCTGGCTTAGGTTATTTTCTGCGGTTACTTATGATTTCGTTTGTGTGTTTTCTCTCATGTTTTAGAACCAATGGCGCCAAGGCGAAGGATGCCTTTCCAAGCCAGAGTGCCTATGGATGTTCAAGGGGAAGAGAGCAGTTCATCGCCTCCTCCAGTGAATGTTAAGAGGTCCAGGCCGTGCTGATCCTAATGTTGGTGAAGACGTGTCTTGTAGCAACCCTGGTAAAATAAAAGGAAGATTTCAAGAAAGATTAAGTAAGTAAATGATAAGAACCAAAATGAATAAATAATAAGTCAAAAGTAAGTAACGCCTCTCAACAAGGTGCGATTTAAATAAGAAACGCCTTCATCTGAGGCGTTAATTCAAAAAGTGACGCCTATACCAAAGGTCGTCAAATTTCAAAACGGCCAAAACGAATAAAAGGAAAGAGAAAGAAACGCCCTCTTCTTGGGCGCGAATTGTAAAAGAAACGGCATTGGTCAAGACGTCAATTAAAATGCACGCCCTAACCTAAGGCGTTAATTGCAATTGTGTTCCATTCAAACCAGGAGACTATCCAGGGTAAGTTTTAGGATTGCTACGTATGGTAAGGACTCTATCAAGGAAACTAGAGTTCCAATCGAATTCTAACTCTATTGGGATTCCTAAAACTCTATAAATACCTTTCTAATCGAACCTGTTCGCTATTTTTTGGCGAACCGTTCTGCTGCTGCTGTACGTGAAGAACAGGTCGTTCTTCTTCCTCTGCCTTTCGTCATGGATTATGAAGAAAATTAATGTTCTTCAATTTTTCCTTCTGTAGGAAGTCTGCAGCAAGTAGTAACTCTATTGTCAAAGTGAAGAACGTGGGCTCTTCATCAACATCATCTTCTTCTGTTTACAGGGGGAAGAAAAACTATTGATTTCTCTGCGTACCGAAGCCTAGAAGTCTTCTTTTGTTCTCATCTATATCATCCCCACTGCCTCTGTGTGCTGGAAGTGTAGGTTGTTGTTATATCAAGGCTCTGTTTCGGACAGAGCATAGTTTCTCTACAAATTCTTCACGAACCAGCACCAAGACCATTCATCAAGTAGGTTTTCTCAAGAACTGTAGCCCAAACTAGTTTAAGATTCCTAATATTATCATCTGTCATCCATGCCTATAGTTTTACTGCGTTTTTCAACGTTTTCTGGGAAATTTCAAAAGAAGCGACCCTACCTAGGGCGCTAATTCTTGTTATGACGCCCTGCCCAGGAGTCGTCAATTCCATACAGTTAATAAATATCCATCTTTAAAATTCAATATCTATGTAATCATGAATCTAATATTATGCATGATCCTACCTACTCAATATTGCTATTTTTCTTGTCCAGTTCTGTTTCTTGCAAAGTAATTATCGTGAAATACCTTTACTATTCATGTTCCTGAAAACCAAAGTTAATTAACGACCTTCCCAAGGTCGTCTCTTATGGAACTAACGCCCCATCAAAGGGCGCTAATTTAAAATTAACACCCCTGTCCAAGGCGCATTTTGTTAAAATTCCAGAATATTGAAATTTCTGTAAAATAGAAATATAGAATGGACGACTGCTGGAAAAGCCGTCAAATTATGAATACACGACCCAGTAAAAGGCGTTAATTCATTAAGTAGTGACTTAGGCTAAGTCGCTATTTTCATGTGATACTATTTTACACTGTTACTGTTAATCGAGGGTTTCATATGTATATTTATATATATATATATATATATATCGGCACTATATTCCAGTCCGTGAATATAGCCCCATGTTTCGTGATGATTTATCGCATTACCCACTAACTCTCGGTGACATACAAGCTCTCCATTGGACATTCCGTTCCTTTGGACTAGCAAGTTAGTCATTGGGACCTCCGTAAGACTCCTCGTAGCCTTGGATTCTCTCAAGGCCGATTGAGCTGGTTGTACCATAAAAACCTTTCACACTATTTTGCCATGTCACTCTATAGAAACATGGTATACCGGCCCTCATGATATGCTATGTGGATATCATGGGAATGTTCTTAATGGGATGCGGATATCATGCCATTAATATGCTGTTCTTGTGGACCTCAATTCTATATAAAAAGGGGTGACCATCTACGTATGGGCACTTACTTGATATGGTACCCGATTGGGGAACCAATTCCACCCAGTTTTATGATACGCGTGTTTATACCGTTATTATCGTTCTTCTACATCAAGTTCATATTTTTGAACTCTATTATCTCAAGATCTATCTTGAATATCCATAAACTTTTTCATTCCATAATGGCTATACACAAAAGTGGATGTCAAAACACATGATCAATGCCTGCGCATATAGGGCCCGATCTGGTCCTGGGAGGAGCACCCGAAAGTACTTGTGCCCATGGGAGTTGAATGATCATGGTATGGCATTGTACCAAAGTGCATGACTAGCTTGATTGGACATTCCACAAATCCTGTACTTGATTCGTACTTGACATGACTTGCGTGACCCGAAAAAGGGTATTAATATACTTGCTTGCTTGGAATGGGATAGCCCAAAACTTTCGACATGACATTATAGATACACTTGCTTGAACATCTGGACATCTACTTGATACTAGTACTTGAAAGTTCGTGAATAGTTCACCTTATTATCTTGTTGATATACTCTCTATCTTGTCGTTTTACGCGAGCATGCATTGCATTCACGAAAAAATGTAATTACTTAAACCCATTGCTAGTTCTTGAGATATAATTTCCTACTGAGCGTTCGCTCACTCAGTGTTTCTCTACTTTTCAGGTAAGTCCGACGACGAGACTCAATCGGACTGGGAAGGTCAAGAGTGAAAGAGATTAGAGCTTCTCAAAGCGTCAACTAGTCTTGTCTTTTCTATATTTTCTTGAGTCAATTTTGTACTTTTCTTTTTATTAAGTTTAACATTTTCAAGGGATTGTAATAGAAATACTTTTGTGAAGGAATAAAAGGATTGGGTTATCTTTACCTTTGCGCATCTCTAATTTGGTGTCGAATACACTAATACTCTAATTGACATGATCGATATAAACTTGTCACGCGTCTCCGGGTATCTTCCGCGCTCGGGGCGTGACATGTCTTCTCAAGGTGGTCGTGGCTGAGCCTTGAAGGAGTTTCTCTTGTTCCACCCACCTCAGTATGAAGGGCAGCCTGATCCTAATGTGGCAAGAGCTTGGCTAGATGCTACTAAGCGAGTTTTCCGATCTATGGAGTGCGCCGAGGATGAAAAGGTAATGTTGGATACTTTTCAATTGCAAGGGGAAGCGCTTGCATGGTGGACTTCATGATGGGAAATGGCTTTTCAATCTCGTCCTCTTCAACTGATTAGCTGGCGAGAGTTTGTCTCTTCCTTTGAACGTACTTACATTCCAGCTTATCTCAGGATGGATAAGATGTATCAGTTCATGGAATTAGTCCAAGGTGATATGTCGGTTCTATAGTATCGAACTAAGTTTGTGGAATTGGGCCGGTATGCTCCTCATATCATGGCAGATGAAGGGCTGAAGACTCAGCAATTTCTGCGAGGTTTGAGGCCAGAATTGAGGCAACCTCTTAATGTGACCAGTGTAGCAGATTTGGACAGGGCTTGTCAAGCAGCGGCGACATTAGAGTTAGATATGGCAAGAACTCAAGGGCTGACCCAATCGGGGCCAGTGCAGCCAGGTGGGTAACAGCAGCAGCCGTGTGGTCAGCCAAGTGTGCCAGGGGTGCCATCTTCTACTACTTCTCTCGGTGATTTGCCTTCTTTGAGATCCAAGTTCAGGCGGATGTTCAGGAAGAAAAAGAAGCGGCAAGATCGACAGGCTTCAGCTAGCAGTTTACAGCAACCTGCACCTTCTCAGCGGCAGGGATCGACAGGGAATCAACCTAGAGCATGCCCCAGATGTGGTGAAAGTCATCCGGGTAGATAGTGTACGATGCTAGTGGTCTGTTATCGGTGTGATCAGGTGGGACACGTGGCCCGTGAGTGTCCGACGAGGCCTAAGCAGCCTGCTCAGTTTTCATAGCCACAACAGTTCCGACCTCTACCACCACAACAGATATAACAGTTTCCACAGGCACATGCTGTAATGACCCAGAATTTTTATAAAGTATTTCTGGAATATTTACTAATTTTATGGAATTATTAAAGTATCTACTAAATTAATTAATAAATATTGGGTTTAATAAATCATTATTAAAGCCCAAATAAGGTAATCAATGAATCTAGCCCATTTAATCGAAGCCCAAAAGGTTTAAGGACCAAGCCCATGAAGTTTGTCCCATATTCTAGAAAGATGATTAACCTATTCACAAATTAATAAGGATAAATACTCTTTATTTAGATAATTTAGTAGATAAGATGAAATTAGAGTTCGAACTCATTTCAAATTCGGCGCCAGGACCTATAGCGGTCTATCGTAAAACTGCTACAAGGCATTTGGCGGACCAATATTCGACCGTTATTTCCTGTTAGTTCCGTTAGTGGAAGAACGAGCAAAAAGATTAGACTTTTGAGGTCTTATCACTTAGAGATTGAGATGGGTGGACTAGTAAACATGTTAAGGACTCTCAGAAGTCGATCTAAGGTTCAATAAGGACTCTAGGATCGATATAATCCTCAAACTCTAGTAAAACCCTATAAATAGGACCTAGATTTGACCTGCGCGACCCTTACATTGGCTCGCATGGAATCAAGGTAAGACGGCGTTATTTCAAGTAGGTTCTTTAGAAGTTTTTATTGCCAATACATAGGACTAACATCTCCCAAAATTTCGTGCTAGGAGATCAAGCACACAATGAGATAGAAGCCTGCAAAGTTGCTGGTTCCATGTTTACGACCCAAGAAACTGTGCAAAAGTCTAGTGAAGATCAAGGAATTAGGTTGCCAAATCAAGGTATTTAGCTTTAGTGCCTTTAGAACATTTTATTCCCCTTAGTATCTACTTCTTACCCTCTAAATTTCGCGTCTTTAGGTCAAGAGGCTCTTGAGATATCATGGGGAGAAGTTGCTGATTTGTCACAAGGAGTGCAAGGGACTAAGGGTAGCATCTAACATCAACTTCAGAGTTTAAAATTAAGCTTTAGAAGAGGTAGGTAATCTCATGAATAGCAAAAATACTATTCTAGGGATAAAAGTCATCTGGTTTTACTCGATTTCATGCTTTATGTGTGGAGAATTTCATGTTTCAATAGGACCTATGCACTTAGTATTTCATTTATGCATATTCCTTAACCTTAAGGAACAAAATAAATTCCCTTATTTCAATACATGATTCCCATGCATGTTACAGCCTATTTCTTGTTCTATCATGTAGTAGTTTTACTAATATGTTGATTTCCAGACATGATGTGTTTAAACATTGGATCCTTTTACTTAAGTTACTGTCAGTCGTACTTTAGCGGCTTAATATTCAACCGCCAATCTCATATAGCGGCCCTACGATAAACCGCTAGACACTCTGTTAACTTGATTCTTATAGTCTCTCTGGCAGCCTTACGATAAACTGCCACATTACTGTAATGGTTCTATAATAGACCGCCAACGTTCTGTTTCTGTCAACTCGAGATAGGATCAAGGACAGTCTATTTAACTCATAAGTAAGCCTAGTTAACTATGTTCAAACCTGATTTAATGTTATATACTATCCTGAGTTTTGTTTTTCTGATTCATAACAGTAATTTCATGTTCTTGATGGTTCTTAAGGTTATTTTAAACATATGATAGTTTCATGCCAAAAAAATTATATAATTTTAACTTATGGTTTAAATACTTATATAGTCGAGATTTAACGTTGGTTTATCACTGCACACATTCTATTTCTATCTCAGAGTCATTTTCTATAAGTTCATGGCATATATTCCGGTATATGGCCATTAGTTACACACTTTGCACTTATAGGAACATAATCTTGAACTTGATAACCTCTCCCTTAGATATTCCTTCCAATAGACTAGGAAATCTTATTTCAAGGCCTCCGTAATTCTCTGCGAGCCTAGGATTCCCACTAGGACGCCGAGTTGGTTGTACCAATAAAGCCCAATTATCTAGAAAGCACTACCGATGTTTTCTTATTTTATCTTTTAACGGTTCAGTACTCGACCGCTAAGGCCCATTAACGGTCCAGTATTTGACCGCCACGTTATCTGAGTCTAAAATGATTTCTTTCTGGATTCAGCCCATTCTAGCGGCCCAATACTAGACCGCCATGTCAATATAGCGGCCCTGTTATAGACTGCTAAATTTCCTGAGTTCTATTTTTCCTATGATCCTAGATTGACTAATGATAGTCTAGGACTTGTAACCTTATTCAAGACATCTAAGGTAAATTATGAAAAATTAAAGAATGTACCGTTATGCTGTCGATTTATTTTCATGGCATAACCTAGTTATTAAGGCATTTTGTTGGAATTCCTTATTTCCTTGTAGAAGTGTTCGTATTTTTGGTTACTTCATCATGAATCTATCATTGAAACTGTACATTCTTGGCCAACTTTATTACATGCGTGGAAGTAGCTTGATTTATACTTGAAGATGTGGATCGAGCACTGATTGTGTTCAAAGGCTCTATGCTAGTCCCCTCGGTTGATTGTCAGAAACATACTATTATAAACCATGGGGTATGATGCTACTGGCATCGCATTGCGCTGGGAGTACTTTCTTTATAAATAAGTGAAAATCCACGGCAATCACAAATATCCACGGATTTATCCATAAAGTGGTATTCCACAGAAATTCACGAAGTACTTGTTAAGAGTACATTCTTGCTTGACTTGCTAGTACATTCTTGTTTATGAAAGGCCATAATTACATTCTACTTGATCATGCTTGTTCATTCATATCGTAACTTGGTCATGTCTTGTTACTTTGGTTTATTTACGTGATTTATCGCATTCGCATGATTTTACCTTATTCTTTAGAGCTAAAATGCTAATCACTTTAATATTGCCTACATGTTGATGCGAAGATACCTACTGGGCAAGTGTGCTCATTACCTATTTTCAATCTTTTCAGGAGATGCAAGTAGTTCGGATTCGGATTCAAGTTGTTCAAGTGGTGGGTCTGAGGGCGAATGAAAGTCACATGAGATTGAGAGAAGACTTAGGAAGTCAATAATGTCTAGATCGAGTTCATGTAATTTTTCCTTTTTATTGAGTTTAATAGGTGTAAGAGGGATGAATAGTTGATGTACTTGAATTATTCTTTTTAATAAAGGTGAAGGTTTGATTAAATTATTGTGCAATTGCATCTTATGTGTGATTGTCTTGCGCTCTAATTATTCTTACTCGCAAGAGGCTTACCATGTCGGTTGTTCACGTTTCCCGAGATTATCTTCCGCTGTATTAAAAGCTCGGGGCGTGACAGTTAAGTTGGTATCAGAGTCTAAGTCCAAGGACTTAGGGAAGAAAGTCATAGGATAAGTCCAAGGTTTAGGACCCATACCTATGAACTAAGGAAGAAATTTCCCACCCATGTGAGAATTGGGTAGAGCCGGGATAAGATAATAAATTATCTCTAGATTAATTCCTTTCAAAATTTCATGGGGATTAACAACTTGTTATTCTCTCAGGTACTATCCAAATCTATTCCCATCCTGCATTTGTGCTATTCGATACCGGTGCTTCTCATTCTTTTATATCCACTGCTTTTTCGAACACATAGCCAATTTCATCAGTTCCCCTACCTTCGGACCTTTCTATTACTACACCCTTAGGTTCTGGAATAAATCTTACCGATTACTACCCTAATAGTGAGGTAACGATAGAAGGTCATAATCTCCCTACAAACTTAGTATGCCTTGACATGAAAGGTTACGATGCCATTTTAGGGGTAGATTGGTTAGTGGATCATGATGCCGATATCAATTGCCGGAATAGGATAATATCCTTTCGCAAATCAGGTCTCCCAAGATTTTCCTTCATTGGTATCAAGTATAGAAAACATCCTACCATCATTTCTTCTCTTCACCCTTGCAAACTTATTTCGCAAGGATGTGAAGCTTTTCTTGCTTCCGTAATTGTTACCGAGTCCAAGGAGATCATCTTAGCAGACATCCCCATCGTAAATGAGTTTCCTGATGTATTCCCATCAGATCTACCCGATTTACCACTCGAAAGGGAAGTAAACTTTTCCATTGAACTCATTCCCGGAGTAGCACCTGTTTCAATAGCTCCCTACAGGATGTCCCCCACAGAACTAAAGGATTTGAAGATGCAGCTTCAGGAATTGTTAGACAAGGGGTTCATACGACCTAGCACATCCCCTTGGGGTGCTCCAGTTCTTTTTGTCAAGAAGAAGGATGGATCGCTCAGACTCTGTATCGACTACCGGCGATTGAATCAACTCACAATTAAAAACAAGTATCCGTTGCCGCGTATCGAAGAGCTCTTTGATCAGCTCTCGGGAGCAGAATATTTTTCCAAGATAGACCTCAGGTCAGGCTATCACTAGCTCAGAATTAAAGATGAATATATTTACAAAACTACTTTTCAAAGCCGCTATGGTCATTATGAGTTCGTTGTAATGCCGTTCGGGTTAACCAATGCCCCAGCAGCATTTATGCAACTCATGAATAAAGTTTTCCATCCTTATCTGGACCAGTTTGTAGTCGTCTTTATTGATGACATCCTCATTTACTCCAAGACAAAGGAAGAACATGAAGAGCATCTGAAAATAGCCTTGCAGACTCTAAGAGAACACAAACTCTATGCCAAACTTAGTAAATGTGAATTCTGGCTTAAGGAAGTTTCATTTCTTGGCCATATCATTTCAAAGGAGGGTATCGCTGTTGATCCTTCTAAAGTGGAAGCTGTCAAGAATTGGAGCCGGCCAACAACTATGTCAGAAGTAAGAAGTTTTCTAGGTCTAGCTGGGTATTACAGGAGATTTATCAAGGATTTCTCAAAAATTGCTGTTCCTTTGACAAGACTTACAAGAAAAGAAAATCCTTTCGTATGGTCGAAGGACTGTGAAAAGAGTTTCCTAACTCTTAAGGAACATCTCACGACAGCCCCTATATTATCATTGCCCGTTGAGGGTGGTGGATTTGAAGTTTATACGGATGCATCTGGCATTGACTTAGGGTGCGTTCTTATGTAAAATGGAAAGGTAATTTGCTATTCTTCAAGACAATTGAAACGTCACGAAGAGAATTATCATGTGCATGATTTAGAATTGGTGGTTGTTATATTTGCCTTAAAAATTTGACGTCACTACCTTTACGGAGAGAAATTTACGGTTTATTCAGACCACAAAAGCTTGAAATATTTGTTCTCCCAAAAAGAGCTGAATATGAGGCAAAGAAGATGGTTGGAATACTTTAAAGACTTTGATTTTGCTATTCAATATCATCCTAGAAAAGCTAATACTGTAGCGGATGCACTCAGCAGAAAACCAATGGGAAAGCTATCAAGTCTTATGATTAGTATGACTAATCTTATTCCTCAATTTGCTCAGTTGAACTTAGATATTGATATGAAGGAAGAAGATTGTTTTATAGCCAATATCCAAGCTCAACCTACATTAATAGAAGATCTAGTCAAGCTACAAGACAATGATCCTGTATTACTGGAAATTAAAGCCATGCATTGAGCAAAGGCCGAATTTCTCTATCACCGATGATGGAAGGTTACTATTCAAGGATCGAATTTGTATACCGGATCATGTTGATACTAAGAAACTGATCCTGGAAGAAGCTCGCAATTCCAAATATACAATTCATCCAGGTGGTACAAAAATGTATCAAGATCTTAAAAGGAACTTCTGGTGGCTCAACATGAAAAGAGAAGTGGCAGATTTCATGTCCCGCTGTCTCACTTGTCAACAAGTAAAGGCAGAGCATTTCAGACCCGCAGGTAAATTACACCCCTTGAATATTTCTGAATGGAAATGGGAAAATGTAGGGATGGATTTCATCATGGGTTTACCAAAGACAAGAGGAGGACACGATGGAATATGGATAATCATAGACCGATTGACTAAGTCCGCACATTTTCTGCCAATAAAAAGTCAATGGTCTGTGGATATTCTAGCGGCATTATACATAAGGGAAGTTGTCAAATTACATGGTGTCCCTGTCACTATTATATCTGATAGAGATCCTCGATTCACATCACAGTTTTGGAAGGGTCTTCAACATTCTGTAGGGACCTGACTAAACTTTAGCACAACGTTTCATCCACAAACTGATGGTCAAACGGAGAGGACGAATCAAGTGGTGGAAGATATGCTCAGGGCTTGTGCTATTGACTTTGGAGGTAGTTGGCATGATCACTTACCTCTAGTAGAATTTTCATATAACAATAGCTACCAAGCTAGTATACAGATGGCACCGTTTGAAGCTCTATATGGAAGAAGATGTCGATCACCTATTTGTTGGAATGAAGTAGGAGAAAGACAATTTCTAGGTCCTGACATGGTCAGGGATACTACAGAAAAGATAAAACTTATTCGGGAAAGACTCCAGATGGCACAAGACCGGAAGAAATCTTATGCTGATAATCGAAGACGTGACTTGGAGTTCCAAGTAGGAGACCATGTATACCTCAAGGTTTCTCCCGGTCGTGGTATTCGAAGATTTGGCATTAAAGGTAAGTTTACTCCAAGATTTATCGGCCCATTTGAAATTCTGGAAAGGGTCGGTGAAGTGGCTTATCGACTGGCTTTACCTCCACAACTAGCAGGAGTTCATGACGTATTCCATGTTTCTATGTTGAAGAAATACGTGTATAATTCTTACCATGTTATCACTTATGATGATTTGGAGATTCAGAAGGATGTGACGTACGAGCAAGCACCAATTAAGATTCTTGAGCGTGAAGTGCATCAATTAAGGAATAAAGCCATTCCTATGGTCAAGATTCAATGGAAGAAGTCATGGCCCATGGAAGCAACATGGGAGACGGAGGAAGTTATGCGTAAAAGATATCCGGAGTTATTTAATTGTGAGTACACTCTCCATAAAAATCCATGAATTGAATTTGGGGACCAAATTCTCTTAAGTGGGGGAGGGTGTAATGACCCAGAATTTTTATAAAGTATTTCTGGAATATTTAGTAATTTTCTAGAATTATAAAAGTATCAAATAAATTAATAAATGAATATTAGGTTAAATAAATCATTATTAAAGCCCAAATAAGGTAATCAATTAATCTAGCCCATTTAATAGAAGCCCAAAAGGTTTAAGGACCAAGCCCATGAAGTTTGGCCCATATTCTAGAAAGATGATTAACCTATTCACGAATTAATAAGGATAAACACTCCTTATTTAGATAATTTAGTAGATAAGATGAAATTAGAGTTTGAACTCATTTCAAATTCGGTGCCAGGATCTATAGCGGTCTATCATAAAACTGCTACAAGGCATTTGGCGGACTAATATTCGACCGCTATTTCCTATCAGTTCCGTGAGTGGAAGAACGAGTAAAAAGATTGGACTTTTGAGGTCTTATCACTTAGAGATTGAGATGGGTGGACTAGTAAACATGTTAAGGACTCTCAGAAGTCGATCTAAGGTTTAATAAGGACTCTAGGATCGATATAATCCTCAAACTCTAGTAAAACCCTATAAATAGGACTTAGTTTTGACCTGCGCAACCCTTACATTGGCTCGCATGGAATCAAGGTAAGACGGCGTTATTTCAGGTAGGTTCTTTAGAAGTTTTTATTGCCAATACATAGGACTAACATCTCCCAAAATTTCATGCTAGGAGATCAAGCACACAATGAGATAGAAGCCTGCAAAGTTGCTGGTTCCACGTTTGCGACCCAAGAAACTGTGCAAAAGTCTAGTGAAGATCAAGAAATTAGGTTGCCAAATCAAGGTATTTAGCTTTAGTGCCTTTAGAACGTTTTGTTCCCCTTAGTATCTACTTCTTACCCTCTAAATTTCGGGTCATTAGGTCAAGAGGCTCTTGAGATATCATGGGGAGAAGTTGCTGATTTGTCACA
Organism: Amorphophallus konjac; assembly: GCA_022559845.1. NCBI lineage: Eukaryota > Viridiplantae > Streptophyta > Magnoliopsida > Alismatales > Araceae > Amorphophallus > Amorphophallus konjac. The sequence goes on from CM040121.1 coordinate 177,377,853, forward strand.
AGGAGTGCAAGGGACTAAGGGTAGCATCTAACATCAAATTCAGAGTTTAAAATTAAGCTTTAGCAGAGGTAGGTAATCTCATGAATAGCAAAAATACTATTCAAGGGATAAAAGTCCTCTAGTTTTACTCGATTTCATGCTTTATGTGTGGAGAATTTCATGTTTCAATAGGACCTATGCACTTAGTATTTCATTTATGCATATTCCTTATCCTTAAGGAACCAAATAAATTCTCTTATTCCAATACATGATTCCCATGCATGTTACAGCCTATTTCTCGTTCTATCATGTAGTAGTTTTACTAATATGTTGATTTCTAGACATGATGTGCTTTAAACATTAGTTACTGTCAGTCGTACTCTAGCGGCTTAATGTTCGACCGCCAATCTCATATAGCGGCCCTACGATAAACCGCTAGACACTCTGTTAACTTGATTTTTATAGTCTTTCTGGCGGCCTTACGATAAACCGCCACATTACTGTAACGGTTCTATAATAGACCGCCAGCGTTATGTTTCTGTCAACTCGAGATAAGATCAAGGACAATCCATTTAACTTATAAGTAAGCCTAGTTAACTATGTTCAAACATGTTTTAATGTTATATACTATCCTGAGTTTTGTTTTACTGGTTCATAACATCAATTTCATGTTCTTGATGGTTCTTAAGATTATTTTAAACATATGATAGTTTCATTCCAAAAAATTTATATAATTTTAAATTATGGTTTAGATACTTGTATAGTCAAGATTTAACGTTGGTTTCTCACTGTGCACATTCTATTTCTATCTCAGAGTCATTTTCTATAAATTCATGGCATATATTCCGGTATATGGCCATTAGTTACACACTTTGCACTTATAGGAACATAATCTTGAACTTGATGACCTCTCCCTTGGATATTCTTTCTAATGGACTAGGAAATCTTGTTTCAAGGCCTCCGTAATTCTTCACGAGCCTGAGATTCCCACTAGGATGCCAAGTTGGTTGTACCAATAAAGCCCAATTGTCTAGAAAGTACTACCAATATTTTCTGATTTTGTCTTTTAACGGTTCAGTACTCGACCGCTAAGGCCCATTAACGGTCCAGTATTTGACCGCCACGTTATCTGAGTCTAAAATGATTTCTTTCTGGATTCAGCCCACTCTAGTGGCCCAATACTAGACCGCCATGTCAATATAGCGGCCCTGTTATAGACCGCTAAGTTTCCTGAGTTCTGTTTTTCCTAAGATCCTAGATTGACTAATGATAGTCTAAGACTTGTAACCTTATTCAAGACATCTAAGGTAAATTATGAAAAATTAAAGAATGTACCGTTATGCTGTCGATTTATTTTCATGGCATAACCTAGTTATTAAGGCATTTTGTTGGAATTCCTTATTTCCTTGTAGAAGTGTTAGTACTTTTGGTTACTTCATCATGAATCTATCATTGAAACTGTACATTCTTGGCCAACTTTATTACATGCGTGGAAGTAGCTTGATTTAAACTTGAAGATGCGGATCGAGCACTGATTGTGTTCAAGGGCTCTATGCTAGTCCCCTCGGCTGATTATCGAAAACATACTATTATAAACCATGGGGTATGATGCTACTGGCATCGCATTGCGCTGGGAGTACTTTCTTTATAAATAAGTGAAAATCCACGGCAAGCACAAATATCCACATATTTATCCATAAAGTGGTATTCCACAGAAATTCATGAAGTACTTGTTAAGAGTACATTCTTGCTTGACTTGCTAGTGCATTCTTGTTCATGAAAGGCCATAATTACATTCTACTTGATCATGCTTGTTCATTCATATCGTAACTTGGTCATGTCTTGTTACTTTGGTTTATTTACATGATTTATCGTATTCGCATGATTTTACCTTATTCTTTAGAGCTAAAATGCTAATCACTTTAATATTGCCTACATGTTGATGCGAAGATACCTACTGGGCAAGTGTGCTCATTACCTATTTTCAATCTTTTCAGGAGATGCAAGTAGTTCGGATTCGGATTCAAGTTGTTCAAGTGGTGGGTCCGAGGGCGAATGAAAGTCACATGAGATTGAGAGAAGACTTAGGAAGTCAATAATGTCTAGATCGAGTTCATGTAATTTTTCTTTTTTATTGAGTCGAATAGGTGTAAGAGGGATGCATAGTTGATGTACTTGAATTATTCTTTTTAATAAAGGTGAAGGTTTGATTAAATTAGTATGCAATTACATCTTATGTGTGATTGTCTTGCGCTCTGATTATTCTTGCTCGCAAGAGGCTTACCATGTCGGCTGTTCACGTTTCTCGAGATTATCTTCCGCTGTATTAAAAGCTCGGGGCGTGACACAAGCGTCATCACAGCCATCTACCGCAGGCGGCAAGAAATCTCGTGGAAGGGTTATGCATATGACTCGTGCTCAGGCGGTTACATCACAACTTGTGGAAGGTACTGTTATGATTTATGGTCAAGTTGCACGTGTTTTATTTGATTCTGGTGCTTCTCACTCATTTATTTCTAAGGACTTTGTTACATGCATTGAGGATCCGACTTCAGAATTATCTTGTGAATTGATCGTGGAATTGCCCGCGGGAGAAATTATGTTTACTCCCTTCTATCTTGACAAGGCTACAGTGATAATTGGGAATCATTAGTTGCCTGCTAGATTGTATGCCTTGCAATTGGTAGATTATGATGTCATTCTGGGCATGGATTGGCTAGAAGATTATGGGGCAGTGGTTGATTGCAAAGTAAAGAAGATTTACTTTCAGCCATACGAGAGTGCAACATTCTATTTTCAAGGTATTCGATCTCGTTCTCCTTGCTTGCTTATTTCTGCTATTCGAGCACGTAGGCTACTTGATGCTGGTTGCCAGGGATTTCTTGCTTCAGTGGTTATTGTTGAGGCACTATAGTAGGACATTGATGATATTCATGTGGTTTATGAATTTTCTGATATTTTCCCTGATGAGTTACCAAGCTTACCTCCGCAGCGAGAAATTGAATTTATGATCGAAGTAATTCCAGCTACGACGCCTTTGTCAAAATCACCTTACCGTATGGCTCCTACAGAACTCAAGGAATGGAGAGCGCAGTTGCAAGAATTGTTGGAAAAGGGCTATATCTGTCCTAATTTCTCTCCATGGGGTGCTCCTGTACTATTTGTGAAGAAGAAAGATGGAAGCCAGAGGCTATGTATTGATTACAAGCAATTGAATCAGGCGACTATCAAGAACAAATATCCTCTGCCCAGGATTGATGATTTATTTGACCAGCTTCAATTAGCTCGTGTCTTTTCCCGAATTGATCTCTGATCTGGCTATTATCAATTGCGGATCGGGGAATCTGACGTGGAGAAGACTAGTTTTAGTACGAGGTATGGTCATTATGAGTTTTTGGTTATGCCGTTTGGGCTAACCAATGCACCTTCAACTTTCATGGATATGATGCATCGCGTGTTTCGTCCATATTTGGACCAGTTTGTGGTGGTCTTCATGGATGATATCTAGATTTATTCTACTTCTGAGGAAGAGCATGCGCAACATTTGAGAATTGTGTTGCGGACTCTGCGAGATCATCAGCTTTATGTAAAATTCAGTAAGTGTGAGTTCTGGCTTCAAGAAATCCATTTTTTGGGCCATGTGATTTCCAGTGAAGGAATTGCAGTTGACCCAGCCAATATTGAGGCCATCCTCTAGTGGCAGAGACCGAGATCTGTGACAGAGGTCAGAAGTTTCTTGGGTCTTGCAGGTTACTACAGGAGGTTTATTCAGAACTTTGTACGGATTGCAGCACCTATGACTAAATTGACTCGAAAAAATGTGCCATTCCTATGGTCTGAGGATTCTGAGCAGAGTTTCAATGAATTAAAGAAGGTACTCACGACTTCCCCAGTACTTGTTTTACCTTCTACTTCTGGTGGATTTGTGGTGTGTACGGATGCGTCTCGAGTGGGTTTGGGTGCAGTATTGATGCAGCATGGCAGGGTTGTAGCTTATGCATCCCGACAATTGAAGCAGCATGGAGAAAATTATCCCAATCATGACCTAGAGTTGGCAGGGGTGATTTTTGCACTTAAAATATGGAGGCATTATTTATATGGTGAAAAATTTGAGATTTTCACCGATCATCAAAGCTTAAAATATGTCTTTTCTCAGAAAGACTTGAATCTTCGTCAGCGCAGGTGGATGGAGTATATGAATGATTATGATTTTACTATGTCATATCAACATGGCAAGATAAATGTGGTGGTAGATGCACTGAGCAGTAAAGTGCAGATCAGTCACTTGATGGTGCGAGAATGGAGGCTTTGGGAGCATGTTCCAAGCGAGACTTTAAGATTGAAAATTCCCCGTGACCCGATGACGACTGTTCTAGTCAGTTTAGTGATGACTCCAGCTATTTATAGGCAAATCAAAGAGGCACAACAAGCAGATTCTGAGTTGTCTCGTATTGTGGCAATGCTAGATGTGGAATTTTGTGATGATGCAGTGGTGAGATTCAAGGGCCGAATCTATGTTCCAGCTGAAGATTCTTTGAGTAATGCTATTTCGCATGAAGCACATGGATCCCGCTATACCATTCATCCTGGAACCACGAAGATGTATAATAATGTGAAAAGGCAATTCTGGTGGCCGGGTATGAAGAGGGATGTGGCAGACTTCGTGGCTAAATGTTTGACATGTCAACAGGTGAAAGCGGAGCATCAGAGACCCGGAGGTATGCTTCAACCTTTAGAGATTCCGATGTCGAAATGGGATAATGTGACTACTAACTTTGTTGTGGGTTTACCTCGAACCCTTGAAGGCTATGATGGCACTTGGCTGTTGGTTGATCGTTTGACAAAAATAGCTAGATTGTTGCCGATCAAGGTAAAATGGAATGTTCAGAGATTGGCCATGCTTTATGTTGAAAGGATTGTGCCATTTCATGGAATTCCAATGTCTATTGTATCAGACCATGGCCCACGCTTTACTTTTGGTTTTTGGCGGAGTTTCCAAAAGGCGTTGGGTACGGACTTGGCATTCAGTTCAACATATCATCCTCAATCTGATGGTCAGTCTGAGAGGACCATTCAGACTTTAGAGAATATGTTGAGATCTTGTTGTGTCGATTAGCAGGGTTCATGGAGCTAGCATTTATCATTGGTAGAGTTTGCTTATAACAACAGCTACCACTCCAGCATCGGTATGGCACCGTATGAGGCTCTATATGGTCGACCTTGTCGTACACCGTTAGACTGGTTTGAGGTCGGTGATCGGTTGATGATAGGATCGGATCTTGTGCAGCAATGTGTCGACGTGGTTCGTCTGATCAGGCAAAGACTATTGATAGCTCAAAGTCGACAGAAGAGTTATGCCGATCGGCACAGAAGACCATTACAATTTGAGCCAAGAGATTTTATTTTTGTGAGGATATCTCCGATGAAGGGTGTTATAAGATTCGGCAAGCGTGGAAAGCTCAGTCCCCGGTATATTGGTCCATTTCTTATTTTGGAGCTGTGGGCCAATTGGCTTATCGTCTTCAGTTGCCACCGGAGATGGGAATTAATGATTCACGATGTATTTCATGTTTCTATGTTGAGGAAATATGTGGCGGATGAATCGCACATCCTTGATGATTCTGTGTGGCCTGAAGTGGCGACCGATCTATCTACGCTGAAATTCACGATTCGTATTGAGGATCACCGTGAGCAGCGGCTGAGGAACAAGGTCATTCCACTGGTTAAGGTGGTATGGCAGTGCCACTCCGGTAATGAGGCTACTTGGGAATGCGAAGATGAAATGCAATTGTAGTTTCCGTATCTGTTTGAGTAAGTCGTCTCTCCTTTTTCATCCCAATGTTTCCTTCAAATTTTGAGGATGAAATTTTATTAGGAGGGAGGGACTGTAAGACCCGTGGATTTTGAATTCTTATCGGATCTATTATTCAGAATTTCCCATGAATTTGGGCTATTTTTGTGGGCTTTTTCCATGTGTGATTCATGTTTAATCCATTTTTCTAATGAGTTATAGAAAATGGAGGGGTATTAGCATAATTTTAGTTTTTGTAATCCCTTGTAGCAATTTGAGGTTTTAAAACAAAAAAAATATGTTAAACCAAATTTTTTCACCCACAAAGGAACCCGCGGTTCCCTCTCCCCTTCCCACGCATCTCCCCCTCTCCCCTCGTTGTTCTCTCGGCATGCAACTCCACCCGGGCGTGGGCGGCTTGGAGGAGAAGGCTCCGGCGAGTACGAGTCGGTGGTGGAGTGTTCGTGTGGTCGTGGAGGCTAGCTCGGGAGGTGGTGGTTTATCTCCGATGTGAGAGGTGGTTTTGACGGGAAGAACGACGTCCTTTCGCGATTACAAGTAGGGGGATGGATTCCACTTTGTCTTTTCTTGTTTCATTACGCATTAGCTTGGTGGAATGCATGTTAAACGGGTTATTTTCATCTAAAGATTGCATGGGAGATGATTTCAATTGAAGCTTTTGTGGATTGATTATCATGGGCATTGTATCTTATGTTTTTGGAGTTTAAAACTTGTAGAAATGCCATATGACAAGTGGAACTAAGCTCTAGTAGTGTAATCCCATCGATTTGCATCTATTGGGAGGGATTTAGGAAGAGAAAGAATAGGGTCGGAATCCCGTGTAGAATGCGGTACAAGTGACCGCCGCATTCTATCAAGAACGCGCTACATGTATATAGCGCGATATGTATTATCGCCCCATATCGTGGCACAGTGATAAATACTTTAATAGTTTTTCGAAGGCGGTGAGAGACGCGACCATGTGTACCGTCGCGTCAACGTTTAACGCGGTATTGACCTCTGTCACGTTAATGAGGAGCGCGCCCTGAAGGGGTGGTGCGATCCCAATGGGCCCAATTATGCATTGAAAATCAGTTGGTCTTGCATTTAATATTAGGCCATTGATAAATTTACTTTTTCTCTGACCTATAGCACGTTTTATTTTTCCATTTTGAGTCAGTTTCTATTTCCTGTGTGACTGATCCACTAGTCATAGCCCAATGACCCTTAGAGCCGTCCCACCGAGGAGAGGTGGCGGGGCAATCCCGGTGTACGGTTTTTAGGCTAGTTTTCGTGGGCCCCCTTGCTTTGCAGTAGTGTCCTACTGGGGGGAAAAACTCGCTAGAGGCCTGGCTCAAGGCATTGAGCTTGTGTGTGCACACTTGGTTAGGGGCCTGGACTTGTGCTTACGAGCGTGACCCTGACTAGTCCTTGTCTTTGGTTACAGTTATGGTGTCTCAGTTACCATGTTCGAGGCGAGTGGGAGACACCCGAGATGCAGTGTAAGTCATCAGTGGACGCGTCTGGTCTTTCTTCTAGTGGTTTTTCTTTCTCTTGTCAGTTGGTCTGTGGAAATTTGACTTAAATGGTAAACGAAGATTCTCGTGTTTAATTATGCGCTTTAATTAGCCTGAGTTTGATTGGCATTCATATTAACTATCTTCTTTGAATTGCTATTCCTGCACAGCTTTCTTTAACTGTTAAAGTTGCATGCCAGTTAGATATTCTTGTAATTAATTACTTTTCTTGCACTTTTTAGCTGCGAAGTAGGGATCTGAAACCCCTACTGAGTCAATGAAATGAGACTCACCCTTTGTTTTTCAGGTGAGGTGCAGCAGTCGTCTGGTTTCTCGCGTGCTTTTGGCGGCCAGTAGTAGTGCCAGCGTGGTCCACTCCGGGGTATGCCTCGTGTAGTTGTCCTCTTTTGATTCTTGTGTAGTTATGGACTTGTGTTGTATGCTTCTGAACTAATGTATAACTATATGACTCTGATATTGTAAATTTAGCTTCTACTCAATGTAATCAATTTTATAATAATGCGCGCGTGTTTGTAGATCTTTGTGCACCCACGACCTCTTTTCCAACCCTTACGGAGCCTCATCAGCTCTTGGGTGACGTCCCCGGGTCTTTGGGTATCGGATCTCCGGTATCTGGGAAACATGGTCGTTACAGTTGGTATCAGAGCATGGTCTTGTGAGGGTTTACGAAGACCTAGAATTACTATAGTCCAGAATAAGTCCATGTACCACTAACTATTGGCTTAGGTTATTTTCTGCGGTTACTTATGATTTCGTTTGTGTGTTTTATCTCATGTTTTAGAACCAATGGCGCCAAGGCGAAGGACGTGTTTCCAAGCCAGAGTGCCTATGGATGTTCAAGGGGAAGAGAGCGGTTCATCGCCTCCTCCAGTGAATGTTAAGAGGTCCAGGCCGTGCTGATCCTAATGTTGGTGAAGGCGTGTCTTCTCAAGGTGGTTGTGGCCGAGCCTTGAAGGAGTTTCTCTTGTTCCACCCACCTCAGTATGAAGGGCTACCTGATCCTAATGCGGCAAGAGCATGGCTAGATGCTACTGAGTGAGTTTTCCGTTCTATGGAGTACACCGAGGATGAATAGGTAATGTTGGCTACTTTTCGGTTGCAAGGGGCAGCGCTTGCATGGTGGACTTCAGAATGGGAAACGACTTTTCAATCTCGTCCTCTTCGACTGATTAGCTGGCGAGAGTTTGTCTCTTCCTTTGAACGTACTTACATTCTGGCTTATCTCAGGATGGATAAGATGTATCAGTTCATGGAATTGGTCTAAGGTGATATGTTGGTTCTGCAGTATCGAACTAAGTTTGTGGAATTGGGCCGGTATGCTGCTCATATCATGGCAGATCAAGGGCTGAAGACTCAGCAATTTCTGAGAGGTTTGAGGCCAGAATTGAGGCAACCTCTTATTGTGACCAGTGTAGCAGATATGGACAGGGCTTGTCAATCAGCGGCGGCATTAGAGTTAGATATGGCAAGAACTCAAGGGCGGACCCAACCGGGGCCAGTGCAGCCAGGTGGGCCACAACAGTAGCCGAGTGGTCAGCCAAGTGTGCCAGGGGAGCCATCTTCTACTACTTCTCTCGGTGATTCGCCTTCTTTGAGATCCAAGTTCAGGCGGATGTTCAGGAAGCAAAAGAAGCGGCAAGATCGACAGGCTTCAGCTAGCAGTGTACATCAACCTGCACCTTCTCAGCTCTAGGGATCGGTAGGGAATCAGCCTAGAGCATGTCCTAGATGTGGTGAAAGTCATTCGGGTAGATAGTGTACGATTCGAGGGGTCTGTTATCAGTGTGATCAGGTGGGACACGTGGCCCGTGAGTGTCCGACGAGGCCTAAGAAGCCTACTCAGTTTTCACAGCCACAGTAGTTCCGACCTCCACCACTATAGCAGATACAACAGTTTCCACAGGCACAGGCGTCATCACAGCAATCTACCGCAGGCGGCAAGAAATCTAGTGGAAGGGTTATTATATGACTCATGCTCAGGCAGTTGCATCACAACTTGTGGAAGGTACAGTTATGATTTATGGTCAAGCCGCACATGTTTTATTTGATTTTGGTGCTTCTCACTCATTTATTTCTGAGGACTTTGTTACTTGCATTGAGGAGCCGACTTCCGAATTATCTTGTGAATTGATCGTGGAATTACCCACGGGAGAAATTATGTTTACTCCCTTCTGTCTTGACAAGGCTCCAGTGATAATTGGGAATCAGCAGTTGCCTGCTAGATTGTATGCCTTGCAATTGGTAGATTATGATGTCATTCTGGGCATGGATTGGCTAGAAGATTATGGGGCAGTGGTTGATTGCAAAGATAAGAAGATTTACTTTCAGCCATCCGAGGGAGCATCATTCTATTTTCAAGGTATTTGATCTTGTTCTCCTCGCTTGCTTATTTCTGCCATTCGAGCACGTAGGCTGCTTGATGCTGGTTGCCAGGGATTTCTTGCTTCAGTGGTTGTTGTTGAGGCACCACAGCAGGACATTGATGATATTCATGTGGTTTGTGAATTTTCTGATGTTTTTCCTGATGAGTTACCAGGCTTACCTCCATAGTGAGAAATTGAATTTGTGATCAAAGTAATTCCAGGTACAGCGCCTTTGTCAAAAGCACCTTACCGTATGGCTCCTGCAGAACTCAAGGAATTGAGAGCGCAGTTGCAAGAATTGCTGGAAAAGGACTATATCTGTCCTAGTTTCTCTCCATGGGGTGCTCCTGTGCTATTTGTGAAGAAGAAAGATGGATGTCTGAGGCTATGTAATGATTACATGCAATTGAATCAGGCGACTATCAAGAACAAATATCCTCTGCCCAGGATTGATGATTTATTTGACCAGCTTCGGTCAGCTTGTGTCTTTTCCCGAATTGATCTCCGATCTGGCTATTATCAATTGCGGATCAGGGAATCTGATGTGGAGAAGACTGTTTTAGTACGAGGTATGGTCATTATGAGTTTTTGGTTATGCCGTTTGGGCTAACCAATGCACCTGCAACTTTCATGGATATGATGCATCGGGTGTTTTGTCTATATTTGGACCAGTTTGTGGTGGTCTTCATGGATGATATCTTGATTTATTCTGCTTCTGAGGAAGAGCATGCGCAACATTTGAGAATTGTGTTGCACACTCTGCGAGATCATTAGCTTTATGCAAAATTCAGTAAGTGTGAGTTCTTCAAGAAATCCATTTTCTGGGCCATGCGATTTCCAGTGAAGGAATTGCAGTTGACCCAGCCAAGATTGAGGCTGTCCTCCAGTGGCAGAGACCGAGATCTATGACAGAGGTCAGAAGTTTCTTGGGCCTTGCAGGTTACTACAGGAGGTTTATTCAGAACTTTGTATGGATTACAACACCTATGACTAAATTGACTCAGAAAAATGTGGCATTCCTATAGTCTGAGGATTGTGAGCAGAGTTTCATTGAATTAAAGAAGGTACTCACGACTTCCCCAGTACTTGTTTTGCCTTCTACTTTTGGCGGATTTGTGGTGTGTACGGATGCGTCTCGAGTGGGTTTGGGTGTAGTATTGATGCAGTATGGCAGGGTTGTAGCTTATGCATCCCGACAATTGAAGCAGCATGAAGAAAATTATCCCACTCATGACCTAGAGTTGGCATGGTGATTTTTACACTTAAAATATGGAGGCATTATTTATATGGTGAGAAATTTGATATTTTCTCTGATCATCAAAGCTTGAAATATGTCTTTTCTCAGAAAGACTTGAATCTTTGTCAGCGCAGGTGGATGGAGTATATGAAAGATTATGATTTTACTCTGTCATATCAACCTGGCAAGATAAATGTGGTGGCAGATGCACTGAGCAGGAAAGTGCAGATCAGTCACTTGATGGTGCGAGAATGGAGGCTTTGGGAGCAGGTTCCAAGTGACACTTTCAGATTAAAAATTCCCCGTGACCCGATGACGGCTGTTCTAGTCAGTTTAGTGATGACTCCAGCTATTTATCGGTAGATCAAAGAGGCACAACAAGCAGATTCTGAGTTGTCTCATATTGTGGCAATGCCAAATGTGGAATTTTGTGATGATGCAGTGGTGAGATTCAAGGGCCGAATCTATGTTCCAACTGAAGATTCCTTGAGGAATGCTATTTTGCATGAAGCGCATGGTTCCCGCTATACCATTCATCCTGGAACCACGAAGATGTATAATAATGTGAAAAGGCAATTCTGGTGGCCGGGTATGAAGAGGGATGTGGCAGACTTCGTGGTTAAATGTTTGACATGTCAATAGGTGAAAGCGGAGCATCAGAGACCCGGAGGTATGCTTCAACCTTGGGAGATTCTGATGTGGAAATGTGATCATGTGACTACTGACTTTGTTGTGGGTTTACCTCGAACCCCTAAAGGCTATGATGGCATTTGGCTGTTGGTTGATCATTTGATAAAAATAGCTAGATTGTTGCCGATCGAGGTAAAATGGAATGTTCAGAGATTGGCCAGGCTTTATGTTGAAAGGATTGTGCCATTTCATGAAATTCCAATGTCTATTGTATCAGACCGTGACCCACGCTTTACTTTTGGTTTTTGGCGGAGTTTCCAAAAGGCGTTGGGTACAGACTTGGCATTCAGTTCAGCATATCATCCTCAATCTGATGGTCAGTCTGAGAGGACCATTCATACTTTAGAGGATATGTTGAGATCTTATTGTCTCGATTGGCAGGGTTCATGGAGCCAACATTTATCATTGGTAGAGTTTGCTTATAACAACAGCTACCACTCCAGCATCGGTATGGCACCGTATGAGGCTCTATATGGTCGACCTTGTCGTACACCGTTAGATTGGGTTGAGGTCGGTGATTGGTTGATGACATGACCGGATCTTGTGCAGCAATGTGTCGACGTGGTTCGTCTGATCAAGCAAAGACTATTGATAGCTCAAAGTCGACAGAAGAGTTATGCCGATCAGCGCAGAAGACCATTGCAATTTGAGCCAGGAGATTTTGCTTTTGTGAGGATATCTCCGATGAAGGGTGTTATGAGATTCGGCAAGCGTGGAAAGCTCAGTCCCCGGTATATTGGTCAGTTTCCTATTTTGGAGCATGTGGGCCAAGTGGCTTATCATCTTCAGTTGTGACCGACGATGGGAATGATTCACGTTGTATTTCATGTTTCTATGTTGAGGAAATATGTGCCAGATGTATCGCACATCCTTGATGATTCTGTGTGGCCTGAAGTGGCGACCGATCTATCTACGCCGGAATTCCTGATTCGTATTGAGGATCACCATGAGCAGCGGCTGAGGAACAAGGTCATTCCACTGGTTAAGGTGGTATGGCAGTGCCACTCCGTTAATGAGGCTACTTGGGAATGCGAAGATGAAATGCAATTGCAGTTCCCGTATCTGTTTGAGTAAGTCGTCTCTCCTTTTTCTTCCCAATGTTTCCTTCAAATTTTGAGGATGAAATTTTATTAGGAGGGAGGGACTGTAAGACTCGTGGATTTCGGATTCTTATCGGATCTATTATTCAGAATTTCCCATGAGTTTGGGCTATTTTTGTGGGCTTTTTCCATGTGTGATTCATGTTTAATCCATTTTTCTAATGAGTTATAGAAAATGGAGGGGTATTAGCATAATTTTAGTTTTTGTAATCCCTTTTGGAAATTTGAGGTTTTAAAACAAAAAAATATGTTAAACCAAATTTTTTCACCCACGAAGGAACCCGCGGTTCCCTCTCCCCTTCCCACACATCTCCCCCTCTCCCCCCATTGTTCTCTCGACATGCAACTCCACCCGGCCGTGGGCGGCTTGGAGGAGAAGGCTTCGGCAAGTATGAGACAGCAGTGGAGTGTTCGTATGGTCGTGAAAGCTAGCTCGTGAGGTGGTGGTTTGTCGTCGAAGTGAGAGGTTGTTTTGACGCAAAGAACGACGTCCTTTCGCGATTACAAGTAGGGGGATGGATTCCACTTCGTCTTTTCGTGTTTCCTTATGCATTAGCATGGTGGAATGCATGTTAAACAAGTTATCTTCATCTAAAGATTGCATGGGAGATGATTTCAATTGAATTTTTTGTGGACTGATTATCATGGGCATTGTATCTTATGTTTTTGGAGTTTAAAACTTGTAGAAATGCCATATGACAGGTTGAACCAAGCTCTAGTAGTGTAATCCCATCGATTTGAATCGATTGGGAGGGATTTAGGAAGAGAAAGAACAGGGTCGGAATCCCGTGTAGAATGCGGTACAAGTGACCGCCGCGTTCTATCAAGAACGCGCTACATGTATATTGCGTGATATGTATTATCGCGCCATATCGTGGCACCGCGATAAATACTTTAATAATTTTCTGAAGGCGGTGAGAGACGCGACCATGTGTACCGTCGCATCAACGTTTAACGCGGTAATGACCTCCATCACGTTAATGAGGAGCGCACCCTGAAGGGGTGGCGCGATCCCAATGGGCCCAATTATGCATTGAAAATCGGTTGGTCTTGCATTTAATATTAGGCCATTGATAAATTTACTTTTTCTCTGACCTATAGCATGTTTTATTTTTCCATTTTGAGTCAGTTTCTATTTCCTGTGTGACTGATCCACTAGTCATAGCCCAATGACCCTTAGAGCCGTCCCACCGAGGAGAGGTGGCGGGGCAATCCCGGTGTACGGTTTTTAGGCTAGTTTTCGTGGGCCCCCTTGCTTTACAGTAGTGTCCTACTAGGGGGGGAAACTAGCTAGAGGCCTGGCTCAAGGCATTGAGCTTGTGTGTGCACACTTGGTCAGGGGCCTGGACTTGCGCTTACAAGCGTGACCCTGACTAGTCCTTGTCTTTGGTTACAGTTACGGTGTCTCAGTTACCGTGTTCGAGGCTAGTGGGAGACACCCGAGACGCAGTGTAAGTCATCAGTGGACGCATCTGGTCTTTCTTCTAGTGGTTTTTCTTTCTCTTGTCACTTGGTCTGTGAAAATTTGACTTAAATGGTAAATGAAGATTCTCATGTTTAATTGTGCACTTTAATTAGCCTGAGTTTGATTGACATTCATATTAACTGTCTTCTTTGAATTGCTATTCTTGTACAGTTTTCTTTAACTATTAAAGTTGCATGCCAGTTAGATATTCTTGTAATTAATTACTTTTCTTGCACTTTTTAGCTGCGAAGTAGGGATCTGAAACCCCTACTGAGTCAATGAAATGAGACTCACCCTTTGTTTTTCAGGTGAGGCGCAGCAGTCGTCTGGTTTCCTGCGTGCTTTTGGCGGCCAGTAGTAGTGCCAGCGTGGTCCACTATGGGGTATGCCCTGTGTAGTTGTCCTCTTTTGATTCTTGTATAGTTATGGACTTGTGTTGTATGCTTCTGGACTAATGTATTACTATAAGACTCTGATATTGTAAATTTTGCTTCTGCTCAAATGTAATCATTTTTATAATAATGCGCGTGTGATTGTAGATCTTTGTGCACCCACGGCCTCTTTTCTAACCCTTCCGGAGCCTCATCAGCTCTTGGGTGACGTCCCCGGGTCTTTGGGTATCGGATCTCCGGTATCTGAGAAGCTGGGTCGTTACAAGTTTTCTCCCATGCACAAACAAATTAATGCATCAAATCATGTTAACTTGCATGTGTAGATGTTTAGGAATGCATTTTCCCTAATTTTTATTGATCCTCTTGCACGTATTTTGAGATCTAAATGAGATAAGTCGATTTCTACTGGAAACGCACTTACTGTTTGTGATCGCGGTCACGATAGTAGCCGTGTCTATGATCACAGTGCCGTGATAGACTACAACAATGCCTGATCGCGGCCCCTGATTGGACCGCATTCTCTAACGGGTTTCCAGAAAACCCTAGTCTTTCCCAGTGGTTTACCTAGACATATGTAGGTCTTAAAGTGATTCTTTCATCTACATGTGCTGATGGAATGAACTAAACAACTAGGTGATTTTGCAAATAAATAAATTCTAATGTTTGAATTCTTAATCCAGGTCTTCTTTCAACCTCTTGGTCTACTGCTTGAACCCATGTTATCCTGCCATCAAAAGGGTAGAATTTAACTGTGGATCTGTTAAAATGTTATTATTTGATCTACTGTTTTCCTACCATGCCAACCCTGATATATATGATCGGCGATTTACTCGAATAGATTATACAATGTTTTTGTTTGAGGGTCATGTCACTCTGGTGGCATTGACTTACCGCTACTATAGTTTTTCGTTATTTTATTACACCCTAATTCTTGGTGAAGTTAGGACCCTCCATCAGATACTCCTTCCATCAGATTGGAACTTCTTCATCAAGGCCTCCGTAAGTCTCCGCGAGCTTGAGATTCCCATTATAGACGCCGAGCACGTTGTACTATAAAAATCATGAAAAACCTTGGAATCTTCATCCTACTATGTAGGATAGGGTTCAACCGACCTTTGGAATGATAGAACGGGGTTTTGCCAAAGTTTTGTTCAGTTCGTACTGAACGCAGTGGACTCAGAGACCGCATTTAGGTTCTGGTTCTTGAATGCGGCAGGCCCAGTGACTGCGTTCTGGTTCTACCATCTTTGAACCTATTTGACCGACTGTAGACGCGTCATGAGTAGGTGACACGTTCATTTAACGCGTCTGCCCGATATGACGTGCTCATACTTGACTCACATTGCCTTCACAACCCTTTTTCCGTGTGCATTGATTGATCACCTTGATCGTGTCGCCGGACTGAACGCGTTCAGATCACGGTTCCTGAGCAGGCTGTGTTCCACCTAGTTTCACAGATGTTTCTTATTTTTGCATTCATGTATGGAATTATAGATTCTTGTCTCTCATGGCTATTTTTCTTGACACCTTCGACCCTTCCTTGGGGTTATATTCCTCATTGATGAGCCTATACACTTTTGACCTCCATTTCAAAGTCATCTGCCGACGCCGTTTGGCCGAGGGTCACCTCTGCCAGTCAGCTCTCACCTCCAACCGGCCCGGACCTGTTCGGGCACCAGACGACCGAGTTCCGGATTTTACCGACGGCGTGCGCGGTTCTGCGACCACAGAACCAGACCGGGTAGGGATGGCCGCCCCTACCCCCTCCCTTTTGCGCCCCCCCCTTCCCTTTGGCTTGGGTGAAAACCCTAATTCCCCTTCCCCTATAAGTAATCTTCTCCTTGTACTGATCACGGTTTAGACATAATTTGAATACAAAAATGGATTATTGTGCAAGGCATTTGCGCCCCTCTCTCTCTCTTTCTCTTCTCCTGCGACGGGAGAACGGCGAGGTGTGAAGCCTCAGCCCTCGGTGGACTCCGGGGTTCCCTCTTATCCTCATCTTCTTCCTCAACGGTTCGTGTGCGTGATTCCAGATTTCTGCCCCGACTTGTAGCAGAGCTCGCGCCCCCTTCTTGGACGAGTTTTGCCACGATCTATTTTCTGGAGATACGTCTGCGGATCAGCTTCGCGTCGGCGCCGGTTTTGCATCAATCGGAGATCGGCACTGCCCGTACCGATTTTCTCCGCCGACCTGCGCCAGCACCACTTTCTCTGCTCGCCCAGCGGGGAGACCCTGATTGCGGATTTTCCCCAGGCCTCCACGCTGCGTCTTTTGCGCTGGTTTCTTCAGGGTTCGTGGATCTCCGAGTCAGCTTTCCAACGCCGCCGACGGCGTCGCGTTTCGACATCGTCACCGTCCGTGGCGGTCGATCTCGTGGGGTTGCGCCGGCGTGCCTGCACAGTCCGCCCAGCGAACCAACCCCAACTTCCAGCGGCTCCTGCGACTCGTGTCGGCATCATCTGCCGACGCCGTTTGGCCGAGGGTCACCTCTGCCAGTCAGCTCTCACCTCCAACCGGCCCGGACCTGTTCGGGCACCAGACGACCGAGTTCCGGATTTTACCGACGGCGTGCGCGGTTCTGCGACCACAGAACCAGACCTGGTTTTCGGCAGCGCCCACGGCCACCACCGGCGCATCCAGCGCGTCCCCTCTGGTCTGAGCGTTCCTCCAGCCATCAGCAACGCGTCCTCTCTGACGGTGCCTCGAACGGACATCGCATCAACCCGTGGGACCCGTCTCCGTCCAGGCGCGCGCGACACCGATTCTGCAGCATCGCGCCCGTCATCGAGTGCGGCCCGTCAACCCGTGTCCGGCAACCCGAACGTATTGTTTGTAGCCTCTTACCTCCCTGCGAGGAGTGGGCCATTATTGGGGGTTGTAATTTATTGCTCTGGTGTATCGGGTTGTTGGTCCACGGCCGGGGTTCCTTCCCCACGCCTAGGCGTGGAGGTACGCGCTCCGACTCCTCCACCTTTGCTTGCTCTTTTAGTATGTGATTGAATATGCCGCGTGAGAGAGAGTAGGCGCCTAGCTACTTTTGCCATCACCGCGGACCGTGAGTGAGAGCACCCGTCCGTTAGCACTAGCCGAGCTTCGAGCTAGGACTCGACTCCCCTTGTCTTTGGAGGTCGACTATACGCCTAGACACGTGCGCTTCCCTCCTTGGGACGGCCGAGGTCGGAGTTTCTGTTGAGAGACGTCCCTCATTCTGTGGGATATCACGGTGGTCAGCCACTTGGTGACCCTTGAGCGTGCTACTGCTGGCCTGAGTTAGAGTCTTTTGTGAGTCTTAGTCCGTGTCGGTCCCCGTCCCCCATCAAATTTTGGTATCAGAGCCAGGTTACCAACTTGTCCTTACAGGTTGGGTCTTAGGGTCGTGTTTAGGTTTTTGTCGTGTCTTGTTTGAGTCTTGCATCTCCTTGCATTCGTGTCCCTCTAGGTCTTAGGGTGTTAGCCTCCTTTGCATGCCCACTCGGGGTGGTACGGACTACCATCGCCCGGACGCCATGGGTGACCAACACCCACCTCAGGGACGCCCATCTCTAGAGGATCTGATTGCCCAACTTATGGTCCGTATGGACAAATCTGACCAGTCCATCAAGGAGTTGACTGAGCGTCTAGATAATCGTCTGAAGGTCATTGAGGATCGTGCCACCGTGTCCGATTTGGCCCTCCAGGGTCTTGTTGGACGGATAGGGGGGATAGATGAGGTGCACCGCCAGGACTCTCCTAGAGCCAACCAAGCTCCTCTTGTTGCTGCCGCCCAAGCCCCTCGGGCTCAGGAGCGACGTCCCCGAGCCCCCGA
This sequence comes from Amorphophallus konjac, assembly GCA_022559845.1. Taxonomy (NCBI): domain Eukaryota; kingdom Viridiplantae; phylum Streptophyta; class Magnoliopsida; order Alismatales; family Araceae; genus Amorphophallus; species Amorphophallus konjac. Next base: position 177,396,217 of record CM040121.1, read on the forward strand.
CTTTGATGACTATGGGTCCGAGATGGATTTTGAGGGGAATGGACGCCAGTACCGTGGTCGTCGACCACACCAGGATGAGGATGATAGGGCCCTTAGGACCGTCCGTGCCGATCCACCCACTTTCGAGGGGTCTCTTGACCCAAAAGCCTACGTAGACTGGGAGAATAGCATGGATAGGTATTTCGAATGGGTTGAGATGTCTGAGCTGCGGCAAGTCCGATTTGCCAAGATGAAGCTCATGGGTAGAGCCCAGACCTACTGGAGGAATGTCGAGAGTCTGATGTTACAGAGGCAGGACCCACCCATAGAGACCTGGTTTGATATGCGGCGTAAGCTCCGCGAGAAGTATGTCCCTCCTTCTTACCGCCAGAGGCTCATTGACCGATGGCAGACCCTTAGTCAGGGCGATCGGTCCGTGACCGAGTACATCGCCGAATTTGACGAGTATTATTTGCGATGTGGAGTTGATGAAGAGAAGGGCATGCCTGTTTCTCGTTTTCGCCGTGGCTTGAGGCCCGAGTATCAGTATGAGCTCTACCGTCGCCAGGTAGACACTTTAGAGCTAGCTTACCAGGTTGCCCTAGAGTTAGAGCAATTTGAGTTGGAGTTTGGTCCCACCTTTCGTCCGGGGATGCCTAGTCAGCGGGGTCTTGACCCTCGCTCCACTTCCACCCAGTATGGTCGATACCCGGCGGCCCGGCCCGCAGAGCCTCCTCGCCAGGACCCCACTGGTCCCAGGCCTCGTCCACCCCTTCCTAGGGATCCGCTCCCTCCACCTCGCCAGCAGGCACCCTACCCCCCCACTCGCCCTACACTTCCGCCTCCCCCACATCCTGCTCGTTCACAGCCTTTACTCCCCGCGCCCCGTCATGATGACAAGGGCAAGAGTCCTATGACCGCTGGGGCCTCATCTAGTGCGGGCGCACGTACTTGTTACCGGTGTGGCGGCTTTGGCCACTTTGCTGATAGATGCCCCACTCGGGAGAGGAAGGCCCTTGTCGTGGCAGACCCCGCTTCCACTGAGTCCCCCACTGAGCCCATACCTGTTAGCTATGAGGTAGACCAGGACTTGGTTGAGGAGTTCTTCGATGATCTGCTCGAGGGAGAGCAGGATGGTGCCCAGGGTAGCCATTTTCAGGGTGACCCACAGTTAGGGGTAGTTAGGTGCATCCTAGCCCAGCCCCAGGTGAGTGATGACTGGCGTCGCACCACCATATTTCACACCTTCTGCAGGCTTGGGGGTAAAGCTTGCAAGATTGTCATTGACAGCGGGAGTTGCATTAACGCCATATCTACTGGCACTGTTACCCGCCTTGGGTTGACCCCAGTAGACCACCCTGCTCCCTATAGGGTTTCTTGGGTCGATTCCACCTCCATTCCTGTTAGGCTCCGTTGCCTAGTGTCCCTTCAGTTCCAGACCTATCAGGATGAAGTTTGGTGCGATGTTCTCCCTATGGAGGTAGGTAACATTATTTTAGGGAGGCCATGGTTGTTTGACATGGATGCCACCCTACAGGGCCGTGCAAACACTTGCACATTTGATCATAACGGCCACAGGATCACCCTCCACCCAGCCCCACCTAGGGACCCTACTGTTAGGGGACCAGCCGGCCCGAATGCCACGACCACCCCTCACCAGGGGAAGGTCAAGCCCCCACCACCACCACCTCCGGTGCCTGTTTCCACCCCCTCTCCTACCCTCACCATAGATGTTCCTCCTACGAGAAGGTTGATGATCATCAGTCCCCGAGAGATGGAGAGAGAGGTTACTAGTGGTGTCCCTCTTTTAGCTGTGGTTGTCAGGGAGACGGGTGAGGTAGTCCCCAGTCTCGAGGGAGTGACAGACCCTCAGTTAGTTGAGATGTTGCGAGAGTTTGCTGATATCTTCCCGGAGGACCTTCCCGAAGGCCTTCCACCTTTGCGTGACATCCAGCACGAGATTGATCTTGTTCCGGGCTCGTCCTTGCCCAATCTTCCACATTATAGGATGAGTCCCGCGGACCATGCTGAGCTACAGAGGCAGGTTGATGAGTTGATGAGTAGGGGTTCCCTTAGGGATAGCAAGAGCCCCTGTGCTGTTCCCGCCCTGCTAGCGCCAAAGAAGGATGGCACATGGCGTATGTGCATCGATAGCCGTGCGATCAATAAGATCACGGTTAAGTATAGGTTTCCCATTCCCCGGCTGGATGACTTGCTTGATATGATGTCGGGAGCCACGATTTTCTCGAAGATCGATCTTAGGAGTGGCTATCACCAGGTGAGGGTCAGACCCGGTGATGAGTGGAAGACTGCATTTAAGACCAAGGATGGTCTTTACGAGTGGTTGGTCATGCCCTTCGGGCTGACTAACGCCCCTAGCACCTTCATGCGGTTGATGACGCAGGTGTTGCGTCCTATGATTGGAGTGTTTTTGGTCATCTACTTCGACGATATCTTGATTTATAGCCGCACTAGGGAGTTACACCTAGACCACCTTAGGCAGGTGTGTGTTGTTCTGAGACGGGAGAGCTTGTTTGCCAACCCTAAGAAGTGTACCTTCATGACTAACCAGGTTTCTTTCTTAGGGTTCATTATGTCCCGTGACGGAGTCTCCGCTGATCCGGAGAAGATCCGTGCCATAGTGGAGTGGCCCGAGCCCCGCTCACTCCACGATGTTAGGAGCTTTCATGGTCTGGCCACATTCTATCGCCGTTTCATTAGGGGGTTCAGTTCTATCACCGCCCCGATCACGGATTGCATCCGTAAGGGCGAGTTTACCTGGACGAAGGCTGCGGCCACAGCCTTCCAGACTATCAAGGATCGCATGACCCAGGCACCCGTTCTTACACTTCCTGACTTTTCTAAAGTGTTTGAGGTTACATGTGATGCCTCAGGTTTAGGCATAGGTGGAGTGCTTAGCCAGGAGTCCCACCCTATAGCCTTTTTTAGTGAGAAACTCAATGATGCCAAACTGCGTTACTCTACTTACGACAAGGAATTCTACGCAGTTGTTCAGGCTTTACGCTATTGGAGGCACTATCTCCTCCACCAGGAGTTTGTGCTCTTTTCTGACCATGAGGCATTGAAGTTTCTCCACACCCAAAAGAAGCTGAATGCCAGACATAGTAGATGGGTGGAATATTTGCAGGAGTTTACATTCGTTCTCAAGCACAAGGCAGGTGCCGAGAACAAGGTGGCCGATGCTCTTAGTCGGCGGGTGATGTTGATATCCACCATGAATGTTCAGGTGGTTGGTTTAGAAAAGTTGAAGGAGGCCTACATTGATTGCCCGGACTTCGGTCCCATCTATTCCGCCCTTCAGACAGGACCGTCCCGTGAGTTTAGCGAGTATGTCCTTCAGGATGGTCACTTATTTCGAGGTGATAGGTTGTGCATCCCACGGACTTCAGTTCGTGATTTTCTTACGTGGGAGCTTCATGCAGGAGGTCTTGCCGGCCACTTCGGCCGAAACAAGACCATAGAGGCTGTTGAGCACCGTTTCTACTGGCCCAGTTTGAAGAGGGATGTGGCCCGCATAGTTGCCCAGTGTCGTATTTGTGCCCTAGCGAAACAGAGGAAACAGAACACTGGCCTTTATACCCCTCTGCCTGTCCCTGATAGTCCTTGGCAGGATATCAGCATGGACTTTGTGCTTGGTTTGCCCCGTACTGCACGGCGGCATGATTCTATTTTTGTAGTGGTTGACCGCTTCTCCAAGATGGCCTTGTTTATTCCTTGTTCCAAGACATCGGATGCCTCTGGAGTTGCTAGGTTATTCTTCACCCACTGTGTGTCCAGGTTTGGGTTGCCACGCACCATTGTTTCTGATAGGGATGTGCGTTTTACGAGCTATTTTTGGAAAACCCTTTGGCGGATGATGGGCACCCAGTTGAAGTTCTCCACCGCATACCACCCCCAGACTGACGGTCAAACAGAGGTAGTCAATAGAAGTCTAGGGGATCTCCTGAGGTGTTTAGTGCGTGATAGAATTGGGGATTGGGACCTTGTCTTACCATTAGCGGAGTTTGCATATAATGATTCGGTCAATAGGTCTACAGGGTTGAGTCCATTTGAGATTGTCACTGGTCGTAGGCCTAGGAAACCGATTGATTTGATTCCCTCCCCCATTCAGTCCCGAGTCTCTGAGTCAGCTGAGTCTTTTGCGGAGCATATTAGACAGTTGCATGATCATGTCCGTCGTCATATAGAGGCTTGCAACGCACGTTACAAGGAGTTAGCTGACGCGCACAGACGCACACGTGAGTTCCGCGAGGGAGAGTACGTCATGGTCCGGGTTAGACCGGAACGGTTTCCTTCGGGAGCCGTAAAGAAGCTCCAAGACCGCGGTGCAGGACCATTCAGAGTGTTGAGGCGTATTGGGTCGAACGCGTATGTGATCGAGCTACCAGACGACTACGGGATCAGTTCCACGTTCAATGTCTCTGATCTGGTGGCTTACCGGGATCCCGCGGTGATACCCAGTGAGTTATTTGGGCCTGACCCTCCTGTTGTGAGTGATACACCTACTGAGAGTCCACCTCCTCCAGCCCCATTACAAAAACGCGAGCATATAGATTGCATACTGGATGAGCAGGTGACTACTACCAGGAGCGGAGCCTACCAACGCTTCTTAGTGCGCTGGAGAGGGCGCCCCGAGTCGGACAACACCTGGATTACACGTGGAGAGCTGGAGCGGATCGATCCGGACCTGCTGGAGCGGTACCTCAGCGACCGTGACCCTTACTCGACGGGGTCGAGTTCTTCCCACCCGGGGAGAATTGGTGAGGACACACGGCGCTATCCTCGACGGAGCACCCGGCACACCGCTACCTCCTTGTGGCTCGGCGACGGCGGCACCTTCTAGTTATCTTTTTATTATGCTTTAGGCCATGTTGGGCCTAGGTTTGGTCCCTGCGTGGACACGTTATCTAGTTTCTTTCCTATTGTTATCAGGCTATGTAGGGATAATGGGTTTCTTCCTCCCTTATTGGGCCAAGCCTTGGTCCTTGGTTAGTGGGTTAGGGTTAGGGTTTGGAGAGGAGGGCGCAACCCCCCACCTAGGGTGGCTGCGCCTCCTTCCCCCTCTTGCCCCTCCTCTTTCCTTTTTGGGCCCCCCTCCTTCCCCTTTCCTCCTCTCCCCTCTTTCCCCTTTGGGCGCCCCCCCCCCCCTTGGATTCCTCCTTGATTGGAGGAGGATGGATCGCACCCCCCTGTTTGGAGGAGGGATGGCCGCCCCTACCCCCTCCCTTTTGCGCCCCCCCCTTCCCTTTGGCTTGGGTGAAAACCCTAATTCCCCTTCCCCTATAAGTAATCTTCTCCTTGTACTGATCACGGTTTAGACATAATTTGAATACAAAAATGGATTATTGTGCAAGGCATTTGTGCCCCTCTCTCTCTCTTTCTCTTCTCCTGCGACGGGAGAACGGCGAGGTGTGAAGCCTCAGCCCTCGGTGGACTCCGGGGTTCCCTCTTATCCTCATCTTCTTCCTCAACGGTTCGTGTGCGTGATTCCAGATTTCTGCCCCGACTTGTAGCAGAGCTCGCGCCCCCTTCTTGGACGAGTTTTGCCACGATCTATTTTCTGGAGATACGTCTGCGGATCAGCTTCGCGTCGGCGCCGGTTTTGCATCAATCGGAGATCGGCACTGCCCGTACCGATTTTCTCCGCCGACCTGCGCCAGCACCACTTTCTCTGCTCGCCCAGCGGGGAGACCCTGATTGCGGATTTTCCCCAGGCCTCCACGCTGCGTCTTTTGCGCTGGTTTCTTCAGGGTTCGTGGATCTCCGAGTCAGCTTTCCAACGCCGCCGACGGCGTCGCGTTTCGACATCGTCACCGTCCGTGGCGGTCGATCTCGTGGGGTTGCGCCGGCGTGCCTGCACAGTCCGCCCAGCGAACCAACCCCAACTTCCAGCGGCTCCTGCGACTCGTGTCGGCATCATCTGCCGACGCCGTTTGGCCGAGGGTCACCTCTGCCAGTCAGCTCTCACCTCCAACCGGCCCGGACCTGTTCGGGCACCAGACGACCGAGTTCCGGATTTTACCGACGGCGTGCGCGGTTCTGCGACCACAGAACCAGACCTGGTTTTCGGCAGCGCCCACGGCCACCACCGGCGCATCCAGCGCGTCCCCTCTGGTCTGAGCGTTCCTCCAGCCATCAGCAACGCGTCCTCTCTGACGGTGCCTCGAACGGACATCGCATCAACCCGTGGGACCCGTCTCCGTCCAGGCGCGCGCGACACCGATTCTGCAGCATCGCGCCCGTCATCGAGTGCGGCCCGTCAACCCGTGTCCGGCAACCCGAACGTATTGTTTGTAGCCTCTTACCTCCCTGCGAGGAGTGGGCCATTATTGGGGGTTGTAATTTATTGCTCTGGTGTATCGGGTTGTTGGTCCACGGCCGGGGTTCCTTCCCCACGCCTAGGCGTGGAGGTACGCGCTCCGACTCCTCCACCTTTGCTTGCTCTTTTAGTATGTGATTGAATATGCCGCGTGAGAGAGAGTAGGCGCCTAGCTACTTTTGCCATCACCGCGGACCGTGAGTGAGAGCACCCGTCCGTTAGCACTAGCCGAGCTTCGAGCTAGGACTCGACTCCCCTTGTCTTTGGAGGTCGACTATACGCCTAGACACGTGCGCTTCCCTCCTTGGGACGGCCGAGGTCGGAGTTTCTGTTGAGAGACGTCCCTCATTCTGTGGGATATCACGGTGGTCAGCCACTTGGCGACCCTTGAGCGTGCTACTGCTGGCCTGAGTTAGAGTCTTTTGTGAGTCTTAGTCCGTGTCGGTCCCCGTCCCCCATCATCATTTCTCTAATGACTTATTATCGTGATCTTATGAGCTTGAATTATTAGAAATCTTTGGAAAACTCCTATTTCCAACCCTTGATTTCTTTGACTACATGAGCTTGTCATTTGAACTCCATTTGGCCATAGTGAAATGATTGAATTATCTAGGAAACTAATGAATGGTACTTTGATCAATGACCCCAATGCCTATGCGTATAGGGCCTGGTCTGGTCCTGGGAGGAGCACCTAAATTACTGATTAACCGTGGGAGTATTGACTTGTGGTGTGGCATTGTATCGGAATGAAATGCAAGATTGATCTGGATAATTCAATATTGAATGAATGAGTGATATTGTTATTGACCCAATGAATGAATGGCCAATCTTATTGAATTGAATGATGTTCATAGAAATGACCACACCAATTCTTGTTATCTTGATCATGGTTCATTGAAATAGTATTTCAGGCTTGATTACTGAATACTATTCATTGAAATGATTTTGATATCTTCTTCGTTGAAATTGCTATGCCCTACTGTTATTCTTCTTACATTTCGTTAATCTTTATCTAAAACATTCCTTGAAAGATTGTCCCGTATATCTACTGTTCTTTTCACATAGTGCATGTTTAGTGATATCATGTTAGTGGTAATAACATTGAACGCACTAATTACTTAAATTTTGCATGGCACAAGAGAAGTAATTCCTACTGAGCGTTAGCTCACTTAATGTTCTTAATATTTTTTAAGTAGTTCTGATGAAGAGCCACAATCGGACAGGTTGGGACTGGAGTGATCAAGAGTGGCCTCTAGAAGACTTGTGTCCTTTGAGTCTAGTGGTTGAGATTATCATCTTGTAGTTGTCATGAGTTTATGAGTTGTAATAGAATTTTTGAGTTGTTATGTTGAAGAGGGAAATTTTGTAGTCATGTCTTAGTGAGATGGAACCCTGTCTGGTGTAATATTGGAATTTTTTGATTATTAATAAAGTTCATTTTTGGTATGCCAATTGTGTTTATGGTGTCTTGTGTTGTGGATATTTCTGATTATTAACCTGATTGCTTGATTATAACTATCTCGCTCTGAGTTTCTGCATCGGGACGTAACAATAATAGGGTTTGATAGTAGCACCATACTTTAGTCTGGTAGGGGCATTAGATGAATGAAGATCTATAACTATGTGGAATTTGTAGACAGAAATATTTTATTGTGAGTTGCTTATCCCCAATGTCATTTGAGATTGCGAGGTGTTACTTGGTACCTGCCATGATCAGAAAGCCTGTTAATTCCATTAAGAGTTAATGGACTGGGTTTATTAAGTTAAGAAGGGTTCTTAGCTTAATGGGCTGGGAAACAAAATAGACATTTACGCCTAGAGGGTCACACAAAATAGAGTATTAGACATACCGAGATGGGTGGACTTCATAGACAATTACTGGGATTTTATGAAAAATTCCAGAGGTCTATAAATATATGCTAAAAGGAGAAACCTGATAAGATACAACGGACGTGATCTAGAAGGGGGGGATGAATAGATCACTCCCAACTTCGACCAAAAATGAAAATCAATTCATAAAATCTGAAATACAGTAATGAAACTGCTCTAGACAGGCAACAGAAATTTATCGAGCAAGAGAACAACGACGAATCAATGATCAAACAGTTGGCATGCTGATCGCAATTTGAGAAATCAGAAATGCAAACCACACAGATGGCACAGAGAAGTTTTTAAGGTGGTTCAATTGCTACCCGCAATCTACGTCCACCCCTTACTCCTTTGGAGTAAGGCTTCCTTGCACTAAGCAAATGAAACAACAGACTTAGTCTACAAACACCCGCTGCCTGACAGCTTGCCCCGAGGAACACACTCCTCGCTTCTTCTGAAGACTAGAAGGAACACTTGAGGTCAAACCTCCCTTCCTTTGCTAACAGCAAAGGGGAACCCCGTGAATTGCTCCCAGCAATTCATGAAACAGAGGATCGTTCCTCTCTTCCTCAAAAGGCGATGGAGGGAAACCAGAGATGCTCTCCCTTCCTCCAAGCAAACTCAGAGGGTAACAATATGTGATAGAAACACGAACAAATCAAAGATGAAAATAAATAAAAATTGATCAGAAACAAAGACAATATAGCTTTTGTAGAAGCAGACTTTCAAACTTGATGGCCGGCGGAGCTTCTGACTCTTCTTACTCAGAAATGGTTCTCTCTCTGATTTTTTCTCCTGGACTGCTTTTCTCGCTTTGAATGGGGATTTTCAGCACTGGTAGTGACTTCAACTATTCCTTCCCACCTTCTTCTGGATGGAGATCCCCTCAATTTATGGAGTAGGGAGTTGTTCTTGAGAAAGGATCAACGAATCAGATTCATCCATGTGGATCTAAATATTCCACTTATCGTAAGGTTCTGCCATGTGGACATATGTTTTCGCGCCAGATGAATTTTCCAGAGACATGTGGACATTTGATTTCCCACCAAAGGAATCTTCAGAAATATCTTCAATTAAGTGGTCACGTGTTGGATTGCGTGCCACTTCATTACTGGATCGAACAAGTCAAACGGTTCTGGATTCTGAGTTGATAACTTGGAGGATCTATATCGACCTGCCTTTTGGCTAGAGGTAGCTTTAACTGTTGAAGCATCGACCTTATCATAGATAGTGGCTAAATGTGCACAGACCTGGTAAGAGATAGTGAACAAATGTGCACAGACCTTAATGTCTTATGAACAAATATGCATAGACCTGATAAGAGATAATGTGCAAATGTGCACCGACTTTTAAAGAATAAATGCATTGTGTGCTTCGACTTTATATGCGTGTCAACGTAATGTGCATCGACCTTACTGGGTTACTAGCATTGACCCTGATAATGCCTAGCGACATATGTGCACCGACTTCCTTAGTCAAAAACACATATGTGCATCGACCTTATAACTGCTAAGGTAGATGTGCGTCGACCTTAAAAGTGGCTAGGACAGATGTGCATCGACCTCCAGGACTACATGCAACGACATGCATCGACCTTATATATGTATGTGCACCGACCTTGTTGACACCCATTTTTTGTCGATAAGTTGAGTCAATTCTCTTACTGCCATTTGTTGATGCCTCAAGTTGTCCATTGCTTATTGGGGTATTTCTAGGTAGCTTATTGGGCCTATTTTATAGGTACCTCCCTCCCGGACTCGGTTTGCTTCAATTTAGGGCTTAATGGGCTTTGGTTTTGCTTGATTTATCACATTTTATTGATTTTCAAGTGATCAAGACATTGCGCGGTCTATATCTTGACCGTTCAGTCATTGAGCGGTTGATGATAAACCGTGTATCTTTTACTGGATATTAAGGTGATTTTTTTGAATTTCCACCGACAAGCTTTTGCACGGTTTATATATAGCCGTCCATACCACTAGAACGGTAGGTATATGACCGTCCAGATCTTAGAGTCCCAGATTCGTTGATAGTTCAGATAATTACCTAATTATCTAATTTATTCTGATTTATCACCGACAGATATTGAACGGTTGGTCTATGGCCGTTCCATGCTCTGAGCGGTCCATTAATAACCGCCCAATTCATGAGAGTCCGACGGTGAAATCATCAGTCAGTTCGATGGATAAATGGATAATATTGCTTATTTACTTAATTTACACCAACAGGTTGGACGGTCTGATGACCGGCTGCTCAATGGACGGGGCGATCTATTGCGCGACCGTGTAATGGTTCGATTGTTGAAAAACTAAGGATTTTTCTCTCTCCTTCCGTGGTTTTATCCTTAATTTGTTTCAACCATTTCTCCGCGATTTCTCAACCAAATGGGGTGCCATTTGAATTGGTTGGAAGATAATTCTATTATCTACGGATTTTGTGTTGATATCTCGAGCTGATTTTTATTGAAAACCCTAATTTCAGGGCTGACTTTTAAGGCTCTATAAATAGGACCATAAGGCCAAGCCTTGAAAGAGGGGGGGGGGGGAGATTTTGAGGTCACGACAAAGCTCTGCCGAGTTCTCAAGCGACCTACAATCAGGGAGGGAGGCTTTCTACGTCCACACAAGCCTCCGGTTCAGGGAGTATTTGAAGTTTTGAGTCTTTGTTCTCATAGTCCCACCGTCCTTTTGTCATTGCATGCATCATTTTTCTTTGTTCTTTGTCCACGTTTTTCATCATCACATTCCATTACACACACCCTCCTATCTTTTGACGCCCCTAGGGGTTTAAAAATCCCCAGGTATCCCCCATTTCATGTTAGTTAGTTCATTTCTCGTATTCCTTTATAGTTGCTACACTCCATAGTATTGACTTTGGGTTTCTTTGTTTGTTCTATACTTTGTTTCGCAGGTCAGCGGCATCCTAACATGAGGCCCATCCTTTATGGCCGGCCGGAAGGGGTGGAGGTCAAGATCCTACGACTTGGAAGCCGGTGCCATCGAGCGGTCGTGTTCTGTCCATTTGAGGAATAGGGCGGCTTCATCCTGACCGTCCAGTTCTTTCCAACGGTTGATCCTGAACCGTCCCGCACCCGGCTACTCTTCATTCCGCGTTCGTCCCAGCGCTGTTGGGTGGTCTGTCGAGCGACCGCGCGTCCATTGGGAGGTTCTATCCGGACCGCATATTGTGACAGTGCTGTTCTAGGTGAGTGTCTCCCCTTTCTTTCCAAGGTACGGTGTACTTGCTTGCATTCGGCACCTTGGTGGCGATCACACACACTCCACATCCTTCCCCCTGCTATTTACACGTTGTTTAGTTATTTACATTAGCACAGTAAAGAAGGGATTTGGAAGGATAATCAAAAAAGGGGAAAGGGAAAAACATGTCAACATCCTATTTTTTGGCGATCACGGTGGGACTCCTAGTGCCCATCGTGTTAGTGGTGTGCTGACCCGTTTTGTGCTTGTTTAGGGTTTCTGTTTGAGTGGTTGCTGGTTGTTATTAGCTCTTCCTTCGTTTCTATCCTCTGGAGATTACGCGGTTCTCTCGGAACCGCCCACTTGTCTAAGCGGCCGTTTGTTAGCCGTCCTGTGCTCATCCTGGTGTTCCATTCCTGCCAGCCTGTTACATACAGCGGTTCTATAGAAATCGTCCACTTCCTGCAACGGTAGGATACAGACCGTTCATCATTGCTGGCTCAGGTATGTTGCTGTGCTTACATTTGTGATTTCTGTCGATATTCAGTGGTTGTTTCAGGTCCGTTCCAGAATCAAAGCGGTCTGTCGAAAGACCGCCCATCCAGGTACACTTCTGAGCCTCTTTCTTTGGTCATTTCGACAATTTGTGGTTTTTCTCTGTTTCGGCGTTACTCCCTGCTTTCGCGCGGTCCATCCCAGACCATGTATACTCCCTGAATGGTCCATTCCAGACCATCCTCCACCCCTGAGCGGTCTATTACAGACCATCCTTCTCGTGCTACAGTGCACCCGAGCCTCATTTTGATTTCCATGTCATATCTTGTTCATGATATTTGGTGCTGATTTTTGTCTCCCTTGATTGTTCCTTGCTGCTGCATCATTGTGAGTTCTATTCATCATACTTGTTTGCCATTGCTTGCTAGACCTAGGCTAGAACTTTGCATGCACTCTGGTGCGCATAGGGGCATACATACTCTTCTCAGTAGTTGCATTCCTACCGAGATAGGGTTTCCTCTCATCTTCATACTCCTTGGAGCCGACTAGGGGACCTTGCCGAGGACCTCCGTAAGTCCTCGTGAGCCGTGGATTCCCACACGGACGCCGGGCAGGTTGTATAGTACCACCCCCAGTCTAGGGATTGCATCGGAGAGAGAGAGAGAGTCCTCTAGTGTTATCAATTTACCTATTTTCTACCTTGGCTAGCTACCCTGTGGTGGAGTGAACTCAAGTCTTAATTAATTCACCAAGGTCCAAAAAGGGAGAATTTATAAAACCTTGCACGCATCATTTGAAAACTTGGTTGCATAATTGGTTGATTCTCCTCTCCTCTCTCCCCTCCATTGTGTGTGTCTCATTTGAATTGTTTGTTTTAGCTCTTTGCTTAGGACTGTTTGTTTTCTCTTCCCTCATTATCGTCAGTGCATGCGGAGCTGCTTCACACCCTTAGGATCATCTCCTAGGGGCAGCTCGCTTTTTTATTCCTATTTTAATCCTCTGTTCGACTCATCACCCACGATGTCATCCTACAACTTCTCCCATTCCCATGAAGATTCTCTCCCTCAGGGACTTCTCGAGGACCCGCCTAGGGTCGCCCACGTGCAGGGAGGAGAGGGGACTGCCCCTCCCCTCCCGACCATTGTCATCGAGGGTCCTCAGCCCTCCCTTTCTAGTTCTTCTTTACAAAATTCGGCTAATCAGATTCTTAACATGATGGACCAACTTGATCCAACCCAGCTTCACCTTATTCGGCAAGCTCTGCAGGGGGCGGGCCCCTATCTTTGGTTCCTTCTCATGGCACGTCTGCTGCCGCTATTATGTCTTCTATTATTGGGTCGGGGGCCGTTTCCCTTGCGCCCAATGATCTCACTCCAGTTCATCCTCAGATTCTTCGATTCCCTAACATGGAAGCGGGCCAAGCCTCTACCTTGGCCCATCAGCCACTCGACAAGGGGAAAACTCAGATCCCCTCTGGTTCTTATGTTGCTCCCTATACCACTGTCTCCTCAGCGCCACAGGGCCTTGTGGCCCCGGCTGATTTCATTCGCCTGCAACCGGGGGCCGCCCAGCCGGCTCACACGGATATGGGCCCTTCCCTGGCCCATTATCCATCTTATGGCTGCCCTCTCAGTCAGTCTATTCGTCTGCTCCATATACAGGTTCTGCTCTTCCTGCTCCTTCTCCTCCTTCACGGGAACGGGAACTTCTTGATAAATGGCCTGCCATGCAGCAGTAGATTGACCTCCTCCACAAGCGGGTCGGCCCACAGTCTCTAGCCGATGTCCCCATTCCTAACTTCAGGGACATTCGCTTCCCTCCCTAGGCTGAGCTCCCCGTATACCAGAAATATGACGGGAGTGGCAACCCGTTTATTCATGTCAGGGAGTTCCTCTATGAATCAGAGCAGTTCCAACACGACGACCGCTTGATGGCATATTTGTTCCGCCGATCCTTGGACGGGGTCGCCCTTGAATGGTTCTACACCTTGCCTCTGGAGGAGGCAGAAAGTTTCAAGACCGTGAAGGAGAAGTTTATCCAGAGATTTCAGGATCGGGTTGGTCCTGAGTATTCTTTCACCGACCTGGTTGTAGAGAAGATGAAGCCGGATGAGAACTTTGCCGCATATGCAGACCGATGGAGGCAGATGGCCTCGCGTGTGCCCGAGAAGCTCCCGGAAGAAGAAAAAGTCAAGTTGTTAATCTCTAACGCCACTCTGACGTTCCGGAATATCTTGGCAATGAATGATATATCTAACATGCACCAGTTGTACAGTCGGGCCCGGTTCATACAAACCCAGTTCAAGGACTCCCCCATTCATTCATTATTCGAGGTCCAGAAATCCAAAACCACATGAAAATCCCAAGGCCCAGTTACTGAGGGAGTTCAAGTCAACGAGCAGGTTCAAGCCGTTCAATTCCTTAACCAGTCCACCCCACCCCGTTTCCAGCAACCCCCACGTAACTTCCAGTTTTCCGCTCCACAACCTCCCATACCCACTTTCCAAGCTCCTCAGCACCCACAACAACCGCCACCACCACAATAGCCACAACAGTCACCCCAGTATCATAACGTTCCTCCTCCCGCTGGTTATGGGCCTGCTCGGCCGGCACCCAAGAGAGTCAACTATCCACCACTTCCGGAAACCCTCCCCGACATCTTTTCAGCTCTAATGTACACTGGTGACATTCAATTGCCTCCGGAGTGTCAGAATTGGAATCCGACAGCCGATCAGTCAAGGTATTGCATATACCATCGGCAGCCCGGGCACACCATAGAGAGATGCTACCAGTTCAGGGATCTGGTGTATGATTTGCATGAGGGCCAGAGGATTGATTTGGCCCAAATGCACAAATTGATTGAGGATATCAAAGAAAGAAGAAGACAAGCTAGGCCGCATTAGGCGGCACCTCAGCAGCAGCAGTTGCAGCAACCTCTCCAACAACAACAACCCCCGCAGCAGCAACAACAACACCAAGACCTCGGGATTCATCAAAATCCCATGCTAGAACATCCGCCCGCTCCTCAGCAGCAACAGCAACAGCAGCCGCCGGCACCGGCTCAAGTGAACGTAGTCCACCGCCCAGCCCCTAATGCTGGGTGGTCCTTTGATGATGAGACCCCCGCTCATCTTTTGGCCTTCCACCATACCAATTTTCCCGTACCCTCTGTTCCCTCCGTCCTCCGGCCCACTACCTACACTACCGCTCCGCCCACTATCCCTTCACGATCGCCTATCGCACCCGCCACATTCCCCACCTTTCCACCGGTCCTTCCACTATCACCCGCCATACCCTCCGTCATCATCCCTCCCCTTAACCCTTCACCAATCACCACTCCGCCAGGGCCCATCAGGCCAGCCTCCTCCATCCTCACCCATACTTCTACCCCTTCCGCTTACCCCACCGGGCCAATTGGGGGTCCATCTGAGGCCGTGCCGGCACGACATTGCGCCCTCCGGAGCGGGCATCCATTCCATAGAGTTTACCCTTCCTCTAGTGCATCTGCACCCAACCCTCAAGTCCCTTTCTCTACAGTTGAAGCAGAAGATGTAGACCCCGTACCAGGCACAAAATATGACTTGCTACAGCACTTGGGCCGGATGCCGGCCAAGATATCAGTTCTAGAGTTGATTAAAAGGTCCACGCTACATCAGGACGCCCTCAGGGCTTTTCTGTAGAAAGTCATGGTTAACGAAGATGTGGTAGTGGACAGTATGCCGTCAGTGTTGGCAACGATCACGAGGGGGCCTTCCATTTCATTCTCTGAGTCAGAATTGGCACCCCCAGAGGCACTGCAGATACCGCTCTGCATTACTATTTCCTTGAACAAAGTGGCAGTTGAGTCAGCCATAGTGGACACGGGAGCGTCGATAAATGTGTGTCCATTAAGTACACTGCATGCCTACAACATTTCGAAAGACATGCTTAGGCCAACGCCAACCACGATTGCGGCGTATGATAACTCCAGACGAGCTTGCCACGGGGTCGTGACAGTTTAGGCCGAGCTAGGGCCTTTGGTAATGGACGTGGAGTTTTATGTACTGGACATAGACCCAATGTTCAAGGCAATTCTGGGTCGTCCATGGATAGATAGCCTGAATGCTATACCCTCAACCACCCACCAGTGCCTTAAGTTCCCATTTCAAGGCCGGGTAGTTAAGGTGAAGAGTATCTCCACCGTCCAATCTGTTGATGCGATTGTAGATAAGATCCTTCACACTTTGTGGCCGAGCAACATGCTAGTCCTTTCAGTTATGGACTTAAACTACTCATGGGCATATACGTCACGCAAGCCCGCTACTGCACCAGTGAATTATGGACGGACTTTTCGGCACGATAGGTCGGGCCTGTTCGTTTGTTGGTTTATTAAGTGCGTGGGCGTGCCAGTCACAAAGTGATGATTTATTGTGCGCTCGATCCGACTTCGGTCAGACGATTGTGTGGTTCGTGTCGGGACCAAAACCCACCGCGTCGTAAAGGTCACGACGTCATTTACATCCCTCATACGAGGGAACACCCTTGATTAATCGCCGATAATCAGGGCCTCATGGCCAGGAACTTAATTGCATAGAAATTTATTAAGAAATGTTGAAGTCCTTGTATGAGGGCGTGAAGAAAGCGTTAGAGATCATGTCAGTCATGTGCTGACCATTTAATATTCGGACGAATGTCCGGCTCGAGAAAATCGCGATTGTCGCAGGAAAACTGGAATATATGTATGCCGGGGTACGGCAGATTTATTGTTCGGAAGAACGGAAAACGTTCGGCTAAACCTCGGTTAGAGCGGTCAGAAACCAGTAAGTCTGTTGGCTCGGTGCAAGGGCAAGCTGCAACCATGCTGTGGTGGGCCCCCCCGCGGTCGAAGTTTGGCTCGCATGAGCGTCATTAATATTTCCGGTGCCAAGGGGCAACGGGGAAATATCAATTGAATCAGTTGGAAAGCCCTGTGTCTAGGAAGCGAACGTTCGAAACGCATCAGTCATTCGGAAGACCGTTTAATATTCGGACGGGTGTCCGACTTGAAAATATCATAATCGTCGCGGGAGGACCTGGGACATATGTATGCCGGGATACGGCAAATATATATTATTTCGAGACACTGGAAACATTCGGTTAAATCTTGGCTAGTGTAGCAGGAAGCTAGTGGATTTATTGGCCCGGTGCGAGATCGAGTCAGGACCATACCGGGGCGCCTCCCGTGGTCCGAACGAGGCTTGCGCGGGCATCATTAATATTTCCGGTGTCGGAGGGCAACGGGGAAGAGTCCTGGGACCAGATCTGAGAATCAATATGCGTTCAAAGGGAGTGGGCTATAGGCTGAAGATATGGGTCAGGCAACGACCATGATCGGGGCGGGCCCGAGGTCTAAGCACGGCCCACGGAGGCCTTATTGATATTCCCATGCAAAGGGTCTGGGGTGACGAGGATCACCTCGTCCCATTCGGATTTTTTCGGTCATTCATGGACCACTTTATGTTCGTACAAAGGTCCGTATTGAAGGTACGACGTAGATGGAAACAACCCCGTACAAATGTATGCCGAGTTCGCGGCAATTTCAATGAAAGAGCGGGAACGAATCTCAATAGGAACGGGTCGGAATTGATGAACTATTGGCCCACAGTAATGTCGGATCACGGCCATATCGGAGTGGGAGCCGTCAGCCGTGCTGGTCACTCACGGGCCTTTTCATGTTCGGACACATGTCCGTAATAGAAACGCGGCGGAAATCGAGGTGAACCCATTCAAATGTATGCCGAACGTGCGGTAATTTTAGTAGCGGCTTGGGAGGGATCCCGCCTGAGAAGCCAGTCCGGTTTAATCGGCATATCGGCCCAAAGCGAGGTCAGGTCGTGGCCAGTTCGGGATAATTCCCAAGACTCAGACCCAACCTGCGAGGGCGGTGTTGTTGTTCCTTCAGCACCGGGTCACGGGAGAGACGGGGCTGCGATGTGGATTTTACCATTTTTTATCTGGGCTTTAAATTATATGCAAATATATTTTATGTATTTATTATGGATGATTTCTCCGTTTTGTTTATTATTATTACTATCATATTTTATCTTTTTGTTTACTATTATTATTATTATTTCACATTTTTTGTTTATTTCTTATGTATATATATATTCAGGTTTATTTATTTATCATAGTTTTTTATTAATTTATTACCATTATTATTATTATCATTATTATATATATGCTTTTGGAGAGAGAGTGGGCCGCTGGAGGACTAAAAAGGGGCTAAGGGGGCGTGCCGGCGAAGGAGCCGGAAGCGCGTACCGGCGAAGGCCTGTGGACGCACTTTTTTTATTTATTTATTTATGTCTTAGGTTTATTAGTTTATTGGGCTCGTTTATTGGTTTAATAAGTGCGTGGGCGTGCCGGGGAAGAGCGGCTAGGCAGCGTGCCGCTGAAGGGTGGCAGGAGCGTGCCGCTGAAGGAGCGCATTAAGCGTGCCGGCGAAGGGCGCATTGAGCGTGTCGGCGAACGGCCAAGCGGGCTTGCCGCTGAGCGAAAGGGGGGAGCGTGTCGGTAAAGTGGTCACGGGAGCGTGCCGGCAAAGGTGGCTGAAGGGGCGTGCCGGCGAAAGGCGCGAGCGGGTGTGCCGGCAAAGGCCAGGGAGAGCGGGTGTGCCGGCGGAGGGTGTGCCGGCCAAGGGTGGCTGGAGGGTGTACCGGTGAAGGGCATGGGGAGCCCACTCCTCTTCCATTCTTATGTCTTTCTTCTCTTTTCTTTCCTTCTCTCTTGATTTTATACAGTTTGCATGGGTTTGTTCTTTCTTCCTCTTGATTAACTTCCATTCTTTCTCCCATGAGGACGAATGTTCAAGTTGCTTAGTTGTCGTTCGGTTCGACTCTTTTCGAGTTAATTATGGTTCCCTCGCCTCGGTTAAAGCATTTTACCATTGATCTATTCATTTGTTTGTTGCTTTCTTTTAGTCCTTTTTAATGTGTGATTGTTCTATTTGTTTGTTGCTTCCTTTTGTCCTTTTAATATGTTATTGTTTCTAAAAAAAATTCGACAGCATCTCCCCTTGACCCGAGCGTAAGGGAGATACAGGGAACGTGCCCACATGGAGTGGCAGAACCCGACAATTGGAGGTGGGCGCCCGGGGGCGGCAACACCTTAATAAACCTCAGAAAACTCGGAGGGAACGGCGAGTGGAAGACTACTATAGGACTAGCTAGGGGGGTGCACCGGGCAAGAAGGGGGGCAAGTGTGCCGGGCAAGGAAGGCACGAGAGGGTGTGTCGGACTGGGAGGAGCCCGGGTGTGTGGACGAAGGGTGGCCTAGAGTGCACCGGGGAAGACCCGCAGGGGTGTGCCAGTGAAGGGCTTGGCTAGGGCATGCCGGGGAAGGCCCGTAGGGGCGTGCCGACGAAAGGCCTGGTCAGGGCGTGTCTAGGAAGGCCCGTAGGGGCATGCCGCTGGAGGCACAACTTGGGCGTGCCGTTAGAGACACGGCTGGGGTGCGCCGCTGAGGGCGCCCAGGGGTGAGCGAAGGCAAAAACGCCCGGGAGGAAGCAAACCCTAACAAATGGAAAAAAGAAAAGGGGCGTGAACCACCGAAGGATGCAAACACGGAAGAAATACTTTAGAAAGACATCCAAGAAAAATACTTGCAAGCCTTATACTTTTATTCTCACAAAAGGAGTGTCCCAAGGGAGCTAATACATTGCAACGGAAAAGAAAAAAAAGGGGGGGACAAAGGAAGAAAGAAAGAAAATACAGTAAGGGGGGGACAGAGCATGGACTCCTCCCCCCCGGACCTCTCTCTCTCCTCACTCACTCTTGTTCTCTTCCTCTCTTCACACAGACGGTGGCGGTGGGTGGAGCGACGAGCTCCTCTTCTTCTCTCCTTCTTCTTCTCTTTCTCTTCGCACGGACGACGGTGAACGGAGCGGTAGGGGGGGGGGGGTAGAGCCTCCCCTCCTCCTCCTCTCTTCTCTCTTCGCACAGATGGCGGCGATGGTTGGAACGGCGAGCTCCCCCCGCCTCTCTTCCTCTCTTCCTCTCCTCTTCTCTTCTCCTTCTTCTTCTCTTCTCCTCTTCAGTGTCTGCGTGTGTCTCTCTTCTCTCTGTGTCCTCTCCCCCTTGTTCGCAGCGAAGAAGAGGGGTTTTATACCCCCGGTGGCGGGAGCATTCGAGCATGGTAGTCGGAGGCGGGAAACGGCAGGCCATCATGAGGTTTGACCTCCCCCGTCATTGGTGGCAGAGGAGTAGCCTGCGTGGCCCAATCTCCGGCCGACACCTCGGACAGCCCACTGCGCGCCAAGAATCCCTAGGGCATGGGCGTAAGATTTCGTCTGTCGGAACGTGCTGTTGAAGAGCCTGGATAGCGTACCGCTGGAAGACGCAAGAAGCGTGCCGCTGGGAGGCCGCCAACGCGTGCCGTTGAAGGGCCGCGATGGTGTGCCGCTGAAGAAGCTTGCAGGCGTGCCGCTGGAGCGCCAGGGGAGCGTGCCGTTGAAGGCTTCAGCCAGCGTGCCGCTGGAGGACTGGAAGAGGCGTGCAGCCGAAGCGTCACATGGGCGTGCCGGCGAAGGGCCATGGGGCGTGCCGCTGAGCGCCTTGAGGCGTTCCGTTTAAGGCACGAGAAGCGCGCCGTTGAAGAGCAGCCTGCAGGTGTGCCGCTGAAGAGGGGCACTAGGTGTGCCGTTGGGAGTAAGGCACGAGCGTGCCGCTGAGCTGGGTGTCAGGGCGTGCCGCTGAAGAGGGCACAAGGGTGTGTGCTGGCGAAGGGCCAGCAGGGGGCGTGCCGGCGAAGGGGCTGAGGGCGCACCGCTGAAGGGGGGACCTGGGCGTGCCGCTGAAGGGCGAAACAGGGCGTGCCGCTAAAGGCCACCAAGGGGCGTGCCGCTGAAGGCGTTGGGGGTGTGTCGTTGAAGGGGCATCAGGGGTGTGCCGCTGAAGGCCTATAGGGCGTGCCACTGAAGGCCTAAATGGGCAGTTCTCAGCCCGTCGTGGGCGCGAGTTGTGGCCCATTTGATTTTCTTCGAGGCCCATGGATCGTGGGGCTCTCGGTGGTTGATTTCTCTTCATAGTCGTGACTCTGGACACGGCTTCACGTTAGTGTATGCGCGTTCGGGGAGTCCGGATGGCCCCTCTTCCATACAATTTCTTCAGTTTGGGGTTGCTGTTGATGCTAGACAAGTTGGGACGTATGGGCGTGTAATTTTGCATGTCCACAAATGCCCCCCACCCACGGGTAGCGCAGGCGAAGGATGAGCCGGGCGGTCCCCGTGGGTGTACTGGTCTCTTTTTCTTTTCGTCGGTGCCGACGGGGTGTCGGGAGCTGACATGGCATGCTTGTCTCTTCTCTTCTCCATCGATGCCGATAGGGTGTCGGGAGCTGACGTGGTCTATTTGTCTCTTCCTCTCTTCGTCAGTGCCGATGGGGTGCCGGGGACTGACGTAGAATGTCGGTCTCTTTGCCTCTTCATCAGCACCGACGGGGTGCCGGGAACTAAAGTAGTATGTTGGTCTCTTTGTCTCTTCATCAGTGCCGACGGGGTGCCGGGAACTGAAGCAGTATGTTGGTCTCTTCGTCTCTTCATCAGTGCCGACGGGGTGCCAGGAACTGAAGCAGTATGTTGATCTCTTCGTCTCTTCATCAGTGCCGATGTGGTGCCGGGAACTGAAGCAATATGTTGGTCTCTTTGTCTCTTCGTCAGTGCCGACAGGGTGCCGGGAGCTGACATGATATGTTGGTCTCTTTGTCTCTTTTTCAGCGCCGACAGGGTGCCGAGAGCTGACATGGTTTGTTGATCTCTTGGTCTCTTCGTCAGTGCCGACAGGGTGCCGGGAGCTGACATGGTTTGTTGATCTCTTGGTCTCTTCGCCAGTGCCGACAGGGTGCCGGGAGCTGACATGGTTTGTTGGTCTCTTTGTCTCTTCGTCAGTGCCGACGGGGTGCCGGGAACATACATGATTTGTTGGTCTCTTCTTCTCTTCGTTAGTGCCGACGGGGTGCCGGGCGCTGACATGATTTGTTGGTCTCTTTGTCTCTTTTCTTTCTTTTCTTCTCTCTTTTCTCTTCTTATCTTCTTCTTCTTCTCTTCTCTTTTTTGCTATCTTTTTTTTTCTCTTCTCTTTTTTTTGTTTTTTTTCTCCCTTTCCTTCTTCTTCTCTTCTTCCCTTCTTTTTTCTCTCCTTTTTTTTTGAAGAACTCCAGGTGGCTACTGGCGTGGATGCCAATGATATAAGAGCTGCCGGCGCAGCGGCTGATAATTGAAAGCTGTTGGCATGGGAGCCAATAATTGAAAATCTGTTGACCCGAAGGCCGATGATTAAAAAGCTGTCGGCTCAGGGGCCGATAAGTGGGGCCAAAACAGCCAAGGTTGGAAGCTGGCTTCAAGAGCCGAAGTTGCGAAAGGCGAGCCACGAGGGCAGAGAGAAGGGTTTATTGATTCAAAAGGAATGTTCGTCGCCCGAAGGGACGGAGAGAAGAGTTTGTTGATTCAAAGAAATGTTCGTCACCCGAGGGGACGGAGAGGTGGTTAAGTCATTGACACGGGCTAGTGTCGATGCGAAGAAAGAGGGTTGATTCCTCACCCGATCGGCAGGCTCGGGCCAGGGTAAAAGGGTGTCTCGTTCTTTAATGCGCCGGGGGTACCGGTTATGAAACCCGAACTCGGGAAAGTGGGCCGCAAGGGCCGGAGTTGGTGTTACGGAAGTAGGCCGCGAAGGCTAAAATCGTGGAGGCGGGCTACAGAAGCCAAAATTGGGGCGCAAGCTGTGAAAGCCCAAATCGGGGAAGCGGACTATAGTAGCTGGAGTTGGAAGATTAACGGGCCGCGAGGGCAAGAGGTAGGCCATGGGGGGGCCAAGATTGGGCTCTACGAGCCAGAGCTGGGAAAGTAGGCTTCGATGGCTGAAATTGAATTTATTGTATACACATATTTTTATTATTATTTATTATTATTTTTATTCAAGCATGCAAGCATTCATTAGCAGACACAACATAAATATAAGTAAGGCAGCTCCCTCTATATGGGATAGGATAGGGACATCGCCCAAAATTCGTAGACATAGTGCGGACCACGAGGCACAATTGAGGGGTGGTGCACCCGTCAAGAGGATATCCATGTCTTACGTGCGTAGCCTAAATTCACGCATTTCACCCGAGGCAATTCTCTATGGCATGACAGTGTAAATGTGTGAACAAAGGGCCCTAACCATAGGGATATGCAGGTTTTCCTAGTGATACTTGAGGATCACTCTAGCGCCTACACATTAGTTTCAGGCTTTCGACTTTCGGTAGCTTCACACAGCCCCCATCTGTTTAATTTGGCAGCGGATTTCACCGTTCGACGCGAGTCTCCTCATTTGTTTCAGTGGGGATTCCCAGCTACTCGGATCCGCATTTCTCTCTCTCTTCTTTTTTCTCTCATTTTTTTTACAGTGGGGGTAGGTAGCTTTTTCCTCACGATTACCTTTCACGCGAGTGCAGGAATTCAAGCATCCGTAGAGTGCTAAGAAGAAATTCGGGCAATCCCTATAGTTGAAAGCTATTGAACACGTTAAGTGCGAAGTGTGGGAGCGTTGTCTCAGGTTTATTTTGTGAATTGAGCTCGGCGCTTTAGCCATGACCCTTCCCCTTGATGTGTGCACCCACCATAATTGGGTTCCCTTCGAGCGTACGCCGTGACGCACGTGCATCCAGAATCGGGGCAGCATTTCTATTTAGCAAGGAAACACGATCCTAGAAAATTCCAAGGAGGTGTATTATTCTATATTAAGCAACCATGCAAGCAGGGCAATCATGCATTTGTAGATTCTAATTAGAAATCCACTTAAGACAAAAAAATAAATAGAGATATGGAGGAATATGAAGCATAAAAAGCATGCACGAGGTGCAAAATAGGAGATGTGATCGTCAGAGACGCGAGGGCCTCAAAGAATATAATCAAATAATAAACATGGACGGATCGCGAAAAATACCTTGAAACGCAGGGGTGTGAGTGCTCCTTTCTCTTCCAATCGGCTGGCCGATGAAGAGAGTTCTTCTCGATTTGATTACCCTTGCAAAACAATCAAAGACAAACACCAATAAAAGAATATGGAATTAGAAACATGGTGAGTGTAGCATCAAATTCTCAATAAAAGGATGAGCATGGAAAATTATGTAAGAACACACCTTATGGGTGGTTGCCCTTAAACCCCTATGCAAAAAGGGTATGGGATAATATGATGAATGAAGATGCAAATATGGAATAAAAATAATGAAGAGGGAGAGAGTGCAAGAGTGCACTATGGGAGTTACTCAACGTGGTTGAGTTGGAGTTTAATAGCAAAGGGATGAACATGCATGCATATGAACACGATAGTAAAACAAAAGAGAATATATAAAAGGGAAAGAGGAGCCTGTGATGCTTTGGCTTTAGATGCTCGATGGGAAAAGGCCTCGGTTGGATGAAGAGGTGAATACACGAAGCCTTCTCCTTCAGCCAAGAAGCAACAGCACCCTGCGTAAGAAGAAAAAAAGGAAAAGACAGAGAAAATCGGGGAAGAAGAATTTCGGAGGAGAAGAAGAAGAGGGAGGGGGGAACCTGTATAACAGAGCCGAAGGGCTCTATTAATAGGATTGAATCACATAGATAGAAGGGATAAGAATGGGCAAGAGCCCAATAAGGGAAAGATTAAGATGGAGCAAGGTGACCAAATGAAGCAGGGACTCTCTGGGAAAGGCTGCGCTCGTTTAGAACCCGAACGGTGAAACACGACCTGAACAAGGGCGTCAATTCAAGAATTGACGACCTGCAAGAGGGCGTCTCTTCAAAACACGCCTAAGACCAAAGCGTCAATTCCTGAAATCATATTACTTCACTTGTAAAAGACGCCTAAATGTGGGGCATGATAAATAGCCAAAAAAAAGGACGACTGTTGCTTCGGGCGTAAATTTAATTGACGTCCGATTCAAGGTCAGTAAATCAAAATATTCAAAATAGGGCCAGTTTTCATTTCTCAATATTATTTTCCCATTTTTTAGGTGGAGGTGCATTACATTGTGCTGATTCCAATGACTATTTTTGCGTATTTTTCTGACACCCGGAAGGCCACCAAATCTCCTCTGGAAGGGGGTTGAAAAATAATATTAAAATATTCAAATAAAAGTGACGCCCTCCCCATATGTCGTTACTTCCAATTTTTTTAATTTTTATTTTATTAAAACTCAAAATAACGTCCCATTCTTGGTCGTTAATTCCCAAAAATCTGAAAAAGCTTCAGAAAAAGTCAGAAAAAAATGGAAATTGAAAGAATGGACGCCCTTCACTATGGTCGTCAATTTTCTTTTATTTTCTTTAAATTTTCTTAAAATTAAATGACGCCCCTCTTCAAGTCGTTATTTCTAGAAATTTCATAAAAATAGAGAAAAATACCCAGAAAAATCTAAAAAAATCCAAGAAAATAGAAAAAAATAAGAAAAGGGAGAAAAAAAAAGAGAAATCCAAGAAAAGTGAGAAAAACCACTCAAACAAAGGTAATTTGAGGGTCAAATTGGGGCATTACAAGGTAATATGAGATGTACTCACAGTAACGTCAATTTTGGCGTGTCTACAGCTGCCCCGCCTTGGCGTCTGCTTTGCAAGGGAGCAGAGCAAACTGATTCTTCTGCCTCTTACACCCCGCCGGGGCGGGGTGCGTTTCTCTTCATATGCCCCCAGAGTGGGGTATATCTTTCGCTTCTTATGTCCCCCCCTGAGGCGGGGCGAAGTCCTTGCTTGAAATGCCCCTAAATCGGGGTATAGTTTTGTCTCATATGCCCCTAGAGCGGGGGTGTATTTCTCTTCCTGTGCCCCTCAGTCGGGGTATATTTCTTCTTCAAATACCCCCTGAGCCGGGGTGCATTCTTGCTGCTTCTTATGCCCCAGGTCAGGGTACGTTCTGCTTCTTTTACCCCCTGACGACGGGGCGTATTCCTCTTCATATGCCCCCCCCAGAGTGGGGGTGTAGCTTTCCTTCATCTGCCCCCTAGGTCGGGGGGTATGTCTCTTCATTTCTGTACCCCCAGGCGGGGTATGTTTCATTATCAAAGGCCCCTGAGCCGGGGTGTAGCCTTGTTGTATGTTGTGCCCCCGAGTCGGGTGGATTCTCTTCATGCGCCCCTAGATTAGGGTGCATATCCCTTCTTCTTCTTTCTTTTTTTGTTTTGCCTCTTGTGCCCCCATGGTGGGGTATATCTCGTCTTCTTATCCCCTATGGCGGGGTATGTGCATGCTCTCTTCGGAAGTTGTGGCCGTGCTTGGCCTCATTGCTATAAAGCATTCCCTACGGCGGGCAGCCATTCACCAAGCTACAATTGTGGCTCGCTGGGTCTTTTAACAACCACTCGGGGGGGGGGGGGGGCATTTTGTGCCGAATGGAGGCAGCAGGAAGGAGGAACGGGCGGGGTCATTGCACCTCAGACTCGGGGCCTCTCAGAGTCGGGCAGGATGCTGGGTTTCTTCTTGCTCTTTTGGTCGACGATGCTAGCCAACTTTTCTTCCTTTCTTCTTTCTTTCTTTTTTTTTATTTTTTTTCTCTTCTCTTCTCCTTGTGTGATTGACCAGGGTGGAGGTGCAGGAGAGCGCTCACCCCTTCAGGGAGGGGATGAGTGGTTCGCTCCACCGCGTCAGCCCCACAATGGTAATCTTTATTCTGCACGGGTCTCGACGGACGTGGCCGTACCACCCTCTCTCGCCGACTCTTTCTCTTCTCTTTTTGCTTCTTTCTTTTCTACTTTTCTTCTTTTCTTCTTCTCCCCTTTTCTTCTTTTCTTCTTCTCCCCTTTTCTTCTTTTCTTCTTTTCTTCTCTTTCTTCTTGAGGAAAGGGGGGTTTGATTTCCCCTCTCCTCTTTTCTCTTTCTCTTCTCTCTTTTTTTTGATAACGGCCCCCGTGATTCCTGGAAGTTGCATATGCTTCGAAGCAGCGTCCTCGAGGCCGTGAAGGTAGTTGCACCGAGTCCAGCGTTTCTCCCGATAGGGCTGGTGAAGACAGCACCTGCCATTCATCAAAGCAGGCAAACATCGTTAATTCGGAGGCCATGAGGCCCGTAATCCCGGCGAAGAGATGAAGGGTGGTTTTGGTCCCACTGGGCGTGCCAGACTTGTGGACGCACTTTTCGGCACGATAGGTCGGGCCGGTTCATTTGTTGGTTTATTAAGTGCGTGGGCGTGCCAGTCACAAAGTGACGATTTATTGTGCGCTCGATCCGACTTCGGTCAGACGATTGTGTGGTTCGTGTCGAGACCAAAACCCGCCGCGCCGTAAAGGTCACAACGTCATTTACATCCCTCATACGAGGGAACACCCTTGATTAATCGCCGAGAATCAGGACCTCATGGCCAGGAACTTAATTGCATAGAAATTTATTAAGAAATGTTGAAGTCCTCGTATGAGGGCGTGAAGAAAGCGTTAGAGATCATGTCGGTCGTGTGCTGACCATTTAATATTCGGACGAATGTCCGGCTCGAGAAAATCGCGATTGTCCCAGGAAAACTGGAATATATGTATGCCGGGGTACGGCAGATTTATTGTTCGGAAGAACAGAAAACGTTCGGCTAAACCTCGATTAGAGCGATCAGAAACCAGTAAGTCTGTTGGCTCGGTGCAAGGGCAAGCTTCAACCATGCTGCGGTGGGCCCCCCGCGGTCGAAGTTTGGCTCGCATAAGCGTCATTAATATTTCCGGTGCCAAGGGGCAACGGGGAAATATCTCTTGAATCAGTTGGAAAGCCCTGTGTCTAGGAAGCGAACGTTCGAAACGCATCGGTCATTCGGGAGACCGTTTAATATTCGGACGGGTGTCCGGCTTGAAAATATCGTAATCATCGCGGGAGGACCTGGGACATATGTATGCCGGGATACGGCAAATATATATTATTCTGAGACATTGGAAACATTTGGTTAAATCTCGGCTAGTGTAGCAGGAAGCTAGTGGATTTATTGGCCCGGTGCGAGGTCGAGTCAGGACCATACCAGGGGCGCCTCCCGTGGTCCGAACGAGGCTTGCGCGGGCATCATTAATATTTCCGGTGTCGGAGGGCAACGGGGAAGAGTCTCGGGACCAGATCTGAGAACCAATATGCGTTCAAAGGGAGTGGGCTATAGGCTGAAGATATGGGTTAGGCAACGACCATGATCGGGGCGGGCCCGAGGTCTAAGCACGGCCCACGGAGGCCATATTGATATTCCCATGCAAAGGGTCTGGGGTGACGAGGATCACCTCGTCCCATTCGGATTTTGTCGGTCATTCATGGACCACTTTATGTTCGTACAAAGGTCTGTATTGAAGGTACGCCGTAGATGGAAACAACCCCGTACAAATGTATGCCGAGTTCGTGTCAATTTCAATGAAAGAGTGGGAACGAATCTCAATAGGAACGGGTCGGAATTGATGAACTATTGGCCCAGAGCAATGTCGGATCACGGCCATATCGGAGTGGGAGCCGCCGGCCGTGCTGGTCACTCACGGGCCTTTTCATGTTCGGACACAGGTCCGTAATAGAAACGCGGCGGAAATCGAGGTGAACTCATTCAAATGTATGCCGAATGTGCGGCAATTTTAGTAGCGGCTCGGGAGGGATCCGGCCTGAGAAGCGAGTCTGGTTTAATCGGCTTATCGGCCCAAAGCGAGGTCAGGTCATGGCCAGTTCGGGATAATTCCCAAGACTCAGACCCAACCTGCGAGGGCGGCGTTGTTGTTCCTTCAGCACCGGGTCACGGGAGAGACGGGGCTGCGATGTGGATTTTACCATTTTTTATCTGGGCTTTAAATTATATGCAAATATATTTTATGTATTTATTCTGGATGATTTCTCCATTTTGTTTATTATTATTACTATCATATTTTATCTTTTTGTTTACTATTATTATTATTATTTCACATTTTTTTGTTTATTTCTTATGTATATATATATTCATGTTTGTTTATTTATCATAGTTTTTTATTAATTTATTACCATTATTATTATTATCATTATTATATATATGCTTTTGGAGAGAGAGTGGGCCGCTGGAGGACTAAAAAGGGGCTAAAGGGGCGTGCCGGCGAAGGAGCCGGAAGCGCGTACCGGCGAAGGCCTGTGGACGCACTTTATTTATTTATTTATTTACGTCTTAGGTTTATTCGTTTATTGGGCTCGTTCATTGGTTTATTAAGTGCGTGGGCGTGCCGGGGAAGAGCGGCTAGGCAGCGTGCCGCTGAAGGGTGGCAGGAGCGTGCCGCTGAAGGAGCGCATTGAGCGTGCCGGTGAAGGGCGCGTTGAGCGTGTCTGCGAAAGGCCAAGCGGGCTTGACGCTGAGCGAAAGGGGGGAGCGTGCCGGTAAAGTGGTCACGGGAGCGTGCCGGCGAAGGTGGCTGAAGGGGCGTGCCGGCGAAAGGCGCGAGCGGGTGTGCCGGCGAAGGCCAGGGGGAGCGGGTGTGCCGGCGAAAAGCCGCTAGGCTGGGGCGTGCCGGCGGAGGGTGTGCCGGCCAAGGGTGGCTGGAGGGTGTACCGGCGAAGGGCATGGGGAGCCCACTCCTCTTCCATTCTTATGTCTTTCTTCTCTTTTCTTTCCTTCTCTCTTGATTTTATACAGTTTGCATGGGTTTGTTCTTTCTTCCACTTGATTAACTTCCATTCTTTCTCCCATGAGGACGAATGTTCAAGTTGCTTAGTCGTCGTTCGGTTCGACTCTTTTTGAGTTAATTGTGATTCCCTCACCTCGGTTAAAGCATTTTACCATTGATCTTTTCATTTGTTTGTTACTTTCTTTTAGTCCTTTTTAATGTGTGATTGTTCCATTTGTTTGTTGCTTCCTTTTGTCCTTTTAATATGTTATTGTTTCTAAAAAAAATTCGACAGCATCTCCCCTTGACCCGAGCGTAAGGGAGATACAGGGAACGTGTCCACATGGAGTGGCAGAACCCGACAATTGGAGGTGGACGCTCGGGGCGGCAACACCTTAATAAACCTCGGAAAACTCGGAGGGAACGGCGAGTGGAAGACTACTATAGGACTGGCTAGGGGGGTGCACCGGGCAAGAAGGGGGGCAAGTGTGCCGGGCAAGGAAGGCACAAGAGGGTGTGCCGGATTGGGAGGAGCCCGGGTGTGTGGACGAAGGGTGGCCTATAGTGCACCGGGGAAGACCCGCAGGGGTGTGCCAGCGAAGGGCTTGGATAGGGCATGCCGGGGAAGGCCCGTAGGGGCGTGCTGCTGGAGGCACAACTGGGGCGTGCCATTAGAGACACGGCTGAGGTGCGCCGCTGAGGGCGCCCAGGGGTGAGCGAAGGCAAAAATGCCCGGGTGGAAGCAAACCCTAACAAAAGGAAAAAAGAAAAGGGGCGTGAAACACCGAAGGATGCAAACACGGAAGAAATGCTTTAGAAAGACGTCCAAGAAAAATACTTGCAAGACTTATACTTTTATTCTCACAAAAGGAGTGTCCCAAGGGAGCTAATACATTGCAATGGAAAAGAAAAAAAAGGGGGGGACAAAGGAAGAAAGAAAGAAAATACAGTAAGGGGGGGACGGAGCATGGACTCCTCCCCCCCCGGACCTCTCTCTCTCTCCTCACTCACTCTTCTTCTCTTCCTCTCTTCACACAGATGGTGGCGGTGGGTGGAGCGACGAGCTCCTCTTCTTCTCTCCTTCTTCTTCTCTTTCTCTTCGCGCGGACGATGGTGAACGGAGCGGTAGGGGGGGGGGCAGAGCCTCCCCTCCTCCTCCTCTCTTCTCTCTTCGCACAGACGGCGGCGGTGGTTGGAACGGCGAGCTCCCCCCGCCTCTCTTCCTCTCTTCCTCTCCTCTCCTATTCTCCTTCTTCTTCTCTTCTCCTCTTCAGTGTCTGCGTGTGTCTCTCTTCTCTCTGTGTCCTCTCCCCCTTGTTCGCAGCGAAGAAGAGGGGTTTTATACCCCTGGTGACAGGAGCATTCGAGCATGGTAGTCGGAGGCGGGAAATGGCCGGCCATCATGAGGTTTGACCTCCCCCGTCATTGGTGGCAGAGGAGTAGCCTGCGTGGCCCAATCTCCGGCCGACACCTCGGATAGCCCACTGCGTGTCAAGAATCCCTAGGGCATGGGCGTAAGATTTCGTCTGCCGGAACGTGCCGTTGAAGAGCCTGGACAGCGTGCCGCTGGAAGACGCAAGAAGCGTGCTGCTGGGAGGCCGCCAACGCGTGCCGTTGAAGGGCCGCGATGGTGTGCCGCTGAAGAAGCTCGCAGGCGTGCCGCTGGAGCGCCAGGGGAGCGTGCCGTTGAAGGCTTCAGCCAGCGTGCCGCTGGAGGATTGGAAGAGGCATGCCGCCGAAGCGTCACATGGGCGTGCCGACGAAGGGCCATGGGGCATGCCGCTGAGCGCCTTGGGGCGTTCCGTTGAAGGCACGAGAAGCGCGCCGTTGAAGAGCAGCCTGCAGGTGTGCCGCTGAAGAGGGGCACTAGGTGTGCCGTTGGGAGCAAGACACGAGCGTGCCGCTGAAGGCACTCGCGGGCGTGCCGTTGAGCGGGGTGTCAGGGCGTGCCGCTGAAGAGGGCACAAGGGTGTGTGCCGGTGAAGGGCCAGCAAGGGGCGTGTCGGCGAAGGGGCTGAGGGCGTGCCGCTGATGGGGGGACCTGGGCGTGCCGCTGAAGGGCGAAACAGGGCGTGCCGCTAAAGGCCACCAAGGGGCGTGCCGCTGAAGGTGTTGGGGGCGTGTCGTTGAAGGGGCATCAGGGGCGTGCCGCTGAAGGCCTATAGGGCGTGCCACTGAAGGCCTAAATGGGCAGTTCTCAGCCCGTCGTGGGGGCGAGTTGTGGCCCATTTGATATTCTTCGAGGCCCATGGATTGTGGGGCTCTCGGTGGTTGATTTCTCTTCACTGTCGTGACTCCGGAGATGGCTTCACGGTAGTGTATGCGTGTTCGGGGAGTCCGGATGGCCCCTCTTCCACATAGTTTCTTCAGTTTGGGGTTGCTGTTGATGCTAGACTAGTTGGGACGTATGGGCGTGCAATTTTGCATGTCCACATGAATGTCAAAATTAAGTCGAAGATCAGAGATTCCAAAGGATGGCACATGATTCTGAAGTTAGGCTACCAACCGGGCTTGGGCCTCGGCACGCAATCGTAGGGGTGGACTAAGCCCATCCCTAAAGGCAGAAAGATGGGCCGGAGAGGCCTTGGCTACCAGGAGTCAGCACTGTCTATACTGGGAGACTCTGGGCCACTGACGTGGGATTACCGTCAACACTTCGTGAAAGGCCCGTTGCAGCCCGGTACCTTGAAGAAGCCGCCGCCATGTTCTGATGTGAAGACCGACGCCACCTATGCTGTTGCTGACCCACCACCGCCACTGAAGGGGCTGGTGGGTGGCATGGAAGATTTTTGTAGTTGCTTTGAGAAGCTGTTCCAGGAAGAAGTTTATCCGAAGAAGAAGGAGATGCAGTTGGTGAAGCATTCTCCGACTGAGCTAGCCTACTCGAGGCCATGGGAAGTGGGGAGCTCCGTCACTACCTTTTCTTTGTTCCCGTCCCATCTTGCCTCCTTGTTTTAGGAATTGGGATTTATTCCCCACTCCCCGCCGATCATGGTCGACCCGTACTTCACGAGAAAACCACTTGAAATTCTATTTGTGCCTTGTGCATGTGGGCGCTGCCCACCCATTGACTTATCAACTCTGTTTACTCCTCCCTCCCCCACTGTCGAACTCCACGAGATGTGGTTCTCATCTTCTGACCCATTCTTCGATTGCATCTTCCCCTCTCTCTTCCCACGTCAACTTCCTCCTCTTGTCTCATGATCACCTCCGACCTCCAAAAAAAATGCCAATTTTAAAACGGAGGTTTCAATGGAGGATTACGATATGTTCTGCCCATCTTCCCAGGGGCATGAAACCCCTGCTCCTTTCCTTGTAGACTTCTTATCTCCTAGGTTAGATGTACACTCTGCAGAGTCCCCTAGGTTGGTAGAGTCAGTTGGGGTAGAGTCTAGTTCTAGTGTTGTCAGCCCATCCACGTCTGCGACGCTCCCTGTGATGCGTCATTTTAAATCCATTCCAGATAGGTTCCTCCAAGACTTAGCTCAGAGATGTCATGCCCTTCTTAAGTGCCCTGAATTTGTTGAGACTGCCATCGTTTTGGAAGATGATGAAGAAGTTGAAGGGGTGTGGAGCAGTGATGGATTAGGTGTACATGAGATCGTAGATGAGAAGGACCCAGCTGATGATGAGGAAAGTGATTTGGATGACACTACCGATTTGTACGCGCAAGGTTTGATGAACCGTCATCGGCAGTGGATGAACCAACTAAAGAAATTAATCTTGGAACGGAAGAGGACCCCAGGCCCATAATCATTTCTGCTAATCTCCCTCCTTAGGTTGAAGAGGAGCTAATCAAGATTTTAAGGGAGTATAGCGATTCTTTTGCCTGGTCCCATGAGGACATGCCGGGTCTTGATCCTACTTCTGTTGAACACCGACTTATTCTTAAACCAAGGGCAATACCAGTAAAACAGAAAGCGAGAAGGTTCCTCCCGCAGATGGCCTTAAGGATAAAAGAGGAAGTCGATAAATTACATAAGGCCAGATTAATTAGAGTGGTTTTATATCCGCAATGGGTGGCAAACATAGTCCCGGTAATGAAGAAAGATGGAAAAATTCAGATTTGCATCGATTTCAGGGACTTGAATAAGGCATGTCCGATGGATGATTTCCTACTTCCTCACATTGACGTGTTGGTAGACAACACAGCTGGGTATGAGGTTCTCTCATTTATGGATGGCTATTCCGGATATAACCAAATCTGTCTTGCTCCCGAGGATCAAGAGAAGACCTCTTTCACCACGCCCTGGGGCACATACTGCTATGTCGTTATGCCGTTTGGATTGAAAAATGCAGGTGCCACGTACCAACGGGCAATGATGGCTATCTTCCACGACATGATGCATGTGTACATGGAAGCCTATGTGGATGATATCCTGGTAAAGTCGAGGTCCAAAGAAGAACACCCCGCCATTCTAGCCAAGGTGTTGCAAAGGGCTAGGGAGTACAAGCTGAAAATGAATCTAAAGAAATGTGTATTTGGAGTTGCATCAGGGAAATTGCTTGGGTTTATAGTTAGTAAACGGGGGATTCAGATCGATCCGAATAAAGCAAAGGCCGTTATGGAGATGCTACCGCCTAAGAACATCACTGAACTTAGAGGTTTGATTGGGCGCTTACAATTCATTAGAAGATTTATATCTCAACATTCGCAAAGATGCCGCCCATTCTATGAATTGTTGAAGGCGGGAGCTAAATTCGAATGGAATGAACAATGCCAAAAGGCCTACGAGGACCTTAAGGTTTATCTTTCTAATCCCCCGCATCTGAAACCACCCGTTCCTGAGAAACCTCTGATCCTATACATTTCTGTTATTGAGGACTCCTTAGGAGCTGTCCTGGCTCAGGTGGATGATGAATGAAGGGAAAGGGCAGCATACTACCTTTCGAGGTTGTTCAATCCTACTGAATCTAAGTATACTGCCATGGAGAAAACCTGTGCAGCATTAGTATGTGTAGCTTAGAAACTCAAACACTATTTCCTTGCCCATGAGGTTAGGTTGATCTCTAGAATGGACCCAATTCATTATCTCTTAGAAAAACCTGTCCTTTCTAACAGATTAGCTCGCTGGCAGAGCTTTCTTTCCCAATTTGATATCACCTTCATTGTTCAGAAAGCGATCAAGGGATACGCGATTGCTGAACATCTTGCTCACTCTCCTATCACTCGCACTGATTCTATCCGGGATGAATTTCCTGATGAACACATGGCTGTAATCACTCATCTCCCTTTTTGGTCTCTTCATTTTGATGGTGCTCTCAACTCTCAGGGCCGTGGAATCGGCGTCGTTCTCCTCACTCCGGAAGGAGTGACCATCCCTATCACCTATCAACTCTCTTTTCCTGCCACGAATAATATAACCGAGTATGAGGCTCTCCTTGCCGGTCTGAAGCACGCCTACCTCATGGGCGCGTGATACCTAAACATCATAGGAGATTCTCAGCTGGTGCTGCGTCAAGTTCTGTCAACCTACCGCACCCGTGACCCCAAACTCAAACCTTATCAGGATTTGGTCACGCTCTTGGCTAGGCAATTCCGGAAACTCATCTACATTCACACTCCTCATTCTCAGAACATTCTGGCTGATGCATTAGCATCGCTCGCTTCTTCCCTTTCTTTCCCTCTCAGTCGCGCCACTGAAACTATTATGGTTTAGCGGTTGGACGCTCCTTCCCTTCAGGATCCTTGGTTCGATAACCTTAGGAAGGCTGTAGAGAAGAAAGCTGCGAGGGAAGATTTGAATGAGGTATCACTGACAGAGCTTGAGGAGATTATAGAGGAAGAGGAATTGCCGTGGTACCATGAAATAGAGCAATATTGCGGGGATGGTTCCTTTCCCGAGACGGCGAACGCCGAGCAGCGCAAGGCCATTAGAAAAGTCGCCTCCAGATACACGATTATTATAGAAGAATTGTATAGGCGGGCTCTCAATGGAGTTCTAATGAGGTGTTTGGATGATGATGAGGCTTGGAAGGTAGTAGAAACCGCTCACTCCAGTGAGTGTGGAGGGCACGTAAATGGACAGGCGTTGGTGAAGAAGATTCTAAGGCAGGGCTATTACTGGCCGACCCTAGAAGAAGACTGTTCCACCTATGTCCGTAGGTGTCTTCAATGCCAACTTCATGTCGACAAAATCCACGCTCCTGCTTCTTCTCTCCATCCTTTTTCTGCTCCTTGGCCATTCTCAATGTGGGCCTTTGATATCATTGGACCGCTTGGTGACCCTAATACTCAGGTTAAACAGAAATCCTTCATTCTGATTGCTCCAGAATACTTCACCAAGTGGGCGGAAGCTAAAGCTTATGCAGAAATCAAAGCCACCACAGTATGCTGCTTCATCCTCAAGAATATCATCTCGCGGCTTGGGGTGCCAAGTGATATCGTCACCGACAATGGGCCTCAGTTTGTCTCTCAGGAACTTCAAGACCTCTGTAAGAAGTTTAATATTGCATTGCATCATTCATCACCATACTACCCTCAAGGCAGTGGCCAAACTGAGGCCACAAACAAAACCCTTCTTAAAATCATAAAGAAGACACGTGAGTCGCATAAATTTGCTGATTGGGCCGATAAACTGATAGAAGCTCTATGGGATTATCGCACCTCCGTCCGTACTCCAATGGGGCAAACTCCTTTTGCTCTCACCTATGGGATGGAGGCGGTACTCCCATACGAGATCCTGATCCCTTCCCTAAAAGTGCAGCTAGACAAAGAACTTAATCTTGACGAGCGTCGAGAGGCGTTGCTAGTCCAACTGGAACTCTTAGATGAGAAGAGACTAAATGCGGCCAATCACGTCTCGGTTTATCAAAAACGTGTCTCGCGGTATTTTCAAAAGAAAGTTATTGAAAGAAAGTTCCAAGTGGGTAACATGGTTTTGAAACGTAAATTTATCAGATCGACAGGTCCTAGGTCTAAGCTGCAACCTAATTGGGAAGGGCCATTTGTAGTTAAGGAAGTCTATCCTGGTAACGTGTACCGTTTAGTTAATGCGGAGGGTGAAGAATTGCCGAATCCGCGGAATGGGTTGTATTTAAAACATTTTTTCCATAGAGTTAAGCCAGCAACGGCCCGGCGGTAGGGTGTGCCTCTACTTGATCGCAAAGGGGGATCCCCGCTTCAACAGTCACACACTGCACGACCCCCTGTGGTTCGGTTTTCCTCTTTTGCACAACACCGTTTCTCCCTTGGCCATGCTTAGGGGAAAGTGAAAATCCTTATTTTTCTCCCCTCTCCGCTGAAAATAGGGGCAAGTGGGGAATAAGGGGGCGAGAACTAATTTAGACACCCCAATAAAAAAGAGGTCTCAAATAGGGGCAGTCCGTTATGACCTTATTCCACATTCAAGAAAGCAAAAGGACAGAAAAGAAATAGAGAAAAGGGGCAAAAATCAAAGACAAAGCTAAAAGCTCGTCCAAAAGCTTGAAGCTCGAAAGTCTAAATGTCCCCAAAATAATGAAACTAGGTATGGCAAGAGTGGCAGTACAGTTTCCCCACGGGACGTTATGAGCCCGGTCGTATGCGTGCCTAGAGCGGATATAGGTTCGATGACGGACACAAAGCCTCGGTGCAATAGACCAAATTCTTTGAAAAGGGGGTGTCATGAGAAGAACTCAAGCCCTAAAAACCCCTATACCTATCACCAACTTTTCTATCAAATTCTCTTTTATTTTTTTCCTAGGAATGGATCCCACCCCGGATATGGTCTCGGTAGAAGCACCGTTAAGCGAAATTGGCCCCAGCCACGTGCGGTCTTTTATAGCGCACGTTGAACCTAGGAGACCCCTAGTGAGATGTGAAGTTCCCCGTCGGCAGGTTTGAGCTGGTTCCAAAAACCTAAAAAATCAATTATTTCAAAATCTAAAAAAATCAAATATTTCAAAATCAAAAAAAAAATCAAATATTCCAAAATCTAAAAAAAATCAAATATTCCAAAATCTAAAAAAATAATCAAATATTTCAAAATCTAAAAAAAATCAAATATTTCAAAATCCAAAAAAATCAAATACTTCAAAATCTAAAAAAAGCAAATATTTCAAAATCCAAAAAAATTAAATATTCCAAAATCCAAAAAATCAAATATTTTAAAATCTTAAAAAAAATCAAATATTTTAAAATTCAAAAAAATCTAAATATGCTCAAAATCACAAAAGAGATTTTCATTATCATGATTTGTATTCCATGGCATGCATTGCATTCATTTTCATTTTGTTATTTGCCTATTTGATAAGGCTTACCCCCTTGACCAAAAATCAAGAACTGGTCATCTCCTAACTCGCTACAGGCAAGGGGTTAAGCCTAAAATAGATCTGTTCTCTTTGTTTGTGTGTATGCAGGGGCAGTTTGAAGCTCAAGGTTCAGCACTTTACTCAGCAAACGGTCCTTTGACGACCGTCCTACTTCTTTCAATGTCCATGGTCAGATCGTCCAACCATTCACACGGTTTCATATGGACCGTTCCCATCTCAAGTTCCTCCAAATATCCACGGTCCCCATTAGACCGTTTAAAGAGTGAACGGTAGAGTATTGACCGTTTATCAATGTTCGCGGCCTACAGATAGGCTGTTCAATTCCCTACTCTCAACTCCGCCATTGACCTAATGCACGGCTCTAATGGAGCCGTTCTACTCTTAGAGCGGTCAGTTTCTAACCGCTTATGCAACTGAGAAGTCTGTGCTTGACCATGTCCATTTTGAAGTCATATCCTAACTCACTCAATCACACAAGAAGAGTTAAACTCAAGCCAATCAAGCCAACAATTTCATTCATGTTGAGTCTTGTTGAATCTTTACATGTTTTGATGATGACAACACTATAAGTCTTAGTGGTGTTCAAAAATATCTCTGTGAAATAAAAAATAACAAAAATATTTTTTCTGTGAAAGTGAACCAAGAATATTTTTCTGAGAAGAATAAACCTTCATTTCACTTCAGGTATTTTCAGGGACTATCTTCGTGTTGGTTGGTACTTCATCATGTTTGTGTATAACACCTCGTGTCGCACTGTTTGCCTTCGTGTCGTTTTCATTTTAGTACTGTTTGTGTTTTCAACACGCCGTGTCGTCCTCTCGTACCTCGTGTTGTTTTAAGATGTGTTCTGTTTGACCTCGTGTCGTTAGCACTTAGTTGCTCATCTCGAGTCAGTTCTCTATGTTTTGCTCTTGTGTCTTCGTGTTAATTACTGTAGTTCCTCGAGTTGTTCTTCTGCTTCCACTGTTTCATCACGTGTTGTTGAAGACGTGTCTATCTCATGTCTTCGTGTCGTGTTTCCTAGACCTCGTGTCTTTGTCGCTTTGTGACTTCACCTCGTGTCGGTTTAAGTTTTCGTCTTCGTGTTGTTTTTCTCTTTAGACTTCGTGTCCTTCTCGCCTTGACCACACTCCGTGTCAATTCCTATGTTTCATCTTCGTGTTGTTTTCAACTCGTGCCGGTTTCTGTTATTTGTCTTCGTGTCGTGGTCAGCCCGTGTCGCCTCGTCTTCGAGTTGTTCTATCGAGTTATTTTGTACTCGAGTCATTTTTCTTATGTTTTTCAAGTGTTGTTTCACTACGTGTCTTCGTGTTACCTTCTTATCTTCGTGTTACCTTCTTATTCGTATCTTCGTGTTACCTTTGTATTCGTGTCTTCGTGTTTCTTTTGAAATTGTATCTCCGTGTTGCTTCCTTCTATTTTCGTACTGGTCTCTTCTGATCGCGTGTCTTTCAATTGCGTCACTCTGTGTTATCTTCTTCTCACCTCATGCTATCTTCATCTGACTTCGTGTCGTCTTCGTTGTTGAGTTAGCTGTGTTCTCGTGTACTTCGTGTCGTTCTCGTGTTATCTCGTGCTAAACTTATCTAACGTACCTCGTGTCAGTCACAGTATAGTGCACCTCTTTGTGTTATCATATATCTCGTGCAGTTCTTTGTTCTTATGGCCAACCAACTTATCTCAGCTACATATAGCGAACCCTGAGCATTAATGTAAATTAATCTGGTTGCAGGGATCCGAGGAAGATTACTCCTCAGTGTCGGAGCAGCACGTGATCCAATGCTAGAGGAACCAATCCGATAAGGACACGTGGCAAGAAGGTTCTGGATCAAGCGTGGGAGGCACACGCATTCTGAACCGGACCTGCTGCTGCTGCTGATATAAATAGAAACCTTCGTCTTCAGATGAAGCATGATCGAAAAAGAGAAAGGAAGAGAAGAAAGAGCAGAAAAGTAGAGAGTCCTTCGATCCAGAAAAATGAGAGAAAGAAGAGAAGAAAAAGAGAGCAGAAACTGAAGGAGAAAGAAGAAGAAGAAAAGAAGAGGAGAGAGAGAGCTTTATTGAGGATCTGTTCAGTATGTTCGTGGATCAAATCCAGAACGACTTATGCTCATTGAGAGCTATATATCTTGCATTTTATTTCCAGCTTCTGTCGCTGTCATTTTCGTGTTTTCTTATTTTTCCTTTTGTTACCTTGTTTAGTCTTGTTCTTCCGATCACCCTGTTGGGGATCGAGTCTCTCCTGGTGGTACAGGAGAGGGGAGATCTGATCTCCAGGTTGCAAGTGACAGGTTGTCACTTGTGGGTTTCCCTCTGGTTAGAGGAAGGGAGGCTAGTCCTCCGGTTCTGGGCTTGTGGTTGCAAGTCCAGGTGTCCCTCCTGGTCTGGAGGAAGAGAGGTCTTCGACCTCTAGTTTTCAAGTGGCTGTGAGTCACTTGGGTGTCCCTCTGGTTGGGAGGAAGAGGGAAGTCTGTTTCCCTGGTCAAGCTGTGTGGCAGCAACTGTTTGCAGACTGAGTCTGCTTGGCTCTAGCGTTTGCTAGTGAAGCCTCACTCCGGTTGGGAGTGAGGGGTGGATGTAGGTCTGTGGACTGAACCACCTAAAACATCTTGTGCAGTGGCTTGTTTGATTGCTTCCGCTAGATGCTTGGATAGGCACACCCATGAGGTTGTATTTGAGTTGAAATGAATTAGCTCTATCCTGTGCCGTTTTCTAGCATCCTTATTTTAATTTGGCCATATTCTGTAGAAGGATACATTCACCCCCCCTCTGTATCCGGGCCAAGCACCCTAACAGTTGGTATCAGAGCGGGTGTTTGCATATAAGGTCCAGCGACCTGCAGATCCGATCTTGCGGTCTTAGGTGCTTATTTGCCTTTAGTGCATCAATATTCCTGTTGCATTGAATTTATTTGCTATTTGGTTCAATGGCTTGTCCACCCGTCTTCAGTGGTTTTGATTTCAACTAGTGGCACGGTGCTTTACATGATTATGTTAAATCCGTTGATCCAGACCTGTGGAAAGTGATTTCACATGGTCCTCATAAATTACCAAAGAAAAGGTCCAAATGGACTGACAGTCACGAATCAATGTATGAGGAGAATCAGACAGCTATAAATCTGATGAAAGCAGCCACTGACAAAGCTTTTCACTCATGTTTCCTTGATTGCAGATCTGCAAAGGATATGTTGTAAATGATGAAGAGAGCCGGGAAAGGAAATCAAACAAGCTGCATGATGGCCAACAGAAGCGATCAAGGCAGCAATCAAACTGAAGAAGATGATGATAATGAGGTAAATCTCTTCGAGAATTTCTCTCTAGAAGATTGGGAGAATGCTTATGCTGAACTAATTGAATCTCATGAACTGTTAAGAAAACAGTATAAAAAATTGAAGAAGGGTAATGGTTTAGATAGTTCAAGCTTTCCTTGTAGAAATTGTGCTGAACTAAAAAATGCTCTTGATGCTACTATGTCTGATAATCTGATGCTGAAAGAATTTGAACGCGTTAAATCTGACTTAAACAAGCTGAAAAATGAGAATGACTCTCTCAGAAAGCTCTCTAAAGAAAATGAAGAACAATTAGAGAAACTTAAACGAGAGAATGATTTGCTGATTGAAAAGTTTAATGCCATAAAATCTGTAAACATAGAACTACAGAAAGATTTTGAAAAATAACAAAAGGAATTGAGGGAGTTTGAAGCTAGGAGAGAAAGCATGGTTGACTCAGAAGATCAGCTTCTAATAAATGAGTTAATTCAAAATGATAAGCTTAAAGAAGAAGTTGAAAAATTAAAATTGTTAAACAGTGCCATGTCTGAAAGACTTCTCACATTGGAGAAAGGAAAAGTCATCTGTACAAACGAAACTGATGAAGTAGATGAGCTGAGAAAGGAAATTGAAGAATACAAAACAGCTAATAAGGTTTTGAATGAAACTGTCAATTGTAGTGAACAAGAGATCGCTAGTTATGAAATACACATGACATCTCTTGATAATGAAATTCAGGTTCTGAAAAGCTCCTTGTCAAAGTTTGTGAGTGGTCAAGAAAATTTGGACAGGTTGTTAGGAATTAAGGTAAATACTCAAAAGGAAGGGTTGGGCTACAACAATGTCAATAAAAAGGTTTTTGAAAACAAGCTGACGACATCCTTTGTCAAAGCTTCTGATATAGCCACAACCTCAGAAAGTAAACAACCAAATGTTCAGAAGAATCAGAAACAAACTGAAAAGTTGAAAAAGGGTGATGGATCCAAGCTAAGAAATATTTTCATTAAATCTTCTGAACATGAAAAGCCTTCCACTTCATCTCCTATTCAGTACAAGGCTAAGATAACAGGAAAACATGATAAAAATCAGAAAAGGACTGAAAATCAGAAAATAAATGAAAAAGGTCCATCAGCATTTGCTGATCACAGTCCTCACACACACTCACATGCATCTAAAAGGAAGAATATCTGTCACTACTGTCATAAAGTTGGACATCTGATGCATGAGTGTAAGTTGATGGAGAAGGATGATAAGAATGCTAGGAGATCTTATGATAAAAATCCATCACCTCAGAAAAGAAATGTCACATGCTCTAATTGTGGCAAATTAGGTCACTCTATTGCTCATTGCTGGTTTGCTAGTGGTAAGAAAACCTTTTATTCATATCATGCTAAATTCCCTACAAACCAACATGTTTTTAATAAAAACAAATCTGTTTCAATGAACCAGCATATCATCTGTTTTAACTGCAACAAAATGGGTCACAGGGCCTCTGAATGCTGGTCAGGTTCCTTTAGAAGAAATTCTTTCATTTGCTCTCACTGTAGAAAGCATGGCCATACAGTCAAGGACTGTTGACATATTCAGGGTAGAAATGTGAATCTCAAACATGCTAAATTCCCTGTAAGACAATTTGCAAAACCTTCATGTCATCATTGTGGGAAGCCAGATCACAGGGCTACAACCTGTTGGCTGGCAGGATATCAAAACCAAACCAGTTTTGGTAAACATAATTTTTACCCTGTTAACAGAAAATCTCATGTGTATGCACATAGAATTCATGCTAATAAGAATATGCATAAATCAGATCTGAAAACTACTCCTGGAAATGTGCTGAGAAAACCTGCTAGAAATAATAATGTCATGTCAGGACCCAAGACTTCTTGGGTACCTGTTTGTGTAAAATAAACTTTGTTTTGCAGGTGTGCCTTGGGACTGGAATAAAAAGGGGTAATGATCCAAGGCACTCAAGAATGAAAACCCCATTCTCACACTGTTCAGGTAATCTCTCTGCATGTCCCATTTTGAAACTTATTGCATATCTGGTTTGATGTATTCTTACATATCCTGCTCTTAGTTTCATCTAGTGCATGCATATTGAATCTGTTCTTGCATATTCATTCATCATCTGCAAGTTGCATTATTTTCTGAACATGCACTCTGAAATTTCTGAAAATCTGAACTGAATGTGAATGCTGTTTGAAAACTGCATGTTGCATAATTCATTGAAAATCTGAATTGCTTATAGGACTGTTGAGTTTACCCTGGTACTCATGACCTCTATGGTATATCAAATGGTAAGCTACCAAAAGGCAGGGAAATCTGTCCGGAGGTCCTTACTATGTGTGAGGTGGTCTTTCAAACCAAATGCTCCGCCTAGTACCATGGATCATTCTGCTGATCAGGGGAGCCTGTATGTGCATAACTCACAAACATACTGTTTAATTTTCATGGCAAACACTGCATTCAATAAATAATTAATACTTCCAAGAGTCGTGTGTGAGATGTCCTTGAGTGGGCTGAAAAGGAGCTTGAGAGGCCATTTGGTTTCTGAAGAATTTTGTCAGCCGATGTAGTTAATGTGGTGTAAAGATTTGTCATCTCATGAGGTTGCAGTTTGTTGCCCAAGAGCTTCTCTGGATGTAAGACAGAGCTTCTTCAAGAATACTATATTTGGATGTGTCCTTGGTGCTTAATGTCTTGAGTGATCTCTCACTTGTTGGCTTGCTGATAGGAATGCTGCTCATCTCATCTCATCTCTCCCCATTCGGTCAGCCACCTTCTTATATCTCTCCTATCACTTTTGGTTCAGAAATTCTCTCAAAGAAATTGGTTTTACAGTCTTCTTGCTCTTATCAGATGTGATCTGTATACCTTAAACCACCCAATATCTAATGTAACAACTCATACCTGTTAATAAAGAACTTCAATGAATGGGGATTATATTTGGTCCTTGATCCTTCTAAGTTATCCTCTCAAGTGTTGGTCAACATATTATAAAACTTCCTGTTAAATGAGAAAAACTTGTTGAGGATCTCGACTTAACTGAAACTTATGTGTAGAGAGCTCTGAGATAAAAAATTGTGTTAAGTAAGATATATGTCTTGTGTCTAAAATCATGAGAAGTGCCACCAGGGAATATGCCATTCTTTGTGGCAGAGCAATGGCTTTGTGGAGAAATAGACACTCTAGATCTGAGAAGTCCAGAGTTTCTATCATGATACAACTAGCTATCTCTGTATAGAATTGTCAAAATAAAAATAAAAGGGGGAAAAGTCAACAAAGAAAATTTCATTGGCTTTGATTGGCATAAAGGTAGTCCGTCCTGAGTAACCAGGGTTTC
The DNA here is from genome assembly GCA_022559845.1 of Amorphophallus konjac. Classification (NCBI taxonomy): domain Eukaryota; kingdom Viridiplantae; phylum Streptophyta; class Magnoliopsida; order Alismatales; family Araceae; genus Amorphophallus; species Amorphophallus konjac. The sequence goes on from CM040121.1 coordinate 177,440,492, forward strand.
TGGTGTCTGATAAACATGTCTCCTTGTGTAAAAAGGGACTATTCTACCTTGTGCTCAACAAATTGGTTGACCCTGTATGCCTTCTCTTGTCCATTAAATGAAGAAATGAAATCTGCTTGACATCGATGTGTTATTTCATTGCTTGACAAACATAAGGAGTAATTTAATCGTGACTCTCTCTTGGTTAAGCAACTTTAACAGCTAATTTTGTGATCATGCTGATTTAATATCTTGAGGTAACTGACCATGGATTTTGGAAGAATATAACTAGTCCATATATTGAAGGGCAAACTTTAACAGGCAGTAGCTGCGTTACATCATGACTGAGGGTAGTTTGGGTATTTCCAGAAAAAGTTTGATAAGAGTAAAAAGTAACCCGACAAAACCCTTCTTGTTTCACACGCCTTCATCCACAAACCCTCATTTCCCCTTGCCGCTTCCTATTCATCCTCGTGCCGCTCCACCTTGAGCGTTCCTTCAAACTCATCTCCATCTCTTCCCGCTCACTTCCTTTCCCCACAGAGGTCTCTTCCTCTCTTGGGTCTAGCTCCACTTCCAGTAGCAGCCGGCAAGAGAGAGTTGATACTCTAGGAGTCTTGGCAAATGGATCAGCAAGCATCCGCCGCTCAGGTTGAAAGGAAGAGGAAAGGAAAGGAAACTGCTGAGGAGCCTTCGTCCAAGCAGCAACGTTGTCTAGAATCAGAAGCTGCTGCGGAAATGTCTTCAGAGCAAGGTACCAGGCCTTCCCAGTCTACCGTATTCTTAGAGAGTGGTAAAATCATTCCTCCGAGGATAGTTGATTTCAGAGAAGAATCCATGGTCCTGAAGTTTCCAAAACTCTTGAAGATTTTCGAGTTTCAGGAATGGAGAAATTTTTTGGAAGATCACAGGGTATTCTACCCTAGCCTGGTGATGGAATTTTACAACAACTTGGTGTTGAGCCGAGATAAGTCGGCATTGATTTCGACTGTTAAAGGGGTTGAGATAACGGTGACATACAACTCTCTCCATGAAGCTCTAAGTATTCCAGAAAAGGGAGAGGTGGAGAGAGGGTACAGATACAGTCTGCACGAGGCGTTTTCAGTTATTACTGGTAAACCCAGTAACATTCTTGACAAGGGGCAAGTGAAGCTGAAAGCTTTCCAAACCTCGTCATTTCCCCCTCTTCCCAAGCTCCTTCAAAACATAATTGCTTCTATAGTCACACCCCAGACTGGAGCTAGGGGTAGAATCACAGACACACAGAGATTTCTACTGTTTTGTCTGATTCAGAATGTAAAGATATGTCTGCCAGAAATCATTTTTACTGTCATGAAGGGATGTATTGGATCCAAGAGACACCTTCCCTATGCCGCCCATCTGACAGACATCTTCAAGCATTCAGAGATTTGCTTGGATGGAGAGGCTGCATCTGAAGTTAAGGCCCGAAACATATTTAATATGAATTTTGTTTCAGTGTTTTTGGGCTTAGAGGGCTCTTCAGTGGTGGGGCAAGTTAAGGCCCAAAAAGTCAAGGAATCACAGACTCAGGGGGAGCATCTGGAACAATCTCAAGACTTAGCTCAAACTGGTGTGCAATTAGTTTCTGAGATTGCTGTACAGGATACACCAGCTGAACAACCACAGTCTTTTACGTCTGCTGCACCCACTGAAGTACCTTTTTCCTTTCAGAGGCTAGTTGAGGTTGCATCTGAAGAAATCAGGTTGTCTGAAGAAAGCATTCAGACTGATCTAGATGCAAATATTGCTGGTCTATTTGACTCTTTTGGGAAGACATCTGAAGAGGTGATATTGCCTGAGGAACAGCCAGCTAAAGAGCAAGAAAGTACTGATCAAGAACTTGCTGATTTTGTTAATGCAATTTTAAGAGAAACTGTAGAGAGAAGCTTGGAAGAGGCTACCAACTTGGTTACATCTGAAAGTCTTGAACATGCATCTGTTGACAGCCCTGCAGATCATGGTCTCATAGAAGATAGAGGGGATAACAGTCAAGAAAAAGTTCCTGTCATAGAATTGGATTCAGAATCTTCAAATGAGGAAGAGGAACCTGAAATTGAAGTTCCTATCCAAGACACTCAAGCTGAAGTTGAAGATCAGGCTCCAGTAGTAGACAACCAACCGCCAGTGCAAGAATTTTTTGGTACACCTCTAGGTCCACCTAGACTTCTCTCTGCACAGGCGCCCAACATTGAATCTGCTCGAGCACCCAACATTGAGGAACTCCTCATAAACTTGACTCAGCAGATGCAGAAACAAGATAAGAAATTAGATGATCTGCTCACATATGTCACTCTCAACATCAATCAGGTACATTCCAGGCTACTGAAGCTTGAGATATCTCTCCTCACTGAATGGAAACAGTTCCTACTCAACAAAAAGGCTTCAAATGATGCCAACAGATCCCTGATGCAAGGTCTGCAGGAGGTTTGTTCAAAGATAGCAAAAGCACTGAGTGAGTTACAAGATGTTCAAATTTCCTCCTTCAAAATGTCTACCAACATTATAGATCACTGCTTTGAGATCAGAACATCTTTAGAAGTTTTGAAGAAGTCATCCAGTGCCCTAGGTCCAGGTATTCAGCAGATCTATGATAAATTGGCCGCCTTCTTAACAGAAATGACAATTCTGACTGACAGATATGAAACTGTCAATATTCGCAAAGACGACATCATTTCTGAAGTGGCACATGTCAGAAGCGCTGTGGTGTATTGGCTAGCTGAACTGTCAAATGACCTAAAGGAATTTCAGTCAACCTTGGGTTCAGCACCTGGTCAAGCTTCTTCTAGCAGAACTCCACCTCAAGAATATACTTCTGCTTCTCCAAGGGGGAGACTACCACATGACAGGCCGCGTGGCCCTTCTAGCAGACAAGCCAGATATTTTTGTTGAAAAACAATGCTCTGTATCTTGTTGCCCATTTTGAGGCTTTCCCTCTCACACTCTTGGACTTATTAATTAAATTTCATATCATTTGCATTGTTGCATCCTTCTTGTTTCCTTCTTTTTGATGATGACAAAGGGGGAGAAATCAGGCCTTTGCTAGCTCGTTGAGAATGTTTAATGTTTGTTATTCATTAAGAATGGCTATTTGACACTTTAAAAATGTTTTATAATGGTGCTGACGTTAGTTTAGCCTTGGAAAGGCTGAAATCTTTTTTTCTCTGCAAAGACTCAAGACTCATAGTGTTGCCATCCATCAAAAAGGGGGAGATTGTCGAGTCTTGTTGAATCTTTACATGTTTTGATGATGACAACACTATAAGTCTTAGTGGTGTTCAAAAATATCTCTGTGAAATAAAAAATAACAAAAATATTTTTTCTGTGAAAGTGAACCAAGAATATTTTTCTGAGAAGAATAAACCTTCATTTCACTTCAGGTATTTTCAGGGACTGTCTTCGTGTTGGTTGGTACTTCATCATGTTTGTGTATAACACCTCGTGTCGCACTGTTTGCCTTCGTGTCGTTTTCATTTTAGTACTGTTTGTGTTTTCAACACGCCGTGTCGTCCTCTCGTACCTCGTGTTGTTTTAAGATGTGTTCTGTTTGACCTCGTGTCGTTAGCACTTAGTTGCTCATCTCGAGTCAGTTCTCTATGTTTTGCTCTTGTGTCTTCGTGTCAATTACTGTAGTTCCTTGAGTTGTTCTTCTGCTTCCACTGTTTCATCACGTGTTGTTGAAGACGTGTCTATCTCATGTCTTCATGTCGTGTTTCCTCGTGTCTTTGTCGCTTTGTGACTTCACCTCGTGTCGGTTTCAGTTTTCGTCTTCGTGTTGTTTTTCTCTTTAGACTTCTTGTCCTTCTCGCCTTGACCACACTCCGTGTCAATTCCTGTGTTTCATCTTCGTGTTGTTTTCAACTCGTGTCGGTTTCTATTATTTGTCTTCGTGTCGTGGTCAGCCCGTGTCGCCTCGTCTTCGAGTTGTTCTATCGAGTTATTTTGTACTCGAGTCATTTTTCTTATGTTTTTCAAGTGTTGTTTCACTACGTGTCTTCGTGTTACCTTCTTATCTTCGTGTTACCTTCTTATTCGTATCTTCGTGTTACCTTTGTATTCGTGTCTTCGTGTTTCTTTTGAAATTGTATCTCCGTGTTGCTTCCTTCTATTTTCGTACTGGTCTCTTCTGATCGCGTGTCTTTCAATTGCGTCACTCTGTGTTATCTTCTTCTCACCTCATGCTGTCTTCATCTGACTTCGTGTCATCTTCGTTGTTGAGTTAGCTATGTTCTCGTGTACTTCATGTCGTTCTCGTGTTATCTCGTGCTAAACTCATCTAACGTACCTCGTGTCAGTCACAGTATAGTGCACCTCTTTGTGTTATCATATATCTCGTGCAGTTCTTTGTTCTTATGGCCAACCAACTTATCTCAGCTACATATAGCGAACCCTGAGCATTAATGTAAATTAATCTGGTTGCAGGGATCTGAGGAAGATTACTCCTCAGTGTCGGAGCAGCACGTGATCCAATGCTAGAGGAACCAATCCGATAAGGACACGTGGCAAGAAGGTTCTGGATCAAGCGTGGGAGGCACACGCATTCTGAACCGGACCTGCTGCTGCTGCTGATATAAATAGAAACCTTCGTCTTCAGATGAAGCATGATCGAAAAAGAGAAAGGAAGAGAAGAAAGAGCAGAAAAGCAGAGAGTCCTTCGATCCAGAAAAACAAGAGAAAGAAGAGAAGAAAAAGAGAGCAGAAACTGAAGGAGAAAGAAGAAGAAGAAAAGAAGAGGAGAGAGAGAGCTTTACTGAGGATCTGTTCAGTCTGTTCGTGGATCAAATCCAGAACGACTTATGCTCATTGAGAGCTATATATCTTGCGTTATATTTCCAGCTTCTGTCGCTGTCATTTTCGTGTTTTCTTATTTTTCCTTTTGCTACCTTGTTTAGTCTTGTTCTTCCGATCACCCTGTTGGGGATCGGGTCTCTCCTGGTGGTACAGGAGAGGGGAGATCTGATCTCCGGGTTGCAAGTGACAGGTTGTCACTTGTGGGTTTCCCTCTGGTTAGAGGAAGGGAGGCTAGTCCTCCGGTTCTGGGCTTGTGGTTGCAAGTCCAGTTGTCCCTCCTGGTCTGGAGGAAGAGAGGTCTTCGACCTCTAGTTTTCAAGTGGCTGTGAGTCACTTGGGTGTCCCTCCGGTTGGGAGGAAGAGGGAAGTCTGTTTCCCTGGTCAAGCTGTGTGGCAGCAACTGTTTGCAGACTGAGTCTGCTTGGCTCTAGCGTTTGCTAGTGAAGCCTCACTCCGGTTGGGAGTGAGGGGTGGATGTAGGTCTGTGGACCGAACCACCTAAAACATCTTGTGCAGTGGCTTGTTTGATTGTTTGATTGCTTCCGCTAGATGCTTGGATAGGCACGCCCATGAGGTTGTATTTGAGTTGAAATGAATTAGCTCTATCCTGTGCCATTTTCTAGCATCCTTATTTTAATTTGGCCATATTCTGTAGAAGGATACATTCACCCCCCCTCTGTATCCGGGCCAAGCACCCTAACAATTCATCCATATATCAAACATCTCTAAGCATGAGTCTCTGCATCAACACCATGAAAGAAAAGAAAAATCACTCAGTCCTCTGCTCGGCATCCCCGCGGGGACGTATCTCTCTCAGCTCTCTAACATAAGCCTGGCGTGTCCCTGGAATCTCTGCAACCTCTGCTGAAAGGGTAAGCACCCTGCTCACCTCCCACATGATCAGGGCACTCCTGACCGCCTGCTCGTCCTCCTCTGTACCGATCCTCCTCGCCTGTAGTGCGGGAAGGTGGGGTAGTGCTGGTAGAACAGTGCTGGTAAGTCGAACCTGTAGATAGCACCGGTGTGGGCTGTACATCGCCAGTGCAATGTCGCTCACAAGCCTCAAATCCAAGCCTGGCCTCCTGGTACCCTGATAGTGGTGTCGTGGAGAAAGTCAGGGCGCATCACGAACCAATCCAGAGGTAATCTATTGATGTGTAGTCGCCACTCATCCCTGGTCTTCTTTTCTGCTGTCCTGCACTCTACCTGTGGAGAGAACCCGAAGGTGCCACCTATGAAGAAGAGGGGGTGGCTCCTGAAGATCTGGCTGGCTGAAGTAACATCCTCCTTATGAATGAATTTCATCCTGACACCCATCCAACACTCTAAAAGCATCATGGAACCAAAGAGAGGACCTCCTAAAGCTGCTGAGGTAAGGCCCTCGTACAAGTAGGCAAGGACAGCCTGGGAGATAGAAAGACCCTGCCACAGGCCACTAATGGTACTAAGGATAGGAGTCTCTAGCATGTGGTCGACTGAGGGGAACAGGATAGCCCCACATAGGCAGATAGACGCGGCCTTGGCTATGGCCTCATCCCACCCACACATGTTCCTACAATGTTCAACTACCCTCTGGCTAAGAGGAAGAAGGTGGATCTGACATGGGCCTATGAACGTATGGATGCCCTTGCTATCTGGGATTAACCCTACCAAGATGAGCCTAGGGTCTATAGGGGCAACAGTGTAACACACCAAGTCTTCCTCACCCACCTTAGATCTAGGAAAGGAAAAATAGGTCTCTACCTCCTCTAGTAGGATAGTGGCCTCAAATGATGGGAAAATGAATGTATGGGTCTGAGGGTGCCAGATTTCTACCAAGGCTGAGATGCTATCCCAGTCAAGAGAGAGCTTTGGGTAATTTTGGCCTAGTACCAAGAGTGGGTGTAGGTGCCAGGACTTCAGAATAGATATCACTCCTAGGGGCAATGCACGGATCATGGGAGCCATCCACTTTAAAGTGGAATAGCATCTGGAGCTAGGGAGAAGCTGAGATGGAAAAGAGAAAAGAGAAAGAGAGGAGGAACATGTAAGTGGATGAATGGATTGACTTGAATGAAATCATGCTAACATACCTCTCTTAAAGGGCTCGAGCTGAGATGATGAGGGGTCATAGTCAGCCGTTGGACCACTTCACGCTCCTTCCTGGCCGGCTTTGGCCCTTCATAAGTTGCCCCCTCCATGGAACTCCCCTCAAAAGACCTTTTCATGATGATTGGATGAAAAATAGCAAAGGTTTGAGGCCTAGAAAGAGGAGTATGGTGTGAGTTACGAATTTAGAGGTCCCTCGTACTTATAGGGCTTGGTTAGAGGCCTAGACCCATTAAAATTGAGGTTTGATAAGTCTAGAATGGGATAGGATGTGGTTTGGATCGGGTTAAAGCACTTTATCCTCGGTTTAGGACTCTCCAAGAGAGTCCCGTCCGAATGCACAAGGTGTCCATTTGCGCGGTCTCTCGATAGACCGCCTCATTCATTGGGCGGTCTACTTATGACCGTTCCATGTCATCTGGACAGTTCGAATGCCGGCGTTTGGGCGGCCTAATACAGACCGTTCGTATCAACGGGCGGTCAAGATGGAACCGTTCTATAATCTGAATGGACAAATGTGGACCGTCTGCTTTCTCATCTAGGCGGTCAAGAAAAGACCGCATGTTTCTTGGGGCGGTCTAATGGGTGACTGTTTAGAAGGCCTGAAGCCTTGTTTTAATCTGTTTGCACCTGTATCACTCAAAACCTGTGGTTCGTCCCTCTCTCACTCAGTTTGGCGTCTCTCTCACTCAGTTTGGCGTCTCTGTCTTACTTAGTTTGGCGTGTCTCTCTCACTTAGTTTGGCATCTCTCTTTCACTCAAATTTTGGTGTCCCTCTATCACTCAGTTTGGTGTCCATCTCTCCCACTCGTGGTCGTGTCATCTCCCCCTCACTCGTAGTTGGCACACTCGTGGTCGTGTCGTCCCTCTCTCACTCATGGTCTCACTCGGCCGTCTCTCGCATGCGTCCGTATCACTCGTGTTGTAGTCAGTAAGTCAGTGCCAATCATTTGCATTCATTCATACATTCATGCACCCACAAGATCCCAACAAAAGCATGTCATATCACTATCATATCATGTTCACATGTACAAAAGTCGTGTCCCTAGTACAAGGTTAGGCCTGTCCCTCTCCCTGGCATCTGTCACTATCTCCACCGCCCTCATGCCTCTTTGGGGGAGGCATCACCGAGGTCGCCTCATCACGCTGTCGCCGGCGTCGCTCCTCGTCCTCATTCCTCCGGTTGCCAGAGGAACCCGTGAAGTAACTCCTCACCGAGCCATGGGTACCGTGAGTGCTGCCGCTTGGAGTCCCGCTACGCGCTGACCACCGGCTCATCTCCTTGTAGGCCCGCAGCTCCCCACTCAGCCCATACGCCTCGATCAGAGCACGGTCCCGCTCCGCTCGGACCCACACCAGCTCCTCTGCTCCAGCCCGAAGCCGCTCCAGCTCGACCCATAGAAGTGCTGTCTCCAGCGCATCCACCGGTCGGCTCTGCGCCGCCTCCTCCCGTAGGCGGGCCACCTCCTCCCTAGCCGCTGCCCAACTCTGCTCAAGCTTGGCCCTCAGGTGAGTTAGCTCGGTCATCTGCATACGCATTGCCATGGTTAGTCAACAACCATTCATACATTTCATAAACATAATCAATAGGGAAAGTGTAATAGTTGTGTACCCTCTCGGTGAGCGCCACCTCTGCTGCCTTCGCCCGTGCCACCATCCGGGCGAAATTAGCGTCCCGCTCAGCTTGGTCCGCTGGGGTCTGTGAAGAGGAAGAAGGGGCATCTGTCCCCTGGCGCTGGGTCCCCTCGGCTCGCTGCATCCAAAACTCCAGGTCAGTCACATGCATAATCATAATCATAAGTATTTTCATAATTTAAAGGGTTTTAGGTTTTAGAAACTCACCAGTAGGGCTAGCGTCTACCGAGCCTCATCTCGCTCGCGGATCATGGCGTGAAGGAGCCCCTGCAGCTCCGCGATCCTGCCCTCAGGGTCGATCTGCATTTAGAAAGTTCAAACATCAGTGTATCATCATATAGAAAGCATAATAGGAAGGGTATTTAGGGTTTAGAAGTCGTACCGGTCGGCGGGCACCACGGAACACCTGGTCCCGGTAGTGCCTAGCGTACGCCGTATAGTACACCGCATCGCTCTCTGCACGGGCGGTCACCACCCGCCCGCATGCTGTCCAATCTGCAATCTGCTTCGCAGCTCGCTCTCTCTAGTCCACCACCGTCGCTGCTCCCCGCAGGTGCCGGTTGACGTGCTCTCCTGACGTTGGAAACTCCACCGCTGGCTGTGGGACGCCGGTCGTCCTCATCACCAACCTGTAGTGTAGTGGCTCATGCAGTAAAGCCACACATCACGTCCAGAGAAGGCAAGGGCCTCGGCCACCCAGGGCTGGCCCTCGTGTCCCTCCTCCGTGTAAGGTGTCCACCGTACCTGTCAAGATAGGAAGTCGCATCAGCACCATAATCATATAGAATTGCATTTAATTAAAAGGTTTAGGTTTAGAGTCGTACCGAGGCGTACGGTAGAGTGTCCATGTTGTCCTGGAGCTCCCGGACCTGTCTCCGGAGACCTCCACTCTCCCGAGGTGCGGTCCACCTTCGGGCAATGGGCAGTCGGTCTTGGTGGGTCTCCTCGCCTCGCTCGAGCCCGCATAGGTACACGTAGGCCCATACCTGCATTGCATTTTTCCAAGAGTCAGCATATAGCAGTCGTAGGAGTCCTATAGCTAAATGCATAGTAGGAGTCAGAGTCGTACCTGGAGTAGAAGAGAGAAGCCCCCAAGCATCGTCCGTCGGGACGTAGAGCTCAAGGTGTCAAAAAGAAACGCGAGGACAACAGCTCCCCATGCGTAATCACCCACATGGTTGAGGTCCTGGAGCAACGGTAAGAAACGGTAGTTGATGACGTCCCCTCGCGTCGCGAACAACAGTCGGCCGAACAGCAACATCAAGAACCGTCGTAGTACTTGGTCCGCCTCCGGTCCTGCCTCCGCTGCAACCCGTGGTTTGGCTCACTCCACGAGTCTCTCGAGGTGCTGCTCGGGCAGCTCCCCTGTCGCGATGCTCGCTCGTCGAAGCCCCAGGCTATCCTAAAGCGTTGCCCGAGTCAGGGTGGTGGACTACCGCTCGGGGTGCAACAAGTCCAGTCCCAGGAGCTCCTGGGCCATCTTCCGGTAGTCGAGGTATGTACTCCCGCTGACCGGTGACCCATGCACGCGTCGGCCAGTAAGCCGGGCCACGTCCTCGAGCGTGGGGACCATGTGCCCCCATGGGAAGAGAAACATGCGACTCACTGGGTCCCAGTGGTCGTGTAGAGCGTAGAGTAGCGGTGTGTCGAACCGGCTGACCTCCACGCTCAGGAACTCTTAGAATCCCATGACTCTCAGCCTCTCACGCTGGAAGTCGGGCAGCGCCAGGTACACTGCCCGAACCTGCAGCCATGAGATCCGGGTCCTACGCTTTCCCTGCATACATTTAGATTAATTGCATTTTAGTTTAGAATTTTGCATTTAATTCAATGATTCACTCTCTGCCCTCTAAACAATCACCCATGGACCGTTTCCTGTCCAATGGTTGTTTCCCAACCGCTTCAATAAGTCCCACGGTTCCCCCTAGACCATCTTTCTATCTAATGCTTGCCCTAAAACGGACCACGCTTGGCCGTTCAATAATAACACGGTCCCCATTTGACCGTGTCCCTTCCCTTTCAAGTTCCTAAATCATTTAAGGGTTGCACGGTCTGTCGAACGGCCATGTGGTTTTAACGGTCTTTCTCTAACCGTTCTATCCCTAGGAGCCTTATATATTGAACGGAGCAGGGTAGGCCGTCCTGTGTTTTAACGGTCTGTTCTAAACCGTTACATTCCTATGAGCTACAGTTTCTGAGCGGACCATGATGGGATGTTCTACGTTTCACGGTTTAAATTCAACCGTTCTGATTTCAGTGAAGTCAGTTTCTGAATGGACTGTAATAGGCCGGTCCATGTTTCACAGTCCTATGTAGGCCGTTTCGTTCGCAACGTTTCACATTCTGAACGGTTCTATGAGAGCCGTCCTAGAATTAAACGGTCTTCTTTAGACCGTGCTATGGTGTCGATTTATCTCCTTTTGAACGGCCTCCCATGGGCCGTGTGATGTTGAACGGTTCTATGAGAACCATGTTGTTTTTTTAGCGGTCACTATTGGACCATTTCATTACCATCGTTCCCGACGACGTGAAGGCCTCCCCGCCGGCGGTGAGAGCCCCATGGCCCCCAAACCGGCTCCAGAGGGGTCGTGAACCCCTCTTTTGCCCCAAGAACTAGCATGCATGTGTTTAAAATAGAAAATGGGGGGGGGGGTTGTTTTGGGGGCCTACCTCGGTCGGACGTGGTCCTTTGGCCGGTCTCTCCGCCGGTGCATCCTCCGGTGCTTCTTCCCCGGCCGCGATGATCCCTTGTCCTTCTTCGGCTTCAGACGGCGGCGGGGGAGCCTCTCCCTCAGCCGACGGCGGTGCCAGCATCTCCTCCACCGGTGGAGCTTCCCCCACGACCGCGGTCATCGTCGGCGGCAGCGCATCCCCGTCTTCTCCAGCCATCCGTTAGTGGTGGGCTTGACACTTTGTTCTCATAGAGGGGGAAGAGTGGGAGAGGAATGGGAGATTGAGAGAAGAGGGAGGTGGTGGAGAATGGGGAGCGGTGGCATTTTTCCTTCCCTCCCACCGTCGGTTACGGTGGGGAGGGAGGGAGATGAAAGGCTTTGTTTTTTTTAACGCCTCAGGAATTGCGCAGTCTATCGCAAGACCGCGCAAATGTTGGGCGGTCCTAATATGACCGCTTAACAACCAATGGTACTTTGCATTGAGCGGCTAGAACCTGGCCGTTCATTTTGTGGCACGGTCTACATGTGCACCGCGTGGCTTCACATTCAGGTTCAAATCGCTCATGATGGAACGGTCTCGGGTGAGCCGTGCTGTGGTCTGAGCGGTCTATTTCTGACCGTTCGTGTGCTTGAATGATGTGATTTGACCCCCTTCTTTATGCTACATTCTATAACTCATTGATAAAATCTAATTTGATGATATATATTGCAAAGCCCGCTCATGACTCTCTTTGTAGCATCACTTCCGAACTTGCCGTTTTGCCTGCACATGTAAGTCAGGTATGTCTTTTTATCCCTATATCCCTTATTGCATTACTATATGATATTATGCTATATTATCTCGAGAACCGGTTGATTACTCACGTGTTCCAAGATCTGATGTTCCCCTTTAACAAAAATGATGATGATCCAGGTCCACGTGTTTAATCTCCGGATAGGCCGTTAGGTCGGGAAAACCTGGGGAGGATGGTTCTATCCTGCACGCCGTGGTTGCGGATAGTGTCTTGACTCTGATTCCCCAGTCTAGCAATATTATTCTCGTTTTAACGGTTTCTTTTTATTTTAGCCCAACATGCATCATACGCATCTTTTTGAGCATTCATGACCCATGATTTGCCTGCCAATGTCCCATCAGTGATGGATTGCTGTGTGTTCAGTGTTTGAGTAAGAGGAACAATTCCATTCAGAGTTGGAAGGATCTTTCTGGTTTGTTCATTTGGTTTGGTTGATTGAGAGGTCCCCGTCTGGAGTTTTAGTCCGTTTCCTTTACTTTTGCTGCTTGCTTTGGTCTCCTCATTAGACCGCGGGATTGTGTCCCCCATGAGGTTGATCGTGTGTTTCCTTTTATTTAGTTAGTTCCTCCAGATTGGTGTCACTCTTGGTCTAATCGTTCCTTGTGAATGGTCCAAAGTTTTTTTCGGAAGATTCCTATCTCTCGTTGGCAAAACGAGTGTCATTTTACCTCAACGCCCACTTTTCAGTCCGCTCCACTTCATTTCTGTTTCATCTCCATGTTCCACTTCGCTTTCGCTTCACCTCCACTCGCTCCCCTGCAAAGAGGACGTTAAGGAGGGGCATCTATTGACACCCGTTTTTTACCGATAAGTTGAGTCATTTCTCTTACTGCCATTTATTGATGTCTCAAGTTGTCCATTGCTTATTGGGATATTTCCAGGTAGCTTATTGGGCATATTTTATAGGTACCTCCCTTCCGGACTTGGTTTGCTTCAATTCGAGGCTTAATGGGCTTTGGTTTTGCTTGATATATCACATTTTATTGATTTTCAAGTGATCAAGACATTGCGCAGTTGATGATAAACTGTGTATCTATTTACTGGATATTAAGGTGATTTGTTTGAATTTCCACCGACAAGCTTTTGCACGGTTTATATGTAGCCGTCCATACCAATGGAACGGTAGGTATATGACCGTCTAGATCTCAGAGTCCCAGATTCGTTGATTGTTCAGATAATTACCTAATTATCTAATTTATTCTGATTTATCACCGACAGATATTGAACGGTTGGTCTATGGCCATTCCATGCTCTGAGCGGTCCATTAATAACCGCCCAATTCATGAGAGTCCGACGGCGAAATCATCGGTCAGTTCGATGGATGTTTGGATAATATTGCTTATTTACTTAATTTACACCGACAGGTTGGACGGTCTGATGACCGGCCGCTCAATGGACTGGGCGGTCTATCGCGCGACCGCGCAATGGTTCGATTGTTGAAAAACTAAGGATTTTTCTCTCTCCTTCCGTGGTTTTATCCTTAATTTGTTTCAACCATTTCTCCGCGGTTTCTCAACCAAATGGGGTGCCGTTTGAATTGGTTGGAAGATAATTCTATTATCTACGGATTTTGCGTTGATATCTCGAGCTGATTTTTATTGGAAACCATAATTTTGGGGCTGGTTTTTAAGGTTCTATAAATAGGACCATAAGGCCAAGCCTTGAAAGGGGGGGGGGGGAGATTTTGAGGTCACGGCGAAGCGCTGCCAAATTCTCAAGCGACCTACAGTCAGGGAGGGAGGCTTTCTACGTCCACACAAGCCTCCAGTTCAGGGAGTATTTGAAGTTTTGAGTCTTTGTTCTCATAGTCCCACCGTCCTTTTGTCATTGCATGCATCGTTTTTCTTTGTTCTTTGTCCACGTTTTTCATCATCACATTCCATTACACACACCCTCCTATCATTTGACGCCCCTAGGGGTTTAAAAATGCCCAGGTATCCCCCATTTCATGTTAGTTAGTTCATTTCTCGTATTTTTTTATAGTTGCTACACTCTATAGTATTGACTTTGGGTTTCTTTGTGTGTTCTATACTTTGTTTCGCAGGTCAGCGGCATCCTAACACGAGGCCCATCCTTTCTGGCCGGCCGGAAGGGGTGGAGGTCGAGATCCTACGACTTGGAAGCTGGTGCCATCGAGCGGTCGTGTTCTGTCCGTTTGAGGAATAGGGTGGCTTCATCCTGACCATCCAGTTCTTTCCAACGGTTGATCTTGAACTGTCCCGCACCTGGCTACTCTTCGTCCTGCGTTCATCCCAGCGCTGTTGGGCGGTCTGTCGAGCGACCGCGCGTCCACTGGGAGGTTCGATCAGGACCGCGTATTGCGGCAGTGCTATTCTAGGCGAGTGTCTCCCCTTTCTTTCCAAGGTATGGTGTACTTGCTTGCATTCGGCACCTTGGTGGTGATCACACACACTCCACATCCTTCCCCCTGCTATTTACATGTTGTTTAGTTCTTTACATTAGCACAGTAAAGAAGGGATTTGGAAGGATAATCAAAAAAGGGGATAGGGAAAAACATGTCAACAGACCTGTCTAACACAGATGCAAACAATCATCGACCTTACTTGGCAAAGACCAGAATATGCATCGTCCTTATAAATGCATGTGCACCGACATGTCTAACACAGATGCAAACAAGCATCGACCTTACTTAGCAAAGACCAGAACATGCATCGACCTTAGTGTGATTAAGGCCTGACTATGCATCGACTCTATATGACACGCTCAGACAACTAACATCGACCTTACTATGAGGTTTTATGAGACATGAGGATGCATCAAACTTGTTAAGCTAAAAATTATCATGCTATGATATCATTGAATCCAATGCACAGTAATCAAATGTACAATAATCAAATCATAGTTATGCATAGTGCATTAACCAAAGGCATCATCATCATCCAGTTTTCATGCAAACACATGATGACTTATAGTGTTTGCTATCATCAAAATCACAAGGACACAACAATCTCCCCCTTTTTGATGATGGCAACACTGTGAGTCATCAATTTACATAATGAGGGTGATGGGAGTGCTATCAATCTCCCCTTTAGAGAGTGCAAGAATGCAACAGCATGCAGTATGCTTCACAGACTAAAGACAGCATAAAACAACAACACATGCCAGACTCTTCCCACTTTGCCAAACTCACGCAGACTCACTTCCCCTGTCCAAACCAACTCATGCAAGGCTCTCTCAACACACAAAAATTCTCTCCCCCTTTGACATCATCAAAAGGAGTGAAGAGAGAAAAAGTGCTGCGTAGCAGATGAAAACAAATACAGTGGTTGCACAATGTAGAAAGACATCATATCCATATCTTAAAGAAGTAAGTAAGGTTACTGACATAAGCCAGATTCTTCAAGGCTAGTAATCAGGAGAGACAAAGATTGAGAGTGAAGATTATCAGCGTACAAAGATAATGAGGAAGACCAAGTTGTTAACAATTATGTCAAGAGAAATCTTTCCAAAAGCTGTACTAATCAAACTGGTGGAGGTTCTTCCTTTGAAAATTGTTCCAACAGAATGGAGAACAAACAATGAACATTTTTATTTCAGAGATTAAGGGGTGCAACAGATTTGACTTTGAGAACATAATTTTCTAATGAGCAATTTTGGTATATCACACCTTTTTACATGAGTAGACACCTTGATTAGAGCCCAGAATTCCTAGTTACTCAGTGTGAAAACCACATTGTCTCTTTTTGAAGAACAAAGTTAGCACTTTGAGTGTCTTTATAGATGAGGAGACACCTTGATTAGAGGCCAGAATCTCCAATTACTCAACACTTTAATGCCATTGCTTTGTCATGATGTTTCAGTTTTTCACAAACTTTTTAATCAGAGTTGATCTGGCACTTCATGACATAGGTTTAACTTCATTTCTTTTATGAAGGACCTAGTTTCTCGGTGACCAAATCATTACTCTGAGATTTTATACCCCTATATTTGCTTTGGAATATGATGTTTGAAAATAATACTCCATGTACTGGTTCTCAGAAGATTTGCTTCCAGAAGTCTAAATTTCTAGCTTTTTAGAAGATTGCATGACATAAAAGTTTAGTTTTGATCCATGCTCATGAAATATGTAAGAAAATATTCTTTAGATCCTTCGTCCAGGTCCTTGCAAGATTGTTAGATAGAAGCCTCCTAGCTATATTTCAGTTAATCACACTTACAAGTTTAAGAAAGTCATGGGTTTCTATCTTTTGTGAATAGACTGTATAAGATTTTCAGTGAGCTTTGTGCAATAGTTAGATCCTGAAGCCACAAACTAACAGCCTAGAGAGACTCCCCCTGACAACATGACTGACAGAAAAAAAACTCAAAACTGACAGCTTACCCCATGCAAATTCTTCCTATACTAAGACATACCGAAGAACACCTCCCCCTCACAATATGAACTGATACTCAAACACATCTAATGCAGCATGAGCAACTATGCAATTTGACCCATGGTACTAGGCGGAGGTCTAGTCTCTACGCATGATGTGGGTTTCCAGACAGATGTAATCTGACCTTCTCCCAACGTACCATTTTATATACCACTGGGTCATGCATGTGAATGCAATTCACTGAAATATGACAAATGCTAAGTGTAGATTCATGCAAATGAGGACGGTATGCAGCTCAATGTTGACACAGAAACATGGATGCATTTTATTTAAGGAATTCAGAATTCAGGAAGATTTAAAGATGCCCAATTCTCTCCTCAAGGTGGTGAATTTCTCATTGTCCAGTGGCTTAGTGAAGATGTCAGCTATCTGATGTGCTGTACCTACGTGGATCAATTCAAAAGTACCTTTGGAAACCTCATCTCTGATGAAATGATGTCTGATTTCAATGTGTTCGGTGCGAGAATATAAGACATGATTTTTTGCAAGATTAATGGCACTAGTATTATCACAGTATATGGGTGTGCAGCCTAGGTCTACTTGGTAGTCCTGAAGTTGGTGCTTGATCCATATAACCTATGTACCACAACTCCCTGAGGCTACATACTCAGCCTCTGCAGTGGAGAGGGCCACAGAGTGCTGTTTCTTGGAGGCCCATGAAACTAGACACTCACCTAAAAATTGACAGTGCCCACTTGTGCTTTTCCTATCTAGTTTACAGCCAGCGTAATCAGCATCCGTGTAAAATATAAGATCTAAAGCATTTGATGCAGGGTACCACAGACCTAAGTTATGAGTTCCAGAAATGTATATAAAGATTCTCTTTACTGCAGCTAGATGCAATTCTGTAGGCCTAGATTGATATCTAGCATACATTCCTACACTGAATTGAATATCAGGTCTCGAGGCAGTCAAATAGAGTAGGGATCCGATCATACCTCGGTATAACTTAGCATTAATTTCCTGACCTGATTCATCTGCATTTAAGGATGTGTTGGTACCCATTGGAGTTGAGATGTGTTTCAACTTATCCATGCCAAACCTTTTGATAATTTCTAGTGTGTACTTGGTCTGGCTAACGAATCACCCATCCTTCAATTGCTGCACCTACAATCCAAGGAAATATTTTAATTCACCTACCATGCTCATCTCAAATTCATTTGACATCAATTCAGCAAATTCTCTGCACAGTTCAGTACATGTTGAACCAAAAACTATATCATCTACATATACCTGAACTATGATGAGATTTTTTTTAGGACCTTTGTAAACAAAGTCTGATCCACCTTACCTCTCTTGTAACCCTTGCTGACCAAAAATTCTGTCAGCCTTTCATACCAGGCATGTGGGGCCTGCTTTAGTCCATAGAGGGCTTTCCTGACCATGTTCAACCTCACTCGGGCTTTCATCTCCGAGTCCCAGCTAAGCCCGCCCCCAGCACAGGTTTTCGACCCCGTGGTCAAGGCCTCCCGGTATTCTATTCGATCCTCTCGACCCGAGCCTCAGAAGAGTCGACACTCAATACGGGCTTTCGACCCCAAGTTCGAGGCTCCCCAGCATCTGGCTCGGGTAGACGACCCCGGGTCTCATCAAGGCCAGTCCCCGATGCAGACTCTCCGCATTGGGCCCATGGCCTCCCAGCTCTACGACGGGGTCTTTATCCCTATGATCCAGCAATGCCAACTCCCAGCAAAGGGTTTCCTCTTCAGGAAAAGGCCACCTCAACACCCAAGACGGGCGTCTAGCCCTGGGTCTCTGTTCCAGCAACACCCAACATGGGGGCCTAGCCCAGGGTCTCAGTTCCAGCAACACCCAAGTTGGGTGTCTAGCCCTGGGTCTCAGTTCCAGCAAAACCCAACATGGGTGTCAAGCCCTGGGTTTCGGTTCCAGCAACACCCAAGATGGGCGTCTAGCCCCGGGGACCAGCTTCAGTAACACCCGAGATGGGCCTCTAGCCCACGGTCCCAGATACATCAATACCAGAGACGGACATCCAGCCCCGAGTCCCAGCTACATCAACACCCAAGGTGGACTTTCAGCCCTGGGTCTCAACTACATCAACACCCAAGCTGGGCGCTCCGCCTTGGGTCCCAGTATTCCCGCATCACCAGCACCCAAGATGGGCGTTCAGTCCCGGGTCCTAGCTCCAGCAATACCGAAAAAGAAAGGGGGCCGTCCAGCTCTAGGAGTCAGCTCCAGCAGCACCCAAGGCGAGCGTTCAGCCCCGGGTTCGAGCTCCATCAACACCTAGGACGGGTCACCTGCCCTGGGATCCAGTTCCATCAATACCCAAGACGGTCGTTCAGCCTGGGTCCCAGTTCCATCAACGCCCAAGATGGGCGTTCAGCCTCAGGTCCCAGTTCCATCAATGCCCAAGACGGGCCTCCAGCCTCGGGTTCCAGTTTCGACAACGCCCAAGATCGGCATCTAGTCCTGGGTCCTAGCATCATCGGCACTGGAGGTGGGCTTCTAGCCCGGAATCCCAGCGTCATCAAGCACTCAATTTGGGTTTCTAGTCCCAGATCCCAGCTTCATTAGCTCCCAATATAGGCTTTCAGCCTCGAGCACTAGCTTCACCAACACCCAGTACAGGCGTCAAGCTCTGGGACACCATCCCTCTGACACCCTCAGTTCACAACATGGGTCACGAACCCCGAGTTCCGGCAACAACTCCGACGACCTAAGTGAACACCAAGTTCCAGGTCGCCATTCTGTCGGCCCCAGCTCGGGCACTGCACTCCCGAGTTCCAACTACACCGACACTCACCAAAAATGCCATGCTCCAGACAACCTCGGACCGGGTTCATTCGGTCCACCACATCGGTGCTGAGTCAACCTCGGCCCTGCAAAAAGGAAGGGGTGTCATGGCGGCTGTAAAAATGGGCGACCCACCATCACCACCCCTGCCTCCAGAAGATAAGGCAAGGCTCAGAGAAGCCGATGCGCCAGTTTCCCATCGAGGGCAACCACCTCGGTCCAGTATCCAGCCTTCCAAGCCCAAGCAATGGGGGCAACTACAAGGAGGAGCGTCCGTCCTCCCTCAAATGAATATGGGTCATTAGAAAAGAGGCCCAACCCATTTGGGGGTCACGAGTCAAGAGATCTCTCCACTCACCAGAATGGCACCAAGCCCAAAATCTAATAGAGCGGTTGTCGGCTCAAGATCTTACTATCCAGTGAAGCATCCGTTAGGGTAGACTCCAGCTCTCGATAGACTAGGGGAACCGACATCAACCAGCAACTCGGGAACTCACCTTGCCAACGTCAATCAACGACTCGTGGTGAATCCCGCCGACACCCGCCCAGTAGCTCGAGAAACTCCATCTGCATCGGCCAATGATTCGGTGGAATCCCAGGCAATGCCAACTGATGGCACCAGCAAAGCTCCATCGGGTCCCCTCCGGTGGCTACCAGCAAACCCTGGCGGGAGGTCTATCCCTTCGGTATTTACCATGTCCCAAGGTGTAGCAACACCCAGGCAGACACTCAGTCCAAGCGCGGCTTCGGCCGTCATGTTCATCATGGCCGAGCCTCCCAGACCCCAGTCAATGTCCCAGCCACCTACAGTAAAGACCAGCCATTCTCTGGATCCACCCTAAAGTCCCGAGCTACTCGGTTGAGGGTCGATCCACGGTCGCTTCTACAACACCAACAAGTCGTCGATGGCACAACCTAAAGGTTATTTAGACCCTAGGTCTCTAAGTTTCCTTGTTATTAAAAACTCATTTCGATGTCTTAGGTTGGAGTTCTAGATCTAACATCTTGTAGTTGCCCGGTGAGATTGGGTAGAGCATTGGGTTATGTGCTAGAATAGCCATAGTCCTAGTAAATAAGATAAGTATTTATTATAATTTATTTTGAATTATGTTATAATTTTTATATCGTAAGTGTAATAAAAGGAAGCTACTTGAAGATTGAAAAAGTACTTAAGAAGTATAATTGGAACTTATTCGCGGTTAGTATTTTTCATAATCTTCTTTAATTTAATTATTTGAATATCATGTGAATTTGGGGACCAAATTCTTTTCAAGTGGGGGAGGGTGTAGCACCCCGTATAAAAAAAATGATTAAAAAAAATTATTAATAATATTTCCCAAATAAGAAAAAAAATATTAGACAAACTCTATAGGAATCTTAAGTAAGAAGTTGGAACACGGATCTATCATATGTAAAGATTATTCACTTAACAAAGTGGCTTCCTAGTGTAGTTGGTTAAGTAACTTGCCTTTCAATCCAATGACCAGTGTTCAAATCCTAGCCTCCACCATTTACGTTTTTGCCAAATAATTATATGTTATTATGTAAGAAGTGGGAACACGAAGTTATCATATGTAAAGATTATTCACTTAACAAGTGGTTTCCTAGTGTAGTTGGTTAAGTAACTTGTATTTCAACCCAATGACCAAGGTTTAAATCCTAGCATCCACAATTTACTTTTGTGCCAAAGCAATACACGACCTCCCTCCAGGCTTATGATTTTTTTAGACAAACCTGCGTTCCTTTTCATACGCGAATAGTGCCATGAATAGTATCACTTTTTATTTTAAAAGAATTTATCAAAAAAAATTATATGTAAAAATAGAGAAAAAATATAAGGATCTTATCCATGAAATTTCATTAACTAACTCCATCAAATTTTAAAGATAAAAATCATGAAAGCTAAGTGGGAAGTTTAAAATAAATAAACCACCCTCTAATAGGAGCTACAATCCACTAGACAACCTTTCGATTTCCTTATCCCCAACAGCCTGTATAAACTGACATCCCACTGAGATCCTATTTTCACGGATCTTGTCTCCCCTCTTGCCAACTCAAACCTTATATTATACTCCTAACGAAGCAAACCTTCGTTGGCTAGAAGGCTTGCTGTTGAGAAGGGGTGACACTTCTGAAGGGTTGCAGAGAAGGGAAGAGTTGCTTCTTCCATTTGCTACAACTACTGCCACTTCACAGAGGTAGGTGTTCTCAACTTTTAACTAAACTAGTAGCTAATCTATGATGATTAGTCTAGGCATTTAGTCTTAGGCTCATTTCCATGCGAGTGTTTATAAAGCATGTGTTAGCTTAAATATATGATGATTAGCATGTATTAACTTCGTACCTAAGATAATTAGCATGTATTAGCTTTATACCCAAAATAATTAGCATGTATTAGCAAGTATTAGTAAGTATTAGTCTCATACCTAGAATAATTAGTATGTGTTAGCTTAAATCTAGGACGATTAGCATGTATTAGCTTCATACCTAAGATAATTAGCATGTATTAGCCTTATACCCAGAATAACTAGCATGTATTAGCCTTATACCCAGAATAACTAGCATGTATTAGCAAGTAGTAGTCTCATACCTAGAATAATTAGCATGTGTTGGCTTAAATCTAGGATGATTAGCGTGTATTAGCTTCATACCCAAGATAATTAGCAAGTATTAGTCTCATACCTAGAATAATTAGCATGTGTTAGCTTAAATCTAGGATGATTAGCATGTATTAGCGTCGTACCTAAGATAATTAGCATATAGTAGCCTTATACCCAAGATGATTAGCATTGATTAGCATGTATTAGCTTCAATCTAGGGTAGTTGGCATGTATTAGCTTCATATCCATACGATATATCCGTCTAACGCAAGTTTTATCATGTTTTTACGTAACTTATTAGTTTAACTAACCTGTTAACATACCTAATTAACATGTTAGTTGATCTACTAACTACTTAGCATACCAAATTAATCTGTTAGGTAGCATATCTAGAAACCTTGTCTCCATTTAGTTCCTTTAAAAATAAAAACTGGTATGATACGTCATGTTAAAAATCTGATATTTAAGCAACTAAAGCATGAAATGAGTGCATAAATAAAGATCTATAATCCTTACAGTTTTCTCTATCTATCCATGTCATCAGTTTTACCTAAATAAACTTAAATCAAAGGTTAATACCCTAGCTTAATCAAAGATTAATACCTTAAGCCATTTTGAGCAGATTTGAACTGCAGAGTCGACCCTGCCAGTTCACCGCGTTGACGCGATGAACGGCAGAGTCGACCCTGCCTGTTGGCAGATTCGACCCTGCCTGTTGATAGGGTCGACCCTGCCTGTTCACCGCGTTGACGCAGTGAACGGCAGAGTCGACCCTGCCTGTTGGCAGAGTTGACCCTGCCTGTTGACATGGTCGACCCTGCCTGTTCACCGCGTTGACGCAGTGAACGGCAGAGTCGACCCTGCCTGTTGGCAGAGTTGACCCTGCCTGTTGACAGGGTCGACCCTACTAGTTCACAGGGTTGACGCGATGAACTGATGAGTCGACCCTGCCTGTTCACAGGGTTGAAGCGATGAACTGATGAGTCGACCCTGCCTGTTCACAGGGTTGACGCGATGAACTGGTGAGTCGACCCAGCCTGTTCGCAGGGTTGACGCGATGAACTGCAGGGTTGACGCGATGAACTACTGAGTCGACACAGCCGGCTCATTACGTTAACCTGATCGTTAGGCCTTCTCTTTTGCCATCTTCACTGATAGATGGCAGCCTGAGAAGTGATATTTAACTCCTGACAGGGTCCTCTAAACCCTGTATAGTTCCCAGGAAGGGCATCCCACAGTGAGGGTGTCGTTTCTAAAATTGTCAGGTGGCCCATAAGGCACCTCTCTTATCTAGTTTTTTCCGTGTATCAAACGTTACTGGTTTCCACTCCTAGTTCATCCCTACACATCAATGCGCCCTTGGACTCCATTCCATAATTCCACCTTATATATCATACTGGTCAAACATTGAAATTCCATATTGGCTATAAATAAGAGTGGATGTCAACAAACATGATAAATGCTGTGCATATAGGGCCTGGTCTGGTCCTGGGGGGAGCACCCGAAGGTACTTGTGCCCATGGGAGTTTTTTGACCACGGTGTTTGACATTGCACCGGAGTACTTGCTTGCTAGGCTTTAGACATTCCACTCATTCTCGTGATATTACTTGATTGATTTGACTTGAGACCCGCAGAAGGGTAAAGTTTTACTTGAATGAAATTGATAAATAGCCAATTCCAATTTTACATGCTTGAATTTATATTACTTTCTATTACTTGCTTGACATGAGTTCTTACTCTCTTGGAAAGATTTCGTTAATTCCAGTTATTACTTGCTTGAATCTCTTTCTATTACTGCATTGAAGTTGGAATCCTTATACTCTCACTTGTTATTCCTTCACTGCTCTTGTCAATTTTTACAATCCTTGATATCTACTCATCTACATGCATAGTTTTACTGACATTAATTGAACTTGTAAACCACTTAAAGTCTGTTAAATCTTGAGATGTAATTCCTACTGAGCTTTATGCTCATTCAGTGTCAATTAATATTTTTCAGGTTGTCTCGAGGATAACTAGCAAGCATGGGCAAGAGTGTTGGAGTGTACCAAGATGACATAGTAGACCATATTTCTCAGTATAGAATTGAGAGTTATTTTATTCTTGTAATTTGCTTGAGAGTTAGTGTTGTCCTTGAAATTTTGGAAGAGTTGTAAAAATTAAAATTTTATAGTGGAGATTTTTATATCAAGTGATGTAATTAGAATTTCTAGTCTTGATTGAGTGAGGGGTTTTCTCCCCTGTCGTGCCTCGATATTCCGCGTCGGGGCGTGACATAACGTCCCCTGACAGCGACAAGCTAAAGACGACAGTCGCAAGGCTCACAGGTACCAAAACAAAAAAAATAAAAAAATAAAAATTGGGCTAAAAATAGAGATGCCCCGGCGGACTTAGCCACTCTCTCCATAAGGAGGTGGTTGGGGGCAAAAAGGCCACAAACCCAGCTGAGGTGAAAACCCGTGAGGGCGCCTCAGGCAAAATCGGGTTACTGATGGGGACATCCCCAGCCACTTCACTTTTTGGGATACTCTTGTTACTCGCCATCAGCACATTATCATTTGTGGCCGTTAATCTTGAGTCATAGCATGTAATTTTTATTTCATTTGAGTCATGTATGTGTAATCTTTCTTTATTTGAGTCAGTTAATAGGTTAATGGGTCAGTTTGTTAGTCAATTGGGCCCAACTAGTGGGCTAGGCCCAAGGGCGCCCCTCCCTTGGAGTTATTGGTCATTTACTTGTTTGTCAAGATTATTTTGGTCTTAGGAAAAGTATGGAGTCTATAAATAGTCCCTCCCCTCTCTCATTTGTAACAACCCTTTATGATCAATCAAAAAATTGAGTAAACTAGTGTGTTATTGGAGAGGATTCTCCACTTCTCTCTCTCTCTCTCTCTATTGGGGTGGATTCCCCTTCTCTCTCTATCTCTTCTCTCTCTTCAAGGAGGAGGGCGCCACTTTCTCTCTCCTCTCCTCCCTCTCTCTCCTCCACATCATCAATTCTCTCTCTCTCTCTCTCTCTCTCTCTCTCTCTCTCCCCCTCATTACTCATCCTCCCAACTACCCCACCCTCATTACTCCACCATAGTTCCAAGAGACCTCCCCCCCAATCCCCACTCCACCACCCAACCACCACCTACTCAACTCCCTTCCCTAAGCGCCCTCTCATCTCCCAAGGGAGAATTCCCCACTCCCCAAGCACCCCTTCCCTTTCCCAACACAACCATTCCCATCCCCAAAGCCCCATTAACCACATTGGTCCATTTTCAAATCTTAGAGAGAGATCTCTCCTTCTCTCTCCCCCACCCATCCCAAATTTGCAGCTCCCCTCTCACCCACTGCAAACACCACCTTCCAGACCCCATTCTCCCCCATCCACACCTTGGAACACCCCCTCCTAGACCCCCTCACAGCCAGGGCTCTCCCCACACCCATCCTCCCCCACTTCCCCTCCCATATACTCCATTTCCCCCTACCATCTTCAACCTACAGTTTTCAGTTCACAGGCAGCAGAAGAGTGCCCAGTTGCAGAGGCTGCCACGTATTCACCTGGAAGCTTCATAAAGCATACCATATATTGTTGGAAGCGTCTCCCAGTCAGCTTTCCAACGGTGGTGGTCCCGGCGACTTCCAAGATCGGAGCTGCTCGGAGGAGGCGATCTACTACGACTGCGCAAGACTTCTCAGGCAGAGGACCAGAGCCGGAGTGGAAGCTCGACTGCGACGATCCTGTTGGGAATCTAATCAAGAGTTCTTCTTCAAAAATATTTTACTACGAGTCTTCTATCATCTCCAAGAAGCAAAGCCCCGTTTGGCGACCGGACCTGAAAGTTATCAATTTTCTTCCCCGGGTACGCGGTTCTGCTTCCGCTCAGTCTGCACCGACCCTCCATCAGTGTTCAGAGTCAACCGGCCGACCCCGACAACAGTTGGCATCCCCGTTAGTCTTGCTTCGAAGAGGACTCGTCAACGGTTCCAATGACTCCAGAGGCACCTAATTCTGAGCTCAGGAGCGATTGTGGCACCTTCTTCTTCCTGCTGTTGGGAATCTGAAGCTGTCAGAGCCTAGGTTCTGCCACCCTGTTCTAGCCCCTACTCCGACCAGAAGCGGTGCCCGAAGAAATCAAAAAAATTCTAGCATCATCCCCATCCAGCTACGAGAATATCCAATTGGTCTCGTCTACAAAAAAATTCGGGGCTGGCCACAGCGTCCAAATACCTGACCGTCTGTCCTGAGACACAGGTAGCAGGCAGAACCGGCTTCGGTGTCTTTCTTTGCTCATAGTTCAAGTTCCCCTCCCCGCTTGGCCGGCTAAAGGCCCCTTCCCTGCGTGGAGGTCATTTGAGTGTTATATTAATTAACCCCCACCCCGAGATCCCCCCTCCCGCGAGAGGTGTAGTTTTGTAAACGTTTGAGCAGGTTGAAGTTTCACCGGCGCGGCGTTCAGGTGCATACCCACGCCTCCCCGCTCGCCATCATCTTCGGCCGGGATCGGCATCTTCACGCTGATCAGGTGAGCTCCCGAACACCTTTCATTGCTGAGATTTAATTGCTTAGTTTAGTATTGCTTTTAGTTGCTCCGTCGGCGGTGAGAGAGTGTTCGGTCTCAAATTGCCATCAAATTGAGTGACCACCGCGGGGCGAGTTGTGAGAGCGACCACTTAACCCACGCCCTTGACGTACCGGCCACCCGTGAATTGGGCATCCCTGGCCCATTTGGGGTCCTCCATAAGCTAGCCAACCATTGGAGTATAAAGGTCCCGACTCGGACCCTCTCCGTCATCACTAAGTCGCCTACGGGCACTAGTGTGTGCTTCGCGATCGTGTTCACTAATGTGAGTCCGCTGCTCAATTTGATTGCTTGCAATATAGGTCCATAGGTGATCTCACATCGGTTACCTCTCGGTGTGAAAACCCGCAAGGGCGCACCGAAAAAAGTAAAAGGGGGCTAGCTCTGGCGAAAACACGAAAGGGCGGTGGAGCTGGTAAAGGGAAAAAGAGAAATCTCTCTTCCTCTCTAGGAATAGCCAACCACCTCACTCTAAATCCCTAACCGGCCCACCATAATAGTGGGTCAGCATACCTTCTTCTGGCTATCACACCATAACGGTTGGCCTATACCCATTCTTTGACCAATACACCATCACGGTCGGTCATCTCCCAACATCCAGGTCAATACACCATCACGGTCGACCTACCTATTTCCTCCTAGTCTCACACTATCCCCGTTGGCCGCTACCCCCTTGACCTATATGCCGTCATGGCTAGTCAAGCCTCCGCCTTGGTCATCCTCCTTCACAGTCGTCCTACACATACCCTTGACAAAACACCTCCATAGTCAATCTCACACCTGATCTCTAGCCAAAACACCACAATGCTTGGCCTACACATCACCCAGTTCTTGACCGATACACCTTCTCAGTCGGTTAAATCCCTAACCTTTGGCCAATATGCCTCTTTGGTCGGCCTACGTCAACTCTTGGCCTATATGCCACCACAACCCAGAACCTCAGCCTTTGCATCATCAAAGCCGATCTGTTCAAGCTTCAGTCCAAGCTCCAGCTGCAAGCTACACGGATCAGCCAGCCTGAAGGTCTACGTGAAGCCCCAGATTGCTTGGCAACCAACTAAGCCCCAGCGAGCAACTCCAGCATCAACACAATGGATCAACAGTAATGATCTCACCAACATCGTCCTTCGACAACAGCAAGGTAAGGGCACCCAGCGCCAGTCACCAAACAGCTAAAAGGCTCTCAGGTAAACAAAAAAAAAGAAGAATAACAAAACAAATGAGGTTTAAAATAGAGATACCCCGGCGGACTCAGTCGTCCTCTTTTTCAAGGAGGCGGCTGGGGGCAAAAAGGCCAACAACCCGGTTGAGGTGAAAACTCGCAAGAGCACCTCAGGCAAAATTGGGTAACCCCTCGTTGTGAAAACCCGCAAGGGCGCATCAGAAAAAGCAAAAGGGGGCCAGCTCTGACGAAAACCCGAAAGGTGGCAGAGCTGGTAAGGAGAATAAAAACAAAATTTCTCTTCTCCCTCAGCTGGGGCAACCAGCTACCCACCTTCCAGCAATCATATCCTCGGCCAGTTAGCCCGTACTAGTCCTCGACTAATGCCCTGCTCTAGTTTGTAAATCCTGCACCTCCCTGTCGGCCATATACCATCACGTTCGGCCTGAGCCAGCTCCCCGGGCCACTCCCCTCCCTTGGTGGCCTATACTAGTCCATGGACAGTACACCTCTTCGGCTCATCAATCTTACACTTCCCAGTTAGCCACACACATCACCGGTTGGCTCACACCTTTTTCGGCCTCACACCACTAAGGTCGGCTCATATACACTAACAATTCATGCACCATTCCAGTCATTCATTCCAGCAAACCTCAGCCTACACGCCACCTCGGTTGGCCTCTACATCACAACAACCTTGGATCCATCTATCATGAGAATCCATCAACCCATAATTCCCAGTCACCAGCCTATCATGGTCGAGTCACCATGAACCCGGTCATAACTCCAGCAATACGCCGTAAAGGCATACCAGTTCCCAGATCCCAGTCATGATTCCAGCAATACGCCACTAAGGCTCACCAGTTCCCAGACCACCAGTCAAAGCCACAATCATGGCTACAACGGCTACAAGCCATCAACAACATAAACTCCAGGTCACATCCCCTGATAGCAGCATGCTACGGACGATAACCACAAGGTTCCCAGGTCAAAAAAAAAGAGAAAAAATGGGGTTAAAAATAGAGATACCCCGGTGGCCTCAAGTCCTTCCATGGGATTACTGAGGGCAAAAATTTCCATTAACCCAGCCGAGGTGAAAACCCGCGAGGGTGCCTCAGGAAAAATCAGGTGACCCCTTGGTGTGAAAACCCGCAAGGGCACACCGGAAAAAGTAAAAGGGGGCCAGCTCTGGCGAAAACCCGCAAGGGCAGTAGAGCTGGTAAAGAGAAAACAAAAAAAAACTCTCCCTCTCTACTCCTCACTGATGAAAGCCGTCAACTGTGACATCCCGCCGACGGCGACCTCAGCATCACTGCACAACAATGGTGGCCACTACACCCCCAAGGATCGACCATCGCCAATTTCAGCTCCATTATTTCGACTATAACGCCTTCACAGGCCAGCCGACCAGCTCTAGTCTCCAGTTCTAAATTCTGGCTACAACGCCTTCATAGGCCAGCCGGCTAGCTCCAGTCTCCCATTCTAGCTTCTGGCTACAACGCCTTCATAGGCCAGCCGGCCAGCTCCAGTCCCAGCTCCAGCTCTAGTATTTCGGCTACAACGCCTCTATAGGCCAGCCGACCAGTCCCAGTCTTCAATTCCACCTTTCGGCTACAACGCCTTCACAGGCCAGCCGGCCAGCTCCAGTCTCCAGTTCTAAATTCTGGCTACAACGCCTTCACAGGCCAACCGGCCAGCTCCAGCCCCAGTATTTCAGCTACAACGCCTTCGCAGGCCAGCCGCCCAGTTCCAGTTCCGATTCCAATCTCAGCATTTCGGCTACACACCTCAAGAGTCAGCCGACCAATCCCAGCATTTCAGCTGCAACGCCTTCAAAGGCCGGCCAGCTCCAATCTCCAGTTCCAGCATCCCGGCTACAGCGCCTTCACAGGCCAGCCGCCCAGCTCCAGTCCCCAGTTCCAGCTTCTTGCTATAGCACCTTCACAGGCCAGCCGCCCAGTTTCAGTCCCAGTTCCAACACCCATACTCTGGCTACAATGCCTTCATAGGCCAGCCGCCCAGTTCCGCTTCCAGTATTTCGGCTACAACACCTTCAAAGGCCAGTCACCCAGCTCCAGCCTCGGTATCTCGGCTACAACGCCTTCGAAGGCCAGCCGCCCAGTCCAGTACCAGTTTCATTTGCAGCAGTAATTCCAATATTCCGGCTACAACGCCTTCGAAGGCCAGCCAGCTAGCTCCAATTCCAGTCCCCATCTCTAGTTGCAATTCCAGTTCCAGTGCCGGTTCCAGTCATAGACCCAACTCCAACCTCCAGTCCCTATCCCAGTTCCAGTTCCTGGCCGCGATGCCTTTCATGGCCACCCGGCCAGCCCGGCTCCAGTTTCCCAGGCTAACGCGAATGACATTTCCGGCTAACAACATGACAATAGTTGGTACACCGCCATTCCGCCAACACCCAACACACTCCAGAATCACCCCAGTAGCCTTAACCACATAGGCCAACACACCCTCACGGGTCGGCCTCTAGTACCCAGTCTCTAGCAACATGGGCCAACACACCCTCACGGGTCGGCCTCCAGCTTCCAGTATCCAGCAATATAGGTCAACACACCCTCACAGGTCGACCTCCAGTCTCCAGCAACATAGGCCAACACACCCTCACGGGTCGGCCTCCAGTACCCAGTCTCCAGCAACATGGGCCAACACACCCTCACAAGTCGGCCTCCAGCTTCTAGTATCCAGCAATATAGGTCAACACACCCTCACGGGTCGGCCTCCAGCTTCCAGTCTCCAGCAACATAGGCCAACACACCCTTATGAGTCGGCCTCCATCTTCCAGTCCCCAGCAACATAGGCCAGTAAACCCTTGTGGGTTGGTCTCCAGTTCCCAGTCTCCAACAATATCGGCCAACACACCCTCACGGGTCGGCCTCCAGCTTCCAACGACACGGGCCGACACACCATTACGGGCCGGCCTCCAACCTTTACCCTCCAGTAACATAGGCCAATGCACTCTCACGAGTCGGCCTCCAGCTTCCAGTTTCTAGTCCTCCAGGTCAACACCACCCTAGGGGCTGTCCTCCAGCCTTCCAGCTCCAATATCCAACTTCTAGTATCCAGCTTCTAATACCTAATCCCACCTAGTTCCAATACCCAGTTCCCAGTATCCAGCTCCAGTGCCCCGCTTCCAAAATCCAGTTCCAGTCTCCCATTCCAAACGTCCAGGTTCTAGTATCTAGTTCCCACGTCCAATTGCCAGTATTCAGATCCCAAGATCTGGTTCTCAGTATCCAGTTTCTAACCTCCAGTTCTAATTTCGGCAACAAGCCAGCACGCCTCGCATAGGCAGGCCTCCAGTATGTAACTTTCAATATCCAGATTAAGTATCAGCTTCTAGTCCCCAGTCCCAGTATCCCCTGTCCAACTTCTAGTCTCCAATATTCGACTTCCAGTTTCCAATCTCTACCTTCTAGCTTCCAGCTTCGGGTTTTCAATATTCAGCTTTCAACTTCCAGTTCAGAGTACCCGGCTTGCTGTATCCAGTTCTGATACTCGGTACCCAGTACCCAGTCCCAACATCTAACTCCTAGTATTCGGTTCGCATACCAAATTTCTAGTACCTATTTCCACTATCCGTCTTCAGCATCCAGCTCCAAGGTTTAGTCCGATACCCATATCCAAACATCCCAATCCTGTATTTAGCACCCAGTATCCAGCCTCCAAGGTCCACTTCCAGTACTCAGTCCCCAACATCCAACTTCAGCTCCAGTTCCAGTACCCAGTCCCCGAGACCCAATTCCAGTACTCAGTCACCAATATCCAGTGTCAGCTATAGTATCCAGTCTCAGTGTCCAGTCTTCGCTATTTAGCTCCAGTCCTAGGCTTCAATAGCCAGTTCCATCATCCGGTTCCTAGAATCCGGCTTTGGCTTCAGCGGCCAGCATCCAATCCCAGCATCCTATTCCAATTCCAGTCTCCAGTTCCCAGTCCCCTGGGTCCAGTCTCTAGTATCTAGTCCTCAATCTCCAGTTCCCAGCTCCCATCTCCCAGCTACCAGTACTCAGTTCCAAGTGTCTAAGTCTAGCACCCAACATCCAATTCCAGTCCCCAGTCCCAGTATCCAATACTCAATCTAAGCCGTTGGTCCCAGTACCCAGTTTCTAGCCTCCAAGTTCCCAATCTCCAGTCTCGATACCCAGTCGCCAGTCCTAGTATCTACTATCCAAATCCTAACCTCCAAATCCAATATCCAGTTTCCAGTCTCCGGCTCCTAATTCCCAGCCCCAGCACCCAGTCTCTAGTCCTAGTATCCAGCCTCCTAATCCCAGTCTTTAGTACCAACATCCAGCTTGTAGCTTCCAGTTCCCAGTTTCCAGCCCTAGTACTCAGTTTCCAGTACCCGAGTCACGATCCGCAATCCCAACATTCAACATTTGCCTTCCAGTCTCCAACCTCTGATCTCCAGTTTTCATCAATAGACCAGCATGCCTTAGCTAGGCGGGTCTCCAATCTAAGTATCCAGGTTTCTAGCCTCTAACTTCTAGCTGCCGACAATAGACCAATACACCTTACTCAGGTAGACCTCCAGTATCCAGTTCCCAGTCTTTGGCAACAGGCCACTACACCTCGCAGGCCGATCAACAACAACAACCACATGAACAAATCCATACACCTTACAGACTAGCACGCCTCGAAGGCCAGTCTACAGCAGCTCCAGACCAACATACCCCCAAGGGTCGGTCTACCACGCTCCGACCATCACACCTTAATGGTCAGCCAGCAACAATGCCTTCGGCCACACCTTAGTGATCAGCCGATCGTGGCTCCCAGGCAATATATACCACAGCGATCAGCCGAACAGATTTTCCAGCCAATATACCTAGGCGGTTAACCATCACACTAGCAGGTACCATCCACTACGCTATGATGATTATGTGTCTAACATCATTTGTGGTCATTTTACTCTTCAGGGGTCGGGCAACCTCGACTTCGGCCATTCCACCATGACGGTCAGTCAGCAGCATCAACATTCGGCCATACACCGCAAGGGTCGGCAGAATATGATCTCAAGTCAATGCGCCTCTCTGGGGGCAAATCCAGCAATTTCAGACCAAGACACCTCGCCGAGGTAGGTCTCCAGCAACTTCAGACCAAGATGCCTCGCCGAGGCACATCTCCAACAACTTCAGACCAAGACGCCTCGTCGAGGAAGGTCTTCAACAACTTCAGACCAAGATGTCTCTCCGAGGTAGGTCTCCAGCAACCGTAGATCAACATCCCTCGCCGAGGCGGGTCTACAGCAACCCTAGGTCGGCATGCTTCCCTGAGGTAGGCCCTCAGCAACACCGGGTCAACAGCCCTTGTCGAGGCTAATTCCCAGCAACACCAGGTCAACATGTCTCGCCGGATCTTGCCTCTAGCAACACCAGACCAACACACCTACGACACCGATTATCTTCGGGAGCTTTGCCCCAGTCGTCGGATCACCCTACTTCTCGGGTATGGTCCCCGTGGCTGCTCCGTAGCTGCCCACTTCCCGGTTAACAACACCCATCCCCGTGTTACTCCGGCCTTTCCTGATTCGCTGACACCACCAGCCAACCGGTCGGCCCCCACCACTTTGGCCGTGCAATGGCGGCCCTGGTAGGAGCTAGAACCTCTCAACTTCAAAGCCCTAGTATAATCCCAGTTCCCCCTATAACCCCTGACCCACCAGCTATAATCCCAATCACATCCAGCCATGACAAAGTTGCCTCCAGCACCATAACTTGATTTTTGCGAGAGCGCCACAACACAACTCCAGCTACAATGCCTCAGAGGTGTGACCAGCCCGTCCCATAAGACGGTCAGCGCCAAGCTTGGCTAATGCGCCCCTCGGGCGGTCAACGAACAGTGCCAGCATCCCACAAGAAGAATCAACCACCACAGCAGTGGCAGGCCTCTAGCGACTGACCACAGGCTTCACCACAAAGCCTCAGTCAGAGCGGCGGTCATCTCGTCGCCAACCAGCAATCCCAGGAGTTGAGGGATAGGTGGCCCTCCAATTCCCAAGACAAGGAGTCTCGAACCCCCTTACGCAGCATTATCGGCTACGGTCATGATCAAAGGGTAACAGGCCAGGGAGTGAAAAATGCTCATAGCACTCCTTGACTTAGACAAGGTGGAAAACCTAAGAAAACACAAATCTCAGTACACAAGTCCACCTTCGGGGGCAAGACATGACTCCCGCCAGTGTAACCTCAGATGATAAAAGGGAGTCACAACTGGTCTCCCACCACTCGCCAGCCACCCTACGAGGCATGATGGACTCGACAGTCATGGCCTCCCCCTGTCTCAGATTTCTAATGGGGGAGGGTCCTTTCCACCGAGCCGCCTCTCCTCAGAAAATCCACAAAGCCCGATGCGCAAGGCAGTCCCCAGACAAGGGCAACAAAGCGAGGGGCATTGTTACACAAGGCTTCCCTGGCCTCTCTTTGCCTTCGACATTGTCGTCCAGTCCAGTCCAGTCACACCATCAACCGTCGAGGTGACCACCTGTATGGAGAGTTCGGCGTCCAGACCAGATTACTCCCGCGACGTGGGCCCTGCACACCTCTGCCACAAGCCCAACACGCGAGACAAATGGGAACGGAATTCCAAAATCACAGATGGTAGGCTAGAACTTCAAGCACCACGCGTGTATCCAGCCACTCAGATCTCTATGGAATCCAGCTCTATAACCTCCCAGGTTCAACGGTCTTCTGCAAACATACCATCGTCGCATGAAAGATCACAACAGGAGAGTCAACCCCCAGAACAAGTAACTCCCACCATGCTAATAAGGTCGGGGGAAATCAAGCCTGAAAGGCGCACGGGCCGCACGCCGTCGTCTTTGCCTCCGACGCACGCCTCGTGTGGGGCATTTGTTGGCACCGGCTTATTTTCTCAAATTAACCTAGGATTAATCATAGGGAAATACTCCCTAATTAGAGCAAAATGACACATCGCCAAAGCTACTCTATAGGTCGAGTTGAGCTCAGAAATTGAGACACTTCGCCAGATCAAGCGGCACAACATAACAACCGAGGATCGGCCCCGAGTAAATGGCACTATGCCAGCCAGTTTCTCGACAACCGGGTCAGTTTCAGGATTCGGGATAACCTGCCATACCTTACGACACTCTGAAGAGATTCGGGGATCACCCTCGAACACCCTACATACGGTATCACACCGCCGACGCTTCAACAACCGGGTTAACTCGGGACTCAGAACAGCCTGCCGCTTCATGCGACTCTTCGCCAGGGAGCGAGGGTCACCCCGACTACCCGACAAATGGCATCGTCATGTCGATGCCCCAGACACTGGGCCCAACCAAGGGTCCTAACCAGCTAGACGAGACCCACGGCAACACCAACAATTGATCGGGCCCACCCCCGATCACTCAGTTTGCGGGTTTACCCGAGTTCAACACAGCTACCCGAGCCGACCCGGGGGCGCCCTGACTACAAGCCACGCCATGTGGCACCCAGCAACGAGGCCGGGGTCTACCCTCGAGTCGCCCCCCCTCTAGCTCTCTGAAGTCAAAGGAAGACCCATCTGGGCCAACCACAAGCTTCAGAAGCTCACAGCAACCTTATACGGCCCACGCACGCGTGTCAGGAATTTCCCCGAGCACCTGGTGGGCGCGTATGCTCCAGCCACTCTACAGCGAGTCCGAAGAAAATTTCTATTTATAATGGGTCAAACCCTCAGTCAAACCCCAGTCAAACCCTCAGTCAGACCCCCGGTCAAACACAGGTAAACCCCAGTCAAACCCACAGTAGATCCGCAGTCAAACCCCCCAGTCAAATCCGCCTAAACCCCCCCTGGGGGAGGGTTTAGGCGGACCAGCCTCACCCCCAAGGCTGGTCTGCCTAAACCCCCATTACAAAAAAAAGTATTTTTTAATTAAAAAACACCCAACCCAGTCGGCCTAAACCCCCCTTCGGGGAGGGTTTAGGCGGACCAGCCTCACCCCTCAGGGGGTTTTGGCGGACCAGCCTCACCCCCAAGGCTGGTCCGCCTAAACCCCCATTATAATAATAAAAAAGTATTTATTAATTACAAAACACCCAACCCAGTCCACCTAAACCCCCTTGGGGGAGGGGGTTTAGGCGGACCAGCCCAGCCCCTTGGGCTAGTCCGCCTAAACCACTCCCAGAACCAAAAAAAAAATATTTTTTACGAAGAAAAAACCTCTCCGTGAGGGGTTTAGGCGGACCAGACCAGCCCCTTGGGTTGGTCCGCCTAAACCCTTCCTCCCCCACTCCGTAAACAAAAAAAAGGGTATTTTGTGAAGGGTTTACCCGGACCAAACCCAGCCCTCAACTTGGTTCGGGTAAACCGCTTCCACCCCTTCATCTTCCACTATAAAACCCCTCATTTGGAAGCCCAAAGGACAACAAGAGTAAGCATCAAGCATCAGTGCAAGGAGCTCAACCCCAGACTACAAAGGCGCGCTAAGGAGATTTGTGTGTGCGTTTGCTAGGCTTACATCGAGGGCATGTCACATGATCATCCCTCATACGGCGTCTAGCCCAAACACCCACCTCCGAAAAGGCGGCCCCCTGTTGTGATGCACGTATGTCGTCTCGATAATCACGCACGACCCCAGATCTTGCTTGGTGAAAGCACTCTACCCGGGTCCTACCTCGATAGTCGTGCACGACCCTGATGCCGCTTGACAAAAGCACCATGTTCGGCCCTGCCTTGGGGTTCACACACGACCCAGATGCCACTTCATGAGAGTGCCCTTTTTGGTTCCCCGCCTCGATGATCGTACGCCACCTTCGCATCATCTCGATAAGCGTGCCCTCAGTGCCGTTACCTGAACAAGGGGCATGCTTTACAAGTCCTGGTGCAAGATGAACTGTTAGGCCCCTGCCTTTGTCAATGGGCCCCGAGCACGACATTCAAGGTCTCGCGGCTCCCATCTACTCCAATCACGTCGCGGCCCCCGGCGCCCGATCGCTCAGCAACTCCATTCACAACGGTGCCCTCGGCACCCGACTGCCAGCTACTCCAGTCACTTCGGAGCCCGCGGAACCCGATCACTCAACCCCAGTCAAAACGGTGCCCCGGCACCCAACTGCCACTCACACCGGGCCCCGAGCTTGACCATTGTGGTCTCCCGGCGCCCGCCTCCTTCAGTCACAACAGTGCCCACCGCACCCGACTGCCAGCAACTCCAGTCACAATGGTGCCCCCGACACCCGACTGCCAGCAACTCCAGTCACAATGGTGCCCCCGGCACCTGACTGTCAGCTACTCCAGTGACATCGGGGCCTACGGCACCCGATCACTCAACAACTCTAGTCACAAGGGTGCCCCTGGCACCCGACTGCCAGCTACTCCAGTCACATTTGGGCCCGCGGCACCCGATCACTCAACAACTCCAGTCATAACGGTGCCCCCGGCACCCGACTGCCAGCTACTCCAGTCACATCGGGGCTCGCGACACCCGACCACTCAACTCCCCCAGCATAATGGTGCCTACGGCAGTTCTACTGCCCCGACCTCGACACTGTCTCATGTCAGGAATACATTGTGACGCCCCTCGGGCGCCATCCTGCTAAGTCACGGGTCCTCTGACGGACACTACATACAGATATGGAACTACCCACACAATAATGCAATGACCCGGGGACCATCATGAATGTCGGAATCGTCCCGTGGCTTGCAAGCAATTGTAATCGGGCTCTCATTCCCCCATATAAATGCCTTTCATGGCACATAAGTCATGTAATCTAGTCAGGGAGCGGATTCCCCTCCTCGCTGGAACCAGTCTCTCTGGACCCAGTTATCCCTGTTGTGTTGATGTTGCCCTATCGCTATTGCATGGACTAAGCCCTCCCGACGTCGCGGCTTCCAGGGTCCCTGACTCTTCTCTTCGGCAATAGAAACAAAGGTGTTCGGATTCAATCTGATGTAAAATAAACACCGGTTGCTTGCGACCGGTGGGGAAAGACGTCCAGTACACGAATCCCCATAATCGCCTGCGCACTTGCACCCGTGGAACCCCTTCTATCCACGTGTCACCCGATCCCTCGAGCCACGTGTCACGTCTTGGCGAAGCTTCCTCGGTCAATCCTTGGTTCCATGGGTGATCGCCGAGAACTCGACTGGCACGCCCGCATTCCACCCAGCCATCCCTGTCCCAGTCTCCCAGAATGATTAACCATACGACATCCCTTCCAACGCGTTCATATCGTTCTCTCTGCCTTCTTCTCAATACCCCCAGAATCCCCGCGTGCCCAGTCAATCTATCTCGGCCTTCCGTAAAAAGGCGAGTGTGCGCCCCCCGCCGAGAGGACCAAACACAAGTGACTACCCCGCGCGCGTACAACGGATGAGGGGTTTAGGCGGACCAGCCCAGCCCCTTGGGCTGGTCCGCCTAAACCCAATCTCCCCACTCCGTTACACACACACAAAAATACAAAAATAAAATAAAATACTACTGTTTAGGGGGTTTACTCGGACCAAGTTGAACCCTCAACTTGGTCCGCCTAAACCCCTCCCCCCACCCCTTCAAATTCCTATAAATTCCCCCATTAGAAGCCCAAGGGGCACCATGCATGCAATGAAGGAAGGTTTGCACAAGCGAACACACGAACGGACTCCCCCGGCCTAATTGTCGCACCCTCGGACCCCCGAGGCTTTCGGCAAGGGTCGGGAACGCGAGAAGACATGTGCGCACGCAGTTGGCTTGCTAGTCGGCTCACACACGCCGAGGGTATGTCACGCGTAATTCCCTCACGCGGTGTTTAGCCATCTCATACCAAGACCATCCCCATCGCACGTAAGGCGATTATGCCAGCGGCAAACACACCAGCATCCCTGGTTCGCCCGTGCACGCCAACTTACGACGGTGACGAAGTGCACTCCATAATGCCGTGTCGGACCCCGACACAGAATCACGTGCCTACCGTTCACCTCCCAGCCGGCAGTCGGCCCCTTAGATTAACAACTCGAGTCTAGTCGGACCTCTGGCCTGGGAATTATAATCCCGGGGCCGACCTCAACTCCCCAGCATGACAACACTCGCTGTGCGAGACCCGGACCCGACCGCTCACCTCGAGCAGCGTCCGACCTCCACCAGGCGCTAGTCCACGTCCGCTTTGGCCGCCAAGGTAATCGGGCCCACATTAATCCCTCTGCAAAGAGTTCCTGTAAAACACGCGAATATTCGCTATGTTACGCAATGACCCGGGGACCGACCCACGTGTCGGAATTGTCCCGTGGCTTGCGCCAGTTAAACTTTGGCCACTTAGGCCCATTTGTAAAGCCCATGAGGCCCACCATAAAGCCAGTGAGATACAAGCGCCCGCACTCGGGCCCCCAGCTTTCTACCTATACCATTCGGCATACGTGTCTAACATCCTAACCCCCATTAAACACCCCTCAATCGAAAGTGCACCCATAGCTGCAGAATGCTCCCGGTCCCCCTACCCACGGCTTCAGACATATATACAATCTTTTCTTCAGCTTAGAACGAAGGTATTCAGATTCAATATGATGTAAATAAACACCAGTTGCTTGCGACCGGTGGGGAAAGACGTCCAGTACACGATTCCCGCAATCACCTACGCACTCCACCCATAGAACCCCTTCTCTCCACATGTCGCCCGATCGCCCGAGCCCACGTGCCGCGCCCTGGTGGCGCTTCCCCGGTCAACCCTTGGTTCCATGGGTGATTGTCGAGAAATCGACTGGCACGCCCGCACCCCGTCCGGTTAATCCATACCCCGACATTTCCGTGCCATTCGACCCTTTTCGACTTTCCGTAAAAGGAGAGTGCCCGATACCGCCGTGAGAGGCATGCAACCGTAAGGAAGATACCCGAGATATATCAAACTCCCGTGTCTTCCCTCCCCGCTGTATCCCTTTCTTCACCCCGGTTATTCGACATAAAAACACGCGCAACATAGAGGATGGCATGCCCGGGCGTGCCATCTGTGTTATATGCGCGCGGGGAGTCACTTCTTGTTTTGTCCTTGCGGCAGGGGGCGCACACTCACCTTTTACGGAAGGCCGAGATAGGTTTACTGGGCACGTGGGGATTCTGGGGGTATTAAGAAGAAGGCAGAGAGAATGATATGAACGCGCTGGAAGGGATGGCGTATGGTTAATCATTCTGGGAGACTGGGATAGGGATGGCTGGGTGGAATGCGGGCGTGCCAGTCGATTTCTCGACGATCACCCATGGAACCAAGGATTGACCGAGGAAGCGTCGCCAGGACGCGGCACATGGATCGAGGGATCAGGTGGCACGTGGAAAGAAGGGGTTCCACAGGTGCAAGTGTGCAGGTGATTATGGGGATTCGTGTACTGGACGTCTTTTCCCACCGGTCGTAAGCAACCAGTGTTTATTTTACATCGGATTGAATCCGAATACCTTTGTTTCTACTGC
Organism: Amorphophallus konjac; assembly: GCA_022559845.1. Lineage (NCBI taxonomy): Eukaryota > Viridiplantae > Streptophyta > Magnoliopsida > Alismatales > Araceae > Amorphophallus > Amorphophallus konjac. The sequence goes on from CM040121.1 coordinate 177,480,339, forward strand.
CGAAGAGAGAGTCAGGGACCTTGGTAGCCGTAACGTCGGGAGGGTTTAGTCCGTGCAACAACGACAGGGTAACATCAACATGACAGGGATAACTGGGGGCAGAGACTGGTTCCGGCGAGGAGGGGGATCCGCTCCCTGACTGGATTACATGACTTATATGTCATGAAAGGCATTTATATGCGGGCATGAGAGCCTGATTACAATTGCTTGCAAGCCACGGGACAATTCCGTCATTCATGACGGTCCCCGGGTCATTGCATTATTGTGTGGGTAGTTCCGTATCTGTGCATAGTGCCCGTCAGAGGACCTGTGACTCAGCAGAATGACGCCCGAGGGGAGTCATAATGTATTCCTGACATGAGACAGTGTCGAGGTCGGGGCAGGAGGGGTGCCGTGGGCACCGTTGTGCTGGGGAAGTTGAGTGGTCGGGTGCCGCGAGCGCCGATGTGACTGGAGTAGCTGGCAGTCGGGTGCCGGGGGTACCGTTGTGACTGAGGTTGTTGAATGGTCAGGCACCGTGGGCCCTGATGTGACTGAAGTCGCTGGCAGTCGGGTGCCGGGGGCACCGTTGTGACTGGAGTCGTTGAGTGATCGGGTGCCGCGGGCCCCGACTTGACTGGAGTAACTGGCAGTCGGGTGCCGGAGGCACTGTTGTGACTGAAGGAGGCGGGCGCCGGGAGACCTCGATAGTCATGTTCGGGGCCCAGTGTAACTGGCGGTCGGGTGCCAGGGGCACCGTTGTGATTGGAAGAGGCGGGCGCAGGGAGACCTCTATGGTCATGCTCGGGGCTCGGCGTGACTAGCAGTCGGGTGCCGTGGGCACCGTTGTGACTGGAGGAGGCGGGCGCCTGGATGCCTCGATGGTCATGCTCAGGGCCCGCTGTGACTGGCAGTCGGGTGCCGGGGGCACCGTTGTGACTGAAGGAGGCGGGCTGATGGGGACATTAAAGCAAGACCACTAACTTTTTATTTTTTATTTGAGTCCTTTTATTTGCATTTATATCCTTGGGAAAACATGTATGCAATTGTAAGGCTTAATAAGCCAATTTGTCATTCTTTAAGGATCTTTGGGTTTTTGTGTAAAGGTCCAGTAGGACTAGCAAGGTGCCCCCATCTCCTTCCCTAGTGGTCCACCTAAGCCTTAGGGCCCATGTGGGGCCAGTCAAAGGTCCAAGGTGGGCTTCTAGATGGCTTGACCATTCAAGGGGACAATTGGATTAAAAAGTCCAATATTCCAACCCTTAAAGTCCAAGATGCCATCCCCATTTATATTTGTTTAATAGGTTTTGTATTTTTATTTTAATTGAGTCAAAACACATGGGGAATTAAATGTGAACTCCCCCTTTTACCCCTCCCCTAATTTAGATCTGAGGTTAGTTTAGGTCTTTTTACACTTTCTATAAATACCTTGTAATTTATGAATTACTTAGCATTAATGTGAGAAAAAAATCATTTGTGCTCAATTGGCCCAAGGGCACCCCTCTCTCCTCTCTAGAGCTGTGAAGGCTTTCCTTCAGATGTGTGATTCATCTCCACCACCACCTCTCTGAGTGCGACGCTCAGCTCCACCGCCGCCGCCGCCGCCGTTCGTGCCGCCATCGCACCGCCACCGCCATCACCGGAGTTCTGTCTAAATCAGGACAGAACCTCAATCCCATAATTTTATCTTTCTCCCTTGTTGTCAGGTCGAGCCCAAACTTTGAGGCCTTGTTCTCCCTGTCTCCCCTAGTCTCCAGTTTAAATTTCGTACCATTTGGCCTTCATTTGATATTTTTATCGTATTTTTGTTCTTCCCCTCAGTAATCTACTAGTTTGCAGATCTGCAGGACAATATCCCCTTGTCATAATTTTCCCACCCGCTTATCAATTTTCCAAAAATCTATAAAAATTTCCAAATGTTACTAACATCCACCTCTTCCACCAGTAATTTTCGCAGCACCCATAAAATTCCCCTACCCACCAGTCAAAAATCATCTTCAGGCAAATCTCTTTCTGTCCTAATAGTCTGCAACCAGATCCATAGAAAAACCCATAGTTTGCAGAGTTTCTCATTTCTAATCCCTTCTCTGGATCAACGGAAAACATATATGTTGTAGATCTGTGAGTCCTCTTTCCAACGACACCAACCACATCTCGATCTGATTCCGGATCTGAGAGCAATAATTCTTGCCGCCGAGGTGCACAATTCTGTTCTCTATGCAGGCCAGAAAGAGCAGTCCGTGGATAATTCGTGCAAAAAATACCAAAAGTCAACTTCTGGAACCGCGACTCCAGGAAGTTGTTCAGGGACGTCCTGCCATCATCCCAGCCAAGAAGAGACTTCAGAAGATCTCAGGAAGATGACGTTCGTTTGGAGGCCACGACTTGCTTTCCAACGAGTCAGAACCGAGTCGACGCAGTACCGAGTCGGACCAGCAGACCGAGTTCGCCCCCAGAGCCCTTCCGGCTTGCTGCCCGTCAACCCAGGGTCGGTCCTCTCGGGCCCACTTGTAGCCCTTTACCTCCCTGCGTTTAGTGGACAACATAATTCACTGCTGTAATTAAATTTTTTACCATTGTACCGGGAGTTACCGTAGTTGGCCGGGATCATCTTCCCCACGCCTGGAGCGTGGAGGTACACTCGCCACCCTCCTCATAGGCTTTGCTTATTTCGTATATCTTTGTATATGCCGCTGCGAGTGATAGGTTCCTAGCTCGTTATATTCTTATATCGCCGCTGCGAGAGAGAGATCGAGACCCGTCCCGTGACTCGATCCGAGCACGGAAGAGCCGACTACCCGACTCACAGCCGGTTTCTCAACCGCCCACGGTCTCACACATCCCTTGCTAGGGACACCGGCGAGCTAGAGTCCCAAGTCGCGTGTCCGTCACGCCCCGAGCGCGGAAGATACTCGGATATGCGCGACGAGTTTATATCAATCATGTCAATCAGAGTAGTAGTGTATTCGACACCAAAATAGAGATGCGCAAAATAGAAAGATAACCCAATCCTTTATTTCATAATGAATAGACTATTACAAATCCAATACTCTATTCAATTAAAAAGGAAAAGTACATAGTTGACTCAAGAAATAGGAAAAAGACTAGATGACACTCAGAGAAGTTCTATCACTTTCACTCTTGACCATTCCCATCCGATTGACTTCCCTCGTCGTCGGAATTACCTGAAAAGTAGGGAACACACGGAGTGAGCGAACGCTCAGTAGGAAATTATATCTCAAGCGCTAGCAAGGGGTTTAAATAATTACATTTTTCATGAATGTACTATAGCTATGCATGCTCGCATAAAACGACAAGATAGAGAGAGAATTTATCAATAAGACGGCAAGATGAACTAGTCATGAGCTTTCAAGAAAAGATAACAGATATTCAAGCGAGTACTTTTTAACAAGTCATGTCAAGAACTTTGGCTATCATGTATCAAGCAAGCAAGTAATTACCCTTTCTCGGGTCACGCAATTCATGTCAAGTCAAGTACGAGTCAAGTACAAGATTTGTGTGGAATGTCCAATCAAGCTAGTCATGCACTCGGTATAATGCCAGATACCTTATCATTCAACTCCCATGGGCACAAGTACTTTCGGGTGCTCCTCCCAGGACCAGATCGGGCCCTATATGCGCAGGTATTTATCATTTATATTTGACATCCACTCTTGTATCTATATATATATATAGCCAATATGGAATTTCAACAATTTAAGCTTGTAGACACGTAGGATAACTTTGAGAGAATGGAGTCCAAAAATACGACATTGGACATAGATAGGCGATAACAACGGTACAATCACGACGATCGATGAAACTGGGTGGAATTAGGTTCCCTTAACTCGGGTACCATGACAAACAAGTATGGACATTCTTTATATAGAATTGAGGTCCACATGAACAGTCCATCAAAGGTAAGATACCCTCATTCTTTTTATAGAATTGAGGTCCACAAGAACATCAACAAATGGCATGATATCATCATCCCATTAAGAATTCTCATGATATACTCTTTGCATATCATAAGGGTCGGTATGCCATGTTTCTTTAGAGTGACATGTCATTCAATAGTGTAATGGATTTTTAGGGTACAACCAGCTCAGTCGGCCTTGAGGGAATCCAAGGTACGAGGAGTCTTACGGAGGTCTCTATGACTAACTCGCTAGTCCAAAGGAACAGAATGTCCAATGGAGAGCTTGTATGTCAATGAGAGTTGAGGGTGATCGATAAAACATCATGAAACGTGGGACTATACTCACGGAGTGGAGATATAGTGCCGATATACATATATATAGATATATTGAAACCATCGGTTATCAGAAACATGGTAAAAATATTTTTACAGGAAAATAACGACTTAAGTAAAGTCACTACTCAAGTAATTAACGCCTTCAGTAAGGGCGTTTATCTATTTTACATTTTTGCAAATTTTCAATATTTCTGTATTTTACCAAAAACGCGCCCTTGTAAGGGGCGTTTAATTAAAAGTTGACGACGTATGCAATGGTCGTTCATTCTTTATCTCTATTTTTGCAGAATATATATTTTCAGTAATTTATCAGAAACACGCCCTGGACAGGGGCGTTACTTTTCAATTCATGCCCTGAACAGGGGCGTTAGTCAAGTGAGAGACGAACTATACAGTGTCGTGTATTTCAAGAATTTACAATTTTTCAAGTATTGAAATTTCCAGAAAACGAGATATGGTCATGACAGGATAATATCAGGATGCACTGATTTAGAATCATGTTTAAGCGAATATTGGACTAATTAACATGGGTAATTATCAGGTAATTAAATTGACGTCTGTGTACAGGGCGTCAAATCTTTTGAATTGACGACCTTGTCAGGGTCGTTTATTTAAATAGCGCCCTAGTCTGGGTCGCGTATATAAAATTAGCGCCCTGGGAAAGGGCGTTTCTTTCCAACAATAGAACTTTTAAAACTCGTGAAAACTATATGCATGAACTAATATATATGGTTTAATATAGTTATTATGGTGATTTGGGCTACAGTGCTTGAGAAAACCTACCTTTTTGATGATTAACTGGCGAACTGATGAAGACACGGTACTCTGTTATCAACAGAGTAGGACGAAAGGGCAGAGGTCTTGGTGTAGATTATCAACAGGTTTTCTTTTCGGCACGATCAGGTGCAGACGTTCGCCGATGAAGAACCCACGTTCTTGAGTAGGTTAAGATGACTTTCCTACAGAGAACATATATATACGATCATTAGTATTATCTTCATAATACTTGACTGAAGGTGGAAGAAAGAAGAACTTACCCTTTGTTCTTCTCACGTTCGTCTTCTTCAACCTGTAAGAAGAGAAGAAGATGAAGAATTAGTGATTCTTCATGCAACCGAAAGAAAAGAGATAAGAACTGATGTTCTTTATGTACCGTAGCAGCAGCAGATCGACCAAATAGCTTTAGGGTTTGATCGGTAAGGGTTTTTATAGGATCCTTAGAATCCTAATAGAGTTAGTGTTTGATTGGAAGTAATACTTCCAAGATAGAGTTATTACTACATTCGAACTCTTTCTCATAGTTATCAACTTACCCTGGATTGACTCCTGGGTCGAACGAAACTCGAACTGAATTAGCGACCTAGGTCAGGGCGTCGAATTTAAATTGACGCCTTGTCAAGCGTCGTTTATTGTTGAAACGTGTCCATGCAAGGGACGTTACGCTAACTTGCCCTTTTTATTTATTTTGGTCGTTTGAAATTTGACGCCTTGACGTGTGGGCGTCCTTTCTCAAAGCACGCCTTAGGTAAGGGCGTTTTATTGTAAAGTAGCGCCTATATCTGAGGCGTTATTTTCATCAGGGTTTAATTATTTTTATTCCAAGCTCTTTCGTTTATTTACTAAATCTTTTAATCTATTTTGATTTATTTATTCCTTTTAAATTTATCAGGGTTGCTACATCCTCCCCCACTTAAAAAGAATTTGGTCCCCAAATTCCATATCATATATTTACATTTGGAGAGTGTAGAGTATGTACCTTCTAAAATAAATCTGGAAATTGTTTCCTCATAGATTCCTCGGTCTCCCATGTAACTTCATGTTCTGAATTCTTATTCCATTGTACTTTTAGCATGGGAATAACCTTATTCCTTAGGGTACGTACTTCTCGATCTAAGATCTTCATAGGCTTCTGTTCATACGTGAAATCTTTCTGGATCACTAGGTCTCCATATTCAATAATATGTGATGGGTCATGTACATACTTCTTCAACATAGATATGTGGAACACATCATGTACTTCGGACAGTTGAGGGGGCAATGCGATGCGATAAGCAACCTCGTCAACTCTTTCTAGTATCTCAAAAGGTCCGATAAATCTTGGTGTAAGCTTGCCTTTAACACCAAATCTTCGTATTCCACGTCCAGGCGATATCTTGAGAAATACATGATCTCCAACTTGGAATTCGAGATCTCTTCTTCTTATGTCAGCATAAGCCTTTTGTCTAGACTGAGCAACTTGCAGTCTTTCTTTGATCAATTGTATCTTCTCGGTAGTGTCCCTTACCATTTCTGGACCTAATAGTTGTTTCTCTCTAACTTCGTCCCAGCATAAGGGTGATCGACAACTCCTTCCGTATAAGGCTTCAAAAGGTGCCAGTTGTATACTTGCCTGGTAACTATTATTGTATGCAAATTCTACCAACGGTAAGTGATCATGCCAGCTTCCATCGAAATCCATGATGCAAGCTCTAAGCATATATTCAACCACCTGATTAGTTCTCTCGGTCTGACCATCCGTTTGAGGATGAAAAGCTGTACTAAAGTTAAGCCTTGTTCCCAACGAACGTTGTAGTCCTTTCCAAAAATGAGAAGTAAAACGGGGATCTCTGTCAGACACGATTGAAACAGGAATACCATGTAATCTGACTATTTCCTTGATGTATAGTGCAGCTAAGACATCAACTGGCCATCGACTCTTGATTGGCAAGAAATGCGCCGATTTAGTCAATCGATCAATGATAACCCATATTCCATCATGTCCTCTTTTTGATTTAGATAAACCCATGATGAAATCCATACCAATATCCTCCCACTTCCATTTAGGGATATCTAGAGGATGTAGCTTTCCAGCAGGCTTTTGGTGTTCCGCCTTGACTTGTTGGCATGTGAGACAACGTGATACATAGTCTGCTATTTCCCTTTTCATGTTGGGCCACCAAAAATTTCTTTTCACATCTTGGTACATCTTGGTAGATCCAGGATGAATCGTATACCTTGACCTATGAGCTTCATCTAAGACCTTCTTCTTCAATTCTGGGCAGTCCGATATACAAGTTCTATTCTTGAACATTAATCTTCCATCAGAAGCTAATTGGAAATCCGATTGTCCTTCTAATCTGCCCTTGATTTCTACTAATGTAGGATCATCATTCTGAAGTGCTTGTATTTCAGATAATAAATCTGACTGTATGCTTACATGAGATAATGTGACACATCTAGGGTCCGTGTCCATGCTTATATTGAGTTCAGAGAATTGTTCCAGCAATTTCCATTCTTGAATCAGACAATTGGCTAACAGTGCTCTCGACTTTCGACTAAGGGCATCTGCTACATAATTCCCCTTTCCGGGATGATATTGTATATTGAAGTCGAAGTCCTTGAGATATTCCAGCCATCGTCTTTGCCTCATATTTAACTCCTTCTGTAAGAAAAGATATTTGAGACTCTTGTGATCGGAGTATACAGTAAACTGTACTCCATAAAGATATTGTCTCCATATTTTGAGTGCGAATACTACCGCGGCCAATTCTAAGTCATGGACGGGGTAGTTCTCTTCATGCTTCTTTAATTGATGAGAAGAGTAGGCTATAACCTTCCCTTGTTGCATTAGAACACACCCGAGGCCAATGCCAGAAGCATCAGTGTATACCTCGAACTTTTCTCCTTCAATTGGCAATGCTAAGATAGGAGCTGTAGTAAGATGATCCTTGAGAGTTTGGAAGCTCCTCTCACATTCCTCATCCCATTCATAATGGATCTCCTTGCGAGTTAACCTCGTAAGTGGCACGGTGATTTTAGAGAAATCCTTGATGAATCGCCTGTAATAGCCGGCAAGACCTAAGAAACTTCGGATCTCGCTAGCATTGGTCGGTCTTTCCCAATTCCTTACAGCTTCAACCTTTGATGGGTCTACAGACAAGCCATCCTTTGATATAACATGTCCGAGAAAAGTCACTTCTTCAAGCCAGAATTCACACTTGCTAAGTTTTGCATATAATTGGTTTGTCCTCAATATTTGTAATGCAATCCTCAAATGTTCCTCATGCTCTTCCTTGGTCTTGGAATAAATCAATATATCATCAATAAAGACCACCACGAATTGATCTAAATAAGGCCTGAATATACTATTCATTAACTGCATAAAGGCAGCAGGGGCATTTGTTAGTCCGAAAGGCATAACAACGAATTCATAATGGCCATACCTGCTTCTGAATGCGGTCTTATGAATGTCATCATCCTTGATTCTTAATTGATGGTATCCCGACCTGAGATCAATCTTGGAAAAATATTTGGATCCTGAAATCTGATCAAATAATTCATCGATTCTCGGCAGTGGATACTTATTCTTGATAGTGAGATGATTCAACTGTCGATAGTCGACGCATAACCTCATAGATCCGTCTTTCTTCTTTACAAATAATACGGGCGCTCCCCACGGGGAAGTACTTGGTCTAATGAATCTTTTCTTAATGAGTTCCATCAATTGCTCCTTTAACTCCTTGAGTTCAGCAGGTGACATCCTATAAGGTGCCTTTGAAATCGGACCAGCACCAGGGACTAAGTCAATGGTGAAGGCCACTTCTCTTTGCGGGGGTAATCCCGGCAAATCTTCCGGAAACACGTCCGAAAATTCTTGACCACTGGAATGTCTTCTAACTTAGCTTCCTTAGCTTCTTTAACTATGACAAAGGCAAGGAAAGATGCACATCCTTTCCTGATGAGCTTGCTAGCTCGGAGAGCTGAAATAATAGGGGATTTGCTCCGACTCTTGGGGCTAGTAAATAGTAGTTCTGGAAATTCCTTGAATGTAACCTTACTATTGCGGCAATCAACCGTTTCCTGATACTTGGATAACCAATCTGCCCCTAGTATAACATCATACTCTTTCAGATCTAAACATATGAGATCAATAGGGAGATTTCTACCCTGAACCAATACTTCGCAGTTTTGGTAATGATGTGTAATATCAGTCTCATCATCCAGAGGAGTAGACAAAACTAACTTTATCCATTCCGGTTCCAGGGGTAATGGGTCAGCAAACTTTTTAGAAACAATAGAATGCGATGCACCAGTATCAATTAAGACATATGCATTCCTGGAACAATCTTTCAATGTACCTTCCACTAAGCCGCCTCCTTCTACTTGCTCGGTCTCCTTGATTGCATGAAGAGGAGCATTCTTGGTTACTGGGTGCTTCCCGTCAATGGCTTGGTCGTTAAGTAATGGGCAATCGGGAATCTGATGCTCACGACTCCCACAACGGAGACATGCTCCTAGTTTCCTCCAGCATTCTTCTGCTCTATGACCCACTTTATCACAATGCTTGCACACTGTATTTGGGGAGGTAGTGGTGATAGAGAAGGGCTTGGTCTTCTTGAACTTTTGGTCTTGCGAGGGAATACCTCCATTGCTAGGCCTCTTCTTGAAGTTGGGTTTAAAGGAACCCGAACCTGTAACTTGTTCCTTCTTATCCTTACCACGAATCCTATCAGACAGTTCCGTGGCATCTTCTAATAGTTGAGCTCGGCGTACTATCTCCGAGTAGACTTGAATGTCTATCGGCGCCAGTTGAGTAATAGCTTGGGGCCTGAGCCCATTAAGAAACCTCCTAGCTTTCATTTTCTCGGTGCTAACTAGATGCTTAGCATATCGAGACAATCTAGAGAATTGGGCCTCATACTCGGCCACTGACAAAGATCGTTGCTTTAATGCAGCAAATTCTGCAGCCTTCTTTTCCTGAACTCGGTCCGAGAAATATTTTGCGTTGAAGTGTTCAACGAATTCCTCCCACGAAACCTGATCTTGATTTATAGTAGCCTCTATTGATTCCCACCAGCATCTAGCATCCCTTTCTAACTGAAAAGTAGCTAATAAGACCTTATCTTGATCCGTGCATTGCATAAAATGGAATATTCGTTCTGTTTCCCTAATCCAGTGTTCAGCGTCATCTGGATCAGTAGAACCCGTGAACTTGGGTGGGTTCATGTTCTTGAAAGTCTGGTGGAGACTTCCTGCTCGTTGTCCACCTCCTAGTGTTACTTACTGCAGTACTTGAGTCATGCCTTGCAGTGTACGCTGCATGTTGCGCCATTGAGCACGTTCGGCAGCCATTATCCTACAATTACAATAACTAGATTAATACGTGATTTGTATCTTAAAGACTAGCATTCTATGTTAACTTTAACCCTTGGTTCTACCCAAATCTCACTGGTTAAAGGTTTGAACATATCCTTGGACTTGGGTTTTCCTAGGAATTGAATACCCTAGGCTCTGATACCACAAAAACTGTCACGCCCCGAGCGCGGAAGATACTCGGATATGCGCGACGAGTTTATATCAATCATGTCAATCAGAGTAGTAGTGTATTCGACACCAAAATAGAGATGCGCAAAATAGAAAGATAACCCATTCCTTTATTTCATAATGAATAGACTATTACAAATCCAATACTCTATTCAATTAAAAAGGAAAAGTACATAGTTGACTCAAGAAATAGGAAAAAGACTAGATGACACTCGGAGAAGTTCTATCACTTTCACTCTTGACCATTCCCATCCGATTGACTTCCCTCGTCGTCGGAATTACCTGAAAAGTAGGGAACACACGGAGTGAGCGAACGCTCAGTAGGAAATTATATCTCAAGTACTAGCAAGGGGTTTAAATAATTACATTTTTCATGAATGTACTATAGCTATGCATGCTCGCATAAAATGACAAGATAGAGAGAGAATTTATCAATAAGACGGCAAGATGAACTAGTCATGAGCTTTCAAGAAAAGATAACAGATATTCAAGCGAGTACTTTTTAACAAGTCATGTCAAGAACTTTGGCTATCATGTATCAAGCAAGGAAGTAATTACCCTTTCTCGGGTCACGCAATTCATGTCAAGTCAAGTACGAGTCAAGTACAAGATTTGTGTGGAATGTCCAATCAAGCTAGTCATGCACTCGGTATAATGCCAGATACCTTATCATTCAACTCCCATGGGCACAAGTACTTTCGAGTGCTCCTCCCAGGACCAGATCGGGCCCTATATGCGCAGGCATTTATCATGTATATTTGACATCCACTCTTGTATCTATATATATATAGCCAATATGGAATTTCAACAATTTAAGCTTGTAGACACGTAGGATAACTTTGAGAGAATGGAGTCCAAAAATACGACATTGGACATAGATAGGCGATAACAACGGTACAATCACGACGATCGATGAAACTGGGTGGAATTAGATTCCCTTAACTCGGGTACCATGACAAACAAGTATGGACATTCTTTATATAGAATTGAGGTCCACATGAACAGTACATCAAAGGTAAGATACCCTCATTCTTTTTATAGAATTGAGGTCCACAAGAACATCAACAAATGGCATGATATCATCATCCCATTAAGAATTCTCATGATATACTCTTTGCATATCATAAGGGCCGGTATACCATGTTTCTTTAGAGTGACATGGCATTCAATAGTGTAATGGGTTTTTAGGGTACAACCAGCTCAGTCGGCCTTGAGGGAATCCAAGGTACGAGGAGTCTTACGGAGGTCTCTATGACTAACTCGCTAGTCCAAAGGAACGGAATGTCCAATGGAGAGCTTGTATGTCAATGAGAGTTGAGGGTGATCGATAAAACATCATGAAACGTGGGACTATACTCACGGAGTGGAGATATAGTGCCGATATACATATATATAGATATATTGAAACCATCGGTTATCAGAAACAGGGTAAAAACATTTTTACAGGAAAATAACGACTTAAGTAAAGTCCACTACTCAAGTAATTAACGCCTTCAGTAAGGGCGTTTATCTATTTTACATTTTTGCAAATTTTCAATATTTTCGTATTTTACCAAAAACGCGCCCTTGTAAGGGGCGTTTAATTAAAAGTTGACGACGTATGCAATGGTCGTTCATTCTTTACCTCTATTTTTGCAGAATATATATTTTCAGTAATTTATCAGAAACGCGCCCTGGACAGGGGTGTTACTTTTCAATTCACGCCCTGAATAGGGGCGTTAGTCAAGTGAGAGACGACCTATACAGGGTCGTGTATTTCAAGAATTTATAATTTTTCAAGTATTGAAATTTCCAGAAAACGAGATATGGTCATGACAGGATAATATCAGGATGCACTGATTTAGAATCATGTTTAAGCGAATATTGGACTAATTAACATGGGTAATTATCAGGTAATTAAATTAACGTCTGTGTACAGGGCGTCAAATCTTTTGAATTGACGACCTTGTCAGGGTCGTTTATTTAAATAGCGCCCTAGTCTGGGTCGCGTATATAAAATTAGCGCCCTTGGAAAGGGCGTTTCTTTCCAACAATAGAACTTTTAAAACTCATGAAAACTATATGCATGAACTAATATATATGGTTTAATATAGTTATTATGGTGATTTGGGCTACAGTGCTTGAGAAAACCTACCTTTTTGATGATTAACTGGCGAACTGATGAAGACACGGTACTCTGTTATCAACAGAGTAGGACGAAAGGGCAGAGGTCATGGTGTAGATTATCGACAGGTTTTCTTTTCGGCACGATCAGGTGCAGACGTTCGCCGATGAATAACCCACGTTCTTGAGTAGGTTAAGATGACTTTCCTACAGAGAACATATATATACGATCATTAGTATTATCTTCATAATACTTGACTGAAGGTGGAAGAAAGAAGAACTTACCCTTTGTTCTTCTCACGTTCGTCTTCTTCAACCTGTAAGAAGAGAAGAAGATGAAGAATCAGTGATTCTTCATGCAACCGAAAGAAAAGAGATAAGAACTGATGTTCTTTACGTACCGTAGTAGCAGCAGATCGACCAAATAGCTTTAGGGTTCGATCGACAAGGGTTTTTATAGGATCCTTAGAATCCTAATAGGGTTAGTGTTTGATTGGAAGTAATACTTCCAAGATAGAGTTATTACTACATTTGAACTCTTTCTCATAGTTATCAACTTACCCTGGATTGACTCCTGGGTCGAACGAAACTCGAACTGAATTAGCGACCTAGGTCAGGGCGTCGAATTTAAATTGACGCCTTGTCAAGCGTCGTTTATTGTTGAAACGCGTCCATGCAAGGGACGTTACGCTAACTTGCCCTTTTTATTTATTTTGGTCGTTTGAAATTTGACGCCTTAACGTGTGGGCGTCCTTTCTCAAAGCACGCCTTAGGTAAGGGCGCTTTATTGTAAAGTAGCGCCTATATCTGAGACGTTATTTTCATCAGGGTTTAATTATTTTTATTCCAAACTCTTTCATTTATTTACTAAATCTTTTAATCTATTTTGATTTATTTATTCCTTTTAAATTTATCAGGGTTGCTACAGATAGGTTCCTAGCTCGTTATATTCTTATATCGCCGCTGCGAGAGAGAGATCGAGACCCGTCCCGTGACTCGATCCGAGCACGGAAGAGCCGACTACCCGACTCACAGTCGGTTTCTCAACCGCCCACGGTCTCACACATCCCTTGCTAGGGACACCCGCGAGCTAGAGTCCCAAGTCGCGTGTCCGTCCCGCATCAATTTGGTATCAGAGCGCCAATTGAGTCTAGGATAGTATTTGGTTCAAAACACAAAAACAAAGAGTCATTTAAGTCGAGTCTAAGTTTAAGTCGGTCCCAGGTTGCATCACATATCTTTATTCGGTATATAGAAAGGTGTTGTCCGAACGGTAGGTTACGCCTATCGGGAAGGCCGCACACTTGCGAGAGTGGATCTTCGGATCCCGTAACTCCGCCAAGTACCGGATGGTTGTGTCTAGGTTCATAGTCAATTCGGCATTCCAACCTTGCATTGTCGTTTTAGTGTCTTGTCTCTTAGTGTCAGCATGTCCATCGTGTAGTTCCCAAGTGTCCAATGGACTCCAAGTCGCCCAAGCGATATGACCGTTGGCCCACCCATGGGCTTGGCAACCATCCCATCTACTTCCATAGGCCCGAAGCCCCGGACTTTTATGGCTCCAAAGTCCCGAGTGACTACCTACATTGGGAAGCCGCTATGGATAAATATTTTGATTGTTACCCCATGTCCGAGGCTCGGCACTGCTCTTTCGCCAAAGTGCGGCTTCTACACGAGGCCGCCGAAAAGTGGGACCACAATAAATGCTTGCGAGAAGTTAGGAGGCAATGGCCCATCGAGTCGTGGCATGAGATGAAGGGCAAACTTAGGAAGGTCTACCTACCCGACCCGGTCACCTCCAACCGACCCCACCCAATCACCTCCAACCAAGTGGGTCATCGTCGGAGGCAATGAGCCCCACCCGTAGTAGAGCCTAGACCCAAGCCTAGGCCGGTTGATTACGGGCGAGTCCACCGCGATACCCCTACTTCAACCCACACCGTTGCCGAACTTGTGCAAATGATTTCGGATCGAGTGGATAGGAGGTGTGCTTATTTTGAGTCGCTGGTCTCACCTTGCCCACCTCCGAGGCAGGAGGTAGCCATACTCGAGCCTAGGGAGGCCATAGCCCGTAGCCCCAACCCGACCCCACCTACGGTGTCCCAAGGACCACTTCCCTTCCGGAAGGACATGCCTTCCTCAGGCATGAGAGCTCCTCTGCCACCACCCTCACATCTTTATTCAGAGCCACCTCAGCCTGAGCCACCCGTGTTTCTAACGGGAACGCTTTTCATCGCCGAGCCACTCCTTAGCTAGCTCAAGAATGGCTTGGTCCCACCTCCCTTCCCATCCATGGACCCCACCCTACTATTAGTGCCGGTCAACTCATTCCATACCACTTTCTGGTCTAGTCACTATGTGGATACCTTGGATGACCTTCTTAAAGGATTAGATCAGCAGTTGACATTTACGCACTTGTTGGCCCCAAGCTTTGACCGACCTACAGGTCGTAGCTTCACACATCCATCCTTAGGGTCTATCACCTCCGTTTGCATTATGGGTCATGTCACCACGGAGGTTCTCCTATTCCTTCCCTTGCCGACTGAGCCAACCTTCATACCCTTTTTCCCGAAGGAGGAACCATACCTTCTATATGAGATCACCGTCCCCTATACCCTCATGCATGAAGATGGCCACCTACACCTTCAAGATTTCCAAATGTGGGACCGTGACTTGTGGGAGCCCAGTTCGAGGGTTCATACCTTCTTTGATCCCTTCGATCCCTTCCCTAGTGGGTCTCGTGACCCACCACTTCCCTTCTACCTTGTCAAGGAAGTCCCCTACCACTCTCTTCCCACTCGGGCTAATCAACCTCCACATAGCAATAGGTCCGATGATTGGGAAACATGGCATGCCTTACCTACATCTAGGGGTGATGACAAAGGTAGTTTTAGATCTCCTAGTCCTCCCACACCCAAGTCCCATAGGAGGTCAAAGCATGACTGGTTTAAACTTGGGTGTCTCGGAGTTCCCCATGCCACCAACCTCCGGCTATGTAACATGCATGCATGGCACACATTCGGCTGTCCTGGTTCACCCTTGCATGTGTATGGGTCAGACTAACAATAGGTTTGTCTAGGGTTTTGTGTGTCTGTGCATACATCGAGTCGAGTCGGTCCTTTGTACGCTCGCGTTGTCAGTCCCTTTCGAGTGCGAGACTTGTCGGACTTTGGGATCGGCTCTACCTCAACATATCGGATCTAGTCACATATAGGGACCCATCAGTGATTCCTAGTGAGT
The DNA here is from genome assembly GCA_022559845.1 of Amorphophallus konjac. Taxonomy (NCBI): domain Eukaryota; kingdom Viridiplantae; phylum Streptophyta; class Magnoliopsida; order Alismatales; family Araceae; genus Amorphophallus; species Amorphophallus konjac. Next base: position 177,496,219 of record CM040121.1, read on the forward strand.
CTTTGAGCCGCCTCCCTCCTTTGAGAGTGAACCCACCCCCGAGTGTCCACTTCTAGCCTCATTCCCCAGCAGCGAGTGCATATCGAATCTATACGGGATGAGCAGGTGTCGATTACTTGGAGTGAAGCGTACTCCGCGCTTCCTGGTACGATGACGGATCCGCCAACGTCACGAGCAGCCGCACCCTTACTCGACAGGGTCGAGTTCTTCCCACCCGGGGAGAATTGATGGGGACATCAGAGCAAGACCACTAACTTTTTATTTTGTATTTGAGTACTTTTATTTACATTTATATCCTTGGGAAAATATGTATGCAATTATAAGGCTTAATAAGTCAATTTGTCATTCCTTAAGGATCTTTGGGTTTTTATGTAAAAGTCCACTAGGACCAGGAAGGGGCCCCCATCTCCTTCCCTAGTGGTCCACCTAAGCCTTAGGGCCCATGTGGGACCAGTCAAAGGTCCAAGGTGGGCTTCTAGATGGCTTGACCATTCAAGGGGATAATTGGATTAAAAAGTCCAATATTCCAACCCTTAACGTCCAAGATGCCATCCCCATTTATATTTGTTTAATAGGTTTTATATTTTTATTTTAATTGAGTCAAAACACATGGGGAATTAAATGTGAACTCCCCCTTTTACCCCTCCCCTAATTTAGATCTGAGGTTAGTTTAGGTCCTTTTATACTTTCTATAAATACCTTGTAATTTATGAATTACTTAGCATTAATGTGAGAAAAAAAATCATTTGTGCTCAATTGGCCCAAGGGCACCCCTCTCTCCTCTCTAGAGCTGTGAAGGCTCTCCTTCAGATGTGTGACGCATCTCCACCACAACCTCTCTGAGTGCGACGCTCAGCTCCACCGCCGCGGCCGCCGTTCGTGCCGCCATCGCGCCGCCACCGCCATCACCGGAGTTCTGTCCAAATCAGGATAGAACCTCAATCCCGTAATTTTATTTTTTTTATTGTTTTAAGATCGAGCCCAAATTTTGAGGGCTTATTCTCCCTGTCTCCGCTAGTCTCAAGTTTAAATTTCGTGCCATTTGGCCTTCGTTTGATATTTTTCCCGTATTTTTGTTCTTCCCCTCAGTAATCTGCTAGTTTACAAATGTTTGGGATAGTGTCCCCTTGTCATAATTTTCCCACCCCCTTATCAATTTTTCAAAAATCCATAAAAATTCCCAGGTGTTCCTAACATCCACCCCTTCGACCAGTAATTTTCGCAGCACCCATAAAATTCCCCTACCTACCGGTCAAAAATCATCTTCCGGCAAATCTCTTTCTGTCCTGATAGTCTGTAACCAGATCCATAGGAAAACCCGTAGTTTGCAGAGTTTCTCATTTCTAATCCCTTCTCTGGATCAACGGAAAAAATATATGTTGTAGATCTGTGAGTCCTCTTTCTAACGGCACCAACCACGTCTCGATTTGATTCCGGATCTGAGAGCAATAATTCTTGCCGCCGAGGCGCGCAATTCTGTTCTCTATGCCGGCCAGAAAGAGCAGTCCGTGGATAATTCGTACAAAAAATACCAAAAGTCAACTTCTGGAACCGCCACTCCAGGAAGTCATTTAGGGACGTCCTGCCATCATCCCAGCCAAGCGGCGCCTTCAGAAGATCTCAAGAAGATGATGTTCCTTTGGAGGCCACGGCTTGCTGTCCAGCGAGTCAGAACCGAGTCGGTGCAGCACCGAGTCGGACCAGCAGGCCGAGTTCGCCTCGAGAGCCCTTCCGACTTGCTGCCTGTCAACCCAAGGTCGGTCCACCCGGGCCCACATGTAGCCCTTTACCTCCCTGCGTGGAGTGGGCAACATAATTCACTACTGTAATTAAATTTTTTACAATTGTACCGGGAGTTACCGTACTTGGTCGGGATCGTCTTCCCCGCTCGGAGCGTGGAGGTACACTCGCCACCCTCCTCACAGGCTTTGCTTATTTCGTATATCTTTGTATATGCCGCTACGAGTGATAGGTTCCTAGCTCGTTATATTCTTATATCGCCGCTGCGAGAGAGAGATCGAGACCATTCCCGTGACTCGATCCGAGCATGGAAGAGCCGACTACCCGACTCACAACCGGTTTCTCAACCGCGCACGGTCCCACACATCCCTCGCTAGGGACACCTGCGAGCTTGAGTCCCAGGTCGCGTGTCCGTCCCGCATCACGGGCACCGTGAAGAGGCTGAGGCCCGAGTACAGGTACATGTATTCAACTGGTTTCATGCTGTATGAGAGCCACGTGGGCTTTACAAATGGGCCAAGGAGGTCAAAGTACAACAGGCGCAAGCCACGGGACAACTCCGATGCACAGGTCCGTCCCCGGGTCAATGCGTAATAGGGCGGACATCCGCGTGTTTTACATAGGCTCTCCATGAGGAGATCGAGACAAGCCCGACTGCCTAGGTGGCAGGGGCGGTCGTGGGCTGGCGCTTGATGGAGGTTGGACGCGGCTCAAGGTGAGCGGTCGGGTCCAGGCCTCGGAAGGCGAATGTCATCATGCTGGGGAGTCGAGACCGGCCCCAAGAATATTACTCCCGGGCCCGGGTCCGGATAACTCGACTGATCAGTCTGAGCGGTCGGTGGCCAGCTCGAGGCGAGCGGTAGGCACGTGGTTCCGTGACAGAAGTAGGTGCTGCATCAGGGCGTATACGTAGCGACGTGGACTTGTGTGCGATGGCTAGACGCCGCGTGAGGGGAGTACGTGTGACATACTCTCGGCGTTATACGAGCCGATCAACAAGCCAACCACGCGCGCACTTAGTTCCTCGCGTCCCCGACCCTTGCCGAAGGCCTCGTGAGTCTGAGGGTGTGGCAGTTAGGTCGGACGGTGTTCTATTGCCTCTCCTTTTTATCCTCTCCCTTGAGCTCCCTAGGGGGGGATTTTATATGGACGATGAAAGGTTGGAAGGGGTTTACCCGGACCAAGTTGAGGGTTGGGTTTGATTCAGGTAAACCTTTAGAAAAAAAAAGCTTCTTTTCTCTTTTTTTTTTGGTTTACGGAGTGGGGAAGGGATGGTTTAGGTGGACCAGCCGAGGGCCATGTTTGTTTTACGCGCGCGGGGAGTCACTTCTGTTTTGTCCTCGCGGTGGGGGGCGCACACTCGCCTTTTTACGAAAGGCCGAGATAGATTGACTGGGCACGCGGGGATTCCGGGGGTATTGAGAAGAAGGCAGAGAGAACGATATGAACGCGCTGGAAGGGATGGCGTATGGTTAATCATTCTGGGAGACTGGGATAGGGATGGCTGGGTGGAATGCGGGCGTGCCAGTCGATTTCTCGACGATCACCCATGGAACCAAGGATTGACCGGGGAAGCGTCGCCAGGACGCGGCACATGGATCGAGGGATCAGGTGGCACGTGGAAAGAAGGGGTTCCACGGGTGCAAGTGTGTAGGCGATTATGGGGATTCGTGTACTGGACGTCTTTCCCCACCGGTCGTAAGCAACCGGTGTTTATTTTACATCGGATTGAATCCGGACACCTTTGTTTCTACTGCCGAAGAGAAGAGTCAGGGACCCTGGAAGCCGCGACGTCAGGAGTGCTTAGTCCGTGCAACATCGACAGGGTAACATCAACACAACAGGGATAACTGGGGGCAGAGAGACTGGTTCCAGTGAGGAGGGGAATCCGCTCCCTGACTGGATTACATGACTTATGTGCCATGAAAGGCATTTATATGGGGGCATGAGAGCCCGATTACAATTGCTTGCAAGCCGCGGGACAATTCCGATATTCATGACGGTCCCCGGGTCATAGCATTATTGTGTGGGTTGTTCCGTATCTGTACGTAGTGTCCGTCTGAGGACCTGTGACTTAGCAGGATGGCGCCCGAGGGGCGTCACAATGTATTCCCGACATGAGACAGTGTCGAGGTCGGGCCAGTAGGGGTGCCGTAGGCACCATTGTGCTGGGGGAGTTGAGTGGTTGGGTGCCGTGAGCCCCGATGTGACTGGAGTAGCTGGCAGTCAGGTGCCGGGGTCACCATTGTGACTGGAGTTGTTGAGTGATTGGGTGCCGCGGGCCCCGATGTGACTGGAGCAGCTGGCAGTCGGGTGCCGGGGGCACCATTATGACTGGAGTTGCTGGCAGTCGGGTGCTGGGGTCACCGTTGTGACTGGAGTTGTTGAGTGATCGGGTGCCACGGGTCCCAATGTGACTGGAATAGCTGGCAGTCGGGTGCCGGGGGCACTGTTGTGACTGGAGTTGTTGAGCGATCGGGCGCCGGGGCCCCCGACCCGACTGAAGTAGATGGGCGCCGCGAGACCTTGATAGTCGTGCTCGGGGCCCATTGACAGGGGTAGGGGCTTAACACTTCATCTTGCGCTAGGGCTTGTAAAGTATGCCCATTGTTCGGGTAACGGCACTGAGGGCACGCTTATCTAGATGATGCCAAGGTGGCGCACGATCATCGAGGCTGGGAACCGGACATGGCGCTCTCATGAAGTGGCATATGGGTCGTGCGCGAACTCTAAGGCAGGGCCGAACATGGTGCTTTTGTCAAGCAGCATCAGGGTCATGCATGACTATCGAGGCAGGACCCGGGCAGAGTGCTTTCACCAAGCAAGATATGGGGTCGGGCGTGATTATCGAGACGACATATGTTCATCACAACAGGGGGCCGCCTTTTGGAGGTGGGTGTTTGGGCTAGACGCCGTATGAGGGATGATCATGTGACATGCCCTCGGCGTAAGCCTAGCAAACACGCACACAAATCTCCTTAGCTCGCCTTTGTAGTCCGGGGTTGAGCTCCTTGCATTGATGCTTGATGCTTGCTCTTGTTGTCCTTTGGGCTTCCAAATGGGGGTTTTATAGTGGAAGATGAAGGGGTGGAAGGGGTTTACCCGGACCAAGTTGAGGGCTGGGTTTGGTCCGGGTAAACCCTTCACAAAATACCCTTTTTTTTGTTTACGGAGTGGGGGAGGAAGGGTTTTGGCGGACCAGCCCAAGGGGCTGGTCTGGTCTGGTCCGCCTAAACCCCTCACGGAGGGTTTTTTCTTTGTAAAAAATCTTTTTTTTTTTGGTTCTAGGCGGGGTTTAGGTGGACCAGCCCAAGGGGCTAGGCTGGGCCGCCTAAACTCCCTCCCCCAGGTGGTTTAGGTCCAGGCTGGTCCGCCTAAACCCTCTCCCACGGGGGGTTTAGGCGGACTGGGTTGGGTGTTTTTTAATTAAAAAAATACTTTTTTTATTATAATCGGGATTTAGGCGGACCAGCCTTGAAACCACAAATAACTGCCCCCTTTTGCTTTTTTCGATGCGCCCTTGCAGGTTTTCACATCGAGGGGTTACCGAATTTTGCCTGAGGTGCTCTTGCGAGTTTTCACCTCAACCGGGTTGCTGGCCTTTTTGCCCCCAGCCGCCTCCTTGAAAAAGAGGACGACTGAGTCTGCCGTGGTATCTCTATTTTTAACCCCATTTATTTTGTTGTTGTTCTTTTTTTTTTGTTTACCTGAGAGCCTTTTAGCTGTTTGGTGACTGGCGCTGGGTGCCCTTAGCTTGCTGCTGTCGATGGATGCTGTTGGTGAGATCGTTGCTGTTGATCCATTGTGCTGATGCTGGAGTTGCTCGCTGGGGCTTGGTTGGTTGCCAAGCAATCTGGGGCTTCACGTAGACCTTCAGGCTGGTTGATCCATGTAGCTTGCAGCTGGAGCTTGGACTGAAGCTTGAACAGATCGGCTTTGATGATGCAAAGGCTGAGGTTTTGGGTTGTGGTGGCATATAGGCGAAGAGTTGACGTAGGCCGACCAAAGAGCCATATTGACCAAAGGTTAGGGATTTAACCGACTGAGAAGGTGTATCGGTCAAGAACTGGGTGATGTGTAGGCCATGCATTGTGGTGTTTTGGCTAGAGAGATCTGGTGTTAGATTGACTGTGGAGGTGTTTAGTCAAGGGTATGTGTAGGTCGACTATGAAGGAGGACGACCAAGGTGGAGGCTTGACCAGCCATGGCGGCATATAGGTCAAGGAGGGTAGCAAGAAATGGAGATAACGTGAGACTAGGAGGAACAGGAGAAACACGATTCTATCCTCACAAGAACCAGTCTCTCTGCCCCCAGTTATCCCAGTTGTGTTGCTGTTGCCCTGTCGCTGTTGCACGGACTAAGCCCTCCCGACCTCGCGGCTCCCAGGGTCCCTGACTCTCTCTTTGGCAGTAGAAACAAAGGCATTCGGATTCAATCCGATGTAAAATAAACACTGGTTGCTTGCGACCGGTGGGGAAAGACGTCCAGTACATGAATCCCCATAATCATCTGCGCACTCGCACCCGTGGAACCCCTTCTATCCACATGTCGCCCTTCTTTTCAATACCCCCGGAATCCCCGTGTGCCCAGTCGACCTATCTCGGCCTTCCGTAAAAGGTGAGTGTGCGCCCCTGCTGCGAGGAAAAAATTGGAAGTGACTCCCCACGCGCGTATAACAAAACAACATGTGTTTATTTTATATCGGATTGAATTCGAATACCTTTGTTTCTACTGCCAAAGAGAGAGTCAGGGACCCTGGGAGCCGCGACGTCGGGAGGGCTTAGTCCGTGCAACAGCGACAGGGCAACAGCAAAACAACAGGGATAACTGGGGGCAGAGAGATTGGTTCCGACGAGAAGGGGGATCCAGTCCCTGACTGGATTACATGACTTATATGCCATGAAAGGCATTTATATGGGGGTGCGAGAGCCCGATTACAATTGCTTGCAAGCCACGGGACAATTTCGTCATTCATGACGGTCCCCGGGTCATTGCGTTATTGTGTGGGTAGTTTCGTATCTGTACGTAGTGTCCGTCAGAGGACCTGTGACTTAGCAGGATGGCGCCCGAGGGGCGTCACAATGTATTCTCGACAAGAGACAGTGTCATGGTTGGGGTAGTAGGGGTGCCGCAGGCACCATTGTGCTGGGGGAGTTGAGTGGCCGGGTGCCGCGAGCCCCGATGTGACTGGAGTAGCTAGCAGTCGGGTGTCGGGGTCACCATTGTGATTGGAGTTGTTGAGTTATCGGGTGCCGCGGGCCCCGATGTGACTGGAGTAGCTGACAGTTGGGTGCCGGGGGCACCGTTGTGACTGGAGTTGCTGGCAGTCGGGTGTTGGGGTCACTGTTGTGACTAGAGTTGTTGAGTGATCGGGTGCCACGGGCCCCGGTGTGACTGGAATTACTGGCAGTCGGGTGTCAGGGGCACCGTTGTGACTGGAGTTGCTGGCAGTCGGGTGCCGGGGGCACCATTATGACTGGAGTTGCTGGCAGTCGGGTGCCGGGGGCACCATTGTGACTGGAGTTGCTAGTAGTCGAGTGCCGGGGGCACCGTTGTGACTGAAGGAGGCGGGGGCCGGGAGACCTCGATGGTCGTGCTCGGGGCCCGGTGTGACTTGCAGTCGGGTGCCGGGGGCACCGTTGTGACTGAAGGAGGCTGGCGCTGGGAGACCTCGATGGTCATGCTCGAGGCCCAGTGTGACTGGCAGTCGGGTGCCGGGGGCACCGTTGTAACTGAAGGAGGCAGGCGTCGTGAAAAAGCTGAGACCCAAGTACATGTACATATGCTCAACTGGTTTCATGCTGTATGAGAGCCACGTGGGCTTTACAAATGGGCCAAGGAGGCCAAAGTACAACTGGCGCAAGCCACAGGACAATTCCAACGCGCAGGTCAGTCCCCGGGTCAATGCTGGATAAGGCGGATAACCGTGTGTTTTACAGAGGGTCCCTCTCGTGGCATGGGCCATGTTTGCTTCGCCAAATAAGGGGCTAAGACTGGATAGCTGGAGAAAGCATCGGGCTGGTGTCTGGGCGAGGGTCGATCACGGCTCGAGTCGAGCGGTCGGACGTGGCCTCGTGACTGCGGGGAAGCGTGACGTCATAATGCGTGCGTAGTTGCGATCGGCGGGCACGCGAGGGGAAGTCCTAGCATGAGGGGGCATTCACCCTTGTCATAAAGTCGCACACGTGGCGGTGGTAGACTTGTGTGTCATGGCGGAACACTATGTGAGGGAAGTACAAGTGACATACCCTCGGCGTCCTTAGTCGACGACCAAGTCACCCACACACAATTCTCCTTGCTCGTTGCCTGGAGCCGCTTGAAGCTTGGAGATCACTGGAAGCCTTGATTCATACCTCTCTGCACCCCTTGAGCTTCTAAGGGGCTTTTATAGGGAATTTGAACGGGCAGGAGGGCTTTAGGCGGACCAGGTTTGGGGGCAAAGCTGGTCCGGGTAAACCCCTTAAAAAATATATATTTTTTTGTTTACGAGTGGGGGAAGGAGGGTTTAGGTGGACCAGCCGAAGGGGCTGGTCTGGTTCGCCTAAACCCCTCACGGAGGAGTTTTTTATTCATTAAAAAATATTTTTTTTTTGGTTTTGATGGGGTTTAGGCGGATACCTAAACCCTCCCCCAGGGGGTTTGGGAGGACTGGGCTGGGCGCTTTTTTCATTAAAAAAGGTTTTTTTTTTTGTTTTATGGGGGTTTAGGCGGACTGGGTTGGGTGTTTTTTAATTAAAAATACTTTTTAAAATTTGTAATAGGGGTTTAGGCAGACCAGCCTTGGGAGAGAGGCAATAGAACACCCTCCGACCTAACTGCCACACCCTCGGACTCCCGAGGCCTTCGGCAAGAGTCGGGGACCGAAGGAACTAAGTGCGCGCGTGGTTGGCTTGTTGATCGGCTCGTATAACACCGAGGGTATGTTACACGTACTCCCCTCATGCGGCATCTATCCATCGCACACAAGTCCATGCCCGTCGCGTATAAGGCGTTATGACAATGGCGAACACACCCGCATCTCGGGTCCACCCGCGTATGACAACCCACGGTGGCCACGCATACGCCATGGTGCCGCACCTACTTCCATCACGAAACCACGTGCCTATCGCTCGCCTCGAGCTAGCCGACGACTGCTCCGACTGATGACTTGAGTTAGTCGGACCCTGGCCCGGGAGTAATATTCCCGAGGCCGGCCTCGACTCCCCAGCACGACGACATTCGCCTTCCAAGGCCCGGACCCGACCGCTCACCTTGAGCCGTGTCCAACCTCCGTCTGGCGCCAGCCCACGACCGCCCCTGCAACGTAGGCAGTCGGGCTTGTCTCGATCTCATTATGGAGAGCCTCTGTAAAACACGCGGATATCCGCCTTATTACGCATTGACCCGGGGACCGACCTACGCGTCGGAATTGTCCCGTGGCTTGCGCCAGTTGTACTTCAGCCTCCCCGGCCCATTTGTAAAGCCCACGTGACTCTCATATAGCATGAAACCAGTTGAACACATGTACCTACTCGGGTCTCAGCCTCTTCACGGTGCTCGCCTCCTTCAGTCACAACGGTGCCCCCGGCACCCGACTGCCAGCTACTCCAGTCACAACGGTGCCCCCGGCATCCAACTGCCAGCTACTCTAGTCACAACAGTGCCCCCGACACCCCACTACCAACAATTCCAGTCACAACGGTGCCCTCGGCACCCGACTGCCAGCTATTCTAGTCACAACGGTGCCCCCGGCACCCGACCGTTCAGCCACTCCAGTCACAACGGTGCCCCCGACACCCGACTGCCAGCTACTCCAGTCGCATCGGGGCCCGCGGTACTCGATCACTCAACAACTCCAGTCACAACGGTGTCCCCGGCACCCGATTTCCAGCTACTCCAGTCACATTGGGGCCCGCGACACCCGATCACTCAACAACTCCAGTCACAACGGTGCCCCCGACACCCAACTACCAGCTACTCCAGTCACATCGGGGCCCGCGGCACCCGATCACTCAACTGTTAGATCCAGAGGGGGGTGAATGGATCTTAATTAAAAAGATTTTCCGATTTAAACATTGATAACTCTGAACTTCTTTTAACAAGATGATCTACCTATCTGAGAAAGCACAGTAAAGCACCAAGCAAGACATGGCCGATCACTCAGAATAGAAAACGGCTCAGGGATGACCTTGAATCCTTTAAAGGCGATCTGTAAACTAGTGGGGAATGATATTGAAGCACACACACACAAATCAAACACTTCATGAATTTGACGAATCAGTCAATCAATGAATCGAACAGGCGACGCACACCCAACCTGACAAGGGCCCCTGTGAGAGAAGTAGAAGGCAGGAGCAAACTCACAAGGCAAACTACAGAGCATTAGAATTTTAGGTCGTTCGGCCAGACCCACAGTCTACCTACGTTCACTCCTCACTCAAACCGAGTGAGGATTCCACTAACCCAAGTTGGAGTTGAAAGTAGACTCAGCCTGCGACAAACGCTGTCTTACAGCTTGACCCAGAGGAACACTCTCCTCTCTTCCTCCACACCGGAGGGAACCACTAGTGACAGCCCGTCACTAGCAACCGGAGACACAGTCTCCCTTCTCCTGAGTCCACAGGAGGAACCCCGACCTCAAACCTGAGGATCGGAAGAACACCAATGAAAATGGAAAGAACAAACGAAAAATAAAAAGGAGAAACAGAAACAAATGTAGCTCCGTAGGAGCAACTTGGCTTGGATCTAATCCAGAGGCCAATTCAACTCAGATCTTCAAGGAAGACTCTCTCTTCTTTTCTCTATTCTCTCTCCTGCACTATCTACCTCTTTCTTTCTTCTTCTCTCAGTATATTCTCCCGTTCTCCTGGCGACTCCTTCCCCTTTCTTCTTCTTCTGCTGGCTCTCCTATTCTTCTTTCTGGATGCAAAGCTCTTCTTTAATTATCCATCATGGTCTCGCACGCTCTTCATTGATCGCAAAAGGGGCCTTCTTATAGAGCTTTTGGCTTGGGTCCCACATGCTCTCGCTTCTGGCGTGTGGAGAGCTGGTTCCCGCCTTTTCCAGAGATCACATGCCTCTACTGCGAACGAAGTTGTTCCCTGCAAAATACAGAGTATCGTTTAGGATCACTTGCAGAAATTTAGAGTTCATTACGTGGAAGGGCAGATTTTGCACAGATCTTAGGCTTAATTAAACCAGATGTGTACTGACCGTGAAAATGTGTAAAAATACATATGCACAGACTTAAACTAAGTGTACTACAGTGAAATGTATAGACTTTAGATCAGTCTAATACCAACGTGCATTAACCTTAGTTGTGAGTCTAAGCACACTCTTATCGACCTCAGTTTATCTAGGGCAGAGACTAACACCGACCTCAAGTGCTCACAGTCAAAACTGCACAGTCCTAGAAAAGAGGGAAGCTCAGTGCAAAGTTTGCACCGACTTTCTATATGCACGGACCTTTAGATGCAGCAACAGTGACTTCCATCGTCTCGGTGTTCATGGAGCAAAACGAGCACAGATCAGAGCTATAGTGATTTGCATCGACTATGCGGTGATACTTATACCTACGTTTAACCAAAAGTTGCACCAAATTGATATAAGCTGAAACGCTGCACAGACTCTGCACGGACATGAATGCGAAGAGCATAAAGATGCACAAACTTTATTTTCGCTAGAGAGGAAGGTTTGCACCGAGGAAGAAACAGACACCAACTTAGGATGGCAGGAAGAATGCACTGACACTAGATGAAGAGACTAAACAGTGCGTGCTGGACAAGAATTGCACGGACCCAAATTTTGCGCCGACCCCGAGAGGTGAGACAGATAATGCTAGACGTACTCGAGATATGGGTACTTACTTTATGCCCTCGGTGCAAGGATTGCACCGACCATGTGTGAATATAAAAACCTGCACCAACAAAGTGAATGCATGTAATAGATGATGCACCGATGCTGCACTGATCATGCACATACTCACCTTGCACTGATGTAGTGCATGAATCGCACATGCTTTAAAATCATTCGACCATGCTTTAGACACAAGCAAGCCAATGTGCAAAGGAAGTTTACATGAACTGTCCAATCAACCAGGAATAATATACCAAGTCAAAACATTTTAATCAGATGCACTGACTCACCTGATAGATGCAACGACTTGGTCGTGTGTGCAACAACAAGAATTGTACCGATGCAGTGAATTCCATGCAAAGACTATGCTGAGGATTAAGCACGGAATAGTATTGACATGAATGTGACTTGAACAAGTATCGCATGAACCTAAGACAATGCAACGCATATCAGGCAAAACCCTACAGCAGCTTTGTTTAATCCAGTCAAAACATGATTCATAAGTTGTCATTATCAAAACCAGATTTCCAACAATCTCCCCCTTTTTGATGATGACAACGTAATGAGTCATGTATGGTAATTCACGCAATTAAACAAGCAAAATCAACACTAGGCAAATAAAATCAACACTAGCACTTCTGTATATAAGAGAAATTTCAGAGAATGTTTGATTAATTTCTCACGAAACAAACATGGTATGCAAAGCAAGGAAAAAAGTTTAACCGCATAAAAGAAATTCGCAAATATCCCTTCATAACATTTCTTCAAAACACAACCTCCAAAACACAATATATTCATCCATATAACCAATATCCTTCAAAACATGACATCTCTCTCTCCAGTATCCATCCAAAAACATATCTTCAAAAAAACTCCAATATCCATCCATAACGTATCTTCAAAAACATGACCTCTCTCCCCCCCTTTGTCATTATCAAAAAGAAGTTAGTGTTCATGGGAGGATCTTGAGCCATTTCCATCCCTGGGAGGAGAAGAGCTAGAGCTGCCTCGTTGAAAATGAGCTCGCTGATTTGAAGAAACTGGACCTGAAAATCTGTCAAGGACTGAATCCTGCAATGAGTGTAGGGAGTTGGACAGCTCTTCAAAGCAGTAATGGACATGCTTCTAACATTGGCCGTGAGAGAGGAAATATCTTCTTGCTCTGTCAAGACAGTTTCAAGTCTGGCAGCAATGACGGCAGCGTCAGACTGAGCTTTGTCCACTGCAGAACGGATCTCTTGTTGGCCAGTGAGGAGAGGGTGATCCAGAGTTCTCATCTTTGCAAGTTCAATATTGATATCATAGATTTTATCAAGAACAGTAGCAAGAGTTTTGAAAGATGTGGCCTGAGTGCTTTGAATACTGCTAACCATCTCTGCTATTCTGTTAATTGGACCCATGAGATTTCTTAAGAACTCTTGCATCGCAGCATCTGTTCTCTGTTTGTCAGCCCGAAATTGTAGCCTCTGCGTATCCACTTTGCTCTCTAGAAGATGAAGCCTTGTATTCAGTCTGAGTAATTGAAGATTTGTAACTAGCAGCTGGGAGGACATCATCTCACTCTGATTTTGAACCAGAGTTGTCAAATTGGTTAGCAAATTAGAGATATTTGGTTCATTGTTTGGTTTCTGTGAGCTGACAGACGAATCACTTGAATCATGATACTCAACATTATAAACCGGGTGTTCTTGATCATGATTTGGTGCTCGAACTTCTTCAACATGTAGTTCAGATGACTCCTTTGACACTATAGAGCAACAAATATCAATCAATATCAAAAATCAGACTGTTGTAAGACTTAGCAGTGATTTCAGGGTAGTATCTCCAATACTTTCCCAAGAGCTTTTTCATCGCAGAAATCCAAGAAAAATCTACTAGTTCTGAATGCTCAGTTTCCAGAGATGTAGCATCTTTACAAGAGGATTTGATCAAAATACCTTCATTTCTAGAAGCTTCATGTGCTATTTCTTTTCCTGTTCTTTTCTTCCTTTCCGTGGCTCCTTCAGTTTGCTCTATCCTCATTTCCTCGTGTATGACAAGCTCATCAGCTTTCCTCTTTCCTTTGACTTCTCCTGCACGCCCCTCCTCGGTGCTGCTCTCATATTGATCTTCTTCTTCTGACATTCTGATATCTGGTGATGGAGGCTGTTTCTCCTTAGACACTTCATCCTTCCCCTTGCTCTTTGTTGTCGGAGAAGACATCACAAGAGATGGCGATGGAGATGAGGACGACCCCTTTCAGGAACGGTGAGTGTAGTTGTCGAAGCAGGTGAAAAGAATGTGAAGAGGCGAGTATCAGAACGGCGGAGAGGAAGAAACTAGAGAAGCCCTCACGGCGGGAAGTCGTGAGTGCGGGAATGAATGATTGGGCTTGAATGGGGGAAACTTGAGCGACACTTTATGGTTAAACAATATATAAAATATATTATCACTTTTACTCGATGCACTTTTTGTACCCAAACTACCCCTCTTGTGTATAGGATATTTTTCTTCTCCTCTTTTATGGTCTTCGACGTATTAAACTTATATCTTATACGTTTATTGCTCAAAAGATTCCTCTTGTAACGCACAACCAATAGAGATAAATATTTTTAATCACAGTACAATGTCCAGTTAATATTATTCATCAAAATTATTCATTATTTTCATAAGATAAGACCGATTTCCAAAATATGTCTTATATTGCGTTTAAGTCCTGTTTCAGCTTCTGAAGAAGAACCAGAGTCAACCATATCCACTCATTTCTTTTTCTTTTCTTTTCTTTTCTTAAGGAGCATTCCAGTAGGACTGGCCTTTTTACACAAGGAGACATGTTTATCAGACACCAGAATCCCTGGTTACTTAGCACAATCTACCTTTATGCCATTTTTTACGAACATAGATGTGAATCGTGTTTTTTTCACATCAAAAATAAATAAATAGGAAGATAAATAGTGAAATAAAGGGAATAAAGGGGGGCAAAAGATTGCTATTGGAGTGTGATCGCCAGAGGGGTTACCTCAAAAGAAGGGAGATTGATCGCGAATACCTGGTGAAAATAGGATGCGGGATGAGTGTAGATTCCTTCCTCCTCCTTCTACCGGCCGGTCGATGAAGGGGGTTTTCCTCTTGATTACCCTTAAACAAAGAACAAACAATCAAAGAGGAGGGATTAGCCAAGTGTGTGTAGTATCAATTCAGAAATAAATAAGATGATGGAGTAAAAAGTATGCAGTGTGCACCTTTTGGTTATTTTAAAACCCCTAAGAAAATTAGGGAGGGAAAGAGATATGATGCAGAGCTAATGCAAACTAAATATGATGAACAATGATGAAGTAATAAATTGATGCAAAGATCTCCCTGCTGTTCCTGACAACAGTAAAGGGAGAAAAACCAAGTTGAACTTTCGGCTGACACAACAGGAAGAAGAAGATCACTACAGGAGCACGGATTCGCAAAGAAAAGGAGAGTAGAAAGGCTTCAGTGCACGGAGAAAACTGTTATTGCTAATCTCTCCTCTATTCTATTTTAGCCAACCGTCCTATCAAGCTTCTGCTAACCTCGCGCGAACTCGACCTAGGAGGCTATTTATAGGGTAGAAAACACAATTTTAATGGGATAAGAACTAGCAAGACCCTTCTACGGCAAGGTCTCTAGTTCCCTAATCGAGCAAGATGACCAAACAGAGCAGGGGACTCTCAAGGAAAAGGCAGTTCAAGCAAGACACGGAAGGAAAAGAGACGACCCACATCAAGGCGTTACTTGAAATTGACGACCTGAGTCAGGGCGTTAATTGAAATAATGACTGGCATAAAGACGTCAATTCTTGGATTTAATTTTAGTAAGAAAAACCTTCCTTATTTGAAAATTATAAAGAGACGCATGTAGGCGAGACGTTAATTGAAAACACGACCCAGGGAGGGACGTTAATTTTTGATTTCAATTAGGGTAGGATACGTCAAATATCAGAAACTGACGCCTCTTGCGCCAGTCGTCCTTTCTTTGAAACACGCCCTAGCTCAGGTCGCTATTTAAAACACGCCCTTCTTCGAGTCGTTAATCACAAAAATGCGAGAAAAAATCATAAAAATCCACATAAAAATAGAAAAACTTTATATTATAGAAATATTGAAGTTCACTCTGGGGCGTTAACATAGTGACATGAGATTTGATCAATATAGTATCAATTTTGGCGTGTCTACAGCTGCCCCGCCTTGGCGTCTGCTTTGCAAGGGAGTGAGACGTAATGAAAGTGAAAGTGCAATGAGTGGAACGAACTGATAAGTAGATGCCAAGGTGTGATGTGACACGCCTCTGACACTAAGCATTAGAAATCATTCCAAGATTCTGAGTGAAACAACTCCGGGTGATTCCAAGAAAGCATCGATTGGCTGGATAAAGGAGACTAAACTAAACAAGTAAAATGTGCGCGTGGGCACGACAGGGAGGCACCATTGGAGAGCGTTTACTATCCAACGTGGACGTGCTACAACCAAGGTGAATTTGCAAAAAAATAAAGTGAATTGAGATGAAGACCCAGCAAAGAGGTATTTTCAAGGAACTAGCTGTGGACGCACTTTTCGTTTAACAGTTGTTATGTTCGTTCGTCGATTTATTAAGTGCGTGGGCGTGCCAGTCACCGGAGTGATAATTTATTCGGGCTCCGAAGAGCCCATGGTGCGCTCGATCTGACTACGTCAGTCGATTGTGTGGTTCGTGTCGGGACCAAAACCCGCCGCGCCATAAAGGTCACGGCGTCATTTACATCCCCCATACGAGGGAACACTCTTGATTAATCGTCGAGATTCAGGGCCTCATGGCCAAGAAATTAATTGCATGAAAGGTCTATTACGCGGAATTGAAATCCTCACACGAGGGCGAGAAGAAAACCATTCGCGGTCATGTCGGTCATGTGTTGACCATTTAATGTTCGGACGAATGGCCGGCTCGATAAAATCGCAGTTGTCGCGGGAAAACTGGAGCGTATGTATGCCAGTATATGGCAATTTATTGTTCAGAAGAACGGAAAACGTTCGGCTAAACCTCGGCTGGAGCGGTCGGAAACCGGTAAATCTGTTGGCCCGGTGCAAGAGCAAGCTGCGACCATACTGCGGTGGGCCCCCCGCGGTCGAAACAAGACTTGTATGAGCGTCATTGATATTTCCGGTGCCAAGGGGGCGACGAGGGAATATCCCTTGAATCGGCTGAAAAGCCCTATGTCCGGAGAAGCGGGCGTTCTAAACGTGTCGGTCATTCAGGAGACCGTTTAATGTTCGGACGGGTGTCCGATATTGGGAATATCGTAATCGTCGCGGAAAGACCGAGAATGTATGTGTGCCGGGACACGGCAAGTTTTATTATTCCGAGACACTGAAAACGTTCGATTGAATCTCGGCTATTATATCCGGAAACCCGTGAATCTATTGGCCCGGTGCGAGATCGAGTCGGGACCATGCCGGGGGCGCCTCCCGTGATCCAAACGGGGCTCGCGTGGGCAGCGTTAATATTTCTGGTGTCGGAGGGCAACGGGGAAAAGTCCCGGGACTAGGCTTCGGAACTGAAAACGTGTTCGAGAGGAACAGGCTGTAGACCGGAGATATGAGCCAGACGATGACCATGATCGGGACGGGCCCGAGGTCTAAATATGGCCCACGGAGGTCTTATTGATATTCCCATGGGAGGAGTCCAGGGGTGGCGAGAGCCGTCTCGTTCTATTCCGATTCTGTCGGTCACTTGCGGACCTTTCCATGTTCGGGCAAGGGCCCGTATTGAGAGCGTGACGGGGGTGGACGTGACCCCGTACCAATGTATGCCGAGTTTACGGCAATTTCAATGAAAGAGCGGGAGCAAATCCCGATAGGAACGGGTCGGAATTGGTGAGCTATTGGCCCAGGGCAATGCCGGCTCACAACCATGTTGGGGTAGGAGCCACCGGCTATGAAAGTCGCTCACGGGCCTTTTCATGTTCGGACATGGGTCCGTATTAAGAACTCGGCGGGAATCGACGTGAACCCGTTCAAATGTCTGCCGAACGTGCGGCAATTTCAGTAGCGGCTCGGAAGGAATCCGGCCGGAGAAACGAGTCTGGTTTAATCGGAATGTCAGCCCGAGGCGAAGTCAGGCTATGGCCATTTTGAGATGATTCCCTAGGCTCAGGCCCAACTCGTAGGGGCGGTATTGTTGTTCCTTCGGCACCGGGTCACGGGAGAGACGAGGCTGCGAAGCGGGTCTCATTGTTTTATTATTATTTAAGAAGTGTTATCATTACCATTTGTTAATTTATAGATACATTTGGGTGAATTCTTTATTATCGTTTATTCACTTCTTCTTGTGATTTATTCATTTAATATTGTTATTATTAGGTTTATTATTATTTTTGTTCATTTATATTATCATTCGTTTGCTTGGCGTTTTTTTTAGTTAAGTTTGTCATTATTATTTATCCTGGGTTATCATTTATTTATCTATTTATCGTTGTTATTGTTTCTTTTAAACTTATTATCATTATTACTTATTTCTTTATCATTCTTATTTATTTATCCACCTTATTGGGTTTATTATCATTTATTATTTTATTTAACATTATTGTTTTCTATTATTTCTCTATTTTCTTTTGAGTTTGTTGCTACTATCGTTATTTAAGCTCTGTGTCATTATTTGTTTATTTATTATGTTTTCTTTTAGCTTATTATCCTTATTAATATCATTATTTTTTTTGGGTGTGCCGCTGAGGATTGGTGGGGTGTACCGCTGAGGGTTGGGAGTGTACCGCTGAGGGCCAATGGGGGTGTACCGCTGAGGGCCAAAGGGGCGTACCGCTGGGGGTTGGGAGTGTACCGCTGAGGGCCAAAGGGGGCGTACCGCTGGGGGTTGGGAGTGTACCGCTGAGGGCCAAAGGGGGCGTATCGCTGGGGTCAAAAGGGTGTACCGTTGAAGGCCAATGGGGGTGTGCCGCTGAGGGCAGTAGGAGTGTACCGCTGAGGGGTCTAAGGGGTGTGCCGTTGAAAGCTGGGAAAAGTGTGCCGGCGAAAGGCTGTTGGAGGGAAGAGGTAGTGTGCCGGAGAGGAGGCTTCGAAGCGTGCCGTTGACGGCTGGGAGGAGTGTGCCGGCGAAGGAGTTGGATGAGCATGCCACTGAAAGATGATTAGAGTGCATCGTCGAAGGACCAATCAGGGCGTAGTGGTGGAGGTTCAGTCGGTCTTCAATTATTTGTTTTAAGGCTTTTCTTTTCTTCTTAATTTGATTTTTTTTTACGTAGTTTTATATAAACTTCTCCTTGGTTTTGTTCTGTTCAGCCTCTTTGCCATAAGTCGGAAGTTCGGTCGGCCGAGCTGTCAATCGGTCCAGCTCTTGTCGTGGTGCCGGCAGTGGCTTGATCAGTTGGAAGGTTTCATCATTAATTATTTTGCTCGTTTATTGCTTCCTTTTACGTCCTTTAATATTTTGTTATTTTCTCACAAGAATTCGACAGCATCTCCCCTTGACCCGGGGCGTAAGGGAGATAAAGGGAACGCGCCCACATGGAGTGGGGGAACCCGACAACTGGAGGTGGGCGCCCGGAGGCAGCAACACCTTTATAAAACCTCAGAAAACACGAAGGCAAACAACGGGCTAGGGCTTGACCAAGAGGTGTGCCGCTGGGGGCCTAGATGGTGTGCCGGCCAAGGGCCATTGGGTGTGCCGCTGAGGGTCAAAAAGGGTGTACCGCTGAGGGCCAATGGAAGTGTGCGTACCGCTGGGGGTCAAAAGGGTATACCGCTGAGGGCCAATGGAAGTGTGCTGCTGAGGGCCAATGGAGTGTGCCGCTGAGGGCCGAGAAAAGTGTACCGGGGATGTTGATTGGCTAGGCCGAAGGAAATCTTGGCAGGAGGAGGGAGAGAGGCTCAAGGGGTGTTGGGCCTAGGTGTCCAAGGAGAGACGGAAGGGCGTCTCCCCTCAGGCAAATGGGAAGATGCGACAGCGGGGAGGTGAAGGGGCAGCAGGCCCTCTTCCTTCTCTTCCTCTCTTCCCTCTTCTTCTCTTCTCCTTCTTCCCCTCCTTTCCTTTTCCCTTCTTCTCTTTGCGTGGACGGCGGAGGATGGAACGGCAAAGGGGTGGGGCAGCCTCCCCTCCTCCTCTTCTCCTCTTCTTCACTTCTTCTTCTTCCCTTCGCACGGACGGTGGCGGACGGAGTAGCGAGGGGGAGCCTCCCCTCCTCTTCTTCTTCTCTTCTTCTCTTCCTCTTCTTCTCTTCACGCGGACGGCGATGGACGGAGTAGCCGGGGGGGAGCCTCCCCTCCTCTTCTTCTTTTCTTCTTCTCTTCTTCTTCTTCTCTTCTCCTCTTCTCTTCTCTCTGGGTGTGGGTGTATCTATTGCCCTCTTCTGTCTCTCCGTCCCCGTTTGCAGCGACGAAGAGGGGTCTTATACCCCCGCCACAGCGAGCGTCCAAAGGTCGGAACGATGCGACGGGTATTGAATGGGGGTTGACCCCATTGTCCTGGGTGGCAGGGGGATAGGCAGCGTGGCCCTCTCCCCAGGCGACACCTCGGACGGCCCACTGCGCGCCAAGGATCCGTAGGGCATGGGCTCCGTTGAAGATGCTTCACGCTGTGCCGCTGGCGGGCTGAACAAGCGTGCCGCGGGGGAGCCAAAAGGGCGTACCGCTGGGGGCCCGAATGGGCGTGCCGCTGAAAGCCCATGGGGGCGTGCCGCTGAGGCCAGGGGCTGTGCCGCTGAGGGGCCAAACGGGCGTGCCGCTGAAGGCTTTGTGGGTGTGTCGCTGAATGGCCTGAAGGGTGTGCCGCTGAACACCCTGGGGGCCGTGCCGCTGAAGCCCAGGCTGGGCGTGGTGCTGAAGGCCCAAAGGGCGTGCCGCTGAAGGCCAAAGGGCGTGCCACTGAAGGCCAAAGGGCTGTGCCGCTGAACACCCAGGGGGTGTGCCGCTGAAGCCCCTCCTGGGGTGTGCCGCTGAGGCTTGACTTGGGCCCGTTTTAAGCATGCGTTATGATTCGTTTGATTTTCTTCGGGGGCCGCGGATTGTGAGCTTCTCGAGGGTTGGTTTCTCTTTGCTGTCGTGGCTCCGGGGACGGCTCCACGGTAGTGTGCATATGTGGGGGCGTCTGGATGACCAATCTCTCCGGGGGTTCTTCACTCGGCGCCGTTGTTGATGCTGGGCCGAGCAGGGTGTTTGGTGTGCAATTTTTTGGTGTCCACAAATGCCCCCCACCCACGGGTAGCACAGGCGAAGGATGAGCCGGGCGGTGTCCGTGGGTGTACTTGTCTCTTTTCTCTTCGTCGATGCCGACGGGGTGTCAGAAGCCGACTTGACATGTTGGTCTCTTCTTCTCTTCGCTTGTGCTGACAGTGCGTCAGGAGCTGCCTTAGCATGTTGGTCTCTTCTTCTCTTTTTCATCATCACCGACAGGGCGTCGGGAGCCGCCATGGTCTGTTTGTCTTTTCTTCTCTTTGTCCGTGCCGGCAAGGTGCCGAGAACTGACCCGGTTTGTTGGTCTCTTGGTCTCTTCGTCAGTGCTGACAGGGTGTTAGGAGCTGGCCTGGTCTGTTGTCTCTTTGTCTCTTCGCCAGTGCCGACAGGGTGTCGGGAGCTGGCCTGGTCTGTTGTCTCTTTGTCTCTTCACCAGTGCCGACAGGGTGTCGGGAGCTGGCCTGGTCTGTTGTTCTCTTGGTCTCTTCGCCAGCGCCGACAGGGCGTCGGGAGCTGGCCTGGTCTATTGTTCTCTTTGTCTCTTCGCCAGCGCCGACAGGGTGTCGGGAGCTGCCTGGTCTGTTGTCTCTTTGTCTCTTCGCCAATGCCGACAGGGCGTCGGGAGCTGGCCTGGTCTGTTGTTCTCTTGGTCTCTTCGCCAGTGCCGACAGGGCGTCGGGAGCTGGCCTGGTCTGTTGTTCTCTTTGTCTCTTCACCAGTGCCGACAGGGTGTCGGGAACTGGCCTGGTCTGTTGTCTCTTTGTCTCTTCGCCAGTGCCGACAGGGTGTCGGGAGCTGGCCTGATCTATTGTTCTCTTTGTCTCTTCGCCAGTACCGACAGGGTGTCGGGAGCTGGCCTGGTCTGTTGTCTCTTTGTCTCTTCGCCAGTGCCGACAGGGCGTCGGGAGCTAGCCTGGTCTGCTGTTCTCTTGGTCTCTTTCTCTTTCTTTTATTCTCTCTCTTCTCTTCTTTTCTTCTTTTCCTTCTCTTCTCCTTTTGTCATCTCTCTTTTTTTTTGTTCTTTTGTTGTTGTTTTGTCTGTCTTCTTTTTTCTTCTTCTTCTTCTCTTTTTTTTCTTCTCTTTTTTTTGAACAACTCCGGGTGGCTGCTGGCGTGGATGCCAATGATATAAGAGCTGTCGGCGCGGCGGCCGATGATTGAAAGCTATTGGCGTGGGAGCCAACAAGTGAAAGCTGTCGACCCGAAGGTCGATGACTGAAAGCTGTCGGCTCAGGGGCCGATGATTGAAAGCTGTTGGCATGGGAGCCAATAATTGAAAAGTTGTCGACCCGAAGGTCGATGATTGAAAAGCTGTTGGCATGGGAGCCAATAATTAGAAAGCTGTTGGCATGGGAGCCAATAATTGAAAAGCTGTCGACTCGAAGGTCGATGACTGAAAGCTGTCGGCTCAGGGGCCGATGATTGAAAGCTGTTGGCATGGGAGCCAATAATTGAAAAGCTGTCGACCCGAAGGTCGATGATTGAAAAGCTGTTGGCATGGGAGCCAATAATTAGAAAGCTGTTGGCATGGGAGCCAATAATTGGAAAGCTGTCGACCTGAAGGCCGATGAGGGAGGCCAAAATAGCCGTGGCTGGAAGCAGGCTGCGGGAGCCGAAGTTGGGAGATTAATGGGCCGCGAGGGCAAGAGGTAGGCTAAGGTGGCCGATATTGGGCTCTACGAGCCGGAGCTGGGAAAGTAGGCTGCAATAGCCAAAGTTGAGTTTATTGCATACACACATTCTTGTTATTTTATTATTTTCATTATTGTTATTTTTTTTATGTTGTTTGTTTGTTTTTTTTGTTATATATTTTGTTGTTGTTGTTGTTTTTTTAATATATATTTATCATCATTTTTTTCTTTTTTCTTTTTTTTTAATCATGCAAGCATTCATTAGCAGGCATAACATAAATATAAGTAAGGCAGCTCCCTCTATAGGGGATAGGATAGGGACATTGCCCGTAATTCGTAGACACGGCGCGGGCCACAGGGCACAACTGAGGGGTGGTGCACCCGTCAAGAGGATATCGCATGTCTTGCATGCATAGCCTAAATTCACGCATTTCACCCGAGGCAATTCTCTGTGGCGTGGCAGTGCAAATGTGTGAACAAAGGGCCCTAACCATAGGGATATGCAGGTTTTCCTGGTGACACTCGAGGATCACTCTAGCGCCTACACATTAGTTCCAGGTTTTTGACTTTCGGTAGCTTCACACAGCCCCCATATGTTTATTTTTTAGCGGATTTCACCGTTCGGCGTGAGTCTCCTCATGTGTCTCAATGGAGATTCCCGACTACTAGGATTCATCCTTATTATAATTCGCTTCACCGTTTCGTGCGAGTCTCCTCATGTGTCTCAATGGGGATTCCCGACTACTCGGATTCACGTTTCTCTCTCTCTTCCCTTTTTTTTTCTCTCTTTTTTTTTCTCTTCTTCTTTTTTTTTCAATAGTGGGGGTAGGCAGCTTTTTCCTCACGATTACCTTTCACGCGAGTGCAGGAATTCAAGTCTCCGTAGAGTGCTAAAAGAAATTCGGGCAATCCCTATAGTTGAAGGCTTTTGGACACATTAAGTGCGAAGTGTGGGAGCGTTGCCCCGGGTTTATTTTGTGAGCTGGGCTTAGCGATTCAGCCATGACTCTTCCCCTTGACGTGTGCACCTGCCATAATTAGGTTCCCTTCGAGCGTGCGCCGCGACGTGCGTGCATCCAGAATTAGGGCGATATTATTTAGCAAGGAAACACGGTCCTAGAAAATTCCAAGGAGGTGTATTATTCTATATTAAGCAACCATGCAAGCAGGGCAATCATGCATTCTGTTTTTCTTTTTGTTTCAATTTTCTTCCTTTTTTGTTTTGTTTTGTTTTGTTTTTTTGGTGGTGTTGTTGTCTTGTTGTTTTATGTTTTTTTTGTTATTTGTTATTTTTTTTTGCGTATGTGTTTGTTTGTTTGTTTATTTTTCTGTGTGTTTTTGTTTGCTTTTTTTTCATAAGAAAATATTATTGTTATGTATAAGTGTAGTGGTAGTAAAGATATTAGGGAGGCAGACCGCAAAAGGGCTGAAAGGATATTAGGGAAGCGGGTTATAGAACCTAAAGTTGATATTGGAAGTAGGCCACAACAGCCAAAAGTCGAGAAGAGCGGGTTGCGAGAGCTAAATTATGGGAAGCATGTTGCAGGAGCCGAAGTTACGGGAAGCGGGCCGTGAAGGCCGAATACTGGGAAGCAGGCCATGAAGGCCGAATTCTGGGAAGCAGGCTGCAAGAGCCAAGGATATTGGGAAGCAGGCTGTAAGAGCCAAAATTATGGGAAGCGGGCCGTGAAGGCCAAATTCTGGGAAGCAGGCCATGAAGGCCGAGTTCTGGGAAGCAGGCTGCAAGAGCCGAGGGATGTTAGAAGTCGGCTGCGAAGCCAAAAGATATCGGAGAGCGTAGTGGGACGGGTGGATTAATCCTGCTAGTGGGCCCCGGCCGAAATGGCCCTGCAGAGGGGCGTTGGGTAGTGGGATGTGAGAGTCGAAGAGAAGGGTCTCTTTTGTTCTCTGGTCGGGGGAGAGTCCGGACCAAAGCGAAAGGTTTATTCTCTTGACTGGGCAGCTGTCGGCTGGGGTGCCAATGATGAGATAGCTGTCGGCTAGGAGCCAATGATGAGGCAACTGTCGGCTCAGAGGCCAATGATGAGATAGCTGTCGACCCGAAGGCCGATAATGAGGTAGCTGTCGGCTAGGAGCCGATGATTAGGGTTGGTCGGTTTAACGCCCCGTTGGCGGAAAGTCTAGTCGGTTCAACGCCCGGTCGGCGGAAGGTCTAGTCGGTTTAACGCCCCGCCGGCAGAAGGTCTAGTCGGTTTAACGCCCCGCCGGCGGAAGGTCTAGTCGGGTTCTATTTGTTGGATGGCTGGAGGTCGGAGGTAGAAGTTCGCCTCGTGACCCTTCTTTCTCTTCTTCTCTTCCTCCTTTGTGTGGGGAGGCGGGTTCAAGGACCGCGTCTGCCCCGTGACGGTTCTTTCTCTTCTTCTCTTCTTCTTTTGTGGGGAGGCAGGTGCTGAGACCATGTTCGCCTCATGTCTCTTCTTTCTCTTCTTCTTTTCCTCTTCTTCTTGTGTAGAGAGGCAGGTGCAGAGACCATGTTTGCCTCATGATTGCCCTTTCTCTTCTTCTCTTCCATTCTTCTTTTTTTTTTATGGGGAGGCAGGTGCAGGGACCATGTTCGCCTCGTGTCTCTCCTTTTTTTTTCTTCTATTCTTCTTCTTTTTTTTGTAGAGAGGCAGGTACAAGGACCACGTTCGCCTCGTGTCCCCCTTTTTTTTTCTTCTATTCTTTTTTTGTAAAGAGGCAGGTGCAAGGACCATGTTCGCCTCGTGTCTCTTTTTTTTCCTCTTCTTCTTTCCTTCTTCTTTCCTTTTTGTAGAGAGGCAGGTGCAAGGACCATGTTCGCCCCATGATTGTTCTTTTCTTTTTTTTCTTCCTCTTTTATTGAGGGAGGCAGGTACGAAGACCATGTTTGCCTCATATCTTTTTTTTTCTTCTCTTCTTCTTTTGCAGGGAGGCAGGTATGAAGACCATGTTTGCCTCGTGTCTCTTTTTTTCTTCTCTTTTTTTGCGTGATGAGGTGGACCCGAGGACCACATCTACCTCATGTCCATTCTTTTGATTCTACTCTTCCTTCTTTTCTTGTGTGAAGAGGCGGCTCGAAGACCACGTCTGCCTCATGTGCCTCTTCTTTCCTTTTCTTCTGTTCTTTTGTTTGGTGAGGCGGGCTCGAGGGCCACGTCTGTCTCATGTGTCTTTTCTTCTTCTTCTTTTGTGTGATGAGGCGGGCTCAAGGGCCACGTCTGCCTCATGTCTCTTCTTTTTTCTTCTTTTGTGGAGAGGCCGGTGCAAGGACCATGTGTGCCTCATGTCTCTTTTTCTTCTCTTCTTTCTGTGTGATAAGGCGGGCTCGAGGACCACGTCTGTCTCATGCGTGCCTTTTTCTTTATTCTGCTCTTCTTTTCTCACTAGTGCTTCCATGTTGGAGTGTATTTCTCTTAATGTGCCCCCAGGTTGGGGTGTAGCTTCACTTGGTATGCATCCCCCCTCGAGGGGTGTGTTTTGCCTCTTTGCTTCTGTGCCCCCAGGCGGGGTGTATATTTCTTGGCTTCTATGTCCCAAGACCAGGGTGTGTTATTATTATTATTTTCTTTTAATGCCCCCTAGGCGGGGTGTAGCTCTCTTCAGATGCCCCCAAGTCGGGGGATGTTTCTTCTTCAGATACCCCTAAGCCAGGGTGGACTTCTCTTCATATGCCCCTGGGTCGGGGCGTGCTCTATATAGCTTCTAGGCCCTCGAAGCGAGGTATGTTTCTTCTTCATAGGCCCCTGGTACGGGGTGTAGCTCTCTTCAAATGTCCCCCTACGCCGGGGTGTACTTTTCACGGCTTCTATGCCCCCAGGCGGGGTATGTTTCTTCTTCATATGCCCCTAAGCCAGGGTGGACTTCTCTTCATATGCCCCAGAGCCGGGACGTGTTCTTCATAGCTTCTAGGCCCTCAAGGTGAGGTATGCTTCTTCTTCATATGCCCCTGGTACGGGGGTGTATCTTTTGCTTCTTATGCCCCCCTGAGGCCGGGGTGTATCTCTTTACAGCTTCTGTGCCCCGGAAGCAGGGTATGTTGTTTCTTCAAATGCCGCTTGGGCGGAGTATATCTTTCTTCTTATGCTCCCAGATCGGGATGCATGTCTCTTCGTTTCTGTGCCCCGGATCAGGGTAGATGCTTCTGTTTCTTATGCGCCAGGGGCGTAGCGTATTTTTTGTGCCCCCTGAGCGGGGTGGATGCTCTGCATGTGTCCCCGGGTCGGGGTGTAGCTTTGTCTCCCATGGGGGGGGGTGTGTTGTTTCTTCAAAAGCCCCCGGACCAGGGTGTATTCGTCTCTTTCTTATACTCCCGAGGCGGGAGGAGTTCTCTTCATGTGCCCCCGTGGCGGGATGTGCTTCTTTCTTCAAGTGTCCCCGGGCCGGGGTGAATTCTTTTCTTCTTATGCCCCCCCATGGCGGGGTATGTCTTTTACTTCAGGTGCCCCCATATCGAGGTGTATTTCCCCTTCAAATGCCCCTAAGCCGGGGTGCAGTTCTATTTCTTCTTACGTCCCCAGGTCGGGGCGGATTCACTTCTTCAAATGCCCCGAAGCCGGGGTGTAGCTTTTGCTTTGTGTGCCCCTCAGCTAGGGCGGATTCTCTTCATGTGCCCCTGGTAATGGGGTGTATTTCTGCTGTTCTTTTTTTTTTGCCTCCTATGCCCCCATAGCAGGGTATATATCTTCTTCTCATCCCCCATGGCGGGGTATGTGCATGCTCTCTTCGGAAGTGGCGGCCGTGCTCGGCCTCATTGCTATAAAGCATTCCCCACAGCGAGCAACCATTCACCAAGCTACAATTGTGGCTCCCTGGGTCTTTTAACAACCACTCGGGGGCCGTTTTGTGCTGGATCGAGGCAACAGAAAGGAGGAACGAGCGAGGTCATTGCACCGCGGACTCGGGACCTCCTAGAGTCGGGCGGGATGTCGGGTTTCTTCTTGCTCTTTCAATCGACGATGCTGGCCAACTTTTCTTCCTTTCTTCTTTATTTCTCCCCTTTTTGTATGATTGACCAGGGTGGAGGTGCAGGAGAGCGCTCACCCCCTCAAGGAGGGGATGAGTGGTTCGCTCCACCGCACCAACCCCACAGTGGTAATCTTTGTTCAGCACGGGTCTCGACGGACGTGACCGTACAACCCTCTCTTGCCAATTCTTTCTCTTCTTTTTTTTGCTTCTTTATTTTCTCTTTTTTTTTTCTTTTCTTCTCTTCTTCTTTTCTTCTTTCCTTCTTTTCTTCTTTTCTTCTCTTTCTTCTTGAGGGAAAAAGGGGGGCTTGATTTCCCCTCCCTTCTCTTCTCTTTCTCTTCTCCCTTTTTTATAACAGCCCCCATGATTCCTGGAAGCTGCATATGCTTCGAAGCAGCGTCCTCGAGGCCGCGAAGGTAGCTACATCGAGTCTGGATTTTCTCCCCATAGGGCTGGCGAACACAGCACCTGCAATTCATCAAAGCAGGCAAACATCGTTTATTAGGGGGCCATGAGGCCCTGAATCCCAGCGAAGAGATGAAGGGTAGTTTCCGTCCCACCGGGCGTGCCAGAATTGTGGACGCACTTTTCGTTTAACAGTTGTTATGTTCGTTCGTCGGTTTATTAAGTGCGTGGGCGTGCCAGTCACCGGAGTGACAATTTATTCGGGCTCCGAAGAGCCCATGGTGCGCTCGATCTGACTTCGTCAGTCGATTGTGTGGTTCGTGTCGGGACCAAAACCCGCCGCGCCATAAAGGTCACGGCGTCATTTACATCCCCCATATGAGGGAACACTCTTGATTAATCGCCAAGATTCAGGGCCTCATGGCCAAGAAATTAATTGCATGAAAGGTCTATTACGCGGCATTGAAATCCTCACACGAGGGCGAGAAGAAAACCATTCGCGGTCATGTCGGTCATGTGTTGACCATTTAATGTTCGGACGAATGTCCGGCTCGATAAAATCGCAGTTGTCGCGGGAAAACTGGAGCGTATGTATGCCAGTATATGGCAATTTATTGTTCAGAAGAACGGAAAATGTTCGGCTAAACCTCGGCTGGAGCGGTCAAAAACCGGTAAATCTGTTGGCCCGGTGCAAGAGCAAGCTGCGACCATACTGCGGTGGGCCCCCCGCGGTCGAAACAAGACTTGTATGAGCGTCATTGATATTTCCGGTGCCAAGGGGGCGACGAGGGAATATCCCTTGAATCGGCTGAAAAGCCCTATGTCCGGAGAAGCGGGCGTTCTAAACGTGTCGGTCATTCAGGAGACCGTTTAATGTTCGGACGGGTGTCCGACATTGGGAATATCGTAATCGTCGCGGAAAGACCGAGAATGTATGTGTGCCGGGACACGGCAAGTTTTATTATTCCGAGACACTGAAAATGTTCGATTGAATCTCGGCTATTATATCTGGAAACCCGTGAATCTATTGGCCCGGTGCGAGATCGAGTCGGGACCATGCCGGGGGCGCCTCCCGTGATCCAAACGGGGCTCGCGTGGGCAGCGTTAATATTTCTGGTGTCGGAGGGCAACGGGGAAAAGTCCCAGGACTAGGCTTCGGAATTGAAAACGTGTTCGAGAGGAACAGGCTGTAGACCGGAGATATGAGCCAGACGATGACCATGATCGGGACGGGCCCGAGGTCTAAATATGGCCCACGGAGGTCTTATTGATATTCCCATGGGAGGAGTCCAGGGGTGGCGAGAGCCGTCTCGTTCTATTCCGATTCTGTCGCTCACTTGCGGACCTTTCCATGTTCGGGCAAGGGCCCGTATTGAGAGCGTGACGGGGGTGGACGCGACCCCGTACCAATGTATGCCGAGTTTACGGCAATTTCAATGAAAGAGCGGGAGCAAATCCCGATAGGAACGGGTCGGAATTGGTGAGCTATTGGCCCAGGGCAATGCCGGCTCACAACCATGTTGGGGTAGGAGCCACCGGCTATGAAAGTCGCTCACGGGCCTTTTCATGTTCGGACATGGGTCCGTATTAAGAACTCGGCGGGAATCGACGTGAACCCGTTCAAATGTCTGCCGAACGTGCGGCAATTTCAGTAGCGGCTCGGAAGGAATCCGGCCGGAGAAACGAGTCTAGTTTAATCGGAATGTCAGCCCGAGGCGAAGTCAGGCTATGGCCATTTTGAGATGATTCCCTAGGCTCAGGCCCAACTCGTAGGGGCGGTATTGTTGTTCCTTCGGCACCGGGTCACGGGAGAGACGAGGCTGCGAAGCGGGTCTCATTGTTTTATTATTATCTAAGAAGTGTTATCATTACCATTTGTTAATTTATAGATACATTTGGGTGAATTCTTTATTATCGTTTATTCACTTCTTCTTGTGATTTATTCATTTAATATTGTTATTATTAGGTTTATTATTATTTTTGTTCATTTATATTATCATTCGTTTGCTTGGCATTTTTTTTAGTTAAGTTTGTCATTATTATTTATCCTGGGTTATCATTTATTTATCTATTTATCGTTGTTATTGTTTCTTTTAAACTTATTATCATTATTACTTATTTCTTTATCATTCTTATTTATTTATCCACCTTATTGGGTTTATTATCATTTATTATTTTATTTAACATTATTGTTTTCTATTATTTCTCTATTTTCTTTTGAGTTTGTTGCTACTATCGTTATTTAAGCTCTGTGTCATTATTTGTTTATTTATTATGTTTTCTTTTAGCTTATTATCCTTATTAATATCATTATTTTTTTTGGGTGTGCCGCTGAGGATTGGTGGGGTGTACCACTGAGGGTTGGGAGTGTACCGCTGAGGGCCAATGGGGGTGTACCGCTGAGGGCCAAAGGGGCGTACCGCTGGGGGTTGGGAGTGTACCGCTGAGGGCCAAAGGGGGCGTACCGCTGGGGGTTGGGAGTGTACCGCTGAGGGCCAAAGGGGGCGTACCGCTGGGGTCAAAAGGGTGTACCGTTGAAGGCCAATGGGGGTGTGCCGCTGAGGGCAGTAGGAGTGTACCGCTGAGGGGTCTAAGGGGTGTGCCGCTGAAAGCTGGGAAAAGTGTGCCGGTGAAAGGCTGTTGGAGGGAAGAGGTAGTGTGCCGGAGAGGAGGCTTCGAAGCGTGCCGTTGACGGCTGGGAGGAGTGTGCCGGCGAAGGAGTTGGATGAGCATGCCACTGAAAGATGATTAGAGTGCATCGTTGAAGGACCAATCAGGGCGTAGTCGTGGAGGTTCAGTCGGTCTTCAATTATTTGTTTTAAGGCTTTTCTTTTCTTCTTAATTTGATTTTTTTTTTACGCAGTTTTATATAAACTTCTCCTTGGTTTTGTTCTGTTCGGCCTCTTTGCCATAAGTCGGAAGTTCGGTCGGCCGAGCTGTCAATCGGTCCAGCTCTTATCGTGGTGCCGGCAGTGGCTTGATTAGTTGGAAGGTTTCATCATTAATTATTTTGCTCGTTTATTGCTTCCTTTTACGTCCTTTAATATTTTGTTATTTTCTCACAAGAATTCGGCAGCATCTCCCCTTGACCCGGGGCGTAAGGGAGATAAAGGGAACGCGCCCACATGGAGTGACGGAACTCGACAACTGGAGGTGGGCGCCCGGAGGCAGCAACACCTTTATAAAACCTCGGAAAACACGAAGGCAAACAACGGGCTAGGGCTTGGCCAAGAGGTATGCCGCTGGGGGCCTAGATGGTGTGCCGGCCAAGGGCCATTGGGTGTGCCGCTGAGGGTCAAAAAGGGTGTACCGCTGAGGGCCAATGGAAGTGTGCGTACCGCTGGGGGTCAAAAGGGTATACCGCTGAGGGCCAATGGAAGTGTGCCGCTGAGGGCCAATGGAGTGTGCCGCTGAGGGCCGAGAAAAGTGTACCGGGGATGTTGATTGGCTAGGCCGAAGGAAATCTTGGCAGGAGGAGGGAGAGAGGCTCAAGGGGTGTTGGGCCTAGGTGTCCAAGGAGAGACGGAAGGGCGTCTCCCCTCAGGCAAATGGGAAGATGCGGCAGCGGGGAGGTGAAGGGGTAGCTGGCCCTCTTCCCTCTCTTCCTCTCTTCCCTCTTCTTCTCTTCTCCTTCTTCCCCTCCTTTCCTTTTCCCTTCTTCTCTTTGCGTGGACGGCGGAGGATGGAACGGCAAAGGGGGGGGGGCACCCTCCCCTCCTCCTCTTCTCCTCTTCTTCACTTCTTCTTCTTCCCTTCGCACGGACGGCGGCGGACGGAGTAGCGAGGGGGAGCCTCCCCTCCTCTTCTTCTTCTCTTCTTCTCTTCCTCTTCTTCTCTTCACGCGGACGGCGATGGACGGAGTAGCCGGGGGGGAGCCTCCCCTCCTCTTCTTCTTTTCTTCTTCTTCTTCTTCTCTTCTCCTCTTCTCTTCTCTCTAGGTGTGGGTGTATCTGTTGCCCTCTTCTGTCTCTCCGTCCCCGTTTGCAGCGACGAAGAGGGGTCTTATACCCCCGCCACGGCGAGCGTCCAAAGGCCGGAATGATTCGACGGGTATTGAATGGGGGTTGACCCCATTGTCCTGGGTGGCAGGGGGATAGGCAGCGTGGCCCTCTCCCCAGGCGACACCTCGGACGGCCCACTGCGCACCAAGGATCCGTAGGGCATGGGCTCCGTTGAAGATGCTTCACTCTGTGCCGCTGGCGGGCTGAACAAGCGTGCCGCGGGGGAGCCAAAAGGGCGTACCGCTGGGGGCCCGAATGGGCGTGCCGCTGAGGCCAGGGGCTGTGCCGCTGAGGGGCCAAACGGGCGTGCCGCTGAAGGCTTTGTGGGCGTGCCGCTGAATGGCCTGAAGGGTGTGCCGCTGAACACCCTGGGGGCCGTGCCGCTGAAGCCCAGGCTGGGCGTGGTGCTGAAGGCCCAAAGGGCATGCCGCTGAAGGCCCAAAGGGCGTGCCGCTGAAGGTCAAAGGGCGTGCCGCTGAAGGCCAAAGGGCTGTGCGACTGAACACCTAGGGGGTGTGCCGTTGAAGCCCCTCCTGGGGTGTGCCGCTGAGGCTTGACTTGGGCCCGTTTTGAGCACGCGTTATGATTCATTTGATTTTCTTCGGGGGCCGCGGATTGTGAGCTTCCCGGGGGTTGGTTTCTCTTTGCTGTCGTGGCTCCGGGGATGGCTCCACGGTAGTGTGCATTTGTGGGGGCGTCTGGATGACCAATCTCTCCGGGGTTCTTCACTCGGCGCCGTTGTTGATGCTGGGCCGAGCAGGGTGTTTGGTGTGCAATTTTTTGGTGTCCACACTAGCCTGAGCGGCTTCAGAGAGAATAAAGTACTCAATTTGGAGTGGAATATCTCATGTCAACTCAATCAAGAGCGAGTGACCTTCATTATTGCCATAATATGAAGATTTTCAGCATGAAGCTCAAATTCCTATATGATGCATGCTGGGCTAAAAGAAAAATTAAAACAAACTAAAGATAGAAAATAATCAAGGATAATATTGTTAAGCCATCTAGATTTGGTCAAGAATCCAAATCTCTGAGCTGACACTAAGCCGAAGCCCGTTTGTCCGCGCATCAACCCAGAAAGTGGAACCATCGTCCCAGACGTTTAATGACTCAACGACCTATCCGTGTGATCAAGATTCTCCTGGAATTATCACTGTTTTTGATGAAGGGGAACTCAAATTCCAGGTTCATCAGAACCACAAGGTCCTTGATATGCTATAATATCGTAAAATACCATATAGTAACAATGCTTACATGAAGGAAATAGAAGAGTGGGATGATGTTATTCCCATGAGTCACCCCTGCGTCTCGAAACCTGCACTCTTCTGCACTTGAAAAGTTCATTAGTTCTCTCAATTCAAAGCATGATATGATCATAAGTGCATAATCATAAGTAATCCCAATCAAAATATAGCACTTAAGTTCATTAAAACATAGGGAGGAACAAAATATGTAAACCCATAAAATAACGACTGGAGTTCATGGCGTCAAAAGAATAAAAGACGACCGACATGAGGGCGTTTAAAATATAAAAGACGTCTACCATCAAGGCGTTAATTCTTTTGGGATCTCAAGAAAGTGACGACCCGAACGTAGGCGTTAAATAAAACACGACTTTAGACAAGTCATCATTTCAACAAATGACGCCCCGGACACCGGCGTTAATTAACTGCGAATTCCGAACACCACGCTTCCGACTAGGAAACAGAAAGCAAAACCCAGTACTTCTTGTAATCACCTCTGCAGCTTCGAACGGGCATAAGATCCTTCGAACTTCTATAACAAGAAGGAATTTCCCTCGGCAAATCAACCAAATCCTTTGTTCTGTTACTTCTGCTTCTGATTTCACAGGTGTTGCTACACCTGCTTCGGCTTCCTTCTGCAGACAGTCACTGAAATAACCTCAGAAGATGGAGAGAGCTATCAAGCGGCCAAAGATTTCTACTCCTAGGCTCTCAGAAATCAACAGACACCTTAGTAGCAGAATTGCATCGAACCAGGTATGTGAGTTTGAATTATCCTACTGTTCTTTCCCCTTTATCTTCACCACTCCCAACCTTCTTACCCTCTGTACTCTTCTCTTCTTTTCTTTTCCTTTTCCACAGGATTATCCAAATATTCCAGGAGCCAGGAGATATACTAAGAACAAGTGGCTCCCCCTTTTACTATCCAAATTCAGCTCTGACATGAGAATTTTTATATCTAGATGGCACCTCCTAGGCCTAGTTACCCATGCCAAACATTATGACCAAATCCACTTAGATTGGGCAGCTATAGAAGCTCTAGTGGAGATATGGCACCCCTCTACTCACACCTTCCTATTCTCCACCTTTGAAGCTACCATCCTATTGGAAGAGTAAGAGATGATCTTAGGCTTGAAGAAGATGAAGCAAGGAGATGAGGAGAAGATGGCCATCATGCCAAGGCAAATCTCCTCACACGAATTGTTAACAAGCTTGATTCCTAGCCCAAACCTAGTGAACCAAATCAAAGCCACCAGAGGAATCAACCTCCTAAAACTTGCCTCATGGGTCTACAAACGATCCGACCAAGCTAAAGAAGATGAAGAAGTGGAGCGAGTAGCAAAGGCTTTCGTGGTGTGCTTGGCGGGAGCAATCTTATTCCCCTCCACGGAAGACTTCTTGGATGAATCCAAATTAAGCGCAATAATTAGCCTATGGGAAGGAGAGAGAGTGGGACCGGCGATATTAGCCTTCCTATATAGTGGGCTCACTTCGGCAGCAATGGGGAGACCAATCTATGGATGCATGCTTGCACTATCAAGTTGGGTAGATCTCCACTTTAAGTTCGATCCATCAAGGATATTCTCTAAAAGCCCACTTTCCTATATGACCGGCTCACTGGGGATAAGCAATAGAGTGATGAACCAGATACCTCAAATTAAGAAGAGAGCGGAATGGAGAGAACATCTCAAGGTAATGCCAAAGAACCTCTTCTCATGCGCCCCGGGACTACTCAAAATGCAGGAACTCCGCGCACGATTCTCTCCCGGCACGGATCTTCGGCTCGTAGGTGCCACAGAATTTGTGCTATACAACTCTCACCGATGCCTTCCTCAACTTGGGCTCCCACGGCAACTATTTGAGGACCCATCTCATCTTCCTCCTATCAAAACCAGAGACATCGGCAACAATGAAGATGGAGAAGAGTGCACCACCACCCAAGCTCTGTGGAAAATTTGCAAGACTCATCAACCTGTGGAGAACTTGGAAGAAGACAGAGATCAATGGAAATCATATGTAATAGCTTTAAGAAGCTTGAGGCCCAAGGTGGCTCATTAAGTGCATTGTAATCTCCTTCATTAAATAATCAATAATAACATTCAAATTGAGCCAATTACAATGTTTCTGATCAGTTCTTCCAACAATCTGTGATTCTGCTCTGAATAACGACTTAGTTAATACCGTCAATTCCCAAAGTGATGCCTCAATATATGTCGTTTCTTATTAACCGGCTCTCAAAATTGACGCCTTCAGAAATAGGCGTTAACTGAATCACGACTTTGGACAAGGCGTTACCTTGATTTAAATTTCAAAAATTACTCGTTAAAGATCCAAAAATAACGCCTTAGGGTAAGCCACATTTCATGTAAACGACGCCTTCAGACACGTCGTTAATCAAAAATAGTAATCATTATTCCTATCATGTCAATCAAGTCCCATTAAATGCCTCTGACGACGTCTGCCATTCCCCATGCGAAACGAAATAACGCCTCAAAGCACGTCGTTAACAATGGAATAGACGCCCTCTGGTCCAGTCGTCTTTTTAACAAGACACGACTTTGACGGGGTCGTTAATTCTTTTTGACCGTTCAGCTTTGCTTTCCCTCCTTTCTTCTTCCTTCTTCGTCTTGTTTCTTCCTTCTTCTCTTCCTGCAACCCTAACCAAAACCCTTTCTCTCTCTCTCACTCATTCTCTCACCCCCTATCTCTCTCCCCTCTACACCCTAGCCATGGCAGGTGGCGGACCTAAGCAGCAACGGGTGAGCGCCCCCGAGGTCGTGGACTTGGAGGGCGAACACGCCCATGTCGAGGAGGAGGCTCCTCCCGCGGCGGCCGAGGAGGCACCGACGATGGTGACCGGCGACGAGGGAGAACACGGTGATGACGAGGCCGTGGGAGATGAAGAAGATGAAAGTGAAGAAGAGGAAGACGAAGGCAAAGAGGGAGAAGAAGAACAAGGAGGGGAAGAAGGGAGTGAGGAACCGCTGGCCACGGCGGCGGCCATTGCTCGCCCCGGCCAACTCCGGCGGCCACGGCAACCAAGGCCCCAACTCCGGGGAGAGTTGGCAGGACCCAAGCGAAACAAGGTAGGCCTCAACCCCATTTCCATTTTTTTATTTCATTTCTTCCATTTTTTTATCTTTTCCATAGCTCTCGGGGAGAAGAAAACCAGGGACTCAGAAAGAAGACGCCCCCAGGGGTGTCGCGATTTAAGAAGAAGACGCCCGACCCTGGGTCGTAAATTCATTTTATTTTCTGAAAATAATTAGCCTTATGAAACACGCCCTGCAGCATGTCGTGAATTTGAATTACCATGTTTAGCATCATGCTATTATTTTCATGCTTCTCAGTTTTTTCCAATTATTTCTTCAATATTTATGCCTTGATTTATATCTTGCATGCTGTTTTTATTTTATTTTCAAAAAAACCCTGAAAAACAACGCCCCCCATCGGGGCGTCAATTCAATAGATAACGACCATATGGGTGGTCGTCAATTTAAATAATTCCAGAATATATTTCTAGGCCTAAAAACTCATTTAAGAAAAACGTCCCATTCAGAGGCGTTACTTAAGCAAATGACGACCCAGGGACGGGCGTCAATTAAAAAACATTTTGGGAATTTAGAAATTAATTTCAAAACCACGCCACCCACCGGGGCGTTTCTTAGATAAACAACGACCCTGGCTGGGTCGTTAATTCAACAGGCACATAGATTCATCAAAAACCCATTTAGAAATAACGCCACACTCAGGGGCGTTAATCAAGCAAGCCACGACCCAAGGTTGGTCGTTAATTAAATCAAACAGTAAAAATCTCAACCAAGGCAATTAAACGAATTTACACATGAAAATTAAAAAAACTTTCTTTTATGCATGCAGGGGTTGATGAGGACACGCATCTCATGGGTCCAGGTCCGGGCAGCATACCACGGCCTCCCCGAGTTTCAGAGAGCTAGGGTAGATGCCATGGGGTTCGGGGCTTTCCTTAGCATAGAGCCAGTCAGACCCGACCTAGCACTGATCCAGGTTCTGAGAGAGAGATGGGATAGGACGAGCCGGGCATTCTTGATGCCATGGGGTCACATGATCCCTACCCTAGAGGATGTAG
Source organism: Amorphophallus konjac (assembly GCA_022559845.1). Classification (NCBI taxonomy): domain Eukaryota; kingdom Viridiplantae; phylum Streptophyta; class Magnoliopsida; order Alismatales; family Araceae; genus Amorphophallus; species Amorphophallus konjac. The sequence continues at coordinate 177,533,294 of CM040121.1, forward strand.
CTAGGATCACAGGGCTGAGGGTAGACGGGGAGGCTGTGAGTGAGATCACCTATTCTGACTATACCGAGCTTACCCAGAGACTGCTAGGGTTAGAGATGGTCTATGAGACACCTAGCGAGTGCAGGACCGTCTTCCGTACCGACCTCACCACAGCTATGGGATTGGGGGATGCTAGGCAGAGACCCAGGGAGTCTTTAGAGCAGTTTTCGCAGAGGTTGATGGACGGGGCTAGGGCAGCCTATTGCCAGGACCCAGCCGATAGGGAGAGGGCAGACAGAGATCTGAGGAGGTTTCTATTCTTGATGCTCGGGAGGCTATTGCTCGGCACGAAGGGCGACGTCATCAACTGCCGATTCCTAGGGATACTCGAGGACTTGGAGGGAGTCGGCAGATACGCCTGGGGAGCGGCACTGCTGGCGCACATGATGGCCGACCTGTCTACGGGGACAGGACGAGAGACGACTGTCAGTGGCTTCTCACCTTTTCTTCAGGTATGCATTTCTTTGTTTGAATGTTTGAATGTATATGCGTATGAATGTTTTGCTAATATGATGCATGGATGCAGGTTTGGAGCCATCTATACATGCCCATGGGGCGCGTCGACCTACGACCTGGAGGTGAGGGATCTTTCCCTCTGGCGCGACGTTGGCTGCTGGTCGTGTTCGGAGCCCCACTCTCTTACGAGCTGTGGGTGTTACGGAGGGAGTTCCACGACTTCCCTCCTTCACTGGTATGCATAATGTAATTTTTTCTTATTGTGTTTATGTTATAGAATGTGATATGATGGATGATAATGAATGTTTGTTTTGTGGATGCAGGTGCGGTGGAGACCCTATGAGGGGATGACCGACGAGGGCCAGCCGTGGGTCGTAGCGGGCCGACCTCGCTTTGAGCACGAGCTTTGGGTTCATTGCTTGAGCGAGATTGAGCCGTTACGGCTTACGTTGGTGATGAGGACACTCGGCCTCCACCAGGAGTGGATAGAGGTCGGAGAGCCGCGAGGGATTGGAAAGAAGACACGCGGTCGCACCAAGGAGATTGACTGGAGAGTGCGGTTCGCGGACCAGTACGCGAACTGGCAGCGAGGCGGGACCCGAGTCACCTCACAGGCGACCGACAGCTCCGAGTACCTCCGACGCTACTGGGAGGTTTACGCCGGCAGGCCCCAGATGAGGGTCCTAGGGGTATGTATGAATGCACTTATTCTTTAATTAAATGCGAATGCTTATATATATCTATCATGCAACTGATGTGTAATGGATGCAGGATGCACGGGACATAGCAGCGATGGATGCACAGGCCCACCTACACAGCCTGGAGGCACATCTGGCCACCACACGGGCAGATCTTGAGACCTTGGTGAGTGTTTAATTTATTTGTATATGCAAATGAATTTTTTTTGTCCCTGAATTATTGATGATTAGCCACTGAAAATCTTAATAAATGCAGCGTGCCCAGCAGGGAGCAGCAGGGAGAGATACGGGAGAGGCCTCTAGCTCGAGAGGGCCTAGTGCAGAGGCGACTGCACTAGCGGAGCAGCTAGCGGGGGTAGTGGCACGGGCCGAGGCGGTAGAGTGCGACCTTGCCACACGGGTAAAACCAAAACTCAAACCTCATTCAATTATTGATTATTATCATTATGCTGATGAAAACTGTGTTTTGCAGACTGAGGAGCTTCAAGCCGCTCTTACTTGCGTCTGCGAGGGATAGTAGGCGATGGCCGCGCAGGTGAGTTTTACTTCTTTTACAGTCATGTGTTGCTTACTTCATGAATTATTGAATTATTGCATTAAAATGTGGAACTGATGATTTGTTTACCTGTTTGCAGACCACTCAGTTACAGGCGGCACGTACCCAGGCTGCCCTGGCTGGGGCAGAGTTGGCGATCCGTGAGCAGCGGGTCGCGGAGCTAGAGAGGGCTTTGAGGCGGCGTGAGGAGCTGCCTCAGGACGTAGCGGAGCTGCGGGTCGCTCTTGAGCTGGAGCGGAGAGAGCGTACGCGAGAGCGCGAGGAGCGTGCTCGGGAGCGTGAAGAGCACCTGGCAGACCGTGCGTGTCACCACGAGCTACAGCAGTCAGAGCATGCCCGGTACCAGGAGCAGGTGGCAGCGTGCGAGCGTGAGCTGGCTGACTTGAGGACCCAGCTAGCCGTTACCCGGGAGCGGCTACGAGCGTCAGAGGAGCGTCTTCAGCGAGGGCGGGAGCGGGCGCAAGCTGCAGGGTACAGCTTCACCAGCTCTACCTTCGTGGCAGGTTCCTCTCTTCGAGAGAGGAGCGAGGCAGGGGGCCAGGTTCGAGTTCCAACTTCTTCACGGGGGCCCATGCCCCCTCCACCAGTGCCACCTCGGGATGGCGAGGACGAGGTAGAGAGTAGGAGAGAGGAGGGTGGAGGCGAGAGCTGAGAGAGACTTACTTGTACTTCTCCACTCTCACACCTGTACTCAGATATTTATGATGTATATATATGTGAGATCGAAATTTTTGTTACCTGAGCACTTGTGTAGTTGTGTACTTGTGGTTGTGTACTTCGCTTCTTTTCCACGTTCTTTGCTTTTGCTTCACTTTGCCCTGTACTTGCAGCTGTAGTTCACACTTGAACAAACAGGTTAATTCATCTGTTCGACTTGGCCCCTTGCTCATTAAGCAAGGGATGTCTTTACTTTTGACCTTGATGACGGGTCAAGGGGCCAAGCCTTTAATCAAATAAGGTGAATGAAATAACCAATAAAGGGAGATGCATCACACAAGCACACATATGCAACCCATAACAAAAGATGTCCATGTAAAAATGCAAGCACACATCATGAAGGATAAACCACCATTTTTTTTCTTTCATTTTCTTTCCTCTCTTTTTTTTTCATTTATTTTCCAAAAAAGACGCCTTAGACTAGGTCGTTATTTGTGTAGAAGACGCCCTCAGAGACGGTCGTTAATTCTGGTAAAGAGTTTGAATTTTGTTAAAAAGATGACCTATCTAAAGGCGTTATTTGATAAAAGACGACTTCGACTCAGGCGTTAATTACATAAAAGGCGCCTCACTCAGAGGCGTTAATTTTGCTATTTTCAGAATTAGGTTGACAAAGCTACTAGGGCACTGGATCATACATGGTCGTCATTCAGGATTCAGTGACCTTTCTTGATTAATTAAAAGGGGGTCGACGTGCTAGTGGTTAAACTTATACGCAAGATCTCGCACGGTGCAATCTCCTAGGTCAGTCTTGACCATCGTGTTGGTTTATGACTTACCACAAAGAAAGAGATGGAAGAAGATATAAGGAAGCCCATAAGGGATTCTGAAAAGCTCGAGGTAAAACCACCTCCCCCTACCCTATGCCTGTTGGGATTCGGTCTTTGGCATAGGGAAATTTTGTTGCCTTTTGCCTCTTTTATATTGCATGCATACGCCCAAGGTTTTCCTTGCGGGGACTTTGCCCTCTTGACATGCTTTTCTTTTCACGATTTGACTTTCACTTTGGAACTGATTTGCATTGATAAAAAAAAACCTAATTATACTTGGGCTTTTGCGGCATTTTGTTCCCTTTTGGGCCCTGACTTCCAGTTACTAAGGCGGCGGGTAGGCTTAGCGGGTCTACCCAGCGACCTTCCTTCCTCCCTTATGGGCCGAAGAGGAAAAGAATGGGTATTGTCTTCACCTTTAGTTAGGTTTTTGACTATCCATCAGATTTTGCATCGCTTGAGTTCGAGGTTTAAGCGTGTAGTGTGTGTGGGTGTCGACCCCACTTTAGTTAACAAGACTGACGAATGAATACTGAGATTTGACCTTTCAGACCTTGCGTGCTTGTACGCCATGGCAACGATTTTTTTTGGCATTTTGGAGAATTTCTATTTTGTTTGGGATTTTGGAAATTTCTATTTTTTTTTAATTCTGAAAAATTCTATTTTTTTTTTGGATTTTGGATTAGGGGTAGTATTTCTTAAGGTACAGCCCGTTCCAAGGATGAGCTAGCTCTTCTCCTTCAGCATTAATCAATTTATAAGCATTGCTAGGATAAACATCTTTTATAACAAATGGTCCTTCCCAGTTTAGTTGGAGTTTTGAACGGGGGCCGCCAGGTTTTACAAAGATTCTCTTGATTACCATCTCACCGATTTTGAATTTTCTCTCAATTACTTTCTTTTGAAAAAAACGTGAAAGCCTATTTTGATAAACACGCGATGCTCAGCGGCGACCAGACGCTTCTCATCTAGGAGTTCCAACTGGGCAAGGAGTGAATCACGACGCTCATCAATAGAGAATTTCTTGTCCAATTGTACTCGCAGAGAGGGAATGAGAATCTCACAAGGAACTACCGCCTCCATTCCATAAGTAAGGGCGAAAGGGGTTTGCCCAGTGGGGGTACGAATGGAAGTGCGATAGGCCCAGAGAGCTTCGACTAGCTTGTCTGGCGAATCCAAAAATTTATTAGCCTCACACATTTTCTTAACAATTTTGATCAATGTCTTATTAGTTGCCTCTGCTTGGCCATTGCCCTGTGGATAATAGGGAGAAGAATGATGCAATACAATGTTATACCTGTTGCAGAGATCCTTGAGCTCTTGAGAGATGAATTGAGGTCCATTATCGGTGATGATGATACTCGGGATGTCGAATCTTGTGATGATGTTCTTCATTATGAATTTGCAGACGGTTGATGCTTTGATCTCCATAAATGCTTCCGCTTCCGCCCACTTGGTGAAGTACTCCGTTGCCGTGAGGATGAATGATTTTTGCTTCGTGAGGAGGTTCGAGTCACCAAGAGGTCCAATGATATCGAAAGCCCACATGGAGAAAGGCCATGGGGAGGGCATAGGATGGAGTGAAGAAGCAGGAGAATGAATCTTGTCGGCGTGCAGTTGGCACTTAACACACCTTCGAACATAGATGGAACAATCCTCTTCTAGAGTTGGCCAATAGAAGCCTAGCCTAAGGATCTTCTTAGCTAGCATCTGGCTGTTCACATGACCACCACACACTCCTGAATGCGCCTCTTCTACGACCTTCCAGGATTCATCATCATCGAGGCATCTTAATAAAACACCCGTGAGCCCTCTTCTATAGAGCACACCTCCAACCAAAACATACCGTTGAGCCACTCTTCTGATTGCTTTCCTTTCTTCCACAGTGGCTTCTTCAGGATAGGATTGATCATTGCAATATCTGGAAATCTCAAAACACCAAGGTTTCTCCTCATCGGCCAATTCTTCTTCCCAATCTAACAACATGACCTCCTTGCCTTTAAGAGCTTCACTCCGCCTGACCTTCTCGAGCACCTTGTCCCTAATGTCGAGGAATGCACGATCCTTAATAGCTGGAGTGTCACGCTGATGAATGAGAGGAACGTGAAAATCTCGTTGGGGAGGAAAGACTAAAGCAGAGGCCAAAGAGGCAAGAGCGTCAGCTAAGATGTTCTGGCTTCAAGGGACATGGACGAAGATCAACTTGGTGAAGAGCTTGGCATAAGCTGAAGCAAGTTCCTGGTAGGGCTTGAGTTTAGGATTGATAGTGCGACACTTGACAAGCACCTGGCGTAGAATGAGTTGACTGTCACCCACGATTCGTAATTGGGTAACACCATATTTATGAGCGGTTTGAGACCGGCCAAAAGGGCCTCATACTCAGCTATATTGTTTGTGACAGGGAAAGTGAGCTGAGCAGCAAATGGGATGGTGACCCCTTCTGGTGTTAAAAGAACCATGCTGATCCCTCTTCCTTGGGAATTTAGAGCTTCATCAAAATGTAATGTCCACATAGGATCGTGGGGTTGATTAATTGACATTAGTTCTTCATCTGGAAACTCTGAATTGACAGGATCAAATCGAGGGAGAGGGTGGTGAGCAAGATGTTCGGCGATGGCGTAGCCTTTGATTGCTTTCTGTTGAATGTAAGTGATGTCAAATTGAGAGAGAAAACTTTGCCAGCGTGCCAATCGGTCGGTAAGGACAGATTTTTCAAGAAGGAATTTAATCGGATTCATGCGAGCAATGAGGTGAACCTCGTGAGCTAAGAAATAATGTTTTAACTTCTGAACTACCTAGACTAAAGCAGCGCAAGTCTTTTCCATGGCTGAGTACCTCTGCTCACAAGGATTGAGAAGTTTAGATAAGTAGTATGCCGCCCTCTCCTTCCCTTCTTCATCCACTTGAGCTAGGACAGCACCTACATAGTCATCCAGGACAGAAACATAGAGGATAAGTGGTTTGCCCGGAATTGGCGGCCTCAGGACAGGAGGATTGGCCAGATAATCCTTTAATCCGTTAAAAGCGGCCTGACACTTGTCATCCCAATTAAACTTGACCCCCGGCTTAGTAAGCTCGTAAAATGGCCTGCATCTTTGTGAGTGCTGGGAGACGAAGCGGCGAATAAATTGCAACCTCCCGATTAACCCTTGAACTTCCTTCAAATTCTTGGGAGGAGGCATATCTCTGATGGCCTTTGCCTTATTGGGATCAACTTCAATTCCTCTTTTGCTGACAATAAACCCAAGCAACTTCCCTGATGAAACACCAAATACACACTTTTTGGGGTTCATTTTCAACTGATATTCTCGTGATCTTTGCAAGACTTTAGCTAAAACCCCAGGATGCTCAATCCTTATTTTTGATTTTACCACCAGGTCATCCACATACACCTCAATATAAATATGAATCATATCATGAAAAATTGCCATCATAGCCCTCTGATAGGTGGCTCCAGCATTCTTGAGTCCAAAAGGCATGACCACATAGCAGTAAGTACCCCATGGTGTAGTGAATGACGTTTTCTCTTGATCTTCTTCAGCCAGGCGAATCTGATTATAACCTAAAAAACCATCCATGAAGGAGAGAGTCTCAAATCCTGCTGTATTATCAATCAAAACATCAATATGAGGGAGGGGGAAGTCATCTTTAGGACACGCACGGTTGAGGTCCCGAAATTCTATACAAATGCGAACCTTTCCATCTTTCTTCATGACCGGGATGATGTTAGCCACCCAGTTCGGATAGAGGACAACTCTAACAAATCTAGCCTTATGAAGCTTGTCGACCTCTTCTTTCATCTTTAAAGCCATGTTAGGGTGGAAACGTCTCAACCGTTGTTTGATCGGGACAGACCCTGGCTTAAGTGTAAGCCGATGTTCAACGAGCGCAGGGTCTAATCCAGACATATCTTCATAACTCCATGCAAACGTGTCCTTGTATTCTTGAAGTACCAAAATAAGCGCCTCCTCTTCGGCAGGCGGCAAATTCTTGCTGATGAGGACAATCCTAGGGTCTTCTTTCGTACCCAGATTTATTTCCTTGGTAGGCTCTTCTACTGAGGCTGATGGTTCGTCAAATCTTCTCATGCCACTAGCAAGGGCATCAGCCTCGTCCTCATATTCTTCATAACTTTCATCCCCCTCTTCAACATGGTCTTCATCATTCATAATCTCATAGACACCAAAACCCTCATAAGGAGCACAAGTATCCTCATATTCTAACTCTGGCAGGATAATCGGATTCTCTAGAAATTCGGGGAGGGTTGAGCATGCCCGGCATCTTCTAGCCAATTCTAACAAGAATCTACGGGGAATCTGCTTGCCCTTGGATTTCCTATGTGAAACTACCCCATGGATTTTATTATTAGAAGAAGAAGAGCAACTAGCTTGATCATTAGAAGAAGAAAGGGGAGGGAGTGAAAAAGTAGATACAAGAGGGGATACAGATGAGGACCCCTCGCAGGAGGGGTGGAAAAGGTTGATCAATGAATCTTGGAAGAGCGGTCCCTGGGTCGGGACAGCCTCAGGAAGGAGATAGGAGGTCTCCTCAAAAGAGATGGAGGTTTGACAAGTTGAAATTTTGGCATTTTTTTTATTTTTTCATTTTTATCTTCATTTTTATTTTCTTTTTCAAGAAGAAAGCAGTGTGAAGAGAGAATAGAAGGAGGAGTGGAGATTGAAAGATTGGAGAAAGATTGAATCAAGGACGACCCATGCGGGGGTGTGATGGAGAGTTTGGAAAATTGCTCGAGGAGCAAGGGAGGAATTGGAAGAGAGACTTGCATTGAATTTGGAGAAAAGCTGATCATGATCGGAGGCGGTCTTGGCACGTGAGAAAACAATTGAGAATGCAGAGAAGAAAGAAGAGACGGATGCATAGAAGTGAGAGAGAAAAGGCCGGCCCACAGCCTGTCTATTGTGAAACCTTCTTCATAGGGCACATCAGGCTCTCCAGTATCTGTGTAATCACTCAGCAGCTGCCTCTTGTCTGTTATCACAACAGGCTTTTCAATCAAGTCGTGAATCAGTGGCGGCCATTCCGTATCTGTCGACATGAAGAGACGGCTTAAGGCAATAGTAATGTCATTCATATCAAACCATCTATACCAGTCACACTCTGGATCATCCATTTTCCTCCTCTTATCAGGCCTTAGAGATTCCAGGGCTTTGTATGTAACAGTGGAGCAATATGTCGAGCAAACTGTCTAGCATGAACATCTTGACAGTCTAACATGGAAGTGATTATTGTAGTCTGCTCATTATCTTGGACGCCACCTTTAATAAAATGTGTCTGTAATGTCCATGTAAGCGGTTGGCGATCCATCTTTAGAGTGGATGTCATGACTGCCCATGGTTCATTTTCATCTTTGCTCAGCCCTTTGTAGCCTAGACCGCCTCGTGCAATCAATTTCTGTGACTTGACAGGCCTAGTTCTGCCCTGACAATTGACACCCAGGCCTTTGCCGACCTGGTACCCCATTTTCATCAAAATATTCCATCCCGGGGTGTTCATTGTGTTCTTCTTCTTATTCCCCTTGGAAGTTTGGGGTGTCATAGCAACTGTTGTAACTGTCTCGGGTGGCATCGGCCTTGGGTGAGGGATATCCAATACTGATAGCAACGGCTTGTTGGAAGGCCAAATAGAAGGAACTGACGTTGCTAAGTGTATGTCTTCATCTGGCAGAATTGGCATGCTAGTGACTTTAATAATGCGGCCTTTATGTGGAAACTTGAGGCATTGATGATTTGTAGAGGGCACTGCATCTAGCTGTTGAATATAGGGGCGACCCAGGATGCCATTAAATGTTGGATCCATGTCCAATATGTGAAAATCTACTGTGATTGTAGCTGGACCCAAACTAACCTTTAATGTTATCATGCCCAGAGGAGGCTTCTTAGTATTGTCGTATGCTGTGACTGTTATGGTAGATGGCCGAATCTGATTTTCTAGAATGCCGCACATCTTCAAAGTGCTTGGCGGCAATACATTGATGGATGCCCCAGTGTCCACCAAACATTATTTTACTGCCACTTTATTTATGTCAACTGTGATACACAGGGCATATTTCCTTACTGGTTGAGGTGCCAATTCATGTTCATAAAAAGTAATTGCTGGCTGACCGCTAGCGGGCGTTAAGACTGTAGTTATGTGCTCGACCGGGATGTCTTCATTGACCATAACCTTCTGCAAATATTCTTTCAAGGCCAATTGATGGGTTGTTGACCTCTTGATCAGTTCTAGAATAGAAATTCTTGCTGGAGTCCGGTCGAGATGCTTTAGTAAATCATACTGAGTGCGTGGAACAGACTCTTGCTCTTGCTCTTGTTCATTTGGCCCCTGTGCGGGCTCCTGCTTTCTCTGGGGAAAGATGCGCTGGAACATCCGTCCACTGCGGAGCGGTGCTATGGTTTGGCGCACCTCTGTCGGGACAAGGATGGGGGGAGTATTGGAAGAAGAAGAAGGGGCGTTAACATTGAGAAGTGGTAGAGGAGTGTTTGAAGAAGAAGCCCCCGTAGGGGGTATTGGTGAAGGGTTCAAAAAAGAAGCACCCGTAGGAAGCATAGGGGTGGAAGGGGGTGTTGGAGTGTGGGAAGGGCTAGCGGGTTGAACAAGGAGAGGTCGGGGTATAAATGGTGGTTGAACTGATGGTGGAGGTGTCCTTGCCGGCGGAGGAGTGATGGTAGTGGATGTAACCGGCGCTGGTGACGGGCGAATGAGGAGTGGCCTAGATGGTGATGGCGAAGGATTGGTGGCGGATGATGGAGTTTGCTGCGTCGGAGGCTGTGGTCGTGGTGGATGGGTAAGGAGAGACCGGGTTGGCAAGGATGAGGAATTAGTGGGGACAGATGGGTTAACGGGGTGCAAAAGGGGGCGACTTAGTTGAGGGGTAGAAGAAGAAGGAAGCATGCGCAAGAGGCGCGGAGGTTGATTTGAATTATGGTTGAATGCCCCGACAGAGGCGTTTTCTTCGTGCCATCCCTGCCCTCTCTCTACTTCATGGAGAGACGTGACTGGGTTAACATGCTGATTTGCTTGGTGCTCCGGCAGTGGGTTGTGGACAATCCCCATATCTTGCTGAGGTGCTGGAGCTTGCTGTTGTACTGGTGGAGCTAGTTGCTGCGGCTGCTGAGCCTGCTGTTGCCGAGGAGGCCTTCTTACTTTCATAGCATCGATGAACTGTCTCATCTCGTCCCAATTAATACCGCCCTGGTCATTTAAATCATAGATGTAGTCCTTGAAGTGAAAGCAATGGTCAATATTGTGACCAGGGGAGCGGTGGAAAATATAATAGAGGGACGTGTCAACATTAGCGGGCCACACTGTCCTTTCTTTTGGTAACATGAGTAGATTAGCAGCCATCAGGGCATTAAATATATCTGGGAGACTTTCTGGCAATGGCGAATAATGGGCCCTTTTGGGGCCAAGTGGTCTCCTTTGCTGTTGTTGTTGCGGGCCATAGTTGGTGGGTGGCGGTAGTTGGTGGTACTGTTGCGAAGCTGAGGGATCTGCATGTGGCGTTTGGTTTCTTGGAGGAGCAAGGGAAGGTTGAGGAGCAAATTGGTGTTGTCGGGGTGAGTGGAAAAGGGTGTTTTGTTGTGGAGGTGGCGGAGGTCGTGGGTTAGATTGGCGAAAAGGTGTGGGGTTGTCGACCATGCCAACTTGCTCATTGATGACGGTGCCCTCAGTCGTGGGTCCGCTATTGTTGACATTTGTATTCTTCTTGACCAACCGTGGTTTCAGTTCGAACATGCCCATGATGGGCGAATCCTTCATCTGAGTTTGAATATATCGAGCTCTTTCATAGAGCTCCTCCATGGTGGTCAATCTGTTCATGGCTAATATATGCCGGAACTGAGGGGTTGCATTTGAAATAATCATCTTAACCTGCTCTGGTTCTGACAAAGTATCTTTCAATTTCTCGGCCATTGATCGCCATCTATCAGCAAATATGATGAAGTCCTCCTCGGGCTTCATTTTCTCTGCAACCAAGTCCGTAACAGATAGAGAGGGTCCAACCCGGTCCCTATACTTCTGCAAGAATTTCCTTTGAACCACATCAAAATTGCTGGCATCTGTCGGATCCAAGGAATAAAACCACTCGAGGGCTGGCCCCTCTAGAGATCTTCTAAACAAATAAGCCAGTGAGGCTTTGTTGCCCTGCCAAAAGGAGGTCTCATACATAAAATCCTTCAAGTGAATAAATGGATTGCCAGTTCCATTGTATCACCGAAAATTCGGCATCTCAGAAGGTGGTAAGTGAAAAACTGGCAATGTAGGCAGAGAGATCTCTGGAGCATTCTTGGCAGCAGTAACCTTGTTGAGTTGTTCTTCCATGCTAGCCAATTTCTGAAGAAGTAGAGCATTGGTATCTGACTCGATTGGGGCCGAATTTGGAATGATGGTATTTGGCATAGGCGTCCTTAGAATTTGGGGAGGTTGAAAGAATTGGGGCCTAGCCGCGGAATAACTTGCCTGTTGGGCCGGCATGGCCGCACCGGGCGTTGGTGGACAAGAGGGGGGTTTGTGCAAGACCGCCTGGTCATTAACAATGTGATGGCCACTCGCGGCCGGAGGGGGATTGGAAGATGAAGAGGGAATAGATTTCCCTTTCAAAGCGGCCTGAACTGCTTGCCGCTGGGAATCGTCCAATTGAGATAATGCATGAATTAAATCATTGACATTGAAAGAAGTGGAGGTGTTCCCTGATGTGTCCTGATTGGATGGTAAAGCTTGAGAAGAGGGTTCAACCTCATGAGTTGTGGTGTCAACCACATGAATTTGAGAATAATGAGCATGAGGCGGAGGGTAGTTTCCCTCATGACAGATGGAATCTTGGAGGGGTGTCTCATAAGATTGATCAAAAATATTCTCTTCCACATCATCATAAGAGTACCCGTAGCTTGCCATGTTGATGATCTTACCTGAACGGAGTTGCATGTTTAAGCAGAGAAAGAACCTTATTTTGGAGGAATTATAATTGCAGTAATCACTCAATCCAATCAAGTTATGCAAACAAGTTGTAATGAACGCAAGCTTTTAGATTCTAGTTTGAGATTAGAGTGAATTAAATTGATGCACAATCCTCTCTCTTTGTAGTGTAGAACTTAGTGGTGAGTTTTGGTTGTGATATCCGGGTTAACTAGGTTCTTTCTCTCTCCTCACCAACGGTGGGCTATCTAAACTCCGGGTACTTCAAGGTACAACCAGCTCGGCGTCCGTGAGGGAATCCACGGGTGCGGGGACTTACGGAGGTCTTGGAAAAGGAATTTTCGGTCCAAAGAGACGGAATGCTCAATGGAGGGTTGTTCCAATTCCAAGAAGGGTGTGTGGAATCCTAGTGTAGAGAGAGGAGGTCTCTCAACCAAATGTCACAAAATACAGAATAATATAAGCAGAGCAAGCAGGAATAATCAGATAATGAATATGTGAATCAATCCAGCATGAACAAATAGATCAAGCAACTTTCTGTTAACACACAGGTAAAAAGTGACTTGGCAGAAGTCGTTAAAATAAGGAAACACGACAGCGTGGCTGTCGCCAATCTGTGAAGTCCTGTGGGACAGTGCTCAAGAAACGCCTTGGTGTGAGGCGCGGATTGTGCAAAAGATGCCTAGGAGAAAGGCGCTGGATAGACAAAGGACGCCCACAGCGAGGGGCGTCAATTCTCAGAGAGTGAGAAAGCAACAAACGCTCTATAAAAAGGCGCCTTTGCAAAAGGTGTTAAATGCGAGAAAGACGCCTTGAGTATAGGCGTTAATTCATGAAAAATGCCTTGATGCGAGGCGTTAATTAAGAAAACACAGAGAACACGAACTGGCTAATCCGAGGGGTGTGGGTGTGCAGTGTGCACAATGGAGGGTGCCCGTGAGGCATAGTGGAGGGGTACCGTGGGTACCTAAGGGAAAGGGCACACGTGGGTGCCAATGGGAAAGGGCACACGTGGGTGCCAACAGGAGAGGGTAATCAAAAGAAAAATAGTGGAAGTCCCACCGTGATCGCCAATTTGTGAATCGTGTTTTTTTCACATCAAAAATAAATAAATAAGAAGATAAATAGTGAAATAAAGGGAATAAAGGGGGGCACAAGATTGCTATTGGAGTGTGATCGCCAGAGGGGTTACCTCAAAAGAAGGGAGATTGATCGCGAATACCTGGTGAAAATAGGATGCGGGATGAGTGTAGATTCCTTCCTCCTCCTTCTACCGGCCGGCCGATGAAGGGGGTTTTCCTCTTGATTACCCTTAAACAAAGAACAAACAATCAAAATAGGAGGGATTAGCCAAGTGTGTGTAGTATCAATTCAGAAATAAATAAGATGATGGAGTAAAAAGCATGCAGTGTGCACCTTTTGGTTATTTTAAAACCCCTAAGAAAATTAGGGAGGGAAAGAGATATGATGCAGAGCTAATGCAAACTAAATATGATGAACAATGATGAAGTAATAAATTGATGCAAAGATCTCCCTGCTGTTCCTGACAACAGTAAAGGGAGAAAAACCAAGTTGAACTTGCGGCTGACACAATAGGAAGAAGAAGATCACTGCAGGAGCACGGATTCACAAAGAAAAGGAGAGTAGAAAGGCTTCAGTGCACGGAGAAAACTGTTATGGCTAATCTCTCCTCTCTTCTGTTTTAGCCAACCTTCCTATCAAGCTTCTGCTAACCTCGCGCGAACTCGACCCAGGAGGCTATTTATAGGGTAGAAAACACAATTTTAATGGGATAAGAACTAGCAAGACCCTTCTACGGCAAGGTCTCTAGTTCCCTAATCGAGCAAGATGACCAAACAGAGCAAGGGACTCTCCAGGAAAAGGCAGTTCAAGCAGGACACGGAAGGAAAAGAGACGACCCACATCAAGGCGTTACTTGAAATTGACGACCTGAGTCAGGGCGTTAATTGAAATAACGACTGGCATAAAGACGTCAATTCTTGGATTTAATTTTAGTAAGAAAAACCTTCCTTATTTGAAAATTATAAAGAGACGCATGTAGGCGAGACGTTAATTGAAAACACGACCCAGGGAGGGACGTTAATTTTTGATTTCAATTAGGGTAGGATACGTCAAATATCAGAAACTGACGCCTCTTGCGCCAGTCGTCCTTTCTTTGAAACACGCCCTAGCTCAGGTCGCTATTTAAAACACGCCCTTCTTCGAGTCGTTAATCACGAAAATGCGAGAAAAAATCATAAAAACCCACACAAAAATAGAAAAACTTTATATTATAGAAATATTGAAGTTCACTCTGGGGCGTTAACATAGTGACATGAGATTTGATCAACATAGTATCAATTTTGGCGTGTCTACAATAGATAGCTAATTTCTTCATGACATAATTTCTAGATTTCTTTGATCTAGACAACCAGTTTCTCAGAAATTTTGCCATTGCTCTGCCAATTCATTTATATTACTTAATGGCGTATTCCCTAGTCTACATTCATATCAGCTTGAAGACATGATTTAAAAACACTCTATAAGACAACCTCTTCTACCAGATTATCCCATTACACATGATTTTCAGATTGATGAATTTTATTTAGTTGGACACTTCCAGTTATTAGAAATGTTTTCAGCTCCATTGAAAATACTTTCAAGAGTCCTCTTGAACAATTAACTATAAGATATAATCTTTATAGGCCGAAGATCACTCAATTGGAAAGATCAACATTTTTATACACTACTAGAGGTGATTTTGATAATAATAAAGCACAATGGACAAGGATAATAGAGTTCCATATATTACTCCCCCTAAGTGTCAGCTCATTAAAAGGAATTTGGATGAGAAGAGATAGATCATAGGTTGACAATAATGATGGAAGATGAAGGAGTGAACAATCCAGCAACATTAGAGCAGGAGTCCAATATGGTGTAGAGTTGCAGACAGCTTTAGACCAAGGTATCCTCAGCCTTCTCTTGACCCAAAGACTTCTGATCAGTTCTAACAGTACCAACTTAACATCTCAGCCTAATCACCAATAGCTTTCAAATCCATGATGTGCACCAAGCACTCAATTACTTCGTCCCGCTCAGAATAGCTCAGCTCCCCCTCACTAAGTGCTAAGATCCTAATCAAACAACACCTTGTTTTTCTTACATATACACAGAGGTATATGCATGTTTTATTTCTAGTTGCAAACATTCAACTGACACTTTTTAGATTTTCATACCAGTGTTCTGTGTAATGAACTAACATGCAGGGAGTGTGAGAATTCATGTAGCATTCCATAGTTATGCAAAAGGTTCAAAAACAACTACAACCATTTGCATGCATTCATTTAGATCATAGCGCACAATAAAGGAACAGAGCTTGAAGGACTAACCTGAAAAGTGCAGACCTGGGGTTTTCTTCTTCAAATGCCTTGGTTCATTTACCCCTTTATTTTTGACCAAGACACACCTGCAACAATTTGATCATTTTATTCCAGTAGGAACCCAAGCAACCTTGGGTCATATCCTAACACATGTTCTGACCAATTTTTTAGCTGCATTGTCATCAAGTTCCATCAAATAGCAATTAGCCATAGAATGTCCAAAATTTCCACAATATCTACATGGGCCAACAGAATTTTTAATATCATGATGCACATTAACAGGACCATGAATTCTATGTGCATTTTCATGGAAGTATCTATTTTTATCATGGAAGCTTTGTCTTGTATTCCTTGCCAGCCAGCAATCAGCAATTTTGTGGCCTGTCTTTCCACACTCAAAGCAAGAAATGAATTTTCCTTTGAAAATAGATTTATTTCTGCTGAAAGCATCTTGATTCATAGGGAATTTAACAAATTCAGAGTTAAATTTCCTTCCCTGTGCATGCCAACAGTGGGCTGCAATGTGGCCTAATTTGCCACAGCAATAACATTGAATCCCATTTTTCTGAACAGCATGATTTCTAAGATAAGTTTTCCCAGCATGTCTTTTACTAGCATTTAGATCATCTTTTCCCATCACTTTACACTCATGCATCACATGGCCAATCTTGTGACAGTAATGACAAATCACTTTCTTTTTGTATGCATGTGTGTGTGAGGATGTCTTATGGGGAACATGCACAGAGATGGCAGAAACAATTTTGTTCTTTTGTTTTTCAGTTGTTTTCATAATTTTCTGAGCAGTAAACTGAAAGATAGGTTGGTCTGAAGAGTTGTGAGTATTAGTACTGGAAACAAAAGATGTTTGAGTTTTGTTTCCAAAACTCTTTTTATTTGCAGCATTATAGCCTAACCCTTCCTTATGAAAATTAACCTTGCTTCCAAGAAGCTTATCTAAATTGTTCCTTCCTTCAACAAATCTAGACAAGGATTCATTAAGATCATTATTTTCTTGTTGGAGAGCTAGGATACTGAACTCATAACTGGCCAGTTCTTTTTCATAGGACTTAATTTGTTGACACATTGCGTCATTCAGATTTTTGAGTGTTTCAACTTCTTGTTTCAGTTTGAGCTCATTTTGATTTTCATCAAGAACACATTTTTCTTTTTCTAAGACAAGAAGTCTTTCTAACATAGCAGTATTCAACTGTTTCAATACCTCATTTTCTTTTCTCCATTTCTCCATTTCTGCTTTCAATTTAGTGTTCTCCTCCTCAAGCTTATCGTCATCAAACAAAACATCAGATAGGAAACTCTGGTTTTCCTTAACATTTCCTTCTGGTTTTCTGGTTCATATTTTTCAAGATTTTCTTGAAACTTTAAGTTGACAGCTCTGACAGCCTCGAATTTTTCAGTGATCAATATGTTTTCACTTTCAAGATTGATTAATCTTTGTTCAGATTCCTGACATTGGTTTTTGAGTTTTCCGTTTTCAGATTTGACTTGATCGAGTTCTGAATTGATTGCATCTAGATTCGACAACTATCTTTTGAATATTTCATTTTTAGTTTTCAGAATTTCAATGTTTTCACTTCCAGAGTTAGGATTCTCTAGATTATTTAGCTTCTTTTTCAGACTTTTATTCTTCTTCTTTAGTTTTTCATAAGATTCTAACAGGTTGGCATAGGCATCTTCCTAATCATTTAAAGTGTAACTGGAGAATGGATTGTTTACCTCTTCAGCATCTTCGAACTCATCTTGATCACTACTATGGTTGCTCTCATTAACCATCAAGCAGATGTCATCACCTCTCTTATAGACTACTATCAATTTGTCCATGATATCTTTAGCAGACCTGCAATTTGTAACAAATGAAAAGATGTCAGGATCAACAGCCCCTTTTAAAATGCTGAGAACTCTCATATTTTCATTGTTTTTCATTCTATGTTTGTCCGTCCATTTGGACACATCTTTAGGCATTCTGTGTGGACCTTTGGAAATAAGATTCCAGAGATTTGGATTCACTAAATTGATGAACATGCACAGACTGCCACGCCAGTTAGGGAAATCAGACTCATTAAAAATTGGAGGATGAGCCATTGGCAAATCGGAAGCAGACGACCACTAATAGAAAATAGCAAATAGAGGAAGAAACCACCGAGAAACACAAGGAGCTACTGCATATCGTTGGATCTGAAAAACCACAGAGCACCAGAATTTTAGGTGGTTTGGCCAGACTCACAGTCTACCTACGTCCACCCCTCACTCAAACCGAGTGAGGATTCCACTAACCCAAGTTGGAGTTGAAAGCAGACTCAGTCTGCAACAAACGCTGTCTTACAGCTTGACCCAGAGGAACACTCTCCTCTCTTCCTCCAAACTGGAGGGAACCACTAGTGACAGCCCGCCACTAGCAACCGGAGACACAGTCTCCCTTCTCCTGAGTCCACATGAGGAACCCTGACCTCAAACCTGAGGATCAGAAGAACACCAATGAAAATGGAAAGAACAAACGAAAAATAAAAAGGAGAAATAAAAACAAATGTAGCTCCGTAGGAGCAACTTGGCTTGAATCTAATCTAGAGGCCAATTCAACTCAGATCTTCAGGGAAGACTCTCTCTTTTTCTTTCTATTCTCTCTCCTGCACTATCTACCTCTTTCTTTCTTCTTCTCTCAGTATATTCTCCCGTTCTCCTGGCGACTCCTTCCCCTTTCTTCTTCTTCTGCTGGCTCTCCTATTCTTCTTTCTGGCTACAAAGCTCTTCTTTAATTATCTGTCGTGGTCTCGCACGCTCTTCATTGATCGCAGAAGGGGCCTTCTTATAGAGCTTCTGGCTTGGGTCCCACAGGCTCTCGCTTCTGGCATGTGGAGAGCTGGTTCCCGCCTTTTCCAGAGATCACGTGCCTCTACTGTGAATGAAGTTGTTCCCTGTAAAATACAGAGTATCGTTTAGGATCACTTGCAGAAATTTAGAGTTCATTAAGTGGAAGAGCAGATTTTGCACAGATCTTAGGCTAAATTAAACCAGATGTGTACTGACCGTGAAATGTGTAAACATACATATGCACAGACTTAAACTAAGTGTGCTACAGTGAAATGTATAGACTTTAGATCAATCTAATACCAACGTGCATTAACCTTAGTTGTGAGTCTAAGCACACTCTCATCGACCTCAATTTATCTAGGGCAGAGACTAACACCGACCTCAAGTGCTCACAGTCAAAAACTGCACAGTCCTAGAATAGTGGGAAGCTCAGTGCAAAGTTTGCACCGACTTTCTATATGCACGGACCTGACCTTCTATATGCACGGACCTTCAGATGCAGCAACAATGACTTGCATCGTCTTGGTGTGCATGGAGCAAAACGAGCACAGATCAGAGCTATAGTGATTTGCATCGACTATGCGGTGAGACTTATACCTACGTTTAACCAAAAGTTGCACCAAATTGATATAAGCTGAAACGCTGCACAGACTCTGCACGGACATGAATGCGAAGAGCACAAAGATGCACATACTTTATTTTCGCCAGAGAGGATGGTTTGCACCGAGGAAGAAATAGACACCGACTCAGGATGGCAGGAAGAATGCACTGACACTAGATAAAGAGACTAAACAGGGCGTGCTGGATAAGAATTGCACGGACCCAAATTTTGTGCCAACCTCGAGAGGTGAGACAGATAATGCATAGACGCACTCGGGATATGGGTACTTACTTTATGCCCTCGGTGCAAGGATTGCACCGACCATGTGTGAATATAAAAACCTGCACCGACAAAGTGAATGCATGTAATAGATGATGCACCGATGCTGCACTGATCATGCACAGACTCACCTTGCACTGATGTAGTCCATGAATCGCACATGCTTTAAAATCATTCAACCATGCTTCAGACACAAGCAAGCCAATGTGCAAAGGAAGTTTACATGAACTGTCCAATCAACCAGGAATAATATACCGAGTCCAAACATTTTAATCAAATGCACTGACTCACCTGATAGATGCAACGACTTGGTCGTGTGTGCAACAACTAGAATTTACCGATGCAGTGAATTCCATGCAAAGACTATGCTAAGGATTAAGCACGGAATAGTACTGACATGAATGTGACTTGAACAAGTATCGCATGAACCTAAGACAATGCAACGCACATCAGGCAAAACCCTACAGCAACTTTATTTAATCCAGTCAAAACATGATTCATAAGTTGTCATTATTAAAACCAGATTTCCAACATCAACTACTCCAGTCACAACGGTGCCCCCGGCACCCAACTGCCAGCTACTCCAGTCACATCCAGGCCCGCGACACCCGATTACTCAACAACTCCAATCACAACGGTTCCTCCGGCACCCGACTGCCAGCTACTCCAGTCACATCGGGGCCCGCGGCACCCGACCACTCAACTTCCCTAGCACAACGGTGCCTACGGCACCCCTACTGCCTCGACCTCGACACTGTCTCATGTTGGGAATACATTGCGATTCCCCTCAGGCGCCATCTTGCTGAGTCACAGGTCCTCTAACAGACGCCATGTACAGATACAGAACTACTCGCACAATAATGCAATGACCCGGGGACCGTCATGAATGTTGGAATTGTCCCGTGGCTTGCAAGCACTTATAATCGGGCTCTCACGCCCCCATATAAATGCCTTTCATGGCATAGAAGTCATGTAATCCAGTCAGGGAGCGGGTCCCCTTCCTCACCGGAACCAGTCTCTCTGCCCCCAGTTATCCCTGTTGTGTTGATGTTACCCTGTCGGTGGACTAAGCCCTCCCAACGTCGCGGCGCCCAGGGTCCCTGACTCTCTTTTTCGCAGTATAAACAAAGGTATTCGAATTCAATCCAATGTAAAATAAACATTGGTTGCTTGCGATCGGTGGGGAAAGACGTCTAGTACACGAATCCCCATAATCACCTGCGCACTCGCACCCGTGGAACCCCTTCTATCCACGTGTCACCCGATCTCTCGAGCCATGTGCCGCGTCCTGGCGACGCTTCCCCGGTCAATCAACCTATATTTGCTTGATATTATAGTCTCATTTAATGAAACCTTACATATACATTAATATGGTACAAAATGGAAATTAACCAATGAGAATTTTACTTCATTATGGCACAAGCGATTAGGTCATATCTCTAAACAAAGAATTGAGAGACTTGTGTCTGATAGTGTTCTTAATCCACTTGATTTTAAGGACTTTGACATGCGTGTCAATTGTATAAAGGGAAAACGAACAAACATAAGGAGAATGAGAGCCAATAGAGCTTTAGACGTCTTAGAATTAATACATACAGATATTTGTGGACCATTTCTTATGACTTCTTGGAATGGTCAATAATATTTTATTACATTCATAGATGATTATTCTCGATAAGGCTACTTGTATCTCATTCATGAGAAGTCTCAGTCATTGGATGTGTTCAAAAAATTTATGGCTGAAGTTGAGAACCAACTCAACAAAAGGATAAAGGCCATCAGATCAGACCGTGGTGGAGAATACTATGGGAGATATGATGGATCTAGTGAACAATGTCCATGACCTTTTGCTAAATTCCTAGAGGAATGTGGTATCGTCCCACAATACACCATGTCGGGATCTCCTAACATGAATGGTGTTGCTGAAAGACGAAATAGGACGCTTAAGGATATGGTATGGAGTATGATTTATCATCTACCTTACCAGAATCTCTCTGGGGAGAAGCATTAAAGACTGCAGCTTATTTGTTAAACAGGGTTCCAACAAAAGTAACTATGAAAACCCCTTATGAGCTTTGGACATGTAAGAAGCTTAGTTTAAAGTATTTGCACTTTTGGGGTTGTCCAGCTGAGGCAAGGCCTTATAAATCTAATGAAAGGAAACTAGACTATAAAACATTTGGGGTTGTGCAGCTAAGGCTCATAGGTTATCAACAACTGCTGGCACAATACTACAATGCTCGTGTCAAAGAGTGCCACTTCCTTCCTAGAGACCTCGTGCTATGTCGGGCTAACATGGCAGACTCCAGAGCAGCCGCGAGAAAGCTAGCCCCAAACTGGAAAGGCCCTTATCAGGTTACAGAGGTGCTTGGCAAGGAGGCTTACAGACTTACAACTTTGGATGGGCGAGAAGTTCCACAAACTTGGAACTCTGTAAATCTTAGAGTATTTTATCAGTAAATGAAATTTGATTCTCCTTCTCGCTGCCCTGAGCCCCCATTGCCAAATGGATCGTCGTAAGTCATCCCTCCAAAGCTAAACAATGGTGGCTTCTAAGTCTCCAAGAGAGGAGTACTCATGCTCCCCTCGGAAACAACGATGGTGGCTTCCAAGCCTCCAAGAGGTGAGCACTTATGCTCCCCTTGGAAAAAATGATGGTGGCTTCCAAGCCCCCAAGAAGTGAGCACTCATACTCCCCTCAGAAACGATGGTGGCTTCCGAGCTTCCAAGAGGGGAGCACTCATGCTCCGCTCAGAAACTATGGTAGCTTCCAAGCTCTCAAGAGGTGAGCACTCGAGCTCCCCTCTAAAATCGTCTAAACTCCTAGTGGCGAGCAAAAATCCTCTCCTCTTCAGGAAGAAGGACGTACGCTCACCTATGAGTGATCAAAGGTAGCTTCTAAGCCCTCAAAAATGAGCAAAAATTCTCTCCTCTTCAGAAAAAAGGACGTACACACAACCCCGAGTAATCAAAGATGCCTTTCTAGCCAAGCATCCACAATCCGAGCAATATCCCTCTCTTCTTTAGGAGAAGGACGTATGCTCCCTTCTACAATCGTTGATAGTGGCTTCTAAGCTTCCACGAGGAAGGATACGACATCCCCTTTAGGGATCGCACAATTGCTTCGGTCCCTAGAGATGTACACCCTTTGAAGACTTGGCCTATTCTACGAAGCCTGCAAGCACTCCACTCGCGAGTAACCGGACAGGGTCCAAACAACACTCACATAACTATGCCATGAACCTGCCCTGGGTGCATGCAAAAAATAAGAACAAAATGGAAGACAAAGGTCGAGTATTTAATTATTTATTGGTGATACAAGGGCCCTCAATCGCTGTCTACAAACTCATCAGTCTAGGAGAAGGACGATGAGGCGGGGTCGCGAAAGCGAGTTGGGCACACCAGGGCCCTGGAGGCATTGTGCCGTTGTGATAGCCAGCCACCCAACCTTGCACAAAGTCATTGTCTATGTCAACCTACTGGTTAGGCGCGGCTGGGGGAGGACTTGTCTTGGCCAGAGCACCATCAGCAGGAACTATGCCCTTGGGAGGCGTAGGAGCCGGGGGAACCTCAGTCGTCGGCCTCACCGGAGGAGGGTCAATCCCCACCGCAGCAACGACAAGGGGGCTGGGGCCCTTGGAAGGTCCCCCTTCCACCGTGGAACCAGGAGTTGGCTGAGACATGGTTGCAGCAAAGGTGAGTTCGAAACGAACGATGCCTTAGAGCGGTCCCCTAACCCTATTATTTAAAGGGGAGGCCTTCACCCCTTTAAAGGAGCAGTGGTGGGTCACCCCCTACCCACGGTGGATGGTTTACTCCATGGAACTCACGCATTTTGGGAAAGTGTGGGCTCGTTCATGGCAACAAAATCAAGAAGAAATCAAGCAGACACCGAGGAAGGGAATCCATTGAGCAACCGGCACACAAGAAAGAAAGGAACAAAAGAGAAATTTTATTGATAGGGGGGAGTACAAGTGGTTAATTGTCCTATTTGGGATGGAACCAGTCAGGCTGGAGGTTGGTCACCCCCTTTATACAATAAAAATGGTCCACCTTCATTATGGTGTCACGCCAACCCTGAAGGTATCCCCGCTTGTATTTTGTCGAGACCCCCCTACTGCTCCCTTCGTCCGCCGGCGGGTCCGGAGCCGGTAGTGCCACCTTGCGGAAGTAGGGACGTTTGGAGAGAAGTTCCTCAGGCGAAGACTCTGGTGTTTCAGACGACATCACTTCCAAATATACTTCAAGCGAAGAGGAGCGCATTGGGTGATCTTAGGGTTTCCCACAGGACTCCTATTTATAGGAAGCAGACGAAACTCCCAGAAAAGCCAGGGGTCTTCACGCCTTCCGAGCCGATGGGAAGCAAAGCGACAGAATCCCGCTCGAAAAGACTCTAGAGGGATGCTAATGCCGCCCAGATAATAACCTCCCAGACACTGATCAGAGGCAGGGAAGATGATGTCGAAGTCGACAGGGATCTAAAAGGCTTCACGGAGGCCATGGACCACCCGATAAGTGACCAAGGGTGGAGAGCGAGGACGACTGGGACGATCTACAGGGTTGGTAACCAGGAGAAAAATGGTCTGTTGAGCGACCGCTAGATGTCTCAAATGGTCAATCATTCGACCGCTTGGGACCCTTACGGTTCCTGTTATGACCGCTAACAGGTCGACACACCCGGTCTCCGGTGATCAACGATAGACTCTAATTGCAAGAAGAAATTTGCGATGTACAATGCATAAAATTTGGGCAAAATAGAACTGTTGGAAAGAGCATAAGATTTCGCATGATTAAGCATGTTTTAATTTGGATTTAGCCCGCTAGATAGTCTACGATCAGATCACTTATGTAACTAAGCATGGAAGGAACCCTAGTTTGGCATGCTCCTACTAAAACTCGTCATACAATCTCAATATAAGATGAAATTTGGGGCTTTTACTATGGATCGAAAGAAGACTAAGAGGCGCTTCCAATGGTATAATTTTTATTAGGTTTGGGCTACGATTGCCTCCCTTAATCGAGGGAAGAAGAGGGGACGACGACTATTGCTCGCGCCGGGAACACTCCAAAGTTCTCGCCGAATCCTCTCCTGCTCGAGCTCCTCACCGGCCATAGCTACCAAACATTGAAGCTAGGAGGCCTTAGGGTTCATTTTATAGAACTACTCGATCGTAAATGGATCAATTCAAAGGGATAGAGTCCATGCACAAAAACCATGCGTGAAACTCGCGGTTGACCATGTCGCGCCGCCGCCTCCAAATTCAAATTTTTGGGTTAGGTTTAGCGCAAGGAACGAGAGGGCTTTAGGGCTACAAGTCGAGGGCTTTCTAATGGGCATGGTTTGGGCTCAAACCATCATGATTTGGGCTCGAATTAGGCGATCCAAGGTTTAGCTAGATTAAACTCCGATTTTGCTTTTAAAACCATTATTCGTCCTAGTTAGAATTTAAATTTTGGTTTACCCCAGAAGACAAATAGTCTAAACGTTTCACCCTCTACCTTATTATAATTTTCCCAGATTTTTATAAATTAGTTGAATTTTGGCCAAAAGGATTCCCAATTAACAATTTTAGATTTTTTTGAAATAATTTGGAAATTTTGTTTTATTTTAAATAACTACTCGAGGTACTACACCCTCCCTCACTTTAAGGAATTTGGTCCCCCCAATTCACTGCAGTTATCGAAATGGGAAAGGTATGATACTGACCTCATAATAAATCGGGGTGTTGCCTTCGGATAGCATCTTCGGACTCCCAAGTAGCTTCTTCGATTCCTCGACGGCTCCATTGAACCTTGACCATAGGGATGGAACGATTCCTGAGTTGCTGTTCCCTCCGATCCAAAATCTTGATTGGCTTTTCTTCATACGCCAAATCTTCCTTATTTTCTAAATCCACATGTTGAATAATGTGAGTGGGGTCATAAACATATTTTCGCAACATAGATACGTGGAACACATTGTGTACTCCAGATAATTGAGGAGGTAAAGCTAATCTGTAAGCAACCTTTTCCACTCT
Organism: Amorphophallus konjac; assembly: GCA_022559845.1. NCBI lineage: Eukaryota > Viridiplantae > Streptophyta > Magnoliopsida > Alismatales > Araceae > Amorphophallus > Amorphophallus konjac. The sequence goes on from CM040121.1 coordinate 177,558,564, forward strand.
TTCTAAAATCTCGAAAGGGCCAACATATCTTGGACTTAGCTTGCCATGAATGCCAAACCTTCGAATTCCTCTCATTGGCAAAACCTTCAAGAATACATGCTCGCCTACCTGAAACTCCAAGGCTCGTCTTCTGCTATCAGCATAACTTTTCTGTCTCGATTGTGCCACTTGTAGATGATCCCAAATAATACGGATGTTCTTGGATGATTCTGAAATGAGATCCGGTCACAGCCATTGCTTCTCTCGTATCTCATCCCAACACAACGGTGATCGACAATTTCTCCCATACAGGGCCTCGAACGGAGCCATATGGATATTGGACTGGTAGCGGTTATTATAGGCGAACTCAATCAAAGCTAAGTGTTCATGCCAACTGCCTCCAAAATCAATCATGCAAGCTCTTAGCATATCTTCAACAATTTGGTTAGTTCTTTCCGTCTGCCCTTCTGTCTGAGGATGAAAGGCAGTGCTGAAACTCAGACAGATTCCCAAGGACTCTTGCGGTCCTCTCAAAAAATGCGAAGTAAACCTGGGGTCTCTATCTGACACAATACTCCATGCAGTCTTACAACTTCCTTCACATACATGGCAGCCAAAACATCAACTGTCCATTTTGACTTAATAGATAAGAAATGCGCGGACTTAGTCAGTCTATCAACAATGACCCATATTGCATTAAATCCACTACGGGTTCTAGGGAGACCCATGATAAAATCCATGTCGACACTTTCCCACTTCCATTGTGGTATATCGAGCGGCTTTAACTTCCCTGCGGGTATGAAATGTTCAGCCTTTACTTGTTGACATATTAAGCATCTACTCACAAATTCTGCCACTTCCTTTTTCATGCTCGGCCACCAAAAGGTCCTTTTTAAATCTCAGTACATCTTAGTACCTCCAGGGTGAATAGTATACTTGGACCTATGGGTTTCTTCTAAGATCTTACCTTTTGCTTCGGCCACACTAGGAACACATGTTCTCCCTCGAAACAATAACCTGCCGTCATCGGCTAACATAAAATCTGGTCTATTCTTCAGACTTTCCTTAATCTCTACCAACATCGGATCATGTCCTTGCAGGGTCTTGATTTCCATCAATAATTCTAGACGAAGCTGAAACTGAGCGATCATGACCCGATCCTTGCTAATATTAAGATCTAAACTAGCGAACTGTTATAACAATCTCCATTCTTGCAACATGAGACTCGAAAATCTTGCAATCGGCTTGCGGCTTAAAGCGTCATCCACCACATTACCCTTTCCAGGATGGTACTCGATGGAGAAATCGAAATCTTTCAAATACTCGAGCCACCTTCTCTGCCTCATGTTAAGTTCCTTTTGAGAAAACAAGTATTTAAGGCTCTTATGGTCAGAGAATACAATAAAAGTCTCTCCGTATAGATAATGCCTCCAAATTTTTAGGGCAAACACTATTGCAGCAAGTTCCAAGTCATGGACGGGATAATTCTCTTCATGCTTCCTCAATTTCCTCGAGGAATAAGCTATTACCCTGCCATTCTGCATAAGTACACAACCCAAGCCAATGCCCGAAGCGTCCGTGTAGACTTCAAATCTCCCTTCTCCAAAAGGCAAAGCCAAAACATGGGCAGTGGTTAAACAGTCCTTTAGAGTTTGAAAACTCCGCTCACAATCTTCCGACCACTCAAATTGATTCTCCTTGCGGGTCAATCTGGTCAGGGGTACCGCAATCTTGGAGAAATATTTAATGAATCTCTGATAGTAACCTGCTAGGCCTAGAAAACTTCTTACTTCCGTGACATTCGTAGGTCTATCCCAGTCTCTTACTACCTCCACCTTCGCGGGGTCAATAGAAATTCCTTCCTTAGTGATAATGTGTCCTAGGAAAGACACTCCCTGCATCCAGAAGTCACATTTACTAAACTTGGCGTACAGTTGGTGATCCCTTACCAATTGTAATGCCATCCACAAGTGCTCAGCATGCTCTTCTTCACTCTTAGAGTATATCAAAATATCATCAATAAACACCACGACCCACTGATCTAGGTAGGGCCGAAACACACTATTCATCAACTGCATAAAAGCTACAGGAGCATTCGTCAGTCCAAAAGGCATTACTACAAATTCAAAATGTCCGTACCTGCTACGGAAGGCAGTTTTAAAGATATCCTCGTCCTTGATCCACAGCTGATGGTATCCCGATCGAAGATTAATTTTTGAGAAATATGATGCTCCCACTATCTAATCGAACAATTCATCTATCCTTGGCAATGGATACTTGTTCTTGACAGTAAGCTGGTTCAATTATCGGTAGTCAATGCACAATCTTAATGAACCATCCTTCTTCCGTACGAACAACACATGGGCTCCCCACGGGGATGTACTAGGGTGAATAAACCCCTTCTCAAGCAACTCCATTAATTGCCTTTTTAATTCCCTCAACTCCGCAGGAGACATACGATATAGAGCCTTAGAAACAGGGGACGCGCCAGGAATTAGATCAATAGAAAAGACTACCTTTCTCTCAGGCGGAAGTCCTGGCAAATCCTCCGGAAAGACATCTGGAAAATCCCGAACAATAGGGATATCCTTAATCTCAGACTCCTTCTTATTAGTTAAAGAAACCAAAGCTAGAAAAGCCGGACATCCTTTTTTCATCAACTTCTCAGCTCGAAGAGCTGAAATGAGCGGCACAAACTTAGAGTGCCTAACCCCAACAAAAGAAAGTTTGGGGTGTCCAGAAAAAGACACGGAGCTAGATCTATAATGAACACTGGCCTCATTTCTAGCCAACCAATCAGCTCCTAGGATTACATCATAATCCTTCATTGTCATATAAACCAAATCAGCTGGCATATTTTGCCCATTAATCAGGATCTTACTAGAAGGGTAGTAATATTTGATTGCTGAACCCGAACCAATAGGAGTTGAAATTTCCAATGGAGAATTCATTAATACCGGTTTCACAGATAAAGACTTAGCAAAATTCAGAGAAATAAAAGAATGCGTTGCTCCGGTATCAAATAGAACAAATGCTGGCTTATCAGAGACAATAAGTGTAACTTCAACAAGTCCACCCTCCTCAGTGGTTTCAGTCACAGTTTTCTGTAGAGCTTGGAGCTTACCCTGCCGCTTCTGGCCTCCTTGCGGCTTATTCGGAATAGCTTGGTCTGACAAGAGGGGACACTCAGGTATACGATGGTCCCGGCTTCTGCAACGTAAACATGCACCTAACTTGCACCAACACTCCTCCATCTTATGACATGACCGGTCACAAAACTTGGAAATAGTCTTAGACGGGGCAGTCGAACCTGCCTTCTTATCTCCATTCCTTGACTTCTTATCTTGTGAGAAACTGGACTCGCCATTGGGCCTCTTCTTGTCATTGTTGGGTTTAAAATTACTAGAACTAGTGGTCTGTTCTTCCTTAAGGTTCTTTCCTCGAATCCTCTCAATCATCACTAATGTATCTTCAAGAACTTGAGCTTTCTCACCATCTCTGCATAGGTCTAAATTTCCAAAGGTGCTAACTGGTTAATATAATGGAGCCTCAACCCGTTCATAAAATGCTTGGTCTTCATCTTCTCATTGGATATCAAGTGCGTTGCATATCGGGATAGTCTGGCAAACTAAGCTTCATATTCTGCAACTGATAAGTTCGTCTGTTTGAGAGCAGCGAACTCTACTGCCTTCTTCTCTTGCACCCGGTCCGAGAAGTACTTGCTATTAAAATGTTCCTTGAATTCATCCCATGTCGCACGCCTATTCCCGAGTGTAACTTCAATGGTCTCCCACCAAGCGCGTGCATCCCGTTCTAATTGGAAAGTTGCCAAAAGAACTCGATCCTGGTCACCGCACTGCATTACTCTAAAAACTCGCTCCATCTCCTTTAGCCAATTCTTGGCTTCATCGGGATCCACCGATCTGCCAAAACGTGGGGGATTTAGGCCTCAAAAATTTCGGTGGATATCACCGGCTCCATGATGTCTTGCTCCTCCCTGGGCCACCTACTGGAGGGTCTGAGTCAAGCCTTGTACCGTACACTGCATATCCCTCCACTGCGCATGTTCTGCTGCCATCGAAATATACTCCTACATATGTGTAGAAAAAATTAATAAAAAATAGTCTAGCGAGAATCTTTTAGAGTTTATTAGTTAACTCAACCCCAAGTCTCTACCCAATCTCACCGGGTTAGATCCTTAGACCTTAACAAGGTTATCGGTTCTACGACCTCACTTATAAACCTAGGAACAAAAAAAAAAAACTTAGGCTCTGATACCACCAAACTGTCACGCCCCGACGCGAAAAATCGGAACGTGGCAGTAGCATTTAAAATATGTTGATTTCCACACATGCTGTGACTTAGGTTAGCATTTACCGAACTCCAACAACACAAGGCAATGGGGAGGAAAAAATTCCAAAATTAATCATTCATTCCAACTAACTAACATCACCAGTTTCCACAGTCAACTACTAAGAGCTAAAGCAATATCCAAAATTTACTGACATTGTTACATTACAACTTGACAATAACTGAATAATCAATTACAACTCTAAAACAACTTTGACATAATGACACTCTTGATGCAAACTATCTAAGGACATTCTAGGAGGCTTTCTAGCTGGCTCGCTCCATGGACTTCACTCCTGCCCATCCCTGTCTGTTTACGTATCCTCCTCAGAGCTACCTGAAAAAGGGGGAAAAATTGGGTGAGCGAACGCTCAGTAGGCAATAGCAGGCAAGTTTAAGTAGTTAACCGAGTTAAATAACTGTTTACGCATGCGAACTAATACGATAAACAAGTTTACATAAGGAATGATGGAAAGAAACTAATAGCATGAACTGAATCAAGATATATCAATTCCAGGAAGATTGGCCGATCAACACGCAAGCAAGTCATATCGAGACAAATTCCATGTAGGAGTCTAGAGATGAATGTCATAGACACACGCTAGTCATGCACTCGGTGTAATACCTCACCATGTCATTACAACTCCCCGGGACACTAATACTTTTTGGGCGCTCTTCCCAGGACCAGGCCGGGCCCTTATGATGCGTTGGCATTGATTTGGTGGATCCAAGATCCCAAGTAATATCTAGACATTCATTGGAATCGGCCAAGAATTCCAAGGTCAAGCTATGAGACTAAATCTTCTAAGATTAAGTAAGTTTTCATAATAGAATGGAAATCCATAAGCCCATCTTGGCTCAACTTTACCAAAACATACATTAAAACACATGAAACAAGCTTCAGGCTGAGTCGTGGTCAAACCTGGGCCGCAACAAGATGAAAACGGTCTAACATGGACCGCTACAAGTGATATCGGGCCAGAAAGAATTAGACCCGAAGTCAGGAAATACAACGGTCCTAGAGGGGCTGTTAACAATTGGAAACGGTCCACAAGGGCCGCCAAGCACGAGAAGGTCCCTGGGCCACAGCAAAGGTAAATGGTCACTCACTGGGCCGCCCCATCCTAAAATGGTCCATGGACGGCCGCTAGGAGGATGAAAATGGTCCATTGACAACCGCGACAACCTGGGCCCAGTAAGATTGAATCTATCGACCCAAAGGGCTCCCAGCCCGTCCACGACATGATGGAACTGAACCAGTGATGGGGACATCAGAGCAAGACCACCCACATTTTATTTTACATTTGTGTCTCTTTTATTTACATTTATACCCTTATGTAATTGGGTACGCAATTAGATGGCAAGTATAAGCCAAAATGTGAGTCTTTAGATTTTAGTGGGTTTATTTATAAAAGTCCAGTAGGTCCAACAAGGGGCCCCCATCTTCTTCCCCATTGGTTCACCTAGGCTCTAGGGCCCAAGTGGGGCTGGTCAAATATCCAAGGTGGGCTTCTAGAAGACTTGACCATTCAAGGGGACAAAGAGGAGAGAAAGTCAATATTCTCTCCCCTTAAAGCCAAGGGGGCGCCCCCTTCCACCAAGTGTTTTTTTATTTTTGTTTTTTTGACCACATGGGGATTAAATCTTCTATCCCTTGTATACCTCACTCCTAACCTAGATCTGAGGGTAATTTAGGTCTTTTTACATTTTCTATATAAGCCATGTACTTTATGAATTACTTAGCATTAATGAAAGGAAAATTCTCATTTGTGCTCACAAGGCCCAAGGGCGCCCCTCTCTCCTCCCCTAGAGCTGTGAGAGCTCCGGTTTCAGATGTGTGAAGCATCTCCTCCACCACCTCCCTGAGTGTGAAGCTGACTGCCGCCGCCATCGAGCCGCCATCGCACCGCCACCGCCAACCCGCCGGAGATCTGTCTAAATCAAGACAGAGGTCCCTTGTCTGAATTTTATCTCCCAAATCCCAGATCTGACGAAGCTGAGATTTTGAGGGTAGGTTCCCCACATAAATCCCCATCTCCAAAAAAATTCCCTCGATTTTAAACCTTCATTTCATTTTCGTTTCTCTTTAAGCTTCTAGACTCACACAGATCTGTCCCTGTGCAGATCTTGTTACAACAACCATGTTCTTCCATTGTTCAACCCGCTTTCCCATTTCTGATTGAGTTCAAATTTGGACTGGGTGTTTTACCCACCAAAACCCACCTCCAACAAATTTTCCACGAATTTATAATTTCATTTACCCTTCTGGAAAATTAAAACTCAGGCCAAAATCTGTTCTGTCCTGTGCAATCTAGATCCGACCCCTGTCCAGTCCAAAATCCATTTCCCCTGTCAAACCATCTTTAGAAAATCCACAAAAAATATTGGCGTCTTCCTTACTTTCCCCTCTCTAACTTTCATAAAGATCCCAACTCCCAGATCTGAAGTTTTCCCTCTGATCAAATCTCATTCGCAGGCAGATCCAAATCGGTCCTGCCAGATCTGGTGCTGTGAACCAGCAGGTTGTAAATTCAACCAAGGCCATTACAGAGATAGACAAAGTTCTTGCTCTAGCTGAGGGACGTAGCTCTCTGAAAGAGCTTTCCAACGGCACCAGTCTCACGTCGATCTGACGTCGGGGCTGATCGCAACAGCCGTTCTTGCCGGGTCGCGCACTGCAGAACAGAAGAACCAGCCCGTGGACAGCAAGCCGCACCGACCGCCCGGCCGGTCGACTCGCCTTCCACAAGGTGAACCAGTACGACCCCTTCCCATGGATCATCCCTCCAGGAGCCACCATCACAGCAGTACCATCCCCGGCCCACTCGGCCCACCAGCCAGGACGTGGGCCCCACAACCCGTAGCACGCGTCATCCGGACGGCACTGACGGAGTTGTCCAAGACGCTGCCCGTCAACCCAAGATCGATCCTCCCGGGCCCACATTGTAGCCCTTTACCTCCCTGTGTGGCGTGGGTAGTAAATTCATTTCTGTAATTATTGTAATATTTTTACCGGGAGTTACCGTACTTGGCCGAGATCATCTTCACCACGCCCGGAGCGTGGAGGTACACTCGTCACCCTCCTTGTAGGCATTTGCTTTACTCGTATACATTTTTATATGCCGCTGCATGTGATAGGATTATTAGCTCGTTATACTTCAATCACCGCTGCGAGAGTGAGTGAGTGAACCCGTCCTGTGACTCAATCCGAGTACACACGGAAGAGCCGAGTACCCTTGACTCATTGCCAGTTTCTCAACCACGCATGATCCCACGTTTCCCTCGCTAGGGACGAGTTGCGAGCTAGAGTCCCAGGTTCACGTGTCCGTCCCACATCAAATTAGTATCAGAGCGGAAGGTTGAGTCTAGGGTAGTCTTTGCTTGAAAAAAAAAGAGTCATCTAGAGAGTGTCTAAGTCTAAGTGTCTCATTTGCATTCCTTTATTCGGTATATAAAAAGGTGTTGCCCGAACGTTAGGTTACGCCTATCGGGAAGGTCGCACATTTACGAGAGAGGATCTTCAGATCCCGGAACTCCGCCTAGTACCGTCTATTGGTTGACTCTAGGTTTGTAGTTGAGTCAGCATTCCAAACTTTGCATTATTATTTTAGGGTCGTGTCTAATGTCTTGTCTCTTTGTGTCGGCATGTCCATCTTGTAGTTACCCAGTCTCCCATAGATTCCCAATCACCCAGGCAATATCACTGGCTGCATGACACACATGGGCTTGGAAACCATCCCCTCCACCTCCATAGGCCCGAAGCCTCAGACTTTCATGGCTCCAAGGTCCCGAGCAACTCCCTCAAGTGGGAAGCCGCCATGGACAAGTATTTCGAGTGTTACACTATGTCCGATGCCATGCAAGTCAACTTTGCCCAAAAGAGGCTTGTCCACGAGGCCGCCTGGAAATGGGAGAGCATTGAGCGTATAAGGGAGGTTAAGAGGCAATGGCCTGTCGAGTCGTGGCGGGAGATGAAGGATGAGCTTAGAAAGGTCTACCTTCCCCACCCTGTCCCCTCTAACCCATCCCACGCAATCATCTCCAGCCGACCCCACCCATTTACCTCCAACCACGAGGGTCACACCACCAGTCGACCCCACCAAATCACCCCCAATCAAGTGGGCCATACCTCCAACCAACCCCACCCATTCATTCATAGCTGGAGGCAACAAACACCTCATATAGCTGAGCCTAGGAGGCCGAGAGATGATGAGCGAGTCCACCACAAGGCCCCTACTCCAACCCGCACCTTTGCCAAACTCTTGAAAATGTTTTCAGACCGGTTGGATAGGATGGAAAGGACACGTGATCATGTTGACGGACTCCTACCCGAGCCCAAGGAGGTCATAGCCGGTAGTCTTAACCCGGCCCCATCTACAGAGTCCCCAAGCCCTCTCCCCATCATGGAGGATGTCCTCTCCCCATCCGAGGGTGATAGTTCACCACGACCTTCACCCATGGAACTCCATACGGAGCCCCTCGTGCTCCTAAAGGGTGAGGTAATTATTGAGGAGCCATTAGCCAGTTGGCTAAGGAAGGGTTTATTTCTGGATACCACACTCCCTTGCTACCCTCCCATAGAACCAACCCTACAGATAGTGTCCACCACAGCTTTTAGCACCACTTGCCAATCCTCTTACTTCGTGGACACCATGGATGACCTGCTTAAGGGATTAAGTAGGCAAATGGAACTGACCAGCCTGTTGGCTCTCAGGCCCGACACACCTAGGTGCCTTAGCTTCATATACCCATCCTTGGGTTCCATCACCTCTGTCTGCACAGTGGGTCCATACACTAGTGAGCTCATCTTGCTCTTACCTCTACCAGACGGGCTCCACCACTTTCCCTTCCATGACCCCTTCTCTCCCATAGAGAAGTCCACACATCCTAGGGAGCCAGCTGCTTCCCTGATCCCCTCAGGTGACGAGGAGTTGGCTTACATTGGGGATTTCTGTTGAGTGGTGATAGGCAGATCTAGAGGGGAGGGGTGAATAGATCAGCCCCTTTTTGCCCTTCTTTGCGGAAACAAAAACTAGGTCTAACACAACAGATAGTAAGGCAGATGTAAGTTAATATCAGAGAAGCTAGATACACATAAGATGACTGGAACCGGTCCTATCAAGCTTCTACCGCTGGAACAAGAGAGATAGAACAAACCACAAGACAAGATCTTTAAGGTGGTTCAGTCTCAATCTAGAGACTTACGTCCACCCCTCACACAACACTGTGAGGCTTCACTAGTGCCAACGCACAATAACTGATTCACAGCTTCTAAATGAGAGAAACACTCTCACACTCCGCTGACACACAGCTTCTAACAGAGAGAAACACTCTCACACACCGTTGACACATAGCTTGTGGGAACTCAACCCAAACCACACAGACAGGTGACCACACCTTCTGTCTTCCTACACGCAGGTAGGGATCTAATGATATGAAGTTTGTTTAGAGGAAAAGCAAACTAAAAATGAAATGGACAGACAGTGTATCGTAATGAAAACGCTATGAAAAGGAGTCTCCTATCTGGGAATGAGCTTGAGAGATCCTTGACTTTCTTCTTCTCGTTGAATCTTCATAGCAGCCAAGGAGGTTTTTCATCGTGAGGAAGAGAAATGTCTTCTGCTTGTTTCACTTACGCCAGCAGCATCAAGACCAAGAGTTGCTTCTACAGCAAGCTTTTTCTTTCTCTTCTTTTTTTCCTCTTCTCTCTTCTCAGCTCGCATGCCCCTTGTATAACTGGAGTTCATGCTCTTCATATATCGATGTCCTAGGGCGACACCAACGTTGTTCACTTTTACAAGCAACACCCAGAATGTCATATCCACATTATTTGATCTGCTTACACTTGTACCGTTGACTCCATTCTTGTTAAGTCCGCAGGAATGTGGGTAGGTAGGAGACCATAGCAGCAAAGTTATGATTTTCTTCAGACAATAACTCTGCTAAATCATAGTCTTCTGGCACCGAAGCAATATGACGGCTATTTCCAGAGCAAACAGATTCTCTGGATTAAGTTTCGGATCTTGAAATCAGCTTCCGTCGGATTCAGATCCGTTCTGGTCGAACCGAGTGTGTCGACACTTCCCTGACCGTGTGTCGAGACATTCCTTTGAAAATATTGGAGAATCATTCGGGTTGAACGTGGATGTGTCGACACTCTTCTGTCAGTGTGTCGAGACATCCCTTTGAAAATCCTCGTAGACAGCTTCTGCCGGTTTCAAGCATGTACTGGTTAAATTTTGATGTGTCGACACTTTACCCTCAATGTGCTGAGACACCCCTTTGAAGTTCTTGAAGAACTATGGCTGAGTTGAGACAACACCAAACGGTGTCGAGACATGTGAGCCATGTGCAGAGTTGCTGTAAGAAGGTGTCGGGACAAGAGCGCCTTGTGCAGAGATTATCACACGAGTGTGTCGACACATTTCACTCAGTGTGTCGAGACATCAGTGATTCCAGATACTTAGACAGAATGGCTTCAGCTTGAATTCTTCTGGATGTGTCGAGACATGAATAGGATGTGTCGACACATTCTGTTATGCTGGAGCTCAATTTGTTTGGAATTTCAACGTAATCTCTTCTGGATGTGTCGAGACATCACTGGGCTGTGTCGAGACATTACTTAGTGAGATTCTCCTGTACTTGTTTAATCAATTCATCAAGCCAAAAATAAGTTAGATATTTCTCAAACATCTATAAATGATTTGTGATTTGTTATCATCAAAACCAGGGGACATAACATTCTCCCCCTTTTTGATGATGACAACCATGAATCATTAAGTCCAAGCATTCATATATCAATATAGACAAATTGGTTTGAGGAGCTATCAACCAAGCAATATTAATCCATTCACACAACCACTGAATGTTAGCATTTTTGAACATATAGCATTTTCAACAGCAACAAGATGGCTTGATTCATTAATCAACCACAGTTTTGTACAAATCAAGCAATGATGTGTGTTCAAGTAGTTGCACTGCAAATATACATGCAAAATCTAAAATCTAGGTAACAAAGCTAACTACATGTTGGATGCTTGATGATGCTGGTCTTCAGTACTTCTCCCCCTTTGTCATCAGCAAGGAGGGGGTGAAGGAGGAGGCTTCGATGGCGGAGGCATGGTGCTGGTGCTGGTAGAGTGAGGGATCTGTGCCTCTTGGAAGTCTTGCTGCATGTAAGAGATTGCTTGCAAGAGAGTCAATCCTCTGAGTGAGCTGCTCATCCCTTTGTCTGACAGACTATTGCAAAGACTTGATATTATCTTTGATGTCCTTGAGCCAGCCATGAATCATGTCACATATATATTCTGTTTCAGCCCGCTGCTGGGAGGCTTGTACTGGGAAACGTGAAGAGGTGGCCTCAGTTTCAGGAGGAGGGCACCATTCATCACCTATATCCTGCAGGGCTGGTTGGAGTTGAGCTTTATGCAAGCGAATGAGGTCAAGAATTTCAGTGCCAACCATATCCAGTTTATTGTATACAACATCCATCTTAGCCTCAGCTTTGGTGGTACTGTTGACTGCTCGAGCTATGTCGGTGTGCACTGTTTCGGCAATCTTGGATGAGGCATCAAGGAACTTGTGGCTGTCAGAAAAGATCTTCCCCTTTAGCCCTTGGGAGGCATCTAGTAAACGAGAAGTATTAGCATTAACAGTGCCCTCCATATTGGAGTATGCCTGAAGAGATCGGTTGGTCTCAGCGGTCATATGTGCTCTGATGGATGTATGTGCGACAGCCACCTGTGCTCTAATGGATGTAGTTGCACCGGCCACTTGTTCAGCTAGCTGAGTAGAGGAATCCATCAGTTTGGCACACTTAATGTTGAGATTGCCTTGTTCTTCTCGGATTTCATAGGTATGCCTGACCATTTCAGAAGTTTTCTCCAAGGTTTCAGTGTGGGTTTCTCGGAGTCTTCTCATGAGTCTTCCTGCTCGATCACACACACTTATCAATGAGTTCATGAAGCTGAGCAACTTTTGATCTGACATAGTTTTGTCGTGCATAATTTTTTCCCACTGGCTGTTCTGAGCTTGCTCATAATGGAGTTGTCTAGCATCCAGTCTATCCACTTGTAGACTGATCTGATGACAGGATGAATTCAAACTCCCAAATTGGGCAGTGAGAAATTGAATGAGGACAGGATGAATATCCATTAAACTGCCAGTGGCACCAAATGCAGGACCTTGTGAGGTGGAAGCCTCGGTATGAAAGTCAGAAGGGGCATCCCTTGCAGTGAACACTCTAGGCTCATTTTCTAGAGACAAAGGAGGTTGGATACCAAAAGCCATCATCATCCCAGGCTGGTCCATGGGATCTGCAAACTGCAGCTACTGAGGGGTCTGCTCAAAATGGATATCTGCATGAAACATTTCCTCATGCTGATCTAACTATGCTTCTGAATCTGGTTGGTCCTATGCTGGTTGACCTTGTGGAGGATGGTCTTGTGGAAGCTGTTCCTGTGGAGCTGGCTGAACAGGAGGGTCAGGTACATGACCAGGTAGATTCCTCACCATTTTGTCACCTTCCTCTTTGAAGTGCATATAGTTTTGGATGAACCTCAGGGTGTAGACATTACTATGGGGAATGGATATGGACTTCTCTTTATCAAGAGGAATGCCAACCTTTTGAAAGATGGCAGTAAGATGTGCAGCATAAGGCAGGCTACGCCTGTTGTAAGTGCAGCTATCCATAACCTGAAGCATAATCTGTGGAAGACAAACATGGTATTTGTTGAACAGACAGTAAAAAAGGAATCTCTGTGTCTCAGTGAGTCTGCTTCTGCCACCCCCTTGTGGGGTAATCATGGTGGTGAAGATATGATGTATTAGACGCTGCAGTGGGGGAAACCGATTGGTGTCAAAGGCTTTCACCAAAAGTTGGGTGTCATCATGCGGATTTCTAGGCTTTCATGTCAGGATGGTATAAGCTGCAGATAAATCGATCTCAACCTCAGATTCTAATTCCCTATCCCGGGGTATGTGTAAAGCTCTGTGAAGAAGCTTAGTTGTGAGCTTGATAGAAACCCCCTTGACTATAGTCCGTAGGACTTTCTTTTTCTCATCAAAAAGTAAGTTCTTGTAGAACTGCTAAACCAAAAATGGGTAGTATATCCTGTGCTCAGACATAAACTGTCTCCAACCTTGGAACTCAAACAGCGGCAGTAGCTCAGGAAAATACGCAAGCATCTCCTGGTCACTAAAATCTACGTACCTAGGGAAGAGAATCCTGGTGGGATCACTGTCTTCTTCTCTGGGAGAGGCAGTAGTGCTGGGCTTCTGAGGGATTGACTGAGCTTTGGCCTTCCCTTTTTCTTTGGCTGACCGCCGTGGCCGCTTGGCCTGAGTTTGCGGCGGTGAACCCTTGTCAGTGTTGGACCCCTGGGCTTCGGCAGCCCTCTTCCTGGCTGGTTCTGCAGCTGGGCGGTCCTCAATAAGCTTGGATTGCCCTTCGGATGGAGATTTTAAGGCAGTGGTCTTCTTAGATGAAGTAGCCTCTTTCTTCTTGCCGCGGGTGACCGGTGGAGCCATGGAGAGTGGACGGAAGGGAAGGAGATTAGTGCGAAGGCTAGCTGGGGCTATCGGCACAAGAGAACGGAGAAGGGGGGCAAGGGCGTCGACCTCCACTGTGAGAGTGTGCAGGATCGTCGGAGCGCGGGTGTGAGAGAGAGAAGTAGGGTTTGAAAATGAAGAGGGGGTGAAAGATTGAATTTCATAGTCGAGTTAAATGTGGAAAGTTGAGATTTTTACTTTTGAAAAAGACAACCCTGTAATTTGAAATGGTGTATATGCCCCTATGTTAAGTCCCAATGGTTTAAAGCTTATAAGCTCATTTTTGAGTAACAAACGTTTGAGAAAAATCATTTTTGCGACAGATAATATGATTTAAACATTTGAGAAATTTAGAGAATAGAACGAAGCCCATTTGACTTACTCATTACATTCATATGGCATGATTGGAAAAGAAGATAAGCAAGTATTGAAGATAAACAATAACCCTTTTTGTTTCGAAGAATGTTGTAGAGTCAACCCCAACCCATTTTTTTTTGTGTGTTTTTAATTAATTAGCCAGTCTGATATAGCATTCACTTTTTGACTCAAGGAAACACGTTGTTTAGACGCCAGAGTCCCTGGTTACTCAGTGTAGCTTATCTTTCTGTATTCATTTGAGCAGAGTTGACTTCTCTCATCATGACTAGATTATCCTTCATTTCATTGATTGCGGATCTAATTTCTCTGAAGAGCGGTTATTGCTCTAAATTTATAGCAGCATGATTTTTAGAGGCGTATTCTCTAATAGACTTCAAGATGGGAATATGTTTAAAGACAATACATGCCAACCATTTTAAAAGCCAATGAGCCAAGTTGCAGTGAAGTTTTAGACGCAGGGGCAATGGTTATTTTCAAGGACTTAAGAAATGTTTCAATCCTATTATGAATGCAAGTTTGGTAAAACTCAAAGCAATGATTCATGAAAATGAGGATTATAAATAAGAAACCATTCCTTTAACATGAGTAATACAACAAGACTCACCCAGGGTTGTATAGATGAATGAAAAATTTCTCAACTCCCCCTCTCTTGATACTCGGTGAAAAGTGAAGGTTCAGAAGCAAGAGATTTGAGGTGGAAATGAAAGAAGCAATGGAAAGAGAGTCAAGGAAACTCTCCATTTGTTCTTCAAAACCAAAGGAAACTCTCCAGTTTCTAAGTTGTATGTCTCGACACATATCAATGAGGTGTCGACCTGTTCAACAGGTATTGTTCAGCATGTCTCGACACATATCAGTACATCAAACTGTTCTCTGTTAGCTTCTGTAATTCTTCATTTCTGACAGACACCTGCCATCTTTTACTGCCAATGCCTCCGACTTTCTTCTGTCAGACTGCCATTCAAGAAGGGTTTTACCTTTTGCTGCCACTGAGAAATGCTAGATTGGATGCTGAAGCTTTAAACATGCTTATGCACTAGAGATCAACTATGCAGATAGCAATTTGCAATTCTGACTCATGGTACTCGGCGGAGGCCTATCCTCATGCATGAGGAGAGTTTCCTGACAGGCGTAACTTGTCATTTCACTTCTCAACATTTGATATACCATGCAGTCACAAGATGATGTTCAATTAAGGACATTCATAAGTACAAGCAAGCTCCCCCTGAATGTGACCATCATTCCAGGCAAGGTTCATACACCAAATGGACCAGATCTAAATCAATTCAGATATGCTTGTTTCAATCATTGCAAAGACAAGTAAGCAGAGCATCGAGAGTGGAATAGATAGCTCAAACCTGAGAGGATTGAGGTCTGCATAGACCAAGCTCTATCCTTAATGTTGTAAACCTGTCAGTACTTAAGGGCTTTGTAAAGATGTCTGCAATTTAATTTTCTGAGTCTACAAAATGGAGCTCAAAGTGATTTTTAAGGACTTCATCCCTTATAAAAAGATGCCTAATTTCAATGTGTTTAGTCCTAGAGTGCATGACTGAAATTTTTGCAAGATTTATAGCACTTGTGTTATCACACAGAATGGGTACACAACCAAGATATATTAGATAGTCTTGGAGTTGGTGCTTGATTCACAGTACTTCGGTGCCACAACTCCCTGCAGCAACATATTCTGCTTCTGCAGTGGAGAGTGCAACCGAGTGTTGTTTCTTGGAAGCCCAAGAAACCAAACACCCACTTAGAAATTGGCAATAGCCACTAGTGCTCTTACGGTCCAGTTTGCATCCTGCATAATCTACATCTGAATATGAAATAAGTGAGAGTTCACAAGATGCAGGATACCATAGTCCCAATTCTTGAGTACCAGCAAGGTATCTAAAGATACGCTTGATAGCAGTCATGTGGGACTCTCTAGGACTAGACTGAAATCTAGCACAAAGGTAAACACTAAACTGAATGTCTGGTCTAGATGCAGTTAGATATAGCAATGATCCAATCATACCTCTGTATTTCTTTGCATCTACAAGGATACCTTGTTCATCTGCATCCAGTGAGGTGGCAGTTCCCATTGGAGTTCCCAAAGGCTTACAGTTGGTCAGATCAAACTTCTTCAACAACTCCTTCACATACTTGGCTTGATTGATGAAGCAGCCTTCATTGCTTTGACTAATCTGTAAGCCAAGAAAGAATTAAAGCTCACCCATTAGACTCATTTCAAATTCATTGGTCATGAGTTTAGCAAACTCCTCACACATTTGAGGTTTAGTGGACCCGAACACTATGTCATCCACATAAATATGAACTATCAAGATATCTTTACCTTGTTTCTTGGTAAATAGTATCTGATCTACATTATCTCTTGAATATCCTTGTTCGGTGAGATATGAGCTTAGTCTGTCGTACCAAGCTCTAGGTGCCTGCTTCAAGCCATACAAAGCCATGTCTAACTTATAAACATGATCTTTGAAGTATGTGCATTCAAAATCAGGGGGTTGCTCTACATAAACTTCTTCTTTAATAAGACCATTTAGGAAAGCACTCTTAACATCCATTTGCTGCAGTTTGATTTTATGAGAACATGCAAAGGCTAGCAAAATTCTAATGGCCTCAAGTCTAGCAACAGGAGCAAAAGATTCTTCATAATATATGCCAAATTCTTGATTATACCCTTGAGCCACCAATCTAGATTTGTTTTATACTATCTTTCCATCTTCACGTGGCTTATTTCTGAACACCAATTTTGTTCCTATGACTGATTTTTCTTTAGGCCTTGGAACAAGATACCACACTTTATTTCTTTCAAACTGATTTAATTCATCATGCATAGAATTGATCCAGTTTTCATCTTTTAGGGCCTCTACAACATTTTTGGGTTCAATTTGAGACACAAGAGCGAGTTGTTCAATTTCATCCATAATTTTGAAATGAGACCTAGTTTTGGTTCAGTCATGCAGATTACCTAAGATGTTTTCTAAAGGATGATCTTTCAATACTCTTAGATCAGGTTGAGCATTACCTTCATCTGCCTCGGTGACAAGAGCATTATTTGGTTCTCCTTGGTCCTCATTTGCTTGTGTATCTTATTGTGGAAGTTCCTCTTTTCCTCTTATGTTCAGGAATTCCCCATCACCATCTTCCCTGCAAGAGTTTTTGTGATCAATCTCATCAAAAGTAATGTGAGGGGATTCTTCCACACCAAGGGTCTTAAGATTATAGACTCTATAAGCTCTAGACTTGTCAGAGTACCCAAGAAATATCTTTTCTTCACTCTTGGGCTCAAACTTGTCCAGAACTCTTTTGTCATTGTTATGAATAAAGCATTTTGACCCAAATACTTTCATGTGAAAGAGAGATGGCTTTTTACCTCTCAGCAACTCATATGGAGTCATTTTGGTGAGGGGCCTTACCATTGAGCGGTTGATGATATAGCATGCAGTGTTTACTGCTTCTGCCCAAAATCTCCTTGGTAGATGCCTTTCAGCAAGCATTGTGCGTGCCATCTCTATGAGAGTTCTGTTCTTCCTCTCAACAACCCCATTTTGCTCAGGAGTCCGTGGTGAAGAAAACTTGTGAATGATTCCTTCAGTTCTACATAAATTTTTAAAGTCAGCATTGTCGAATTCATCACTATGATCTGAAATGATGTTGAAAAATTTAAACTTACCATCTTGCTTCACTTGCATATACAGTGCCTGAAACTCATCAAAGGCATTATTTTTATGTGCAAGATAGAATACCCAAGTGAATCTGGTAAAGTCATCTATCAAGATATAACCATATCTTTTATCACTTAACCTAGCTGTTTTTGTTGGACCAAATAGGTCCATAGGGATTAGTTCAAGTGGTTTAGAAGATGAGTTTTCAGTTCTACTTTTGAATGACTTTCTAGTCTGTTTTCCCTGAGCACATTCATCACACATCTTAGTGTTCAGTTTGAATTTAATTTCAGGCAGACCTTTGATGATGGAATATTTTACCAATTTGTGAAGAGTGTTGTAAATAACATGTCCTAGTCTACGATGCCACAAATAGGCTAGTTCAGATTTGGGTGCAGCAAGACAAAGATTTATGTGAGCAGGGTCATCTAAGTCAATCAAGTACACATTATTGACTCTTTTACCATAAAATTTGGTTTCTTTAGAATTAGGTTGCAAGATCCTACATTCAGCTGAGTCATAAAATAACAGTATGACCTTTATCACATAGTTGGCTAATGCTCAGCAAATTGTACTCCAGACCATCAACAAGTAATACATTATCAATTGAGTTGGAGGGGTTCTTACCAACTTTACCTGAACCAATGATTTTTCCTTTGTTGTTTCCTCCAAACGTGACATGTCCAGCTTCCTTTTCAACCAGGAGACATAATTTGGATTTGTCTCCAGTCATGTGTCTTGAGCAGCCACTGTCAAGATACCAACGGTTGTGTATGGTTGTAAGACACTCCTGCACACGGAATTTAAGTGACAATGTTTGGAACCCAAAGACAGTTGGGTCCCAATAGTTTCTTCATTTGTGCAAAGCAGGATAAGACATAGTTTGAGATCCAGACTTTCTTAGCATCTTTGCTTTGTTGGGAGTTCTGATTTTTCTTCTCTTTAGTATTTTGGACTTTGTGAGTTTTGGAAGTGGTGGAGAAGGATTACTGATTAGACCATCTGTTCTAGTTTGTTGGTCTAGATGAGTAGGAGGTGTCATATTGCCTAGGTCGTTGGGGTTGAGTGAACCTCTGACCATAGGGATCATTATTGTTTCTCACCCATGGAGGTGTCGATCTGTAGAAGGAGAAGTCTCGACCTGTCCACTGTTCAGTCCATCTATAACTGTTTCTGGACAAGGGGTGTGTCGACCTCCTGTATGGAAACTGTCGACATGTTGGTGCAAACCTGGGATTTTGTTGGACGGTTGACCTGGTGGGTGTCGACCTATTCCATGGAGTGTCCCGACCTGTTCTAGCATTGTAGCTATTTCTTCCTTTGTGATGTGCATGCTGAGGCTTGGATGGGTGTCGACCTATTTGGGATTGTTTGTGAACCTTTTTGGGTTGTTGGAAGGTTTTGTTGATTGGTTCTCCTATCTTTTCTTTTCCTTTGTTTTCAACATTTTCCTGGTGTGTTGATTTTGAGGTTGATGCTTCGGAAGATGATACAAAGGTGGTGGTCTTTAGCCTAAATGTTTTCTTTTTAGTAGGCTCATATCCAAGCACTTCTCTATTGAAGTTTATTTTAGTTCCTAGCAGGGCATTTAGGTTTTCACTTTCATCAACAAATTTTTCAAGAGAGGTTTGTTTATCTCCTAGGTTTTTTTGAAGTTTTTCGTTTTCTTTCAACAGTTGTGAATTGACTCGTTCAAAAACGTCTGACTTTTCATTGCACAAGTTGTTGTCCTTTACATAGCTTTGCATTTTCAGTTTCAATTCATCAATTTCATCTCTTAGCCTCTCATTTTCATCTTCCAAATCTCTCATTTCTTTTCTTCCTTCTTCAAGATTTTCATTTATTTTTCTTAAATCTTCAATTTCAGTTTCTAGAGAGATTATCTTTTCATTGAGAGTTTTATCGCCCACAGGATTCAACCTTCTTTTTTAAGATTTTGTTTTCTTTTCTGTATACTTCATATTTATTCATCAGTTCAAAGTAAGCATCTTCCCAATCATCAGTGGAGAAATGCTTAAAGGGAGAGCTCACCTCGCTGTCATTCTCTCCTTTGGCCATTAGGTAGAGATCATCTTTTTCCTCTTCAGAGGAGTTGTCTTCATTTTCTTCTTCTTCATCATCACTCCAAGTGTACACCATGGCCTACTTCTTATTGCTCTTCCACCTGGGCACAATTTTCTTAGCTTCTTCAGGACATTCGGACTTGATGTGTCCTGGTTTCTTGCAAGAGTAGCATACAAGTTTTTCAGACTTTTTTATATTTTCAGGTCTTGGCCTGAACCCTCGTTTTACCTGGGACTTCTTCTTAATGAAGCCAGTACCTTCCTTTCTTAGAAATCTTTTAAACTTTCTTGTCAATAGAGCAACTTCATCTTCTTCAGTGTTGCTACTTGAAGGCTCTTCATCTTCAGATAACTCCTTGGAGCTTGGTCCAGCTTTGAGAGCTAGAGGCTTCTTTTTACTTACCTCAGCCTCCTTGTTCTTTAGATTCATCTCATAGGTCATCAAGGACCCTATGAGTTCCTCTACCTTGATGGTAGTTAAGTCTTTTGATTCTTCAACCACTGCGGCCTTTGTATGCCAAATGGGAGTTAGTGATCTCAAAATCTTCCTTACTATCTCCTGTTCAGAGTAGGTCTTACCTAGCTCAGTCAAGCCATTTGTGAGCATGGTTAGCCTAGCATACATGTCCGAAATGGACTCATCAGATTTCATTCTAAACTTTTCATATTCAGACACTAACATGTTTGCTTTGGTTGCACGTACCTGCTGTGTCCCTTCATATATTACCTCAAGGCGGTCCCACATCTCTTTTACAGTTTTGTAAGTTGACACCCTTGAGTACTCAGTTGGATGAAGAGAGCATTGCATGATGTGCTTGGCGCCTCAGTTCAGAGTTGATTGCCTGATCTGTTCTTTAGTCCATGTATCTTCTTCTGGAGGCAGCTCAAATGGTCCCTTGCTGATCACTCGCCAGACTTCATGATCCTGGGCTCTAATGAAGACCTGCATGCGGTTTTTCTAGTAAGGATAATTTGTCCAGTGAAAAAGGGAGGCCTATTACAGAATGTCCTTCAGCCATAGGCCCTTTAGTTGCCATATCACCAGTTCTCTCAAGGTCGTTAGACCACATATAGAGAGACTAGCTCTGATACCATGTGTTGAGTGGTGATAGGCAGATCTAGAGGGGAGGGGTGAATAGATCAGCCCCTTTTTACCCTTCTTTGCGGAAATAAAAACTAAGTCTAACACAACATATAGTAAGGCAGATGTAAGTTAATATCAGAGAAGCTAGATACACATAAGATAACTGGAACCGGTTCTATCAAGCTTCTACCGCAGGAACAAGGGAGATAGAACAAATCACAAGACAAGATCTTTAAGGTGGTTCAGTCTCAATCTAGAGACCTACGTCTACCTCTCACATAACACAGTGACGCTTCACTAGTGCCAACGCACAATAGCTGATTCACAGCTTCTAACAGAGAGAAACACTCTCACACTCCGCTGACACACAGCTTCTAACAGAGAGAAACACTCTCACACTCTGCTGACACACAACTTCTAATAGAGAGAAACACTCTCACACACCGCTGACACACAGCTTGTGGGAACACAACCCAAACCACACAGACAGGTGACCACACCTTCTGTCTTCCGACACGCAGGTAGGGATCTAATGATATGAAGTTTATTTAGAGGAAAAGCAAACTAAAAATGAAATGGCTAGACAGTGTCTCGTAATAAAAACGCTATGACAAAGGAGTCTCCTGTCTGGGAATGAGCTTGAGAGATCCTTAGCTTTCTTCTTCTCGTTGAATCTTCATAGCAGCCAAGAAGGTTTTTCGTCGTGAGGAAGAGAAATGTCTTCTGCTTGTTTCACTCACGCCGGCAGCATCAAGACCAAGAGTTGCTTCTACAGCAAGCTTTTTCTTTCTCTTCTTTTTCTCCTCTTCTCTCTTCTCAGCTCGCATGCCCCTTGTATAACTGGAGCTCATGCTTCTCATATATCGGTGTTCTAGGGCGACACCAACGTTGTTCACTTTTACAAGCAACACTTAGAATGTCATATCCACATTATTTGATCTGCTTACACTTGTACCGTTGACTCCATTCTTGTCAAGTCCGCAGGAATGTGGGTAGGTAGGAGACCATAGCAGCAAAGGTACGATTTTCTTCAGACAATAACTCTGCTAAATCACAGTCTTCTGACACCGAAGCAATCTGACGGCTATTTCCAGAGCAAACGGATCCTCTGGATTAAGTTCCGGATCTTGAAATCAGCTTCCGTCGGATTCAGATCTGTTCTGGTCGAACCGAGTGTGTTGACACTTCCCTGACTGTGTGTCGAGACATTCCTTTGAAAATCTTGGAGAATCATTCGGGTTGAACGTGGATGTGTCGACACTCTTATGTCAGTGTGTCGAGACATCCCTTTGAAAATCCTCGTAGACAGCTTCTGCCGGTTTCAAGCATGTACTGGTTAAATTTTGATGTGTCGACACTTTACCCTCAATGTGTCGAGACATCCCTTTGAAGTTCTTGAAGAACTATGGCTGAGTCGAGACAACACCAAACGGTGTCGAGACATGTGAGCCATGTGCAGAGTTGTTGTAAGAAGGTGTCGGGACAAGAGTGCCTTGTGCAGAGATTATCACACGAGTGTGTCGACACATTTCACTCAGTGTGTCGAGACATCGGTGATTCCAGATACTTAGACAAAATGGCTTCAGCTTGAATTCTTCTGGATGTGTCGAGACATGAATAGGATGTGTCGATACATTCTGTTATGCTGGAGCTCAATTTGTTTGGAATTTCAACGTAATCTCTTCTAGATGTGTCGAGACATCATTGGGCTATGTCGAGACATTACTTAGTGAGATTCTCCTGTACTTGTTTAATCAATTCATCAAGCCAAAAATAAGTTAGATATTTCTCAAACATCTATAAATGATTTATGATTTGTTATCATCAAAATCAGGGGGCACAACAATTTCTACCCAGGGTCAAAAGGGAGCCACGTCATTGGATCCCTAACTCTTCTTGGTCCTTTTGATCCTTTCCCATGGGAATCCATCACGGTAGGTCACACTATCTTCGATCCTTTCGATCCCTTCCCTAGGGAGCCCCATGACCCACCACTTCCCATCCACATTATCTAGAAGTATCCCTATCACACCCTTTCTCCATGGGTCAGCCATTCAGTTCATTGGGGAAATGGAGAAAGTGAATGCGGCTTCCCCGGCCCACCTATACCACCCGAACCTCCCGAACTTCCCACACCCAAGTCCAATAGGAGCTCAATGCATGACTAGTTTAAACTTGGGTGACTAGAAGTCCCCTATGATGTCAACCTCAGGATACGTCAGGTGCATGATAGTCACACATTCGGATGTCCTGTTCCACCTTTGCTTAGGTCTGGATAGCAATAGGACTGACTGGTGTACCTTTTCTTTATTTGTCCAGTTTGTCAGGAGTTTGTCGAGTCTGTCGTTAGCTCGCGATGTTCGTCTTTTTCGAGTGCGAGACAAGTTGGATCCATTGTGTATGTTGTAGACTTACCGGAATTTGGGTTAAGCTCTATCTATGTGTCGGATCTAGTCACATATAGGGATTCAGCGGTGATTCCTAGTGAGTCATTGAGCCGTCTCCTTCCTTTGAGAGTGACCCCACCCCAGAGTGTCCACCTCTAGCCTCATTCCCATAGCAGCGTGAGCATATCGAATATATACGGGATGAGCATGTGACGATTACTTGGAGTGGAGCATACTCTGCGCTTCCTGGTTCAGTGACGGATCCGCCGGAGCCACACGTGTAGCCGCACCCCTTACTCGACGGGGTCGAGTTCTTCCCACCCGGGGATAATTGATGGGGACATCAGAGCAAGACCACCCACATTTTATTTTACATTTGTGTCCTTTTTATTTACATTTATACCCTTGTGTAATTGGGTACGCACTTATATGGCAAGTATAAGCCAAAATGTGAGTCTTTAGGTTTTAGTAGGTTTATTTGTAAAAGTCTAGTACGTCCAACAAGGGGCCCCCACCTTCTTCCCCATTGATCCACCTAGGCTCTAGGGCCCATGTGGAGCTGGTCAAATGTCCAAGGTGGGCTTCTAGAAGACTTGACCATTCAAGGGGACAAAGAGGAGAGAAAGTCAATATTCTCTCCCCTTAAAGTCAAGGGGGCGCCCCTTCCACTAAGTGTTTTTTTATTTTTGTTTTTTTGACCACATGGGGATTAAATCTTCTATCCCTTGTATACCCCTCCCCTAACCTAGATCTGAGGGTAGTTTAGGTCTTTTTACATTTTCTATATAAGCCATGTATTTTATGAATTACTTAGCATTAGTGAAAGGAAAATTCTCATTTGTGCTCACAAGGCCCAAGGGCGCCCCTCTCTCCTCCCCTAGAGTTGTGAGAGCTCTGGTTTCAGATGTGTGAAGCATCTCCTCCACCACCTCCCTGAGTGTGAAGCTCAGCACCGCCGCCGCCATCGCACCGCCACCGCCAACCCGTCGGAGATCTGTCTAAATCAGGATAGAGGTCCCTTGTTCGAATTTTCTCTCCCAAATCCCAGATCTGAGGAAGCTGAGATTTTTAGGGTAGGTTCCCCACATAAATCCCCATCTCCAGAAAAATTCCCTTGATTTTAAACCTTCATTTCATTTTCGTTTCTCTTTAAGCTTTTAGACCCACACAGATTGTCCCTGTGCAGATCTTGTTACAGGAACCCTATTCTTCCATTGTTCGACCCCCTTTCTCATTTCTGATTGAGTTCAAATTTGGACTGGGTGTTCTACCCACCAAAACCCACCTC
This sequence comes from Amorphophallus konjac, assembly GCA_022559845.1. NCBI lineage: Eukaryota > Viridiplantae > Streptophyta > Magnoliopsida > Alismatales > Araceae > Amorphophallus > Amorphophallus konjac. The sequence continues at coordinate 177,583,313 of CM040121.1, forward strand.
CACAAATTTTTACACGAATTTATAATTTCATTTACCCCTCTAAAAAATTAGAACTTAGGCCAAAATCTATCCTGTCCTATGCAGTCCAGATCCAACTCTTGTCCAGTCAAAAATCCATTTCCCCTATCAAACCACCTTTAGAAAATCCACAAAAAATATTGACATCTTCCTTACTTTCCCCTCTCTAACTTTCATAAAGATCCCAACTCCAAGATCTGAAGTTTTCCCTCCAGTCAAATCTTATTCTCAGGCAGATCTAAATATGTCCTGCCAGATCTGAATATGTGAACCATCATGTTGTAAATTCCACCAAGGCTATTACAGAGATAGAAAAAATTCCTTCTCTGGACGAGGGTAGTAGCTCTCTGAAAGAGCTTTCCAACGGCGCCAGTCTCACATCGATCTGATGTCGGGGCTGATCGCAGCAGCCGTTCTTACCGGGTCACGTACTGCAGAACAGAAGAACCAGCCCGTGGACAGCAAGCTGCACCGACCGCCCGGCAGGCCGACTCGCCTTCCACAAGGCGAACCAGTACGACCCCTTCCCAGGGATCGTCCCTCTTGGAGCCACCGTCGCAGCAGTACCATCCCCGGCCCACTCGGCCCACCAGCCAGGACGTGGGCCCCACAACCCGTAGCACGCGTCATCTGGATGGCACCGACGGAGCTGTTCAACACGCTGCCCGTCAACCCAAGATCGGTCCTCCCGGGCCCACATTGTAGCCCTTTACCTCCCTACGTGGAGTGGGTAGTAAATTCATTTCTGTAATTATTGTAATATTTTTATCGAGAGTTACCGTACTTGGCCGGGATCGTCTTCCCCACGCTCGGAGCGTGGAGGTACACTCGTCACCCTCCTCGTAGGCATTTGCTTTACTCGTATACATTTTTATATGCCACTGCATGTGATAGGATTATTAGCTCATTATACTTCAATCACAGCTACGAGAGTGAGTGAGTGAACCCATCCCGTGACTCAATCCGAGTACACGCGGAAGAGCCGAGTACCCTTGACTCATTGCCTATTCCTCAACCACGCACGATCCCGCGTTTCCCTCGCTAGGGACGAGTTACGAGCTAGAGTCCCAGGTTCGCGTGTCCGTCCCGCATCAACCAGGGTCCAGCCCACACCTCTTCGGTCGAGCTAGAGGCGGTTTGATAAATTTTTGACATTTGCTAGGTCAATGGAATCAATGATGACGACCAGCAGAACATGGCTCATGGCTAGAAAGAAAATGGTCATGACTGGACCGCTTAAATCGCTACACGGTCTAGCCAAGGGCCGCCTTTAAGCCAAGACAGATCCGAATTCTGGGCTGTAAAATGGACAATTCGATCGAGAGATTGGTGCAGGTCTTGGAGGTACAACCCGCCCGACGTCCTAGTGGGAATCCCATGCTTGCGGGGTCTTACGGAGGTCTCATAATGGAGGTCCTAGTCCGACGGAAGGAATATCCGGCGGAGAGTCTCAACCATTACAAGATTAAATGGTAATGAAGCATCGGAAAATGGTAGCTGATCGGTCAGCCAGTACCACCGGAGTGGAGTGACTATCAAACAAGATTCTAGAAATTTTTCACATTTGTAACATGTTGATACAAGTTTAAATATTTTGCACCAAAATCATGTACTATGATGGAATGAAAGAGAAATTAACCATTTAATGTAGTTAAACAAGTTCATATATTCTATAATTTACCAATTTTTTATGTGTGGGTTTCTATCCTACGCATGCTATCTTAGCCAAGATAATCAACTTAATCAAAACATACAATCAATGAATCAACGGCTCTAAACGGTCTAGGGAGGACCGCTAGCACAGGCTAGCGGTCTATCAAAGGACCGCTTAGGGCGACGATCTACAGGGCTGGTAACCAGGGGAAAAATGGTCTATCGAGCGACCGCTGGATGTCTCAAATGGTCAATCGTTCGACCACTTGGGACCCTGGCGGTTCCTGTTACGACCGCTAACAGGTCTACACACCCGGTCTCCGATGATCAACGATAGACTCTAATTGTAAGAAGAAATTCGCGACGTACAATGCATAAATTTGGGCAAAATAGAACTGTTGGAAAGAGCATAAGATTTCGCATGATTAGGCATGTTTTAATTTGGATTTAGCCCCCTAGATAGCCTACGATCAGATCACATGTGTAACTAAGCATAGAAGGAACCCTAGTTTGGCATGCTCCTACTAAAACTCGTCATACGTTCTCAATATAAGATGAAATTTGGGGCTTTTACTATGGATCGAAAGAAGACTAAGAGACGCTTCTAATGGTATAAATTTTATTAGGTTTGGGCTACGATTGCCTACCTTAATCGAGAGAAGAAGAGGAGATGACGACTATCGCTTGCGCCGGGAACACTCCAAAAACCTCGCCGAATCCTCTCCTACTCGAGCTCCTCGCCGGCCGCAGCTACCAAACGTTGAAGCTAGGAGGCCTTAGGGTTCGTTTTATAGAACTACTCGATCCTAAATGGATCAATTCGAAGGGATAGAGTGCACACACAAAAACCGTGCGCGAAACTCGCGGTTGACCACGTCGCGTCGCCGCCGCCTCCAAATTCAAATTTTGGGGTTAGGTTTAGCACGAGGAATGAGAGGGCTTTAGGGCTACAAGTCGAGAGCTTTCTAATGGACCTGGTTTGGACTCAAACCTTCGCGATTTGGGCTCGAATTAGGCGATCCAAGGTTTAGCTAGATTAAACTCCAATTTTGCTTTTAAAACCATTATTCGGCCTAGTTAGAATTTAAATTAGGGTTTACCCCAGAAGACAAATAGTCTAAACGTTTCGCCCTCTACCTTATTATAATTTTCCCAGATTTTTATAAATTAGTTGAATTTTGGCCAAAAGGATTCCCAATTAACAATTTCAGAATTTTTCAAAATAATTTGGAGGTTTTGTTTTATTTTAAATAACTACTCGAGGTACTACACGGTAGGTGGCGGGGCCCACCTACCTAGATGATACGAGGAGATCCTCCTAGAAACTTTCTCCTGGTAGACCCGCTGGGACTTCCTCTCAGACCCCGAAAGTGCTCGGCATCTGAGAGTGGAGGGCTAGTGAGGAGGGTAAAATCAACTCGGCCCACATGCGGCCTATTAGCGCTAAGTCTACATCGGCCCAAGACCCGCCTGGTGTAAAGCTGGCCGTTCGACAATTCGCAGCCCGCACCAGGCGGCCCAATAAAGATGAACGAATGATTAGCTAGCCCACAAGGGGCATCGACCCAGGCATCTTGGGCACCGGATGACTTTCTGGTGACCGAACGTTACTCCTGTCATCGCTGGCCTCTACTCTAGTATGGGGGAGCACGCGCCTAGAGCGCCATAAGATTTGCCTGAAAGTCGCACAGCCTGGATAAACGGGCGCATAACGGGAAACTCCCCTCGATCGCGGGGAGACGTTACCTCACGACTCACGCCTTTCCCTGTTAAGGCATGGGGCTTCCACCTGCCAAGATAACTAGTATAAATAGACCTCCGATCAGACGACAAGGGAAAAGGACATAGACATACACGCAGACACACTTATATAAGGAGACAGACAATTACACGCGGAGAAATGCTCAGGCCCACCGTAGAGGGAGAGGTATCAGAAGGAGTCAACGTCTCAGGCCCTGCAAGCATCTTCCGAGCACTCGCTGGACACGGCGAGCATCTCCAAGAACCTCACTCCGGCTCCAATCTTGGTCATTCTACTCTCACACTCTCCACCTCCCTTCGTCTCCTGTTGATTCTCGTCTAACACCGTCTTTACTTAAGTATCGGAGGGTTGTTCCCTGAGATAACGTCCAAGGCTCTTTCTGATGCCTTCTTTCTGATGTTTGCAGGTTTTCACGGGTGACTAGTCATTCTTTTTCAACCAAATAAATCTTAAAAGTGTGATATGAGACTCGAGAGGTCATTTTTCCACATGTACGACAACCTAATAGTATGCCCATCCCATGCAAACGAGTGGCTAGCTCTTTCACTCGGTTGGGTGGTAACAATCACGAAGGGAAAGTGGAGAATTATTCTTCGTGCTCACCTCTAAAGCAGAAGGGAAGCAAGAAGGAGAATAACCTTTACAATCGACTTTATTCCCTTGTCCTTTGCTAATAATTGCCTACCTTCATCTCCAAGCTGCTATATTCTTACTCTCAGTTCCTCCTCGCTCGGCATTCATCAGACTTGGCTAACGAGTACACCGAGCGGGTGGAGTGGGAGAGCGAAGTTAAGGTAGGGAAGGTGAAGAATTCATGGGCACGCTAGATTTGTCAGTGAAGGTCCTCAATATTTCTCCCAAAGTGACTCTGGAGGAGCTGTGCACCTTCTTCTCGTTTTGTGGTACAGTGGATGATATCAAGCTGCAGAGGTGATCATTAGCAAAAGTACTCTTTCTTCATATTTTCTCTTAATTGTTTGCGCAATAATTTCAGTTGATTCTCCCCATTTAAATGTTTTGAGATTGGCTGACAATACAGGGAGGGAGATAAGGATCTGCCATACTCGGCTATTGTAACTTTCAAGCAACCATATGCCTTTCAAACTGCTCTCCTCTTGGATGTAAGAAATTAAATAATTAATTAGCATGGTTGATCTAGCTAGATTGAGTTATTTCTGAGTCACTTCTAACAGTTTACGAGGTATCTGAATTATATCCTTCTTTTCTCATGCCAAGTTTGTTTACAGAATAGGTTAAGGGTAATATACTATAACTGGAGTTAGCTTATTTCGAAGAATAAGTAATTTTATTTTGATCAAGGGATACCATAACCACGGTTAACTTATTCCGTCTTTTTTTTTTAAATCACCTAATTAACTCTTAACTCGGATATCGACTCTTAACCCGAATACTGGCCTGAATATGAGATCCGTGTAATCCAATCAACTAGGATGAGTAAGGTTGAGATATCTGGATACGATTAACCCGACCCTATTCTTAAAATTGACAAACAAGGACTCAGTGATTGGTGCCGCTCCTATCTAATTTGGTCTCTTCTTTGATTTGCTTGTTTGGAATCACCCGTGATCGTTATTGGTGGTGTTCCTATCTAATTTGGTTTCTTCTTTGATTTGCTTGTTTGGAATCACCCGTGATAGTTTTGCCTGAGCGGTGTGTGCAAACTAGGACTACTGTTTAAGATAGTAGAAGTCAATTTTTCATGCCCTTTTATAATTGGTCTAATCGTTCATTGTGGTTCATTTCCTATGAGGAACCTTTTCCTTTTTCAAGTGATGGATGGATGTGTGCTGTTGTTAATACTCTTATCCAGTATCATCTTGCTTGCGGTTTAAGCTTTCGCATGGCTAGCTTTGGGCAACAACATTCGACGCTCATTTAATTAATATGTTCACATACAAGTGAAGGATGCACTCTTGGTGGATCGTCGAGTTCGCATATTACGGATGGAGAATTCTGCCACTGTCCCGATAAAATCACAGAGTTTGGGGAAAAAGAACAAAAAATCCCAGGTATTAACTTAGTAACTGCAGGACTGACTTCGTTAACAAAAAAGTACTCTTATGGCTACAACAAATCTTTTTTATACTTATATATATATATATATATATATATATATAGTGTGTGTGTGTGTGTGTGTGTGTGTGTACATGTGGTGTGGGCACTGACATCGCGCGCGCGGCTTCCTGCATCGCGCACACGCAGGGAGACAAGCCATCTTCTCCCGAGCAGTCTGTGGCGCAGGCGGTGAGCAAAAAGGGCCACGAAGTGATGAACTACGCCAGAGAGCTGGACGAGAGGTATAAGGTGAGGGAGGCTGGCAGGGAGATCGTCCAGCACACCAGGACGGCCATCTCTGCCGCCGAGCAGACCGCCGGTCGCATGGGGACAGCCATCGTCCACAGCAGCTGCTTCTCGAAGAGCGCCCTGTGGCTGGCTGGCGTGCTCGACAGGGCATCCAAGTATGCGGCCGACCTGGGCAACCAGAAGCTTATTAGAGATGATACCAACTCAAGAAAGAGGAAATGATCATATGTACTTAATTCCATGCACGTACGACTTAATATAATTAGACGTTCGAAAAGGATATATATATATATATATATATATATATATATATATATATATATATATATATATATATATATATATATATATATATATATATATTGCCTGTTTGTGCCCAGCTGCACTTGTAGATGCTATTTCTATTCAGCTATATATGAGTCATGTTTAATATATATAAAGAGATCAAACTAGCTAGATATGTATGGTTGTCAATACGATATTAATTGGTCAGATTTATGGAATCCAAGAATGCCGCGCTGAACTGAAAAATCCTTTGATACCATTGAGATGCATGGAAACAGCTTCCTGGGGTTAATGTAGTTAAGGAATTTATGATCCTTACATGTAATCATATCTATCTATATCTTGCGTAAACCGAATTGAAACATGCATGTTAAAAGGCTACACACACACACACACACACACACACACACACACACACATATATATATATATATATATATATATATATATATATATATCTCCCCTCAACATACATTTTAATGTGTAGAAGCCTCTTGACGAGTGTAATGGTTCTCCACCGGGCTCTGCATACTGACAACTATTAATTGTTTATGGGAGGGCAGCATTCTTGTGTCATGCATGTGTAGAAATGCGCTTGCTTTGATTTTCTTTTTCGCTCTACCGGGATGTATAACTAGGAGAGGATGCTAGATTTTATCATTAGATCCTTCAGTTAACTTGGTTATTTAGTCAGACCCAAGCATTGTACCCTCTCTTTTTGATTTCAATGGTCAACAAAGAAATTAAAACAAGAAAAACAAACTTTAGGGAGCAATCGGAGTATTGTTTAGTTATTATGGTTGTGCATGGGCGCTGATATAAGAATTAGAGATCTTTACATGAACGTCTCTGATAAAATTTTATGGAATTCTTATCTTAAATTTATTATCTCATGACTATCTTTTCTAAAAGGAGAAACTGTCGTGAGTACTCTTTTTTAAGATCCAAACTCAACAGCAACAACAACAATAAGAAAAAAAAAAAAGTCCCGAGTCAGCCCAAGCTCACTTCTCAATGACTGGATCGATCAAAGCCCTGCCCAAGTTCAAAGTCTGATTTAAACTTGGCTTCGGACTTAAAGATTAAAAAATATTACCTCATTCACTTGGAAAATGCAACCGATCAACTTAACATGACTTAGTCTCTGTGGCTATTATGTGTTCTTCGTTTAATACAAAGTACTTCTCGCCTAAAAAGTGGTGGAATATAAATACGAAACATCTGCACTTTTATCCTAAACAACAAGTTATGACACTCGACGTACTTTCATAACCAGCAAAAATACAAAAAAATATAAATAATTTAATTCAATGATCAGAAATGATAAAAAGTGTCGAGAGGAAAAACACTCAGAGAAAATAAAAATATCAATACTTATTCTGACCACATATCAACTTCAATCGTAATTAAATTTCTACAACTATATATCCGACTACATAAATTTTTTTTGCCAAACTGTTTAAGTCAACATTCGTTAATGATGGCACCATACGTATCCCATTACCATCCCTCATCTTTTCTTATCAGGAGCACTAGCTAGGCGTGATACCCTCCCGAAGAATATCATATATATATATATATATATATATATATATATATATATATATATATATATATATATATATATATATATATATATATATATATTCTTAAACTTCAAATAAAAATACTCTTAACGATCAAATCATTTATGAGCCTTGATGTGAAACCCAGGTCACGTATTGATTAACTTACCTTAAAAGATTGTAATACATGAGAGTGAGCATGTTGATTTTGAAGGTGTTTCACAAGTATATACTTCCAGCGTGTATTTTCACATGTTTGGGATTTTTGACCTACAATATGAAAAGAACACTTTCTCTTACTCGGGGACTACTATATCATCGATCCAGTTATTTAGATATGTTGTTGATATAAACAGTATTCCAGATTATAAATTTAATCACTACTCTTTGCACATTTAATATTCATAACCTTCTCCTGGTTCGGGCTTTGCAAAGGTCAACCCTAGACTATTCATAATAGAAAAATACTTAGTGCACGTCGAGGGTTATTACACACGTCAGGTGTGCACTAAGTTTAATATCTTTTTTATTTTTTTTTAAATTTTAATGACGTGGGACTTAAATCACCCTAATTTGTGGTATTAGTCAGATCTCCGTCGGACGGTCTAAAAAACTCCAAAAAAAGTTCAGATCAAATAAATAGTGTTAAGTCTATCCATCTTTTTTTATTTTTAATTTCTTTAAGTTGTTAGATGAGGGTGTGACTTACACTACAAGTTAAGATGACTTAAGGCTCATGTCACAAAATTTTAAAAAAAATAAAAAAAAATTAAATCTATTGCACACCCGAGTGTGTAATAACCCCATATGTACACTAAACATTACTCAATATGAAGCCACACCTGGATATGCGAGCATTACTCAATATGAAGCTTAAAATCGTAGCATAAATTAACCCCTAGCTGAAATAGATTCAAGAGTTTTGCTTTCAGTGCCATGTGGATTGTGTCATAAAATCCCATATATGTCCTAGCCATGCGTGCATCAACACACGACGAGTCATGCGATTTAATGTGAATAATTTATTGACTAGATATTTGACTGTTTGCCCCAGAGGGAGGTGAATGGGTTATAAAAATTGATCGCATTATAATAAGCTTTAAACTCAACGATGTGCAATAGTTGCAAGTTCCCGGATAAAATGTGAGTTATAAAAGAGTGTCGTAGGTAACAATGTGAGAAAACTGAAGGAGCAGCAACACGATTAGAAGTAGAAGTATGTTGTAGCATTCAGTGTTAACAAATAGTGTGTGACTGAAATAGAATGTTAAAATGAATTCAGAGTGAATAAAGAACACAGTAAGCACAATGCAGTCACACAAAAATAATCTCACAAGGTAACACCGAAGTTTATACTAATTTGGCATTGACCTCCAATTAGTCCTACGTTTAGTCCCTACTAACCACTAGGAGTTCCACTATCTCCCCTAAATCGGGAATAGTATAAAGGCTATTTTTACTCATGTGTTTAGCTCACCACGCGCATCCCCTCACTAGGCTCCCAGCTTACTTATGGGTTAGCTAGACCCAGTCAATTTGCAAGCTTGCCCAACTTAACTATTTCTGCTGGTGTTCAACCACACCCCAAGCATCCTCTCACAAGGACCCCAACTGCTTTAATGGCACAATCAAACCCAAGATATCAAGCCTCCTGTAGGCACTCTTGCCCGCAAGTAGGGACTTCTCCCCTCAAGGAGAAGTGAACCACTCGTTAAGTGGGTTTACACAGATTTAGTCTCTTAAAAGGCAGAGTTGTGTACAATAAGCACAGTAATGTTCAAGCCAAAAAAATCAGAACAAGATATATCGATCTTGAATAGAAAGCAATGATTAAAGAAGAGACAAGAAAAGATTAGAACGAAGATCTTGTCTGGCTTCTTCTTTTTCTTCACGTCGAGCACTCAATAGTAATGGTGATTAAGACTTGAATTGGCTTTCAACTTCTCTCAACCATGTAATGTAAGTATGCTGAAAAGATGTGATTGTGGATGCACTTGCTCGGCCTTGCTTGGCTGCTTGGCTAAATGGATTTGACGGTGGTTGCTTCTTTCCGCTTTTCCAGTAGCAACAATAATCGCTTCCTTCATTATGCCTACAAGTTTAATTTATAGCTCTCTTGTATTGTTAATCCATTAGATACAACCTGAGAGACGTTAGGCACATCCTTTTCTTCCATTAGACTCAGATTGATGAATGTTAGACACACTTGAGAGTGAGAGCTACTTCGCTATCCTTGGACGAATAGCTGTGCAGAGGTCTCTTCTTTTTTGAGTTTTCTTGATGAGCACTCTCTATGAGAAGTCTATAAAAGGACATAATACAGATCCTCCTTTTTTTAATATTTTTAATGAGAAAAAGGATCCTTCTTTTTAGTGTATCTTTTTACAATGTCCTTTTCGTAGGTTCCTTTTTTCATCCTGGGATTGTCAGATTGTAGAGGTTAGAGAAATACTATATAAAATATTGCTACTCATATGCATGTCTGTTGACACGCTAAAATTAATGCTTAAAAGAATTCTCGCCTCTCCGAGCACGCTAAAACCAATGTTAAGATTACAGCTTAAAAGAATTCACGTCTCTTTAGGCGCGCTTAAATCAATGCTAAAAGAATTTGTACTTCTCTAAAAGAGACGCATGTTCATATGCATCCCTTTTCCCAATGCTAACTCACACTTTGCCGTTTTCTTATTTTTCAAGAATAGGCAAAGAAGAAACAGAACAAAACAAAAGAAGAAGAGAATGAAAAGGGTGAATCGGCGGCCAAGGCCTCCTCCCCCATTGAACCGGTGCCCCATCTTGTAACATGAATCGGCTCCCCCTCCATCCTCATGAATCAGCGGCCCTCTCTTTGAAGGCGAATCGGCCAGCCCCTCCATCGAACATGAACCGGCGGGTCCCTCCATCCTCATGATCGAATCGGAGCCCCCCCCAGCACTACACACCCATTGAATCGGCTAGGCCCTCTCCTCTTTGAACTGGCGGCAGGACCCTCATGCCCCATTGATACGGCGCGGCTCCCCTCCTTTGAGCATGAGTCGGCAGCAAGGCCCTCTCCCCATTTATACGGCGCGGCCCTCAACCTCCTGATCTGACAGCAGAAGACGACAAGAAGTGAGAAACGTCACTTTGCAGCACTATTGATCCCACACAGAACTCTGTTTTCACGCTGGATCATCTCAAGCAAAGCAACAAAGAACAGGGGAAGAAGAAAAAAGGAAGGAGAAGAAATAGAGAGGGGTTGAGGCCCCCATCCGGAGACCCCATCCGACGGGAGGTCTTCCCCTTAACAAAAGATCACTGCTTAAAGAAGAGTATCCCCCTCATCAACCAACAGTTAAAGTAGGGCACCCATCGGCAGACCGTCCACACGGCTCGCCCCGTCGTCTCAAGCTCCCAAAAATGGCAACCTTCGAGCGGCGAAAGGTGTCAACATCACCCTCAGTCGACCTTGGCCAATCCCAGGAGGGCACCCGGCCTACCTCGCTGCCCCCTTACGCACAGGCTTTTGATGACCTCAAGCAGGGTGAAGAGAGAAGAGGAAGAAGAAAGAGTGGGGGGTTCAAAGGTCCCCACGTCCACTCCTATAAAAACGAGACAAGGCTCTGTTGGAAGAGAGGTTCGCTAATGAAAGAGGGGTTGGCTCTCTGAAGAAAAAAAGGGGGGTTGGCTTCTTCATCTCCGGAGGGGTTTGAGAGCAGAGAGCTTGCTTGCGCCTGTGTCTACAGAGTAGAAAAAAGAAAAAGGGAGAAAAAAAGAGTAGGAGAGGTGAGGGCTTTGGGGGGAGGAGCCAATGCTCCGTCCCCCCTGTCGTTGTATCTCTTGTTTGTTTTCTTTGCTCTATTTTATTTCTATGCACAATGTGTGCCTCTCCTGTACTTGTGGCTCTTGCATTGAATAAAAGCTTCTATTGTGATGAATATTATGGCTTCTACCTTATCCCCTTTTTTATTTTAGCTTAAGTAGCTCTTCCCGTGTCTATAGGCGTGTGCTACTATGCTTTATGGATATATAATATGCTTTCTATAGAGATGACCATTATCCCTCTCACTCACACCCATGAGTTGTGGGGACTCCGTCATCTCTCTCAGACCTGTTGGAACTTATATTCCTCCCCCATCCGTCAAGGTGCTGTTGTCACGCCCCGAACAAGGCGGAAGTATCGGGACGTACAGTTAGGGACACGCTAGCAAGAGAGGGAACTAAATCTAAAACAATACACAAGTGCTACAAGATGGAAATGCTAAATGATTAATAATAAACCACGACTAATACAATAATCCTCAAGTTCAACTTAATACAACTGGAATAATCAACCACTAAAACTCAATAACAAACTGAAACTAAATGATCTCCAAACACAACTAACAATAACACACTGCTAACACACTAGAACTGATACACTCAAGACATCACTCCTGCCCTTCCCCATCGGTAAGCGCGTCACCTGAAAAGCCTGGAAAGGGGGGAAAAACAACGGGGTGTGAGCTGACGCTCAGTAGGAAATAACAGACATGTATAAGTGATTAACAGTTTAATTACATTTTCAAAATGTCATGCTACAAATGATAAAAACAATAAAAAGATAACGATGATATCACGAAACGAAATTCAAAGATCTTGCAAGGTCAAGAAATATAATGAATAGAATAGTAAGACAAGAATTTACTACAGGAGATAACGATAAAAAGTTGGCCATATCAAGTCGATTCAAGTCATGTCAAGCACGTATGTAATTTCATTTCCACGTCCAAGTAATGAGCAAGTACAGTAACCACAAGTAGAGTATAGAACAGTGACGAGTGGAAAGTGAAAAGTAGTAGAAAGTAATGTAGAGAGTAGTGGAGAGAGAGAGTAGTGGACAGTCCTAGATTTAACACATGTCAAGTACTGGTGCCAAATGCCACACCTAGTCATTCACCTCCCAGGGGTACACGTAGTGTTCGGGCGCTCTTCCCAGGACCAGACCGAGCCCTTAATTGTTTGCCAGGCATTGATTTCTTTGGATCAAAGATCCCACGAATCTAGACTTCCACAGTTTATGGCCAGAATTCCAAGGTTTAAACTAAGTAGCAATAACAACTTCAAGTAGGAAGGAGATTCATTTCCAGAATTTCAAGGTAAGTATAATCATCAAGGAGATTGAAATCAAGTCACAACAAGAGTTAATCGTGCTGCGCTACTGTACAACAGCAGCAATCAAACAAGCTAATCAACATATTAATCCTAATCATCAAGTTAAGATATCATGATTAACCATTATCATTTGCATTAGACAATTGCCAAGAAGCTGATTCAAGATGATAAGGCAAAGAACAACTCCACAGGAGTGAAATAGAATGCATTAACAGAGATTTAGTTACACCATTAACCACTAATTATGTGGGTTTCTATTTAATCTTGTATGCATTGAAATGAAGATGATAAACGGTGTGTTTTTATACTAAGTTTGCATGTATGGACCAATGTTAATTGAAACTAAAAGGGTACATGAATAGGTCATTAGTTCCTCAAAAATGTAGTTTTCAAAGTGTTTAGGTTGAATGGTTTGATTCCCCGATGATCCGGATTGATCCCCGGGTCAAATCATCACTAAAAACGGGCTTACGGGGCATGGGTCGACCCTTTGGGTCGACCCTTGGAAAAATTCCAGGGATGGGTCGACCCCTGGGTCGACCCCTGGCTACCTGGCTGCATGGGTCGACCCATGGGTCGACCCCTGCAGGTTGTGGGTCGACCCATTGGGTCGACCCCTGCAAGGCAGCAAGCTGCTGCTTGCAGGGCTGAAATGGGTCGACCCGTGGGTCGACCCCTGGGTTTCCAGACCCAAAAAGCTATGAAAAACTCCAAGAATTTGGGGTCTAAATGTATTGGGATCATAACCATAGACTCTAGGGTCATTAATATGCATCTTAGGGTCATGAAACACAATTTTAAATCACGAATTTCGATAGGAATCTAATGAAATAAATCCTATTCTATGAAGAACACAAGTGAAGTCTAGCTTGCTAGCATGCTTCTAATAACACACGAAATACTCTAGGCATGATCTATAAAAATTGGGGATTTTGATGTCAAAAGAAAGCTAACATGCTATTGATTACATTCATGTATGTTAATTAGAAATTGAGCTGTTATCACCTACCTCAAATTGAAGAAGGAACTCGAAACCTAGAATAAAGAACAACTTGATAGCACCTCACTAAAACCTCGATATCTCCACGGATACCTAATGAAAATTGGGGCTTTTGCCACCAATGGAAAGAGCTCGATGAGAGGTACAATTTTCTATACTCATGATCAAGATTTGGTTGAGAATTCCTACCTTAATCGATTGATCAAAGAAGGATGAAGGGAAGCCAACGGCCTACTGACCGACCTCCACAAATCGAACTAGATCTCTCCAGATCTGAAATTTCAACGAACCCCACAGCAGCCAAATGAAAGAAGACTCGTAGGGCTTCATTTTGATAGCTCATAGAGCTTCTGGAGCCTTCTGAATTGGGAGTATTTGCTGCTGCAAGCTACGAGTTTAGAAACGGCGCCGAAATCCTTGACTTGACCTAACTATGTCGGCAGCACGTTTTGGGGCTAAGTTTACCTCAAATTGATTGAGGGTAAATGTTCCTTTATGTAATACCTTTCATTTGCCTCTGGAATCACCCCATTTGGTTGAGAAACAAGCTCGAATTTGATGTTCAAAGTTTGGGTGAATAGTAAATTCGAATTTGGGTTAGGTGGGTTATAAGTCAGGCTTAATCCACTGATTAGGCCTAGATAATGATTTAATTAGGCTTACTCCAAGAAGACAAAAGTGTTAGTCGAAGCATCTATTATTTAATTACTATTTTTATGAATTTTTATATGTTAGATAAAATTCCATTTCTACTATTCCGTAATTAATTAAATATTAAGTTCGGAAGAATTAGTTCGCTAATTCGGCTTAATAAACGATTGTATTAGGCTTAATTGTAGAAGACAAAGTTGATAAAAAAAATTAATTCTACAAGATGTGATTTTTGGGGATTTTTAGAAAATAGTAGAAAAATGACTTATTCTATTAATTAATTAATTAATCTAATTAATTTGGATAATTCTCATTAATTTCGAATAATTTCAAATAAATTCCAAATAATTACAAATAACTTTCTAAATAAATTTCTAAAGAATTTGGGGTCTTACACCCTCCCCTACTTAAAGGAATTTGGTCCTCCAAATTCACTGCACTAAAACTGAGAGTAGAAAAAGATCGCTCACCTAGAATAGATCGGGATACCGCTTTCGCATAGTCTCTTCGGATTCCCATGTAGCTTCTTCGGTCCCACGCCGACTCCACTGAATCTTGACCATCGGTATCGAACGATTCCGGAGTTGCTGATGCTTCCGGTCCAGAATCTTGACAGGTCTTTCCTCATAGGTCAAATCTTCCTTCAGTTCAAAATCCACTTGTTGAATGATATGAGTGGGATCGTACACATATTTCCGTAACATAGACACATGGAAAACATTATGTACGCCAGACAAATGCGGTGGTAAAGCCAGTCTGTATGCCACCTCTCCCACTCTATCTAGAATCTCGAATGGACCAATGTACCTCGGACTCAGCTTGCCATGAATGCCAAATCTTCGGATCCCTCTCGTCGGAGAGACCTTTAAGAACACATGCTCGCCAACCTGAAATTCCAATCCCTTCTCCTGTTGTCGGCATAACTCTTCTGTCTTGACTGGGCTACTTGTAACCGGTCTCGGATAACACGGATGTTCTGTGATGATTCCGAAACAAGATCTGGTCCAAGCCACTGTTTCACACCTACCTCGTCCCAACACAACGGGGAACGACAACTTCTACCATATAGTGCTTCAAAAGGAGTCATCTGAATGCTAGACTGATAGCTGTTATTGTAGGCGAATTCAATTAATGCCAAATGCTCACTCCAATTACCACCGAAATCAATCATGCAAGCTCGCAACATATCTTCCACTATCTGATTGGTTCTTTCAGTCTGTCCATCTGTCTGTGGATGAAAAGTAGTACTGAAATTCAGACGAGTACCCAAAGACTCTTGCAGTCCCTTCCAGAAATGTGAAGTAAATCTGGGGTCTCGATCAGATACTATATTCACTGGGATACCATGCAATCTCACCACTTCCTTTATATACAAAGCAGCCAATACATCAATCGTCCACTTGGACTTAATTGGTAAGAAATGAGCCGACTTTGTCAATCGATCGACAATCACCCATATCGCATCAAATCCACCACGAGTCCTAGGTAGACCCATAATGAAATCCATGCCAATACTTTCCCACTTCCATTGGGGTATGTCGAGTGGTTTCAATTTCCCTGCTGGTCTGAAATGTTCGGCCTTAACTTGCTGACATACCAAACATCTGCTCACAAAACCTGCAACTTCTCTTTTCATATTCGGCCACCAAAAGGACCTTTTCAAATCTCGGTACATCTTAGTGCCTCCAGGATGAATGGTATATCTGGATCTATGAGCCTCCTCAAGAATGTTGTTCTTTATTGTAGCCTCATCTGGAACACAAGTTCTACCTTTAAATAATAATCTACCATCATCGGCCAACATGAAGTCAGGTCTGCTACTCAAGCTTCCCTTGATCTCTACCAACTCGGGATCATTATCTTGCAAGGACTTGATCTCTATCAATAATTCAGGTTTAAGTTGAATCTGAGCAATCAAGATCCGATCATTGTCAATATTGAGATCCAGACTAGATAATTGTTCCAACAATCTCCATTCTTGTAACATGAGACTTGACAATCTAGCTACCGGCTTCCGGCTTAAAGCATCTGCCACAACATTACCTTTGCCAGGATGATACTCAATCGAGAAGTCGAAGTCTTTCAAGTACTCCAACCATCTCCGCTGCCTCATGTTGAGTTCCTTTTGAGAGAATAAATACTTCAAACTCTTTTGATCTGAAAACACTGTAAAGGTTTCTCCATATAAGTAATGCCTCCATATCTTCAAAGCAAACACGACTGCAGCAAGTTCCAAATCATGAACAGGATATCTTCGTGCTTCCTCAACTGTCTAGAGGAATAGGCAATCACCTTCCCATGCTGCATGAGTACACAGCCTAAGCCAATACCTGATGCATCAGTATAAACAACAAATCCTCCTTCACCAGAAGGTAAAGCCAAAACAGGTGCAGTAGTCAAACACTCCTTCAGAGTCTGAAAGCTTCGCTGACAATCATTTGACCAATCAAACTTATTCTCCTTGCGGGTTAATCTTGTCATAGGTACTGCAATCTTGGAGAAATCTTGAATAAATCTTCGGTAATAGCCTGCCAGGCCTAGGAAACTTCTAACTTCAGTTGCACTAGTAGGCTGCTCCCAATTCTTCACTGCCTCAATCTTCGAAGGATCAACAGAAATACCTTCCTTGGTGATAATATGTCCGAGAAAGGACACTTCTTGTAGCCAAAACTCACACTTACTGAACTTAGCATATAGCTGATGATCTCTCAATAGTTGCAATGCCATTCTCAGATGTTCAGCATGCTCCAATTCACTCTTGGAATAGATCAAGATGTCATCAATAAAGACCACGACCCATTGATCAAGATAGGGCCGAAATACATCGTTCATCAACTGCATGAAAGCTGCTGGAGCATTCGTTAGACCAAAAGGCATAACGACAAATTCAAAATGACCATACCTGCTGCGGAAAGCCGTTTTATAAATATCCTCTTCCTTAATCCGCAACTGGTGATATCCAGATCGAAGATCGATCTTAGAGAAATATTGAGCTCCCGCTATCTGGTCAAATAACTCGTCAATCCTCGGCAAGGGATATTTGTTCTTGACAGTCTGCTGGTTTATTTGCCGATAATCAATGCACAACCTCATCGAACCATCTTTCTTCCTGACGAATAACACAGGGGCTCCCCACGGAGAAGTACTAGGACGAATAAAACCCTTCTCGAGTAATTCCATCAGTTGCTGCTTCAGTTCCCTCAGTTCCGCAGGAGACATACGATAAGGAGCCTTAGAAATAGGAGCTGTGCCAGAATAAGATCAATAGAAAAGATAACTTCCCGCTCAGGCGGAAGTCCTGGTAGTTCTTCTGGAAAGACATCAGGAAAATCTTGGACAACAGGAATGTCCTTAATCTCCATCTGCTGCTCAGGAGTTGCACAAACAAAGGCTAGAAAAGCCTCACACCCATGCCTTAAAAGCTTATCAGCTCGAAGAGCCGAAATGAGTGGTACGGAGTTATGTTGCTTGACTCCCGTAAAAGATAAACCAGAATGTCCAGTAAAAGTCACTGAGCTAGAACTACAGTGAACATTGGCCTCATACTTGGCCAACCAATCTGCTCCTAGGATTACATCATAATCCTTCATATCCATGCATACCAAATCTGCTGGAAAGTTCTGTTCACCAATCATAACCTTACTAGAAGGATAGAAATACTGGATTGTTGATGTAGTGCCAATAGGGGTTGAAATCTCTAACGGAGTATTCATCAAAACAGGTTCCACAGCTAATGACTTAGCAAATCTCCGTGAAATAAAAGAATGTGTTGCACCAGTATCAAAGAGAGCAAACGCGGGCTTATCGATTATAGTAAGGGTACCTTCGACGAGTCCGCCATCATCAGAAATCCCAGTTTCCTCTTCATGTAAAGCTTGAAGCTTGCCTTGTGGTTTCTTGAAGACTAGAGGTTTTGTCGGTGTAGCTTGCTCCGATATGAGAGGACAATTGGGGATACGGTGCTCCTTGCTTCCACATCGCAAACAGGCGCCTAGCTTGCGCCAGCACTCCTCTAACTTGTGACCCGGACGATCACAATAGTTGCACATGCCCTTGAATGGAACAATAGGGTCAGGCTTCTTGTCTTCATGCCTCGGCATCTTGCCCTTCCACGATCCGGACCCGCTCCACGAACCAGGTCCACTAACAGGCCTCTTCTTGGCATACCCGGGTTTGACACTCCCGGAACCCGTAGGTAATTCTTTCTTGGTGCCTTTTCCACGGATTCTCTCCGTCATCTCAAGAGTATCCTCTAGAACTTGTGCTTTCCTTACCATCTCGGAATAAGTGGAAATCTCCATCGGTGCCAATTGGTTGATATAATGAAGCTTCAAACCATTGAGAAAGCGCTTCGCCTTCATCTTCTCGGTGGAAATGAGATGTGTAGCATATCGAGAAAGCCGTGCGAATTGAGCCTCATACTCTGCCACGGACAAACCTCGCTGTTTCAAGGCCGCGAACTCTGCCGCTTTCTTCTCTTGCACTCTATCGGAAAAATACTTGCTGTTGAAGAATTCCTCGAACTCTTCCCACATAACTTGCCGATCTCCGAGAGTTGCCTTGATAGAATCCCACCAAGTACGTGCATCATGTTCCAGTTGAAATGTGGACAAAAGGACACGCTCCTGGTTGGTGCATTGCATAACTTCAAAGATTCTCCCCATCTCATCTAGCCAGTGCTCGGCTTGGTCAGGGTCAGTCGAACCAGCGAATCTAGGCGGATTCATTCCGCGAAAGTTCTGGTATAGATCACCGGTGCCATGCTGTGCCGCTCCTGCCTGAGCTACTTGCTGAAGGGCCTGAGTAAGGCCTTGAACCGTACGTTGCAGGTTCCTCCATTCAGCACGATCAGCTGCCATCTACACGAGAAATAGGTTACTTAGGTTCAAATAAGATAGATAATTACACGATTAAGAAACGAACTTAACCCAAGTTCTACCCAATCTCACCAGGTCAGGTCCTAGACTTTTACAAGGTTAGGGATCTAGTGCACCTAGACACGACCAAAAACTCGGTACCTGGCGGAGGTAATCGGTCCGAAGACCACTCGCGCAAGTGTGCGACCTTCCGATAGGCGTAGCCTAACGTTCGGGCAACACCTTTTTATATACCGGTTATTGGGATGCAATGCAAGAAAACTTAAACTTAGGAAACCTAGGAATGTGAAACCTAGGGCTCTGATACCAACTAAACTGTCACGCCCCGAACAAGGCGGAAGTATCGGGACGTACAGTTAGGGACACGCTAGCAAGAGAGGGAACTAAATCTAAAACAATACACAAGTGCTACAAGATGGAAATGCTAAATGATTAATAATAAACCACGACTAATACAATAATCCTCAAGTTCAACTTAATACAACTGGAATAATCAACCACTAAAACTCAATAACAAACTGAAACTAAATGATCTCCAAACATAACTAACAATAACACACTGCTAACACACTAGAACTGATACACTCAAGACATCACTCCTGCCCTTCCCCATCGGTAAGCGCGTCACCTGAAAAGCCTGGAAAGGGGGGAAAAACAACGGGGTGTGAGCTGACGCTCAGTAGGAAATAACAGACATGTATAAGTGATTAACAGTTTAATTACATTTTTAAAATGTCATGCTACAAATGATAAAAACAATAAAAAGATAACGATGATATCACGAAACGAAATTCAAAGATCTTGCAAGGTCAAGAAATATAATGAATAGAATAGTAAGACAAGAATTTATTACAGGAGATAACGATAAAAAGTTGGCCATATCAAGTCGATTCAAGTCATGTCAAGCACGTATGTAATTTCATTTCCACATCCAAGTAATGAGCAAGTACAGTAACCACAAGTAGAGTATAGAACAGTGACGAGTGGAAAGTGAAAAGTAGTAGAAAGTAATGTAGAGAGTAGTGGAGAGAGTAGTGGACAGTCCTAAATTTAACACATGTCAAGTACTGGTGCCAAATGCCACACCTAGTCATTCACCTCCCAGGGGTACACGTAGTGTTCGGGCGCTCTTCCCAGGACCAGACCGAGCCCTTAATTGTTTGCCAGGCATTGATTTCATTGGATCAAAGATCCCACGAATCTAGACTTCCACAGTTTATGGCCAGAATTCTAAGGTTTAAACTAAGTAGCAATAACAACTTCAAGTAGGAAGGAGATTCATTTCCAGAATTTCAAGGTAAGTATAATCATCAAGGAGATTGAAATCAAGTCACAACAAGAGTTAATCGTGCTGCGCTACTGTACAACAGCAGCAATCAAACAAGCTAATCAACATATTAATCCTAATCATCAAGTTAAGATATCATGAGTAACCATTATCATTTGTATTAGCCAAAGTGCCAATAAGCTAGAACAAGTTATCAAGGTAAAGAACAAGCTCTCACAGGAGTGAAAAAGAATGCATTAACAGAGATTTAGTTACACCATTAACCATTGATTAAGTGAGTTTCTATTTAATCTTGTATGCATTGAAATGAAGATGGTAAACGGTGTGTTTTTATACTAAGTTTGCATGTATGGACCAATGTTAATTGAAACTAAAAGGGTACATGAATAGGTCATTAGTTCCTCAAAAATGTAGTTTTCAAAGTGTTTAGGTTGAATGGTTTGATTCCCCGATGATCCGGATTGATCCCCGGGTCAAATCATCACTAAAAACGGGCTTACGGGGCATGGGTCGACCCTATGGGTCGACCCTTGGAAAAATTCCAGGGATGGGTCGACCCCTGGGTCGACCCCTGGCTACCTGGCTGCATGGGTCGACCCATGGGTCGACCCCTGCAGGTTGTGGGTCGACCCCTGCAAGGCAGCAAGCTGCTGCTTGCAGGGCTGAAATGGGTCGACCCGTGGGTCGACCCCTGGGTTTCCAGACCTAAAAAGCTATGAAAAACTCCAAGAATTTGGGGTCTAAATGTATTGGGATCATAACCATAGACTCTAGGGTCATTAATATGCATCTTAGGGTCATGAAACACAATTTTAAATCACGAATTTCGATAGGAATCCAATGAAATAAATCATATTCTATGAAGAACACAAGTGAAGTCTAGCTTGCTAGCATGCTTCTAATAACACACGAAATACTCTAGGCATGATCTATAAAAATTGGGGATTTTGATGTCAAAAGAAAGCTAACATGCTATTGATTACATTCATATATGTTAATTAGAAATTGGGCTGTTATCACCTACCTCAAATTGAAGAAGGAACTCGAAACCTAGAATAAAGAACAACTTGACAGCACCTCACTAAAACCTTGATATCTCCACGGATACCTAATGAAAATTGGGGATTTTACCACCAATGGAAAGAGCTCGATGAGAGGTACAATTTGCTATACTCATGATCAAGATTTGGTTGAGAATTCCTACCTTAATCGATTGATCAAAGAAGGATGAAGGGAAGCCAACGGCCTACTGACCGACCTCCACAAATCGAACTAGATCTCTCCAGATCCGAAATTTCAACGAACCCCACAGCAGCCAAATGAAAGAAGACTCGTAGGGCTTCATTTTGATAGCTCATAGAGCTTCTGGAGCCTTCTGAATTGGGAGTATTTGCTGCTGCAAGCTACGCGTTTAGAAACGGCGCCGAAATCCTTGACTTGACCTAACTATGTCGGCAGCACGTTTTGGGGCTAAGTTTACCTCAAATTGATTGAGGGTAAATGTTCCTTTATGTAATACCTTTCATTTGCCTCTGGAATCACCCCATTTGGTTGAGAAATAAGCTCGAATTTGATGTTCAAAGTTTGGGTGAATAGTAAATTCGAATTTGGGTTAGGTGGGTTATAAGTCAGGCTTAATCCACTGATTAGGCCTAGATAGTGATTTAATTAGACTTACTCCAAGAAGATAAAAGTGTTAGTCGAAGCATCTATTATTTAATTACTATTTTTATGAATTTTTATATGTTAGATAAAATTCCATTTCTACTATTCCGTAATTAATTAAATATTAAGTTCGGAAGAATTAGTTCGCTAATTCGGCTTAATAAACGATTGTATTAGGCTTAATTGTAGAAGACAAAGTTGATAAAAAAAATTAATTCTACAAGATGTGATTTTTGGGGATTTTTAGAAAATAGTAGAAAAATGACTTATTCTATTAATTAATTAATTAATCTAATTAATTTGGATAATTCTCATTAATTTCGAATAATTTCAAATAAATTCCAAATAATTACAAATAACTTTCTAAATAAATTTCTAAAGAATTTGGGGTCTTACAGCTGTTATCCAGTTCTATGGTGATCACTCCGGGCCCCCAGGAGTTTGCTCCCTCATAGCATGGCTCCTGGGGAACCCTATTCAAGAAGTGAACAGCAACAGCCGTATGGCGGGCAGCATAATAAATCCATGTCCTGAATTTCAGAAACTACGTCCCGTGGGTCATCGGAGCCCCTTGAAGGCTAGCCCTCGAGGTTTCCATGCTCAATCTGGGTTACGGGGTACCTATTCTCAGCTCACCCAAGAATTTGGAGGCCGTCTCAGATCCTTCTGTGGGCAAATCTCTATTTTACACCTCACATAACCCGGGTCTGAGGGAGATGCGGTTGAAATTCCGCCAGGAACACAAATAATAAAAGAGACAAATGACCAAATAATGTTAACCATGAGAATAAGACTAAAAAAAATGAATAAAAGGACCCTTGAATAATCAAACACATCTGCATGAATGTTGCCACTGAGCTCTCACGAACCAAGAGTAGATATCTCCTGCACCCCTAGACATTTGTGTTGAGTTTCTCCAGGTGATTTTGATGATAACAAAACCCCAGTATGGCCAACAGGTTGATAACTTCCACAACTGCTATAGAGCACTTGTAGGCTCTCAAAGCCATTTTCATCAAAGCAAATGCTCAAATCCATCTTGCCTCAAAAAATGCCCAGATTTAGTCAAACCAATCTCAAATTGAATAGATCAAATTGCGAACACAAAGTCTTTTGTATATGGACATGATTCATGAACTAAACTTTGTTATTTTACAGGATTTCCAGAGTTCGGTCGACCAGCTTGACTGGTCCGGTCGACCTAATCTCCCAACATTCAGAACTCTGTAAACTTACAGGGTTCGGTCGACTGCCAACCCAGGACCGGTCGACCGATTCTCCCAGAGCTGAAAGATGCAAATTCTGTCTCAGTTAGGTCGACCGCCCTACCTGTCCCGGTCGACCGAACCCTTCGAAGCCACTAATTTTGACTTTGTTTTCTTCACGAGGGAAAAGCATCTAGATATGATTTTTTAATCTCAAAAGTCTCCAGAAATCCCTGAAATTGTAGATCTGTATCTTAGCTTGTCCTTGACCATTCAAGTGTTATAAAAACATCTCTTAGGGCCAAGAAACCCTAATGACACAAGGGGATCATAGGAAGGCTATCAAAGGAGAAAAAGGGCTGAAGGAAGAACTCCATGAACAGTGTTTCGTCCAAGCATTCTTCATCAAATCTCTAGCATTTGAAGATCATCCTGAAGCCATTCAAGTGGAAATCAAGCTGAGAAGCACGCTTCATCAAAGATCTTCTTCATCCATGAAGGGGGAGCTTAAATCTGAAGTTTTCATTTGTGTTTTCTACTCCTATTTTCATTGAGCTTCAAGTGTGTGTTCTTGTAATCTCTAAACATCTGTGTGTGTGTGAATCTACCCAGATCCGTGTGTGTGTGCTTGCCTGTCACTTTCCTTCACATTTCTGTGTGATTCGGTGCTTATGCACCTTCGTGGGAGTTCCAAACTCTTCACAAGTGTGTGTGTGTGTGTTTTGTTCTTGTAATCCTTTACAAGATAGTGTGTGAATCCTCACAGTTAGTGAGGGGTGGACGTAGGTTGTCGTCGTTGCATCCGAACCACCTAAAAATTGCTGTCCTTGGTGTGGTTTGATCCTTTTCTCATACCCTCGTTCTGTGCTAGCACACACTATATCACTCTCTTGCGGTTTTCGTTCAGATCTAGCATAATTTGTCATTTCTTCATTAGATCTTTGGTATATCAAAAGGTAGGTTCGAATTGACAAGGCCATTCTTGTCAGGAAGATAATACCTTGCGTGAGCAGAATCTTCATATTTATTTCTCCGCCATAGTACCAAGGATCTGCTGTGTGTGATAGGTTTTGATAGATCTATTTGTTATTTCATCAGATCTAAGTCTCTAAAAGGTTGTTTCATCATATCTGTTTAATTCTGGTAAAAGTTTTGTAAAATTTGTAATCACCCAATTCAAACCCCCTCTTGGGTGCCATTGATCATGGGACTTCAATTGGTATTAGAGCTAATGCTCTATCCTTTAGATCTAACGATCTAGAGTTCGATCTAGATCAATGGCCAACAAAGGGATGATGCTTGAGGGTCACTCCATCAATCACCCTCCATTCTTTGATGGCTCGAATTACTCCTACTGGAAAAATAGAATGCATGTTTTTCTAAGGGCTCAGGAGTACGAGGTCTAGAGAGTTGTGGACAAGGGTCCTTATGACCTTCCTGATGAAGAGGATAAATGGACACCCGAAGAAATTAAGAAATCCACTGTTAATTTTAATGCAATGAATATCATGCAATGCGCCATTCACCCTAATGAATTCTCTCGTGTTTCCGTGTGCAGCTCGGCAAAAGAAATGTGGGACAAGCTGCGGCTTATTTATGAAGGAACCTCAGAGGTCAAGGAGACCAAAGCCAATATGTTAGTTAGAGACTACGAGCTGTTTAAAATGAAGCCTGAAGAGACGATCTCAGAAATGTTCTCGAGATTAACAGAAATTACCAATGGTCTCAAAGGCCTTGGGAATGAGTACACAAACTCCGAACTTGTAAGGAAGGTATTGTGATCCCTTTCACCTGCGTGGCACACAAAAGCCACGGTTCTTGATGATTCAAAGAACCTGTCCACACTTTCCTTGGATGAGCTTATAGAGTCACTTATGACCTATGAGATAAACATGAAGAGAACTGCTGAGGAAGAAACAAAGAAGAAGAAAACTGTGGCCTTGAAAGCCCACCAACCTGATGATGACTCCCAAGAAGAGGAGTCTACTGAAGGAAGTGATGAAGAAGAAAACTTGGCCATGTGGACACGCCAAGTGAAGAAATTCCTAAGAAGAAAAAGAAATTTCCAAGGAAACTTCAAAAATGGGCAAAGAAGGCCAGCCTAGACTAAGGGGGAGCCAAGCAAGTCAAATAGCATCATATGCTATGAGTGCAAGAAGCCCGGGCACATGAGAGGAGAGTGCCCAGATTTGAAAAGAAAGTCCAAGAAGGATAAGTTCAAAAAGCCCAAAGCTATGGTCGCTACATGGAGTGACGAAGAGGACGAGCAGTCCGAAGAGGAGCTAGAACAGCTCGTTGAAAGCCTGTGCCTCATGGCACATGAAGACGATTCACTTGAGGTAAACTCTGATCCTGATTCTATTTCAAATGAGCAATGGGAGTCTGAATATGAAAAACTGTATAACAAATATAGGAAAACTAGATCAGAGAATAAATCCCTCAAAAAGAAACTTGAAGATTTAGCATATGAGGACTCTTCTGTTAAGTTTGAAAAACTCAAACAAGAATGGTTTGAATTGACAGAAGAAAAAGAAAGCTTGCTTCAAATAATTTCAGATATTGAGAAAATTAAAGTTTAATTGATGTGTAAAATGTCTGAAATGGAAAAGAGTTTTGAAAAATTGAAAAATGAAGAAGAAGTTCTGAAATCCACAAATTTAAAACTTCAAAAGAAGAATGTGAGCTTGAATGAAGAGGTGGCTGAATTGCAGTCCACCTTATCTAGGTTTGTCAAAGGCAAATAAAACTTAGATAACTTGTTGGGAGTTAAGGTTAACTCCCAAAAAGAAGGTTTGGGATGTTGACACCCGTTTTTTTACCGATAAGTCGAGTCGTTCCTCGTACTCCCATTTGTTGATGCCTCGAGTTGTCCATCACTCGTTGGGACTATTTTCAGGCATGCTTTGGACCAGTTTTATGGGTAGCCTCCATCCTTGGTCAGGTCCAAGTTGATTCAGGGCTTAATGGGCCTTAGTTTTGGTTAATCAAGATTTTCTATAAATTCCAAGCACCCATTTACATGTGCGGTCAACCCTCAGCCGTATAACCTATTGTGCGGTTGATACTGGGCCGTTCATATATTTATGGGATATTTAGCTAATTTTCTGAATTATCACCGACAGATATATATACGGCCTAGACATAGCCGCATAATATTATGGTGCGGTAGCATCTGAGCCGTCTATCTCTCCAGAGTCCTAACATCGTTGGTTTTCAGATAATTATCTAATTATCTTATGTATTTTGATTTTCCATTGACAGGGATAGAACGGTTAGTCTTTGGCCGCTCTACCTTTGAACGGTCGAATATGAGCCGTTCATCTCTGAGAGTCCAATGGCGAAGGTTTCGGTCAGTTCAACGGATAATTTAGATTATTGATGATTTATTTTGAATTTCCACCGACATGGTTGGACGGCTAGTAGATGGCCACCCATCTAGTTGAGCGGTCTATCGTAAGACCGTTCATCCCGTCGATTGTTGAATTTCAACCGATTTTTATTCATTTTATCCGTGGTTAAACCCTCAACTTTGTCCTCGGTTTTCTCCGTGGATTCTCAACCAAATCGGATGAGATTTGATCCTAACGAAAGCTGAGGATATTATCTTCACTTTATCTTTTGATATCTCAGATTAATACCCATTGGAAACCCTAATTTCGAGCTAGGCTTTCTAGGCTCTATAAATAGACCCTAAAGACCGGGTTGGAAAAGGGGGGAGATTTTTGGTCGACGGCGAAGCCCTGCAGCATTCTTGAGCGACCTAGCACCAAGGAAGGAGGCTTTCTACGTCCATACAAGCCTCCGGTTCAGGGAGTAGTCTAGTTTTGAGTCTTTTGTGTTTGATTGGTCTGGTCCTCTTTGTCATTGCATGCATTATTTTCCTCCTTTTCTCCCCACGTTCTTCTTCATCTTCATTGCCATGCACACACCCACCCACGTTTTGACGCCCTAGGGGTTTAAAATCCCCCAGGTATCCCCCTTCCCACTTATTAATGGTCACTCCTTATTATTTTGGCATTTACTGCACTGTCCAGTTCTAATCTAGGTTTTATCTTTGTGTTTTCACGTTGTTTTGCAGGTCAGCAATTCCTAGCACGAGGCCCATCCCCTCTGGCCGACTGGAGAGGGTTGAGGTTGGATCCCTTTGTGACTTCTGGCTTGGTGGTCTTGCGCGGTTCTCTATAGTCCGTTCAAGGAGATGTGCGGTGCTATCTGGGCCATCCTTCTTCTTCCTGCGGTCGTGACAGAGCCGTTCAACTTCCAGGAGTGCTTCATCCCGCATCTCCTGCAGCGTCCTTAGGCGGTCTATCGTAAGACCGTGCATGCCTTAGGCGGTTCTCCCTGAACCGTTCATCTTCCTAGCACTGCAGCTCAGGCGAGTACCTCTCCCCCTTTCCAAGGCACGGCGTGTTCATCACGTACGGCGTCTTGGTGGCGATCACGGTTCTTCACTCTCCTTTGTTCTCCTTCTACTGTCCTATTTTATCTTACATATCGATTTATTAGAAGGAGAGAAGGGATCTTTCAAGCCGGTATTGGAGAGAAAAAGAGAGTAGAACAAAACATATCAACAGCCCATTTTTTGGCGATCACGGTGGGACACCTAGTGCCCATCGTGCTTGTGATTTGCTGACCCCTCTTTCGTTATGTTAGTCCCCTTTTGGAGTGATTGCAGGTTAGGTTGCATTTTCTGCCTTCTGGAACGTGAGCGGTTCTCACAGAGCCATTCATCCTTTGGGCGGCTGATCATCCACCGTCCTTCCCTGCAAACAGTGCCAGTTCTCTTGCCAGCGTCCTGTCATAGACGGCTTCCCATCGACCGTCTAAACCGTCGAACGGCCTGTTCCTGGCCGTCCATCTTTCTGGCACAGGTACACTTTGGTTACTCTAGTTGTAGGTACACAGTTGCTGGAGGTCCATCCCAGAGCTTACGTGGCTGTCAACGGACCGCTCTTCCTGGTACGTTTCTCATCTCTGCCGTCCTTTATTTTCAGCATTTTGTGATTTTTCTTTTACAGTTGTTCTGCCGCTCTGTTGCTCCCTGGCTTATACGGTCCTGTACAGACCATCTGTTCTATTGAGCGGTCTTATACAGACCGTCCTTGTGGTGCTACAGTGCACCCGTAGTTCATTCTTGATTGTCATATTCCATGATATTCATGATTTGTGGTGCTGGTTGTTTATCTCGCCCTCCTCCCATATCATTGCTGCATGATTGTTTTCATTGCTTATATCTTTGATTGATCATTGGTTGATAGTTGCTAGGCTAGATTTTGCATGCACTCCGGTGCACATAGGATTCATGTATTTCATTCACATCTAGTTGCATTCCTACCGAGGTAGGGTTTCCTCTCGTCTCCATATTCTTTAGAGCCGACAAGGGGACCTTGCCGAGGACCTCCGTAAGTCCCCGTGAGCCGTGGATTCCCACACGGACGCCGGGCAGGTTGTACCATACCACCTCCCAGTCCAGGGTCTGCATTCGTGAGAGAGAGAGAGTCCTTTAGAGTCTGCCAGTCCTCCCTTCTCACCCTGTTTAGGTACCTTGTGGTCAAGTGAATTCCCATTTTAATTAATCCACTAAGGTACTAAAAGAGAACTTATAAAAATCTTTGCGCATCACTTGGAATTTGTTTGGGTAATTGGCTGATTCTTTTCTCATCTCTCTTCACCATTGTATGTTGCATAATGTCATCATTTGCATCCTTTTGTCAGATTAGGCTTAGTTGGTCTAGTTCATCTTTGTGTGTCTCCATTTAGCTGTATTTGTCTTAGGTTCATTCCTATCCTTATGTTCATTTAAAATTCACTATATAAAGTCTCCATTCTCCCCATGGAACACTTCTCCCATGTACCTTATTCCTATACTTCTCCATCTTCTTACCCCCGTGTAGATTCATCTTCCCATGCGGGCCCATCTCCTTATTCCTCCATTGGACCCCATTCTTTTAACGGGCCACCTTATCCCGCCCGTGCTGCTGTTAGCCCAATCAATCCTCATTCTTGCATACATGATTCTTCCAGGCCCATGCATTCCTCCATTCCCGGAACGGGCGTTCCTTCTTCTCAGGCCGGATCCCCTTATCTGGCCCATCATCATTCCCCTGGTCTAAATTCATCATCTCTTGCTCAGGCTGGTTCATACCCTTCTTGGATTCTTCCTACCGAGGAGATGTTCACTCAGGCCCAACGCCAGCTTGATGAGTTGCAACGACGAATCAATCTTCGAACTTCTTCGGATATCCCACTTGCATTCCAAGGCCTTCAACTCCCACCGCACTCACAAATTCCCACATATCGCCGCTATGGTGGAGTTGGTGATCCCTATGTCCATTTGAAGGAGTTCTTATATGAGTCGGCCCAGTTCCAGCATGATCAATGCTTGATGGCCTATTTGTTTGGCCTATCTTTAGAGGGCTAGGCCAAGGATTGGTTTTTCACATTGCTGCAAGAGCAGATAATGAATTTTCAAGCTGTTCAAGCAAGGTTTATTCAGCAGTATCGAGATCAGGTTGGGCCCAAATATTCTATGGTTGATTTGGCCCAAGAGAAGATGAAGCCCGACGAGGAATTCTCCATGTTTGCCGACCCCTGGCGTCGTCTAGCCACGCAAGTCCCGGGGCATATTACGGAGGGCGAGCAGATCAAGATGGTTATTTCTAACGTAACGCCCGAGCTCAGATGCATCTTAGCCCTGAAAGATATCACTTCATGGCAACAACTTTACAGTCGAGCCTGCTTCATTACCCAACAACTCCTAGTTTCCTTTGACCATGAGTCCCCTCCACCTTCGCCTTCCACATACCCCTTTTCTTCCCCATCCACCACGAGTCCATCCTCCACTACATATCCTTCCACGAGTTGACCGTCCGCTCCCCCACACCCCTATACTTCCATGTGCTCCACCGCATACCAACCCTCCACGAGTCAGCCCTCCGCTATCTCATCTCACTGCGCCTCTCCACTTCCGGTCAAGGAAACACTATACCCAGAGCAGGTAGATGCCGTCCATTACATTCACACTCCCACCATGCCTCCACGTCATTTTAGCCCTCCGCCTTCACCTACACAATCCCCCTTGCTTACGCAACCCCCACTACCACCCCCACTACCTTCTCACACCCCTCGGCATCCGCCTTGCCCGAAGCAGGCTTCTCACTCTTCGTTGCCGGAATCCTATACAGATGTTTTCTGGGCTTTGATGGCCACC
This sequence comes from Amorphophallus konjac, assembly GCA_022559845.1. NCBI lineage: Eukaryota > Viridiplantae > Streptophyta > Magnoliopsida > Alismatales > Araceae > Amorphophallus > Amorphophallus konjac. The sequence continues at coordinate 177,613,950 of CM040121.1, forward strand.
CATGTGTTGCATCTCCCCCCAGTTATGCCTTGCCGACCCGCGGTCGAGAATTTGTTCCAGTTCTGTGAATTCCATCATCAACAGGGGCATGTGGTTGAGAATTGTCCCGAGTTCCGAGAACTTGTTTACAGTCTGGAAGACAAGAAGATGATTGATTGGGCTACCATGCGCCAAGTTGTTTCAGATCTCAGTAGCAAGTAGCAGCAGCAGCAAGCCGTGCCGCCTAAGCAACCGTCTCCACGTCATGACCAGGGGCACCCTGGTGTTTCTTCAGTTAATGAGGTACCTGCTCCGTTGTCCACTTCTTCCTCTATCTCATCTTCTCCACCACCTTTACCTATTTCAGCCTCCGCTCGGGCAATTTCTCCTTCACCCTCCGTTTCCACCACCACTCCTGTCCCCAACGTCTCTCGATGTGTTGCAAAGATACGCCGAAGAGTGCCACCACCTGCCACTTCTTTCACTACGCCACTACCTTCCTCTCCTCCTTCTTCCCCACCCCTACCTTCATCTCCTCCCTCTCCACCTTCACCATCTCCATCAACCACATCACCCCCTTCGCCACCACCTTCTTCACTCCCATCTCCGCCACCCCCATTGGCCACATCTCCATCATCACCCTCTCCATTGTCCCCATTACCCTCACCACCGTCTTCATCACCTCCCCTCGTAATAATCCCTGTTCCATCACCTTCACAACCATCCCCGCAATCGATGCCACTTCTTTCGCCATCATCCTCTGAGCCCGAGCAGGCCGACCCTAAACCCATACCTCCACTTTTGCTTTTGCCTCCACCCATGCCCATCATCATCATCATTGCTCCATCACTTGCACCATCGCCACCCACGCCCTTTAAACCTCCTCCTGCTAACCTCCCCCTACCACTTCCCACTTCGCGGAGCAGGTACATGCTACCTTTGGTGACCCTCGGGTCTAGTCCCCAGGGAGATAAAGAGCCAAGCCGGGTTTCAATTATGCATTTCTAGATCCAAGATGTTATTTCCCGCATGCCGGTCCGAGTCCCGGTTCCTGGCTATTCTAGGGGGAGTGAGCCTGCATTTGCTATGAAGACGGTTGTCAAGAAGAGTTCCTGTGCACTGGTGCCGGTTTCTTCAAAAGTGAGGCTGGTGGCAATCTCTTTGCTCGCCGGAGAATTCACTATTGATGCTGTTATCACCTCTCGCTTGATTGCTATTCAATTCACTGGCTCAGGAGAGTTTTCCGCCCGAATGGTGCTAACCCACACGGCCGCCAGAAATCTAATGAATCTAGCATTCAAAGGGCAATTGGCCGTGTCCTCGAGATTGACCAGGGGCATTCTACATTGTCTATCTCATCTCCCTCGATTTATTGGTGAATCGGCCATGTCAACGGCGCGTATCACCCTCCCTCAGTTCCGTCCAATACTTTTAGCAAGGGAGTTGTGCTTCATGCCCGATTGCCAAATGGAGATGCCGAATCTTATGCTTCTAGTGCCGAACGACAAAAATCCGCTATCTCCTGATGCTCATCCCAAGGAGTTGACTATTCTGGAATATCCTTCTATGGTTAGCGCCGCGCAGCTAGGGGCAACCGTCTCGATGAAGCGGCATATTCATGACCAGGCCAGGCCGTCCGCCAGATGGGCCCGCTATTTGAGAAAGTATTACAGATCAAGAAGCCCAAGGGTCCGAGTTCGCGCCAGGCGACGTTGTTTCGAGAAGATTGCTGCTAAGAAGAGGCGACGGCATAAGTTCAAGGGCTGTCAGTTGCGCACTTGGGGGTCCACTCCCTCCTCTCCTTCTTCCATCCATTTGTCTTTTCTGTTGCTCAGTTCTTATCCTTGGGTGGTGTACCTTCCACCACTTGGTCATATTTCTACCATCTCTTCCTATTTTCACCATTCTAGGCCTCGGCCTATGTCCTCCTCTTCCCCTGAGCCAGGAGCGTCCTCTTGTAGTTTTTCTCCCTGGATACGTTCGGATTCCACTTCTCATCCTTCTTCCCCGACCCTGTTGGGGATTCCTTGTGCGCGTTCCCCGACCTTGTCAGGTAGTTTTTCTGATCCTTCCCTGACTTTGTCGGGTGGTTTCCATTTCTTTTCCCCGACCTTGTCGGGTGTTCATGCTTTTTCTTCCACGCCTCTGGCAGGTGATCGCTACCCTTCTTCTCCGATCACGTCGGATGATCTTTCTCTTTCTACCTTATCATCACAATTATCTTTTCATCATATTTCTGTTCTTTCCTCCCCACCCTTTCAGGGTTCTCACCCTTTTTCATGCTGTTTTCGAGGCTTTAGTCCGCCTTGATCTCAGTTAATCTATGTTCATTCTGTATTTGGTTCCTTGTTATCAGGGCCTCTGTGCCTTAACGAGGGAGTTCTAGCCCTCGTCTCTCTTCCTTTTATTTCTTCTTCGTCCAGTTTGATGTCTGCCGCTCCTCCATGTCAAATAATATCTACACATTGATATCCTTTTTCACCCTTTTATCCTGGCAAGCAAGGAAAATAAAGCTCGTGCTGATCAAAAGCTCGATGATCATGAGCACTTCAGGAGGCCGGTTTCCACACCTTGGATCTGTAAAGGTATCTTTGATTTTGTGCCAGAACATGTAATCATTGCTATTACTATGTTATTTCTACACATGCTTATAACGTTGGTTCCTCAACATGGTTGAGTGGCTTTAGTTGAATTTACTTAATTAGTCAAATAAAAAGTTAGCTTCTGTAGCATCCTTAGGTTGGTGATAGCTTGGCGCTGGGAGTCTAGTTTCCTTCCCCGATTGTTGAGGGTAACCTTTGAGCATGGATTTTTCACACACTACACGGCAAGCCATAGCTGATTTCTCTAAGGCAACATCGTTGCTGCTTTGGCCATACTTTGGGTATGCACGAAGGCCTTTTCTCTTCTCTGCTTGGCCAAGTGCGGGGGAAAGAGATGGATGGATGAGATGACTAACCTAGGTGCTCCCTAATACGGGAGAGATCTCAAATAGGGGCAGTCTTGACCCTAAAAAATGAGCTTTCACGCTAAATCTAGTCAGTAAAGGCTATGAATGAGAATATCAATGAATACAAAATTATGAATCAAAGGCATGGCAAGAGTGGCAGTATAGTTCTCCGCGGGACGCCATGAGCCCGGTCGCATGCATGCCTGATAAATATGGGTCTCAAAATCAAAGACACAAAGCCCCGGCGCAACAGGCTATCTCTTTGAGGGTAGTGCCCTAGAAGGAATTCGAATCTTGATATTTTCCATCATGCACGAAGCTTGTCTCCAATTCTTCTTCTGCTTCTCCCTCTTAGGCTGGGTTGTATCCCGGGTATGGCCTTAGTAGGGGCACCATTCTTTAGAGGCAGTTGGTTGTGGTAAGCCACCCTCACATGCACACCCCGCTTAAGTAAAGCCTTTAATGAGAGGGGAGGGATGACGATCCTTAGCCCGTAGTTCGAGCCTGTCTTTGGGTGCTACGGATTACTATTCAAAAATACCAAAAAGATGAGATATTGTCAAAAGTCCAAAAAAAATGAGATATTTTCTTTAAAAAATGAGATATTGTCAAAAAATCCAAAAAAAATGATGAAATATTATTCAAATCCAAAAAAATTAAATATTTTTTAAATCTAAAAAAAATCAAGAAAATTAAAAATCTAAATATATTTATCTTTTATATTTTATCTTGAGGACAGATACATAATATGTTTGCTAAGTGTGCAGGTTGCAAATACTCAGGCTTTCCTTGCTATATCTTTTTGCTCTTCCTCCTGTCCACATTTTTTGATCAGTTCTTTCCTTCTTCAATCATATCTCTCGATCTGTTCTGAAGCTTATGTCTTTCTCAGCTTTTTTCTTCAATGATCATATCTTTATGAGAGGGCTTTGCCTTACGATTATGAACCTGGCGGTTCTGCTTTATTCTGATCTCGGGTTCTGATTGAAGATCGTGCTTTGTCGTGTTCTGTGTCCCACCGTATCCTTGTCTCGTGACCATGTCCCACCGTGTTATCCCACACATGTTGTTTTGTTCTTCACCCCATGTTGTTAGTTGTTTTGCACATGTTGACAGTCGTCCCTCCATGTTCCATGTGTTGTCCCAACCATGTGATCTATCATGTGTTGTCCCGTCGATTGTTGTCCTGTCACCCCATATTCATGCATGTGTATTATCTGTTTATGCCTTTCCTTATGTGCTTGTTCGTCTTGTTGTGTTGTTTCCATTCGTCATGTTATGTCATATTGTTTGTCGTTATGTTAATCGCTATGCTTATCTTGTTTGTCTTATACATGAAAATCCATAAAAAAAATCCGAAAAAGAAAATCCAAACTTTCACTTGCCGTTTCGCCTGCACAGGTAAGTCAGGTATGGCCTTCTATCCTTGTCACCCTTATTGCATTATTATATGGTACTATAGTATATTATCTCGAGAACCAGTTGGTTATCTACGAGTTCCAGGATCTGATGTTCCCCTTCAACAAAAACGATGATGATCCAGGTTCACATGTTTAATCTTCGAATAGGCCGTTATGTTGGGAGGTCCCAGGGAGGATGGTCCTATCCTGCACGTTGTGGTTGCGGATAGTGTCTTGACTCGAATTCTCCTAGCCTAGCAATATTATTCTCGAGTATTTTATATTTTAATCTTTCTTTGCATTCGTTTTAATGATTTCTTTTATTTTGGCCCAGCATGCATCATACGCATCTTTTGAGCTTTCATGACCCATGGTTTGCTTGAAGAATGTCCCATCAGTGATGGTTAGCTGTGCGTTCAGTGTTTTGAGTAAGAGGAACTAATTCCACTCTGAGTTGGAAGGTTCTCTTTGGTCGATTTGCTTGGTTTGGTTGATTGAGAGGTCCCCGTCTGGAGCTTTAGCATGTTTCCTTTACTTTTACTGCCTACTTTTGGCCTCCTCATTGGATCGCGGGATTGTGTCCCCCGTGAGGTTGGTCTTGTCAATTTATTTTGTTTAGTTTAGTCCCTCCAGACAGGTGTCACTTTTGGTTTTATCATTCCTTGCGTTTGGTTCAGAGTTTTCCGAAAGATTCTTATCGCTTGTTGGTAAAAACGGGTGTCATTTTACCTTAACGCCCACTTTTCCAGTCCACTCCGCTACATTTCTGCTTCATCTCCATGTTCCATGTCACTTCCGCTTCACCTCCGCTCGCTCCCCTGCCAAGAAGACGTTAAGGAGGGGCATCTGTTGACACCCATTTTTTTGCCGATAAGTCGAGTCGTTCCTCGTACTCCCATTTGTTGATGCCTCGAGTTGTCCATCACTCGTTGGGGCTATTTTTAGACATGCTTTAGGCCAGTTTTATGGGTAGCCTCCCTCCTTGGTCAGGTCCAAGTTGATTCAGGGCTTAATGGGCCTTGGTTTTGGTTAATCGAGATTTTTTATAAATTCCAAGCACCCATTTACATGTGCGGTCAACCCTCAGCCGTATAACCTATTGTGCGGTTGATACTGGGCCGTTCATATATTTATGGGATATTTAACTAATTTTCTGAATTATCACCGACATGTATATATACGGCCTAGACATAGCCGCATAATATTATGGTGCGGTAGCATCTGAGTCGTCTATCTCTCCAGAGTCCTAACGTCGCTGGTTTTCAGATAATTATCTAATTATCTTATGTATTTTGATTTTCCACCGACAGGGATAGAATGGTTAGTCTTTGGCCGCTCTACCTTTGAATGGTCGAATATGAGCCGTTCATCTCTGAGAGTCCAATGGCGAAGGTTTCAGTCAATTCAACGGATAATTTGGATTATTGATGATTTATTTTGAATTTCCACCGACAGGGTTGGACGGCCAGTAGATGGCCGCCCATCCAGTTGAGCGGTCTATCGTAAGACCGTTGATCCCGTCGATTGTTAAATTTCAACCGATTTTTATCCCTTTTATCCGTGGTTAAACCCTCAACTTTGTCCTCGATTTTCTCCGTGGATTCTCAACCAAATCGGATGAGATTTGATCCTAACGAAAGCTGAGGATATTATCTTGACATTATCTTTTGATATCTCAGATTAATACCCATTGGAAACCCTAATTTCGAGCTAGGCTTTCTAGGCTCTATAAATAGACCCTAAAGGCCGGGTTGGAAAAGGGGGGAGATTTTTGGTCGACGGCGAAGCCCTGCCGCATTCTTGAGCGACCGAGCACCAAGGAAGGAGGCTTTCTACGTCCATACAAGCCTCCGGTTCAGGGAGTAGTCTAGTTTTGAGTCTTTTGTGTTTGATTGGTATGGTCCACTTTGTCATTGCATGCAGTGTTTTCCTCCTTTTCTCCCCACGTTCTTCTTCATCTTCATTGCCATGCACACACCCACCCATGTTTTGACGCCCTAGGGGTTTAAAATCCCCCAGGTATCCCTCTTCTCATTTATTAATGTTCACTCCTTATTGTTTTGGCATTTATTACACTGTCCAGTTCTAATCTAGGTTTTATCTTTGTGTTTTCACGTTATTTTGCAGGTCAGCAATTCCTAGCACGAGGCCCATCCCCTCTGGCCGGCTGGAGAGGGTGGAGGTTGGATCCCTTTGCGACTTCTGGCTTGGTGGTCTTGCGCGATTCTCTATAGTCCGTTCAAGGAGACGTGCGGTGCTATCTGGGCCGTCCCTCTTCTTCCTGCGGTCGTGACAGAGCCGTTCAACTTCCAGGAGCGCTTCATCCCGCATCTCCTATAGCGTCCTTAGGTGGTCTATCGTAAGACCGTGCATGCCTTAGGCGGTTCTCCCTGAACCGTTCATCTTCCTAGCGTTGCAGCTCAGGCGAGTACCTCTCCCTCTTTCCAAGGCACGACGTGTTCATCACGTACGGCGTCTTGGTGGCGATCGCGGTTCTTCACTCTCCTTTGTTCTTCTTCTACTGTCCTATTTTATCTTACATATCGATTTATTAGAAGGAGAGAAGGGATCTTTCAAGCCGGTATTGGAGAGAAAAAGAGAGTAGAACAAAACATATCAACATGGCGTACATTCCCAAAAATAAAAAATCTTTTGAGAATAAGATCATAACTTCCCGTGTTAATGAAAAGGATGATAACTGTGCTTCATGCTCATACACAAAGCCTAAACATGTCCAACCTAAACTATGCAAATTTCAAAGCAGGTTTTCAAATGTTAACTGCTTTCATTGTGGTAGATTTGGTCATGTTATTGTTAATTGTTGGTTTAAACAAAACACTCAAAGAAATCATGCTGCTTGGACCAGAAAAAGATATGTGCAGAATTGGACTAACACCTATGGACCCAAATTAGTTTGGGTACCAAAAACAATTGGATGAGAATCTTATTTCTTACAAATATACCTTGAAGCCAGGGGGAGTAAATGGTACCTGGATAACGGTTGCTCAAGGCATATGATAGGAGACAAGAAGGTGTTCTCTACGTTGCAAAATAAGGATGGAGGCTTAGTTGCCATTGGAGGAAAAGATAAAGGTAAAATCAACGGGATCGACAACATAGGTAAGAATTCTGAAACTCTTATTGAGAATGTGCTTTTGGTAAAGGGCTTAAATCATAATATTTCAAGCATAAGCCAACTGTATGACAAGGGTTTTAAAATTATTTTTGACGAAACTCATTGCCTTGTCATGAATAAAATCACTAGTGAAATCAGGTTCATCGGCAAAAGGAATAAGAATGTATATACTATTGATCTTGATGATATTTTCGGTGATGATGTATGCTTTGTAACAAACAACCTTGATAATGCATGGCTATGGCACCAAAGACTAGGTCATGCTAGTTTTGGAGTAATCTCCAAATTGTCTAAACATGACTTGGTGAATGCTTTGCCAAAGTTAAAATTTGAAGTGATAAAATCTGTGAGGCTTGCACAAAAGGTAAGCAAACACGCATCTCTTTCAAAAATAAGAACATTGTTTCTACCGCTCGGCCTTTAGAACTGCTGCACCTTGATCTTTTTGATCCGACTAGGACATCTAGCCTAGGAGAAAAATCTTATGGATTTGTGATTGTTGATGATTACTCTAGATTCACATAGGTATTATTTCTACCCAATAAAAGTGATGCCTTGATGGAGTTTCAAGTATTTTGTAGGAAAATCCAGAATGACAAAGGATACCTCATCACCACAATTCAAAGTGATCATGGTGGTGAGTTTGAAAATCATGAATTCAGCAGCTTTTACAAGAGAAGGGATACACACATAACTTCTCATCACCAAGGACGCCTCAACAAAATGGAGTAGTGAAGAGGAAAAATAGAACCTTGATAGACATGGCATGGACCATGTTAAGTGAGAACTCCCTACCAAAATACTTTTGGGCTAAGGCGGTAAGTACAACATATTACATCATTAACAGGGCAATGGTAAGGCCCATTTTGAAGAAAACTCCATACGAGCTCTACAAGGGTAAGAAATCAAACATTTCCTATCTTAAACCCTTTGGATGCCCTTGCTTCATCCTGAATAATGGTAAGTCTAATCTAGGTAAGTTTGATGAAAAGAGTGATAAAGGAATCTTCCTAGGTTATGCATTAAATTCTAGAGCTTACAGATTATTTAATAAAATGACTTTGGTCATTGAAGAAAGTCCTCATGTTATTTTTGATGAATCTGAATTAAAATTGATCAATCAATCTATTCCAATCTTGGATGCAGATGAAGATCCTAAAAATCCAACTGATGTTGGACCATCTAAAGCTAAGGATGAACCAACGGAAAGAACTTCCAGCAAGGATGAAAATGATGAAGATCCTTTAAGTGAAACACTTCAAGAACAACCATTGCAACACCCTGACTTGCCTAGAGCTTCAACATACTTGAAAGATCACCCCGTTGAAAACATCACCGGTAATCCTTTCATTAAGACAAGTGAAAGAAGAGGATTTAATGGCCTTTATCTCACAAGAAGAGCCTAAGTATATTCATGAAGCTCTTCAAAATGAATTCTGGATTCAGGCTATGCATGAAGAGTTACACCAGTTCGAAAGGAACGAAGTGTGGTCTCTCATGCTGCGTCCCAAGAATCATCCCGTAATTGGAACCCTTTGGGTTTTCAGAAATAAGCTAAATGACACGGGATTGGTTGTTAGTAATAAGGCCCGACTTGTAGCCAAAGTGTATAGCTAGGAGATGGACATTGATTTTGATAAGTCTTTTGCACCAATTACTATATTAGAAGTAGTCCAAATTCTATTATCCTATGCTTGCTCTTTTAACATCAGATTATTACAGATGGATGTAAAATCTACCTTTCTTAACGGGTACTTCAAAGAGGATATTTTTGTAGAACAACCTCTAGGTTTTGAAGACCCAAAACATCCACAACATGTGTAGAAGCTGCAAAAAGCCTTGTACGGATTAAAGCAAGCACCAAGGACTTGGTATGAAAGGCTCACCTCATTCCTAATTGAAAATAGTTTCAAAAGAGGTAAGGTTGACTAAACACTCTTCATAAGAAAATTAGGTAAAGACATATTAGTAGTTCAAGTGTATGTTGATGATATAATTTTTGGAGCTACTAAAAATGCTTTATGTGATGAATTTGTAGAAATAATGCAAGAAGAATTTGAGATGAGCTTAATGGGTGAACTTACATTCTTTCTTGGATTGCAGGTTAAACAAACGTCAGAAGGCATCTTCATAAATCAAGCCAAATATACCTTGGAGCTGTTAAAGAAATATGAGATGGCAGAAGCAAAGTCCATGTCAACTCCGATGGCCGCAACCACGAAGTTAGACAAAGATGAAAAGGGTAAAACAGTAGATTCTACACTATTTCGAGGTATGATCGGATCACTACTGTATCTCACAGCATGCCATCCTGACATTCAATACAGCGTATGTCTATGTGCTTATTTTCTGTCATGTCCTAAAGAATTTCATTTATTGGCTGTTAAATGAATGTTTCGATACTTAATTGGCACAATAGACTTTGGCTTATGGTTTCCCATTGGTAGTTCATTTGATTTGATTGCATACACCGATGCGGATTATGCTGGATGTATTGTTGATCGCAAAAGTACTAGTGGGTACTGTCAGTTTCTCTGTGGGTGCCTAGTTTCATGGGCATCTAAGAAACAACATTCGGTAGCTCTTTCAACGGTCGATGCTGAATATGTAGCCGCTGGAAGTTGTGAAGCCCAAGTACTTTGGATCAAAAATCAATTGCTTGATTTGGATGTTGAAATGAATTATGTTCCAATCTTGTGTGACAATACCAGTGCAATCTGTTATGACTCCTCTGTGTTGATGATGTTGACAATATGCTTTACTTCATTGGCAACACCTTGTTTTGATTGATTGGCAACTGTTTATATGTTTTGATGAGATTGCTTTTATCAGATTGTCTGTGTGTTCTATACATTTCACAAGTCTACACATTGTACACACACACAAGTCTACACACTCAGCATAGTCTATACATTGTGTTGTGTTGTGCATTGTTGAGAACATAAGTCTATACATCCATGCACAGTCTGGACAGTAGTGGGTCGACCTCCTTCTTAGATGGGTCGACTCCCTCAGAACATCCAAGTCTATACACTGTCCATCTTCTTAGTGTCTCATGCATTAACTAAGTCTGTACACTATCCGTATGACTTAGCGTCTTTGTGCATTGGGCGAAGTCCATACATTGCAGCTCACCTAACTAGCAAGTTTATACATTGCTGCATTGCTTGCATTTGTAAAGTCTATACATTGGCTGTTGTCCTGCAACGTCAACACAAGTCCATACACTGCAATGTAGCATGCACGAAGCTAAGTCCATACATTAGTCGAGTCTGTACAGTGTCATGCATCATTCTTCAAAGTCCATACACTGCACTGTTGCTTGCTCGAGGTGAAGTCTGTACATCCGTCAGTGAACTTTGAAGTCTATACATTGGGATCTTTACCTACGTTCAGTTCTGCAAGTCTGTACATTGGGCTTTCACGTAAAGTCTATACATCCTTGAACTGTGCAAGTCTGTACATCGTTGCTTTGCCAAAGTCTACACATTGTGAACCTTCAAGTCTGTACAGACTTTACTTCGCTCAAGTCTGTACATCGTCCAGTTGTCTTTGGCAAGTCTTCACATCGTGAAGTCTATACACTCGATTGTCTTGCATTGCATCAAGTCTGTACAGCCTTTCCTTTGGCAAGTCTGTACATCGTTCATGAAGTCTGAACAATGAGCAAGTCTGTACATCGGACTAGTCTGCATCGGCTAAGTGCATACATTGTCCAGTGCATTGCATGCATCATTCATGAAGTCTATACATCGAGTTGAATGCTGGCTAAGTCTGCACATCGTCTGTCTTACTTAGAGTCTCATGTATAACATGAAGTCTGTACATCGCAAAATGTTCAAGTCTACACATTGTGCATCATTTTAGTTGAAGCCTTTACATCGTGCATCTAGTGTTTCAAGTCTATACATTGTTGCACGTTGTGTCTGTCTAAGTCTTCACAGTGCTTCTTCATGCATTGAATTCTGCACATTGCTGCATACTCATCAAGCCCATACACTGGCATGTCTTTACATTGCCTAGTCTATACATTGGCTGCTGAATGTTCTTCAAAGTCTTCACATTGCATTACACTTCAGCAAGTCTGTACAGCGGTTGCCTTCATATAGGAAGTCTGTATATCGCACAGCACTGCATATATAAAGTCTATACATTTCAGAGTATGTACATTGCATTCACGTTCACAAAGTCTATACAGCAAAGTCTATACAATGCATTCGAGTTCACAAAGTCTATACAGTGAAGTCTATACAATGCATTGCATCCCACAAAGTCTGTACAGGGTTTATACTTAAACTGATAATTCTATTTCGTCTATCTGATAGGGATTCTTTGTAGGGATTGATGACTTGGCTCGTGATCCAAGAAAGGACGAGGTGATCAGATGGTGACACGTGGAAGCAGCCCATCACAGGATGCTGCCATGTAGATGAAATTGCCTCGGATCTGGCAAATTCTTTGGGTGGGAAATGTGGAAGCCACGCGCCCTTATCCAATCTGCTGCTGGTATATATATGAGTCTTCTTCTTCAGGAGGAGGCAGATCGAACAGTGACAAAGTCTATACAGTGAGAGTAAAAGCCTGAAGCAGCAGAGAGCCACAGAGATCCACAAAGAAGAAAAGCAGAGAAGAAAAGAAAGAGAGAAGAGAGATGTGTTGAGAGAGTGAGATTGAGAGAGTGAGATTGTGAGAGTTATAATTGAGAGGTTGTATCTCAGACTCTTGGTTCAGATACCAGAGCTGAGCTTTACTCATTCCGAGCTACATTCCCATTTGGGTTTTCTATTTTTGTTTACTTCTGTCTTTTATTTTCGAAATTGTTTCTTCAAGCTGTGAGTCAGTTGTTAGCAGAGGTGCTACCTCTGGACGGGTAAGCTGTAAACCCCAGCGGTTGCAGTGGAGGTCTCCACTGGATAGGTGAAGCTGTAATCCTCAGCAGGCGAGACTTGTCTCAGACAGCAAGCTGTGTTGCTCAGCGGTTTGTAGGCCAAGCTGTATTGCCTAGCAGACGCAAGCTGTACTGCGCAGCAGTAAGCCATACTCGGTTGAGTGTGGGGTGGACGTAGGTCTCTGACCGAACCACCTAAAAATCTTGGGTGTCTTGTGTTTGTAAGTTTGCTTGTGATATGATGTGTGGCTGCATGTGTCGACACTCCTCATAGTGTTCTTTCTATCGCTCAACAGTTGTTTGTTTTAAATTCCGCATTATTGTTCAACTGTGTTTTAAATTAGCCATTAGATCTATTCACCCCCCCTCCAGATCCACTCTCAGTGGAGATAGACTGCGTCCATCTAACATAACACTTGGTATCAGAGCCATACTCTTCTACAGGGACTCATCGCCCGAAGAGGAAAGACAGAGATGGATGCTCGAGGGATGATAGCTGAAGGACACTCAACCACAAAGCCCCCATTCTTCGATGGATCTAACTATGCATACTGGAAGAATCGTATGCAAGTATTTTTGAGGGCTAAGGATTACGAGATCTGGAAGGTAGTCAGCAAGGGACCTTATGAGCTGTCCCCAAATGAGGAAGTCTGGACCAAGGAGGAGATCAGAAGGTCTACTCTAAACTGGAGCGCCATAAATGCTATCCAGTGCTATCTGCACCCCACCAAATTTTCTCGAGTATCTGCTTACAGTTCAGCTAAGGAGATGTGGGATGCACTGGAAGTGATCCATGAAGGAACTTCTCAAGTTAGGGAGATGAAGGCTAATTTCCTAGTGTCTGAATATGAGGCATTCAAGATGAAGCCCAACGAAACCATCAAAGAAATGTATGCTCGGTTGACAATCATTACCAATGGTCTTAGAGGTCTCGGGAAATCTCTGACAGAGTATGATCTAGTGAGGAAGATATTGCATTCCCTGACTCATGCTTGGCATACTAAGGCTACAGTTATGGAGGAGTCAAGGGATTTGCGAAATACAAGGGATGATGAGCTAATTGGCTCGTTGATGGCATATGAGATTAATATGCCAAGGATAGAAGAAGCTGAGAGGAAGAAGAAGCCAATCGCTCTGAAAGCTGGTACAAGCAAATCCAGCAAGTCCAGCAGATCCAGCTCTAGCAGTTCATGATCAGAGGAGAGCCTGAATGAAGAAGACATAACTCGTACTGAAATGGCAATGATGACCAGAGAGTTCAGGAGATTCCTCAGAAAAGGTGCAGGACGATTCAGCCAAAAGAAGTATGGTGGCGGCCGAAGGGATAAAAGGTATAAACACAACCCTGCTAAGAAAATTGAAACTAATACTTGTTATCAATGCAGGAAACCGGGCCATATGAAAGCTGACTGTCTAGAGAATCAGAAATACAAGGACAAGTCAAAGAAGAAGAACACGAAAGGGAGAGCTATGGTTAGCACCTGGAGTGATGAAGATGAAGGCTCCCTGAGCAATACCTCTGACAGTGAAGCTGAATCTGAGAAGCCCATTTGCCTTATGGCAACAAGCTCTGAAGACAGAGAGGAGGACTCAGATGAGGTAATCACTAGATTCGATAACTTTACTATTGCTGATTGGGTAGATGCCTACCATGAAATAGCTGATAAAGCAGATGATATCAGTAAGGAAAATAGGCATCTAAGACGAAAGATAAATTCCATGCAAAATAACACAACTCTAACTGATAAAATTGCATGTCTAGAATATGAGAATAGTAGATTGAAACTCACATGTTCTGAATTAGAAGAAATCAAGAATGAGTCAAAAGCCTCTAAAGAAGAAAATGAGAGGTTAGAAAAAGAATCTGATGAACTAAAATTGAAAATTCAGAAATGTGAGAGTGAGATAAAAATAGTGAATGAAAAATATCAAGCTGTCCTGAGTGTGAACACAGAACTGAAAAAATCCATTGAAGAAATTCAAAAGGATAATGAGGACAAGCTTAAAACCATTGAGAAAATGACCCAAGGTACAAATAATCTAAATGCTCTATTAGGGTCAAAGGTCAACTTCAGAAAAGAGGGCCTAGGATTTAATTCTAGTGCAACAAAAACCTTTGGAATGAAAACTATTTCATTTGTTGCACAAAAAGAGAAAGGACCTCTAATTAGCATGAATTCAAACATTTCAATGAACAAAACTGCTAATCTGAAAAAGCCCAGTGCTGAGGACAAGGGCAAACAAAAATTGAGTGAGACTAGTAGAGCTAGCACATCCAAGCAAAATCCCAAAGCTCAGTCTCAGGTTAGGGGTAAATCTACATAGTCTTATAAACCCCATGCTAAGGTCACCAAGTCTCCACCATCACCACCACCTATGAAGAAGACCCAACACACACCTGTGAATAGGTCAGCAGGGTCCAAGGTGCAGGGGAGGCAGAATGCTTTTAGAGCTCAACCCACACACTTCTGCCAACCTAGAGCCCAGTCCCACTTCTTTGCACAGTCAACCTATCCAAATAGGTCAGGATGGACTAGGACTCAAGGAAGGTTTATAGGTCATGGACATCAGGCTACACAGTCTTATAGACCTTACCCTAGAAATTGGGTTAGTGGGTATGGCAAGTGGACACCTAGGAACCAATATTTCTACAGCCAGCCCAATGATCACTATGGCCAAAATTTCGTGAATACATCCTGGCCAAGGCACTGGCACAGAAATAATCAATTTGTAAATAATCATGCTAGTGTCAACAAGAAGAAGCAAAACAAAAAGAAATCTGGAAAATCTGGAAAATCCACTGAATAGAACTGTTTCAAACAAATGTGGATTTCGAAAAGTCTGCTTTCTTGTTTTAACTGCTTTCCATCTTCTCTGGAGCCCAATCAGTCTTGAGTTCCAAACTTCTCTACCTGATTGTGTGTGCAGGTATGCCTGGCAGCCAAGAACAACTTGTGGTACTTAGATAGTGGCTGCTCTAGGCATATGACAGGGGATAAGGCCAAGTTTTGCATGCTGACAGAGAAACAAGGAGGCCTTGTCACCTTTGGTAGCAACACAAAGGGTAAGATTGTTGGAACAGGTAAGGTAGGTAAGTGTACTACTTGCTGCATTGAGGATGTTATGTTGGTTGAGGGTTTAGCTTATAACTTACTTAGCATCAGCCAACTATGTGATAAAGGATGCAAAGTGCTTTTTGATTCTCAATGTTGTAAAGTTTTTGAACCTGATTCCGAAACTGTTAAATTTTCTGGTAAGAGGATAAATAACACTTACATGATAGATTTAGATGATATTCAACATTCTAACATATGCCTTATTGCTAGTAGAGAAGACTTAGCATTTTTATGGCATCGTAGGTTAGGTCATGCTAGTTACACTGTTTTGCATAAACTGAATAAGCATAGCATGGTTAGAGGACTTCCTGAAGTTTCCTTTAAGAAAGAAAATAAAATATGTGATGCATGCACTCAATCAAAGTTAACTAGAAAGTCATTTAAATCTAGAACAGAAAATCTGTCTTCTAAACCCTATGAGCTGATACACATGGACCTTTTTGGGCCAACCAGGTCTGTCAGCTTATCAGGGAGGAAGTATAGATTTGTCATGGTAGATGACTTCTCTAGGTATACTTGGGTATATTTCTTATCACATAAAAGTGATGCATTCTCAGAATTTCAGGAGTTCTGTCTTAAGAAAAACCAGAAAATTGAAAATATTTTGACTGATCATGGAGGTGAGTTTGAAAACTCATAGTTTGATGAATTCTGCAGGTCAAATGGAATTAACCACAGGTTCTCCTCACCAAGGACACCTGAGCAGAATGGAGTTGTGGAGAGAAGGAATAGAACCCTAGTGGAGATGGGTCGTACACTCTTGGTTGAAGGTGGTCTACCAAGGAAGTTTTGGGCTGAAGTAGTAAATACTGCCTGTTATGTAATTAATAGAGCCATGGTAAGACCTTCTACTCAAAAAACACCATATGAGATCTTAAA
Organism: Amorphophallus konjac; assembly: GCA_022559845.1. NCBI lineage: Eukaryota > Viridiplantae > Streptophyta > Magnoliopsida > Alismatales > Araceae > Amorphophallus > Amorphophallus konjac. Next base: position 177,630,298 of record CM040121.1, read on the forward strand.
GGGTAAGAAACATTCTATTGCTCATTTCAAGGTTTTTGGTTGTAAATGTTTCATTCATATAAATGATAAAAGAGACCTTGATAAATTTGAACCTAAAGGTGAACCAGGAATTTTTCTTGGTTATTCTGAAAACACCCGAGCATATAGAGTGTACAATCTGAATTCCAAAACTGTTGAAGAATCTCCACACATAGTGTTTGATGAATCCATATTAAAGACTAACATTGGTCAATGCAGGATTGAAGACATTGGTGAAATTATGAAAGAAGGAAATCTTGCAGACCAATCCGAAAATGAGGAAGGAAATGAAGAGCTTAATGAAGAAGAGCCTATAGTTCAGGGGGAGGTAAATGAAACTCATGGTGATGAAATTGTCAACATTAGATATCTAAAAGATCATCCTGTAGATAATGTAATTGGCAATCTGCATGACCCCCCTAGGACTAGAGGTCACTTAAGAATTCAAAATGAATTGAATGCATATGCATTTGTTTCAAATGTAGAACCCAAGTCCATTGACTGTGCTCTCAAAGATGTGCATTGGATTAATGCCATGCATGAGGAGCTCAATCAATTTGACAGGAATAAGGTGTGGCATTTGGTTCCACCTCCTGATCATGAAGCAGTCATAAGGACTAAATGGGTATTCAGAAATAAAACTGATGAATCAGGGAATGTCATTAAAAATAAGGCCAAACTTGTAGCTCAGGGGTATAATCAGGAATTTGGAATAGACTTTGAAGAGTCTTTTGCCCCTGTAGCCAGGTTAGAAGCAATCAGAATATTATTGGCTTATGCATGTTCCCTAGGAATAAATCTTCAGCAGATGGATGTAAAATCTGCATTTCTGAATGGGGAAATCAGTGAGGATGTCTATGTGAGACAGCCTCCTGGATTTGAATGCTTAGATTTCCCTAATCATGTCTATGAACTCAAAAAGGCTCTCTATGGTTTAAAGCAAGCTCCTAGAGCTTGGTATGATAGGTTGAGCAAATTCCTCACTGAAAAGAACTTCATAAGAGGTGTAGTTGATCAAACATTGTTCACCAAGGTGAGTCATTCAGATATTCTTATCATTCAAATTTATGTGGATGACATTGTCTTTGGGTCAACTAACCCCAAATTGTGTGAGGAATTCTCTCAAATTATGACTAATGAGTTTGAAATGAGCTCAATGGGTGAGCTCAAACTATTTCTTGGACTACAGGTTACACAATCAAAGGATGGTACTTTCATCTCTCAGTCCAAGTACATAAGGGATCTATTGAAGAAGTACAAAATGGACAACCTCAAGGAAATAGCTGCTCCAATGGGTACCTCAACCAGTTTGGATGAAGATCCTCAAGGTAAACCAGTGGACCAAAGGCTATATAGAGGTATGATCGGATCCCTTCTATATCTTACAACATCTAGGCCTGACATTCAATTTTCAATGTGTTTATGCTCTAGATTTCAGGCTAGTCCTAAAGAAACACATCTTAAGGCTGTGAAAAGGATTTTTAGGTATTTACTAGGCACCCAAGAGCTAGGTCTATGGTATCCTGCTAAGTGTGAGTTAGAACTTCTAGCCTACACTGATGTAGACTATGCTGGGTGTCGAGTAGATAGAAAAAGCACTAGTGGCTATTGTCAATTTCTTGGTGGCTATCTAGTATCTTGGTCATCTAAGAAGCAACACAATGTAGCCTTGTCTACAGCTGAGGCTGAATATGTTGCAGCAGGTAATTGTGCTGCCCAAGTATTTTGGATCAAGCACCAACTAGACGATTATCATATAAAATTGGAATGTATTCCAATCTTGTGTGATAATACTAGTGCTATATGCCTTGCTAAAAATCCTGTTCATCATTCTAGGACTAAGCATATAGAGATAAAACACCATTTTCTTAGAGATGTTGTAAATAAAAAGGAAATTGAAATGAACTTCATTGAAACTGAAAAACAAATTGCTGATATCTTTACTAAGTCTCTTGGGAATGAAAGGTTTAAATTTCTTAGAAGAGAACTTGGCTTGTGTAAATTTCAGCATAATGAATAAATTCTCTGATGGCTTGAATAAAATGTGTGAATGTTGAATGTAGCAACAGACTCATGATCATGCATGAAACTCATATTTTTTTTTACACTCATGATCATCACTGCATATCATTTAGTCATGAATGTGTCTAAAACCACATGCATATCATTCATAATTTTTTATGACATAGTTTTCATTGCATATCATTCATCCATGACCTATGTTGAAGCTCTCTCTCATTTAATTCTTGCCATTCCTTTGCAAAACTACATGCATATAGACAGGGGGAGTCTTGTCAGAAATTCAGGGTGAACTGCTGCATCGACGCTATCACGCTGTAGCGTTGACGCACTGGGGTATTCCAATGAACCATTAACTCTTCCTTTTTTAACTGCTGCGTCGACGCTGCTCTACTGTGGCGTTGACGCAGTGAACTAGATCTGTGAATGCCTCTGCTTCTTATTCTGATGAGTTGACGCTGCAATAGCATGGAGTCGACGCACTGATATTATCTCAGTCTTTTATATTGTTGCCTCTTCAATTGATGCGTGGACGCCTTGAACTCCCAGCGTTGACCCTGTTCATTCATCCTTTGACTCTGAATGATTGAGTCTGACAATATGGCAATCTGTTAGTCAGTTCTGATTCCTAAGCAATAGAAAACAGACTTCTTCTCTTATAAGAATTTTAATTGCTTATAGACTGACTTAATGGTTTGAATTTTATAATTTTTGGAGTTTAAAGATTGCAATCAGTACATAAGAAAGCTGAAAATTGATAAAGCTCTCAACCCTTATCTTATTTCATGTCAGACAAAGCTAATCATATCTGAAATCTGAAAACTCATCTGAAAACATGTTAGAGAAGCTAAGTATGTGTATTGTTCTTAAACAAGTCATTCTGAAACAAATAAAGGATAGCTAAGAAAGATATTGAAAAACATTGAAAATTAATTAAAAATAAATTGGCAGAGCAATGACTGGTAAATCACTGAGAAACTAAGTGATCCATCAACGAAATGGACAATACTTAAGTCATGAGGTGTATCAGTTATCTCTGCATAAAATGATCAAAACAGTAAGGTGGTTTCACTGAGTACTCGGGGGTAACTGGCGTTTGATAAACGTGTACCCTCACATAAAAAGGTGTAAATCAGTTCTATTGAATTTGATCATGGCAGAATGGTCCATCATGTTGAGTATCTAGGGGTATTGGCGTCTGATAAACGTATACCCTTACGCAAAAAGATAAATGGCACCTGAATGCCCTTAATGAAGTAATATTGAAAATGCTGTTCCATCAAAAGAAATTTCATGGATGTCCACTTGTTTAATTTCAATACATGACCTGGTAACTCTAAACATTTTTTTTGAGTCTATGAAAGTAAGATATTTTGAAACTGAATCTCTCATGCAAATGTGATTCTGGTTTATTGTTTTATCATGCACAGAAAATTTATCCATTGATTGTAGTGCATGAACTCAAAATTTATAACCTTTCAACCAGAATTCTATCTGAAAGTAGTTTCTAAATTCATATGACTGAAGACTCTATGCTTTAGAATACTTATTCCTGAATTGCTTGTTCAGAATGCCAGTCAGATGATCTCTCTTGTTCCTTCCCTTGTAATCACTTTCCCTCCTCTTTGTTGATGGCAAAGGGGGAGAATATTGTCTTGTTTGATGAATTCTGAATTCATTCCAGGGGAAGTGTATGCATCATGTTATGACAAAGGGGGAGATTTTGTTAGCAGAGAGTTGCTTACATTTCTAGCATACATTCATAGCATTTGCATGACAAATCTGAATAACAATTCATGTCTTTCATCAAAAATTCATCTGTATGACAGGTTGTTGCTATTCTATATGATAGGGGGCTGCCATCATCAAAAAGGGGGAGATTGTTGTGACTCCTCTGTGTTGATGATGTTGACAATATGCTTTACTTCATTGGCAACACCTTGTTTTGATTGATTGGCAACTGTTTATATGTTTTGATGAGATTGCTTTTATCAGATTGTCTGTGTGTTCTATGCATTTCACAAGTCTACACATTGCACACACACACAAGTCTACACACTCAGCATAGTCTATACATTGTGTTGTGTTGTGCATTGTTGAGAACGTAAGTCTATACATCCATGCACAGTCTGGACAGTAGTGGGTCGACCTCCTTCTTAGATGGGTCGACTCCCTCAGAACATCCAAGTCTACACACTGTCCATCTTCTTAGTGTCTCATGCATTAACTAAGTCTGTACACTGTCCGTATGACTTAGCGTCTTTGTGCATTGGGCGAAGTCCATACATTGCAGCTCACTTAACTAGCAAGTCTATACATTGCTGCATTGCTTGCATTTGTAAAGTCTATACATTGGCTGTTGTCCTGCAACGTCAACACAAGTCCATACACTACACTGTAGCATGCGCGAAGCTAAGTCCATACATTAGTCAAGTCTGTACAGCGTCATGCATCATTCTTCAAAGTCCATACACTGCACTGTTGCTTGCTCGAGGTGAAGTCTGTACATCCATCAGTGAACTTCGAAGTCTATACACTGGGATCTTTACCTACGTTCAGTTCTGCAAGTCTGTACATTGGGCTTTCACGTAAAGTCTATACATCCTTGAACTGTGCAAGTCTGTACATCGTTGCTTTGCCAAAGTCTACACATTGTGAACCTTCAAGTCTGTACAGACTTTGCTTCGCTCAAGTCTGTACATCGTCCAGTTGTCTTTGGCAAGTCTTCACATCGTGAAGTCTATACACTCGATTGTCTTGCATTGCATCAAGTCTGTACAGCCTTTCCTTTGGCAAGTCTGTACATCATTCATGAAGTCTGAACAATGAGCAAGTCTGTACATCGGACTAGTCTGCATCGGCTAAGTCCATACATTGTCCAGTGCATTGCATGCATCATTCATGAAGTCTATACATCGAGTTGAATGCTGGCTAAGTCTGCACATCGTCTGTCTTACTTAGAGTCTCATGCATAACATGAAGTCTGTACATCGCACAGCATTCAAGTCTACACATTGTGCATCATTTTAGTTGAAGCCTGTACATCGTGCATCTAGTGTTTCAAGTCTATACATTGTTGCACGTTGTGTCTGTCTAAGTCTTCACAGTGCTTCTTCATGCATTGAAGTCTGCACATTGTTGCACGCTCATCAAGCCCATACACTGGCATGTCTTTACATTGCCTAGTCTATACATTGGCTGCTGAATGTTCTTCAAAGTCTGTACATTGCATTACACTTCAGCAAGTCTGTACAGCGGTTACCTTCATATAGGAAGTCTGTACATCGCACAGCACTGCATATATGAAGTCTATACATTCCAGAGTCTGTACATTGCATTCACGTTCACAAAGTCTATACAGCAAAGTCTATACAATGCATTCGAGTTCACAAAGTCTATACAGTGAAGTCTATACAATGCATTGCATCCCACAAAGTCTGTATAGGGTTTATACTTAAACTGATAATTCTATTTCGTCTGTCTGACAGGGATTCTTTGCAGGGATTGATGACTTGGCTCGTGATCCAAGGAAGGACGAGGTGATCAGATGGTGACACGTGGAAGCAGCCCATCATAGGATGCTGCCATGTGGATGAAATTGCCTCGGATCTGGCGAATTCTTTGGGCGGGAAATGTGGAAGCCACACGCCCTTATCCAATCTGCTGCTGGTATATATAGGAGTCTTCTTCTTCAGGAGGAGGCAGATCGAACAGTGGCAAAGTCTATACAGTGAGAGTAAAAGCCTGAAGCAGCAGAGAGCCACAGAGATCCACAGAGAAGAAAAGCAGAGAAGAAAAGAAAGAGAGAAGAGAGATGTGTTGAGAGAGTGAGATTGAGAGAGTGAGATTGTGAGAGTTTTGATTGAGAGGTTGTATCTCAGACTCTTGGTTCAGATACCAGAGCTGAGCTTTGCTCATTCCGAGCTACATTCCCATTTGGGTTTTCTATTTTTGTTTGCTTCTGTCTTTTATTTCCAAAATTGTTTCTTCAAGCTATGAGTCAGCTGTTAGCAGAGGTGCTGCCTCTGGACGGGTAAGCTGTAAACCCCAGCGGTTGCAGTGGAGGTCTCCACTGGACAGGTGAAGCTGTAATCCTCAGTAGGCGAGACTTATCTCGGACAGCAAGCTGTGTTGCTCAGCGGTTTGTACACCAAACTGTATTGCCCAGCAGATGCAAGCTGTACTGCGCAGTAGTAAGCCATACTCGGTTGAGTGTGGGGTGGACGTAGGTCTCTGACCGAACCACCTAAAAATCTTGGGTGTCTAGTGTTTGTGAGTTTGCTTGTGATATGCTGTGTGGCTGCATGTGTCGACACTCCTCATAGTGTTCTTTCTATCGCTCAACAGTTGTTTGTTTTAAATTCCGCATTATAGTTCAACTGTGTTTTAAATTAGCCATTAGATCTATTCACCCCCCTCTAGATCCACTCTCAGTGGAGATAGACTGCGTCCATCTAACATAACACAATCAGCTTGTCAAAAAATCTTATACAACATTCTAGGACAAAGCATATTGACATTCGACATCATTTTCTGAGAGATCATGTAGGAAAAGGGGTCTTTGAATTGAATTTCATTGACACACACAATCAGTTAGCTGATATCTTCACAAAACCCCTAAAGCAGAAACAATTCAACAAAATAAGAAGAGAACTTGGCATGTGCAAGGGTGAGAGCATACATACCTAGGTTTGCACTTGGGTTAAGAGTTGTATATGTAGCAAAAAACATTTGCATAAAGGGTAGATTGGCATGCATACTCTGTGTGATTATTACCAATGAATTGTGTGTATATACACCCTTGCATGCTTGAATGTAATTATACATACAACCCTCCTTGAAATGTTTCTAAGGCCGAATATTCCTTGATTAAATAAGTGTGGACCCAGTGACTTCGGGATCTGAGGCACTTTTTGAGGGGGAGAGTCAAAGGTTTGTTTCTCAATTGCCTCATCAACCTTTTCTCTAGGACATTGCCTCTCTCTACACCAAGGTGTTGTCTCAATCAAGAAGGAGGGTTGATGGAGTTTTATAAAAAAATAAAAATAAGAAGGGGTTGTAGGAGTTATAAAAAAAAGGAAATTAGGTCTACCTCGAGTCCGGTCGACCGAACCTGGCGAACCGGACCGTCCGAACCACATCCTAACCCTTTTTAAAGGGGGCTTCAAACCCCATCTCCTCATTCCATCACACCTATTCTCTCTCTAACATTCTTCCCTAACCCTAGCACACCAAAACCCCACTTCTCAAGCCCCAAATCCTCCACCTTCTTCCATCCGCACAAGATCCGGCTTGTTCATCACCGTTTCGGGATGAAACCTCCACGACCATTTGTGCGACCTTGAAGCCATTCTCTAGGTTCCAGATTGTGGAGAAGATCTTTTCAAGCCTTTGGTGTGTCTATCGGTACATCTACATCCCCAGGGAAGAGTTCACTCCTTTTCAAGGGTTTCTATAGTGGGTTTTCTAGTCTAGGATGCCGCCTAGAAGAAGTTCTTGGCGTTCTACCCAAGGGGAACCCAGTGCTCGAAGACGTGAGGCTCCGGCTCCTCCCCCACAGTGGGCTCCTGCACCTCCTCGTGCACCGCGATTGCCTCCACGGCCCATAATTGACCCTCGACTAGTCAATTTCAATGAGGTGAATGGCATTCTTCCCGATCTATGTGCACTATTTGAGATTCAAGACGGATGGGTTGATTTTGTCACAAGATATCCCCGATACTACCACAACCTAGTCCAACAATTTTATTGCAATTTGATTGAGAGAAATGAACGGTTATATACGGTTGTTCAAGGCGTTGAGATTACTATTACTCCGGACCTTTTTGAACAAGCCTTAGGAGTTTCAGCTAGGGGTGCAGACATGGTTTTTGGTCATGGTGCCGTTGAGGACACCTTTCTTGCTATGATCGACTGTGAGTATGTCCGTGGTGTAAGTGACTTGATCACATTGAATGCCAACTATTTTCCACCACTACGGCGAATCCTGCACCACATGTTTACTGCATTCATCTATCCCAAGAGTGGAAGCCGCAATGAAGTGATAGAAGTTCACAAATTCTTGTTTTACTATATTATGAATGATATATTAGTCAACATGGGTGGCTCATGACAGATTTGATTAGGACATGCCGTACCCAACTACAGAGATCCTTGTCATATGCTTCATAGCTGACAGGAGTGTTCATTTATGCTGGAATTAATCTGGCCGATGAACTGTTTATTCGAGTCAGGCAGGATGATGTGTATAACAAACACAAGATCTTTTCAGACTTTGGATACTTTTGGGGTCTCGACGGTCAGTTACGCAGAAATGTGCTGGTTTATGGGGAAGAATATGAAGAAGAAGAAGAAGAAGAGCAATAGCAGTAGCAGGGTCAAGGGGAAGCCCCCCTCCAGTTCAAGCAGAGGACCGGCCTCCTCCACCTTCACCTCCACATGTAGATCCAGAGATGCCTCCTCCTCCTTAGTTCTTTCACGGGGAGTTCTCTACTCAGGGCGTAGGGCAGCCTTCTTGGGTAGGTTCTGAGACTTTTGATAGGCATTTTTCTAGGCTAGTCACTCGCGTGGACACCTTTGGGAACCAACTCTCTACTTTTTGGGATCACATAGACACAATGGGTGATATCCTGGACACCATGTCCAATCGCGTAGATTCCTTCTCCACAGTCTTGGACACCTTGTCCACTCGGATGACCACTCTCTCCACTCATATGACCACCCTCACCCAAAGCCACGAAGACTCACGTGAGGCCTTTCAGATCATGAAACACACTCTTCTTGACATGCAACGTCGTGACATGGCCCGTGATAACTCCATTGCCAATCTCCAGTATCGCCTTCAGTTTCAAGACCACTCTCTTGAGGACATTCGACGCCGCCTTGGCTATCAGTCTCCTCCTGAAGATCAGCCTCCTGTAGATGGCACCTGAGGATTTTCTTTTGTTTCCTACCTCCAGTATGTGTCCTTGGGTCTTGTGTCTTATTGGGTCTACTTTTCTTCTATCCCCTCCCCTCCTTTGATGATGCCAAAGGGGGAGAAGTAGTTAGTTTTAGTAGTGAGTGCAGGTTTATATTTTAGCTTATGCATACGTGTTGTATGAATGTTTGCAATCTACATTTGTGAGTCAATTTTGCATTTGCCTTTGACCTATGTCTAGAAGTCTTACATTCTCTCAAGCATCAATGTACCTTGTACTGATGAACTAAGGAAATGAAATGATGAATTGAATGCAATTGGTATTGGGCATTACATGATGGTTCTTGTCTTTCATTTTCTCTCTACTTGGCAAATAAAATGTTTGAATGGTTGCGTTGCTTTGGCTTAATGAAATGATTACATGGTTTGATCGCCTTGTGGATTATTGGCTCTGCCCATCCTCAAATTGGTTCTATGTATATCAAATGGTGTCGGATGAAAGACATGCTAGCCAGTCTGAAATCCTTCACTATGCGTGAGTGTAAACTTTGCCTCGTACAAGAATCATGTGGGATATTGCACGGATATAATGCGTTGTTTTAAAGTTCCACAATTGCTCAAAGGCACGCAAATGCACTTCATAATCTTGAGTTTTGTCATCATCAAAAAGGGGGAGATAGTTGAGTTTCTCCAGGTGATTTTGATGATAACAAAACCCCAGTATGGTCAACAGGTTAATAACTTCCACAACTATTGTAGCAAGAGCACTTGTAGGCTCTCAAAGCCATTTTCATCAAAGCGAATGCTCAAAGCCATCTTGCCTAAAAAATGCCCAGATTTAATCAAATCAAGCTCAAATTGAATGGATCAAATTTTGAACACAAAGTCTTTTGTATATGGACATGATTTATGAACTAAACTCTGTTATTTTGTAGGATTTTCAGAGTTCGGTCGACCAGCTTGACTGGTCCAGTCGACCTAATCTCACAGCATTCAGAACTCTGTAAACTTACAGGGTTCGGTCAACGGCCAGCCCAGGACCGGTCGACCCATTCTCCCAGAGCTAAAAGATGCAAATTCTATCTCAGTTAGGTCGACCACCCTACCTGCCCCGGTCGATCGAACCCTTCGAAGCCACTAATTTTGACTTTATTTTCTTCACTTGGGAAAAGCATCTAGATATGATTTTTTAATCCCAAAAGTCTCCAAACATCCCAAAAATTGTGGATCGATGTCTTGGCTTGTCCTTGACCATTCAAGTGTTATAAAAATATCTCTTAGGGCCAAGAAACCCTAATGACACAAGGGGATCAAAGGAAGGCTATCAAAGGAGAAAAAGGGCAGAAGGAAGAACTCTGTGAACATTATTTCGTCCAAGCATTCTTCATCAAATATTTGAAGATCATCCTGAAGCCATTCAAGTGGAAATCAAGCTGAGAAGCAAGCTTCATCAAAGATCTTCTTCATCCACTATGGGGGAGCTTAAATCTGAAGTTTTCATTTGTGTTTTCTACTCCTATTTTAATTAAGTTTCAAGTGTGTGTTCTTGTAATCTCTAAACATCTGTGTGTGTGTGGATCTACCCAGATCCATGTGTGTGTGCATGTGTGTGGCTTTCCTTCACATTTCTGTGTGATTCGGTGCTTGTGCACCTTCGTGAGAGTTCCAAACTCCTCACCAGTGTGTGTGTGTGTTTTGTTCTTGTAATCCTTTACAAGATAGTGTGTGAATCCTCACAGTTAGTGAGGGGTGGATGTAGGTTGCCGTCGTTGCATCCAAACCACCTAAAAATTACTATCCTTGGTGTGGTTTAATCCTTTTCTCCTACCCCCATTCTGTGCTAGCACACACTATATCACTCTCTTGCGTTTTCCATTCAGATCTAGCATAATTTGTCATTTCTACATTAGATCTTTGGTATATCAAAAGGTAGGTTCGAATTGACAAGGCCATTCTTGTCAGGAAGATAATACCTTGCGTGAGTAGAATCTTCAAATTTATTTCTCCGCCATAGTACCAAGGATCTGCTGTGTGTGATAGGGTTTGGTAGATCTATCTGTTATTTCATCAGACCTAAGTCTCTAAAAGGTTGTTTCATCATATCTGTTTAATCCTGGTAAAAGTTTTATAAAATTTGTAATCACCCAATTCACCCCCCCACTTGGGTGTCATTGATCGCGGGACTTCAATTTGTGCATATTGAGCATCCCCTCTTCATACATATGTCTCCTCCAGCATGAACATGAATAAACCCCTATGCATACTGTATGTTTGTTGGAACTCTGGTTTTGATGATGTCACACTATGAATCATGTTGTGACTAAATTGTTCTAAGTCTGGATGCCATTCAAGCCTATGAGTCATCAGACTAGTCATGCATCTTCATAAGTGTCAGGAACACAAGGTCGATGCACATTCAAGGTTGCCGCTTGTCAGGTCGATGCACATACACGCATTGAGTCTGTTAGGTCGGTTCATGTACACTCCATCAGTTTATCAGGTCGATGCATCAGAGGCCCTTGTGTTCAGCAAGGTTGATGCACACACATGCATTCTGTCTATCAGACCGACGCACTTGAAAGCGTTATGTCCATCAGGTTGATGCACATGCAGCGATACGCTCTATCCGGTCGATGCACATATAGAGTCTAGATCATAACAGGTCGATGCACATATGTCATTCACTGGACTCTAGTCAATGAATTCATGTTGGCTTAAGACATCAGGTCGATGGTTAAGCACTAGCTGTTCTTGCCATCGCCTTGACAAGTTAGTGCAACTACACCTGTTCTAGCTCGACAGGTCAATCTGTGGTTCACACAGGTCGGTGCATCCCCATATGTTCTTGTCCTCATCTATTCTATCTTTGCATATCAATTCTACCTGTGATTTATACAGGTAGATGCAATTGTATTTGAACTACTGCATTCATTTTGTAATGTACACTCACAGGTCGGTGCACTAAGTGTATGCATCAAGGTATTTGCATCATCACATACCTTTTTGATCTGGGTGTCTGATCCTTATGAAATTGTCAAAATTTGCATTCTCTTAAGCACTTATTATAATATCTCATAAGCCATATGATGATAAGGTTGATAACTTATTTTCACATCTACTCTGGTAGGAATATCAAGTTAAAGAATATCCAGAAATGATTCAGCAATCTGTTTGAACACCTAGATTGCAGAATTTATTAAAGACTCAAGTGGCTCACGTGACTTGAACTTAAATCTGAATGTCATGTGGTCCTAGGCGAATGGCTGAGCATATGAAGACAATGTGTGGACACATGACACTAAGATTCATATGTCTGGCACGTGATCCAAGGTAGAATGTCCAGTAGAATAATTCGTCACGTGGATTCAACCTTATTCTGATCTGACACATGGACTTCATCGAGTTACTTTTCCTAAAAAGTTATTGGCGGTAATGTTTCCTCCGCACGCCAATGGAATCTCGTGGGGACCACAAGATTTAGCTTGAGGATATAAAAGAGGATCTTCTCTTACTGAAAGAATAGAGAAAGGTGAAGAGACTGGTCGAGAGAGCAATCAGAAAAACTTCGAGCTAAGAAGAGTGTAGAGAAGTAAAAGAGTGATCAGAGCTTGTGAGCAGTGAGGATTTTGAAAAGAAGAGTTCGAGCGGAAAGATCAGAGAAGAAAAAGAGAAGCTATGAGCGTGAAGGTCTTCGCAGAAGAGTGAGAGAGAGCCACTGCAAAACAGAGTATCGCAGAGAGGAGAAGAAGTCAGAGGAGATAGTTGCTGACGTTTTAATTTATAGATTAGATCTAGAATCAAATGCTCATGAGAGCTACATTGTTTCTCGAGCTTTATCTGTGTATTATTTTTGTTCTTTCGTGTTTTCTTTTGAATCTATCTTCAAGTTGTTAGGTAGCGGAGCAAGCTGTGTTGCTCAGTGGCGAGGAGCGATACCTCATACAGTAAGCTGTGAGGCTCAGTGGATTTAGCAAGCTGTGAGGCTCAACGGTCTGGGATTCAATCTCCGAAGCTGTGGATCAACGGTCTATAGGGTTTCTTCTCCGAAGCTATGGATCAGCGGAATTAAGCTGTGTATTAGCGGAAAGACTCACTCTAGTTTGAGTGAGAGGTGGACGTAGGTCTCAAGGCTAAGACCGAACCACCTTAAAATTCCTGTCTCCTTTGTGTGACTGCTTTTCTCTTTACTACTTTGTTTAGATGTATGCCAAGGACCCTTTTTAGCAGGCATATGGTACTTATTGTATTTTCATTCGTATGATGTGTGTGTGCCTTCAACCAAGAAGTATATAGAAAGGCGTGGCTGGAAAGATAGGTTAGCCCTATCCGGAATGCCACCTCTTGCGTGAGGAGATCCTAGATCAAATCTCTGCCTCTTACAAGACTTGGTTGTGGGTTGTTTACATTGTAGAAGATCTTAATTTCAGTGATCAGTTCACAGCATTTGACATACACTGAATGCATTGTCCAGAACGTCGTAGAAAATCAGCTTGAGTGGGTGGCATTGTATCTCATCACTGTGTCCACCTTAAGTCTATTTGCATACATAGTGCTTGATATGTGTTTTTTGTGAGGAGTTCATTCAGGGAGAGAGCGCAGCGATTTCATTCGTTCACTTTGATTGTAGCTAAACTTTTAATTCCGCAAAAGTTTTTAACAGGGATCCATTAACCCCCCCCTCTGGATCTCAACCGTGCGTACATCAGCTAGCACCTCAATCCCAGCAATTGGTATCAAAGCGGGTTTCTGTGTTAACGGATCCAACGATCTACATATAAGATCCTATTGTGTGTCCTTTGATTGTTTCTGATTATCTGTTAAAATAGATTCTCCCGTGATATACGATGGTTCAAACTTCAATAAATGGTTAGACAGCTTGTTCAGTTTTATGAACTCTATGGATCCAAAATTGTGAAGCCTTATTGAACATGGTCCACGTGTTTTGCATCAAGAAGAGAGTACTTGGTGCCAGAAGGACAAGCAAAAGAACTTTGAGAATGTAGAAGTTCTGAATATTTTGAAGAATGTAGTAGATACTAACGTCATTTCCTCTATCTCTACCTGCTGGACTGCGAAGGAGATTTGAGATTTAGTGATTGAATTTCATGAGAACCAGAAATGTTCTATGGCAAACAGCAGTACTTCGAGTAATGGAAGAGAGGATCATGTAAACTCTAAAACTGATCTTGATGAAATAACTATTGATGATCTAAGTGAGATGTATGCTGAATTGTATGAAAAGTATAGAAGAGTAAAATCTAAAAATAAGAAGTTGAAAAAGAAATTTGACCAAGACATGCACAATACTTCTTGTGATAGTTTATCATGTAATAAGTGCTTCTCTTTGAAGGAATTGAATGAAAATCTTTTATCTGATGTTGAGTGGCAAAAAGAATTGAATGTATCTTTAAGAGAAGAGAATAAGAATCTCCTTGATAACAAAATTGAACTTAAAGATATAGAGGAGAAGTTAAGTGAAAGAAAATAGTTATTGGAAAGTGAAAATGAAAAACTTAAAACCTTGAATACTGAGATGTCTCAGAGGTTGTTAGTTTTTTAAAAGGGAAAGTGTGTTTTAAATGAAAATGAAGCTAACAGTGAACTGAAATTGAAACAGGAAATTGATCATCTCAAAAGTTTGAATGATGTCATGCATCAACAAATCATTTCCTGGGAAGAGGAGATAACAGACTATGAACTTCATATTTCATCCCTTCAAACAGAAATGGTGGATTTAAAAAAGTCATTGTCAAGGTTTGTAAAAGGAAAAGAAATTTTGGAAAAACTTCTTGGAAGTCAAGTTAATTTTCAAAGAGAAGGATTAGGCTATAAACCTAAAAATAAAAGAAAGATTGAGAATAAAATGGATACTTCTTGTTTGGGGACTTCTGAATCATCCAAATCTTTGAACCCATATGTATTTCAGTTCACTGCTCAGAGAGCATAAAAACAATCTGAAAAATAGAAAAAGGTTGATAATATGAACAAGTCCAAAAAGGCTCCTGCTACCACAATGCATCTTGTTCATGAATCTGCCACAAACACACTTGCATATAAAAAGAAATTTTCATGTCATTATTGTGGTAGAATAGTCATATGATGGATGATAGTCAAATCATGAAATTTGATGAAGTAAATGCATGCAAGAAATTGAATGGATTCAGAAATGTCAAGATAAATTCAAACAAAGGGGTTTATTTCAAAATCCTCATGTGCTTGCTGGAAAAGCTCATGTCAAAAATTATGTTGTGTAGAAAAAGGCAATTTAGCGCTTTTACTATAATAGATTTGAGCATATAATGCATGATTGCTTGGTTTTTAAGAATGATGAATTGAAAGCCGATAGAAATTTCACTGACCAAAGAAGGCCAAATTTGTTCTCAAACAAGAGGCCTTATTGTCTTAACTGCAAAAGAGTTGGCCACACAGTCCAGGACTGTTGGCATGTGAGGGGAAATTTTAAGTTCCATGATAGAAATGGCAGAACTAATGCCATCCCACAGAAATACCATGCACATCCATTAAAGAAGAACATGAATGCACTTAATCTATGTTATCATTGTGGGAAGGTGGGACATGTCATGAATAATTGTTGTGCTATGAGTTTTGATGATTTGAGTGCTCTAAGATCATGGAAAGCAACTAAGAAAGGTGAAACTAACATTTCTGAACCCAAGAATTCTTGGGTTCCTAGAAATCCAAAATATGTTTTTGTTTGCAGGTGTGCCTTGATGGAAGAAAATAAAATGGGGGTACAATACAATTAAGGCACATGAAGGTCAGTAAAACCCCACTTCCTTTCGTCTTTACTGATTCAACTGATGTTTTGAATAAATCTCTCCTGATTGTTGCATGTTTGGTTAAATTAGAATCATTGATTCTGTCAATTGAAAGATAAAGTGGGGGTTTGACAATTTTAATCTATCATGCGTGTTATGTATATTTTAATTCATACATTTGCTGCATGGCATTTAACATGAGCATTTGCAAGTTGAGCAGTTATTCAGTGATAAACTCATTATCCATATTAGAAGTATTTCCATGCATGACCCTTTGGTATATGAAATGGTATGTTGGGAGAAAGGCATATCATTTATGTCTGGAAACCCACATTGTGCGTAGAGGCTAGACCTCCGCCTAGTACAAAGGGTCTAACTTGCATGTAATGATAGACTTGCATTTTGCATTTCATATTTGCATACATGTGTACAATGAAAAAGGGGACTGTTGTTTGACTGAAATTGCTGCTCTTATTGAGGGGGGGCATGATATGTTTTGATGAGCTGGCAAAATGTAATTTAGTGAAGAGAATGAGGTAATCTTGTCAGAAATGTTTATGATAGTCTGTTTATGATGTCTGAATAAGTGTTCGAGCAATAACTGCTGGTTGGAATCTTATGAGGTCGAGTTTTTGTCTAGTGGAGTCGATGCAATATTGGTATTTGGCTGAAATGTCAGTCTGGATAAGCTAGCAGGTCGATGCATATGGAAGGTGCACCGACCTTACTATACTAGCATGTCAAAACATATGAAAGGTGCATCGACCTCACTGTAGAGGGATAAGTGCGTGACACTGTGGTATGACTTATAAGATGTGTTTAGTAGAAGTTTTTGTGATGGGTCATTTTGGCTAGATGACATACCTTGATTAAGCTAATAGGTCGGTGTATATGGAAGGTGAACATGTGGACGCACTTTTGTTAAGATTGTTGTTTATTTGTTTATTGGATTTATTAAGTGCGTGGGCGTGCCAGTCACAAAGTGACGATTTATTCGGGCTTCGATGAAGCTCATGGTGCGCTCGATCTGACTAATCAGACGATTGTGTGGTTCGTGTCGGAACTGAGAACCCGCCTACCATAAAGGCTACGACGTTAATTACATCCTCTCGGAGAGGGGAAAACCCTTGATTGATTGCCAGGAAAAGGGGCCCGATGGCCAAAAGTTCATAGTAATGAAAGCGAGAGCAAAAACTTGGATTGCGTTTCAATAGACCCCGCGTTGGGGCGTAAACGTTCATGGATGCATGCATGTCGGTCACTCACGGACCATTCCATGTACGGACGGAAGTCCGCATTAGTAGCGCCGAAGACGACGATAAAACCATGCAAATGTCTGCCGCAGACACGGCAAGCTTAATGCGGGTGCGGGATTGAATCCCGGTAGAAGCGGGTCAGATTAATGATCTATTGGCCCGAGATGGTTGAGGACTATGGCCATATCGGGGTCCCCGAGGTCCACGTCCAATGCCATGGGGTGTCATTGATTTTCTCTTCACACACAGTCTGGGGAAACGAAGGTCCCAAGGTATGCGTGCATGTCGGTCACTGGCGGACCATTTCTTGTTCGGACGGAAGTCCGCGTTTGTTGCGAAGGAGATGGTGACAAACCGTACAAATGTCTGGCACGCTGATTTAGGGAGATACCAAGAGAGGAGAGGGCGTGCCGATTTAGAGGGTGTAATAGGGAGCGCCGGTTAAAGGGGTTAAGGGGGGGGGAGCGCCGATTTCGGGACAAGCTGGGGGACATGCCGGTTTAGAGAAGATTAGGGGGGCGATTTAGGTGGCAAGCCAGGAGAGAGGGGGCACGCCGGTTTAGGTGGGCAAGCCAGGAGAGAGGGACGCGCCAGTTGAGGGTGTGAGCAAAGGGGTGGAGAGGTGTTTTGGTGAAAGGGTTTAATCCGGCGCGCAGGGGGCACGCCGGTTTAGAGCCAAGAGGGGTAAAATAGTTTATGAGTATGGGGCTAAAGTGGTGCGGGGGGGTAGCGCGCCGGATTAGGAGCGCGCCGGATTAGGCCGTTTTGTTCTTTTCAAAGGCTTGCAGGCTAGCAGATGGTTAGGCTGTTTGTTCACTTAGCAAAAATAGGTGGATTTGAAGGTTTCAAAGTGTTTTGTTCATCTGTTAAGATTAAGGTTTAGATGGTTCGTTCAAAGGGGTTCAGGAACTCCAAAGTTCAGTTCACGTTCTCAGGGAGCTCAGCTCATTCTTGTCGTTCATATTCCTGGAAAAAATTGGGCAGCATCTCCCCCGGATCGAGGTTTGCTGGGGCGAATGGGGGATCATCAAATGGAATACTCCGAGACGACCTCCAATATTCGGAGTGGCCAAACGGCAGTCCGGTGACCCACAGTTGAGCGCAAGGGCCCCGAGGACTAGCCTTCAAGGGGTTCTAGCAGCTCATGGGCAGTAACTATATGAGAGCTCCGATGGGACAGATGCATGCCATGTGAGGCCATGAATGTTCATCTCCTGACGGACTCCTCGAAGGCCATGCTATGGAGAAGCAAGTTTCGAAGAGCCCTGGATGAGGAGAAGGCAGAGAGAAAGCGAGGGAAACAGAACACCATATATTGCAAAAGGGACTTTTCTTTTTATTCATCTGCAAAAGGAAGGGAGATGAGATACAGATGGGGATTGACCCCAAAACAAAGAAAGATACATCGAAGAAAGAAGAGAGAGATACATTGATGGGGGAGGGGGAACGGAGCACAATCTCCTCCCTCTCCAAGCTCACCTCTCTTCTCTCACACTCACTCTCTTCTTCTTCACCTCTCGGGCGCAGGGGAATGGAGCTTCTCTTCTCTTCATCTTTTTTCTTCAATCGCCAGCTAGCCCACTCTCCAGTGGAGTCTCAGTTCCTTTTATAGTGCCTTGCTCTTTCTTTCACCCATGTGTCTTGTTCGAAGCCATCGAGTGGCCTGCAGGTAGGGGGCCGTAGATTAGGGAAGCTGCCTCCACGAGATTGGCCGACGGCGACCGGTTGAGACGCGACGGACGGTGCGGAGCTCGAAGATTGCCATTCTAGGGAGCTTGAATGGTTCAGGCGGTTGCACACTGGTCGGGCGTACGAGACCTGGCCATTTCAAGGAAAGCAACGGCATTCTGTTTGCAGAAAACAGGGGACCGTAGGAAAGATGGGATGCCTTGGGGTTAAACCGGCGCGGGGTTGTGCATGCCGAATTAGCAACATGAATAGGGCGCGCCAGTTACAAGCCAATGATTGGGGGGCGCCGGTTTAAGGCCCTTGCAAAGGGCCCGCCGGTTTAAGGTTGTATAGGTGCAGCTGCTCCGGTTTAAGACCCATTAGATTTCTTCCCGGCTTAGCGATGATTCGGATGGACGCCTGCCCTCCCGTGTTGCTTTGGTTGTGGCGTCAAGCCCCCAGGGCTTTTGTTCAGAGCCTCCGAGTCTCGGTTCAAGACTTTGAGTGATTTCCAGCACGTGCCGAACATGTGTTTGGATTCCAGAGTTTCTTCTGATTCAGCCTTCGGCAATGCCAACTAGAGAGCCGGGGCCATCTCTACTGCCCGGGGGCTTCTCGTTGGGTGGCGGAGCGCCAAATATATATATTCGTCCTGCTTGGAGGAGGTATGGGGCTTGTTCGGCCTTTCCGTCTTCGACTTGCTCTCGGGGTGTCGAGACGTCCGTGCCGCAGGAACATTCTTTTTCTTCTCTCTCTTTTGACGTCCACAGAATCGACCTCACTTTAATTGGGAAGTGTTATGAGAAGCTTCAGGTTGCCTAATGAGGACCATTTCATCTTGCTGGCAAGTCTAGGCTGTGCCTTTGGTTGGCTACAAATCTGACTTTAGTTTTCCTTATGCTTGGATGTGGCCACCTACATTACCCATCTTAGCTCTCTTCGCTTCATAGATATATCCATTCATGTACTCTCATCTATGTCATCTATGTCAAGTCTTTCATAGTCCTTCTTAAATGTCTGTGCATTCATTCAGGGGGAGTGTCATATAAGTCTGTTTCCTTTACTAATCAAGAGATATCATTACAAGACCACGTACCCATATCTAAGAGAAATTGTTTGACCTTACAATGCTGTGATCTACTATTTATTGGGATTAAATCTAATCTTAATTGTTCAAGATTATCCATGAGTGCACTTACAATGGTTTTAAAGTATTTTGAAAATGGATCTTTCTGGTCAATTTCCTGAAATCTGAAAATTACAAGTAAAGGACATCTCTAGTAGAGAATCCTGTACTTAAATTGTCCTTAAACAGTTTTAAAGTAAAATCTGAATAAGGCCAGGGAATACGCCATATAATAATAATAACAATATAAGGCAGAGAAATGGCCTATCTTTTGGAGAAACTGACTGTCTGCATCAAAGAAATGCAGAAGTTATGTCATGATAAAAGAAGTTAACTCTGTTCATAAATTGAAGCAGGATAGTTGATTATACTGAGTAACTAGGGATTCAGGTGTCTAACCAACATGTCTCCTTGTGTAAAAAATTGTAGTCATACTTGAATGCTCAAGCCAATAAATAAAAGAAAAGGAAAATATGGTTGACTCTGTGCGACTTTCAGAAATCTAAAATTGTTTATTTTCAATATAAGGCAGATTATTATACCCCTGATGTCTAATGAAAATGATAAGTAAGTTTGATGATTTTTAGATTGGGCATAGTACATTGTTAAGATTGTTTTATCTCCATTGTCTATGCATAAAAGGATTAATTTAAGAGCATTCATGTATCAAGATTTAACCCTTATAAGCCACAAACCACATAACTGGAAGGAAAGGCAATATATCTTAAGGAGAAGGGTAGTTTAGTAAATGTCTCTGAATTTGGTAAAGTTAACAGAAATGTTTGATGACTTTACCCTATTTAGTCACCCATCCTTGTCGAATCCTCTCACATACAGGTCAAGTCTTTTCTTTCTCTGAACCCCATCGCACCGACACCATAGAGTCGTCCGTGTCACTTACTATAACGCCCGAGAATTTTTTAGAAAATTTTTAGATTTAAAATATAATTATTAGGTATTTATAAAGGCTTAATGAACAATTAAGGAGAAATAAGAATTTATTAAATCCATTTAAAGGCCATATATTTACAAAGGGCTAAGCCCAACTCAAATAGGCCCATAGACCCGATTCCAAGACTTTTAGATCCAAGCTCATTAATAAAAACATAAATTAGGTAATTTACGGATTTAAAATGGGATATATACATCAATTAGGGGATGAATGGGAGATAATACAAAAATTTAAAATTTTTGGATCTTTTGAAGCCTGGCGGTCTATCGCGCTACTGCAAGACCCACCCTAGCGGTCCTGCTATGACCGCTAAGCAACCCCAGTTCCGTGAATGGAAGAAAACATGAAAAGCTTGGATCTTTGACGATCAAATCACCTTAGATCGAAGATACCTGGCGTGGAAGACTCTCTAGAACTCTATAGGGATCAACTCTACTCCAATTTAGGACTCTAGGTTTGATCTAATCCCTTAAACCCTAGGTGAATCCTATAAATAGATCCTAACTTCGACACATGCAAACCCTAATGTTGGATCACGTATTTTGAAGGTAAGGAGACATCTTTTCAGGATATTTCTTTAGAACTTTATGTTCTTCTTAGATTTATCTAACTAACCTTAAAATTTTGTGCTAGAAGACCCAGCCGTTGGAGAGTTAGAGCCGCTGTAAGTTGCTGATTCGCAACGGACTGCGCAAGAACCAGTGCGACGGTTCAGTGAAGATCAGGAAAATAGAAGCCCAAATCGAGGTATTTAGGAGTTGATTCTTTAAAACTTTCTGATTCCCCTTCGTATCTTCTACCTACCCTCCAATTTTCATGGACTTAGGTTTAGAGGATCGGGAGATAGAGGGACGGGAAGTCGCTAGTTTGACACAGGACGTGCAAGAACTAGGATCTACTTCCAGTCAGAAATCCAAAGTCTAGGGAACAAATCAAAGGTAGGTTATCTCATGAAAAGGTTAAATTCATGTGTTAGGAACAAAAGCCCTCTATTACCTCTTGTTTTCATTGACTGTATATGACGAATTTGATGTTTTATTATGACTGCGCATTTAGGGTTAGCACAGCATGCATAGTTCCTACCTTTAATAACGAAAATAATAAATCATGACTACTCATGCATCTTCATGTCTTAATATGATGTTATCAGGCCTTATTTACCTGTTAGCACATTTGACTATGCATCTATCTACCTTAGATTAGCATATATTTCGATTTTATTGCTGTTTACAGTAGATAGGAAGAAACGGTCTTCTTGAGACCACCTGAGTCCTTTGGCGGTCTTACGATAGGCCGCTAGCGCTTATGAAACGGTCCTCCTGAGACCGCCTTCGTTTTATGAATTATGTATTATTGTTAACCCGAAACATAATGCAGAATAGTCCTAATTATCATATGTTAAGCCTAGATAATTAGGTCTTACTCTTGTTTTTAGTACTGTATTCTTATACTTGGTTATGTTAATTAACCATCCTAGTAGATTTCATGTTTTTTTATATACACTTTGGACTTATCTTAAACTTATGTTACTTTTATGCCTGAAGATGGCGTAATCTTGCGCCGATCCTGAGCCGTGTGATCCCGGGGGAATCCTCGATTATGGCCACCACGCGTGTATAATCTGCAAGATGGGAAACAGATCAGGGGTACCCAGGGATGAGAACCCTGGGGAAAACCCTCCGATGCCTAAGTCAGGGAATGTGGTAGAGCACAGGTGCAAAGAGAGGTGGTAGGAGAAGAAGAGGGCACGAGATTGTTCTTCACCAAGAGATGTGGTGGTTCTCACTCAAGATTGTTGCCTGCCCTTCGGAGGGTCTCCCTGAGATTTATATAGCGATCCGTTAACGTAGGTGCCGAGGGGATTCAGGGGGGGTTACGTCCTCATCATGGGCTCTTTATGGCACAAGGAATCTTGCTCTCCCTTATCCCTTGGAGTTCCCTGCTCCTGAAGGATGCGTAACGGTCTCTTGGATAAGCTTTCGACAGTCGGTCTGAGCTTGGGGCGCTTGCTCGAAGTTTCCTCCCGAGCTATGGGTGTGTAGCTCGGATAGGTCGTGCTGGATCCCCGCAGGGGCTTTCTCGACCGATCTGTCGCTCGGACTTCCGGACCCGAGGGTCGCCTAGGAAGTGCTACTCCGAGTAAGTTTTGGGCTTGAAGGAAGTGGGCCCGAAATGGGGCTGTCACTTTGGGGAGCTGGGCCTAGTTTGGTCAAATTGGACCTAGTTGGGCTGTGCTCTTGGGCGGTATATTTTTCCCCTCTCCACTTGTCCCCCTCCTACTCCCAAGCCAAGATTGGGCTCGGATGAGTAGCACTTGTGGGGATGGTGTTGGTGGCTCGATTTGGGCGGAGAATTACCTCCGGTAGGGGCCATTTAATGCGGCTGTCCTGGGAATACGCCCATGATGATGACTCTTTTGAGTTGATGCGAGGAGTCCCCTTTTAGAGTCCGGACGTATCGTCACCTCCTGCCAAGCCTCTGGGGGTATAAATATTGCACGTGCTTGCGTTCCATGCCTCCTTCGTTTAGGGTTTTCTCTCTCTCCATCGCACTTGTATTCTGGAAGGGCTCATGCGCCGTGAGGGTGATCAGGAGGAGAAATGACTCGCGGTGGCCTTTACAGAGTTAGCGGAGATCATGGCGGCGATGATTCACCAGCTTCCACCTCCTCTTGAATCGTCTGATTCAGTGCTCTCCTCTTCCTCTTCCTATTCCTCTCGTTCTTCCATGGCGGAGCAACACCCTTCAATCGGGATGCAGGAGGCCGAGCAAGGCGCCGGGAGTTTGGTGCCGCAGCCTAAGCACCCTATGCGCAGCGAGTTGGGTGAGGCTGAAGTGAAGAGGATGGAGGGACGTTATGGGTTGCCATGGCAATACTATTTCTCTCCATCTAGTCTGGACACACGTTTGGGCCTTTTCTGCACTTTCCTCTTGGCTTGGAAGTGTGGGTTTCGTCTCCCTCTCCACCCCTTTGTCATATAGTTGCTTCAATTTTACTGACTAGCTCCTGTCTAGTTGGTCTCCAACTCGTACACTTTTATTTTCTCCTTCATCTTTCTCTATCGTTCGTGCGGGCTTCACATTTTGTTGGAGCTTTTCCATTCTTTCTTCGAGTTGAAGGAGCAAACCCATGCGGGTAAGGGCTTCTTCTATCTTCAAGCGAAGAGGGGAAGGAGCTGCGTGTCCCTCTCTGCAAAATATTCCTCTCACAAGGGGTGGAAGACCCAATTTTTCTAGGTAGGCTCATTCAAAGGAGGTACCCCCTGGGACTTCCCGACGGAGCCCAATTTCCATCCTTCCCTCCCTCCGAATCAAACGGCGATTTCTCCGGAGCTAGACGAGAAGATCAGGATTCTTCAGGAGAATCTTCAGTCGATTGTCGAGTTGATGACTGCGGCTAACATCGAGGATTATCCCTCCCGTGCGGTGCCACCTCAGGTAAGAACGCTAAGGTCCTGCATTGCTACTTCCGGGTTGGGCAGGTAGGCCTCTTCTGATGATTTGACTTCAGTTGTTCAGATTCAAGGCGGACGAATGATGAGGAGGAACAGTCGTTGGAGCAGGAGATCGTCGACTTAGGGGAGACGCCTGTTCTGAGCGAACCCCAAGCCTCTGGGGGCCCTTCCTACACCCGAGATATGGGCAAGCAGATTGCCCGGGGTGATGCTCCCGAACGCCGTGGGGCCAAACGAAGGATCCTGGGGAGCGGCTGCTCTTGTCTTCAATGAAGGCTCTGACCGCCGAGAAGAAGCGGTTAAGGAAGGCGGGGGACTCCCGTCCGATGGAGAAGCGTGCTCGCCCAGCCAAGGAGCCTTCAGCCGAGGAAATCTTCCATCCAGATCTTCCGTCCCTTGAGCCAAAGACGGCTGTTGCTGGCGGGAAAACCGCTGTCGAGCCTGCCAGACCGCAGGCGGAGGCTATAGGTTCCGAAGTCCCGGTGCAGGCTGATGGGACGTAGGGTGAGGCAATGACCCGGCTCGAGCCGAGCATTTCCGTCCCAAACAAGGGGACGCTCAGGGAGGATGCTCCGGCCCCAGCTCTTCCAGAGAGGGCTCTTCCTCCTTCGGCCGGCGCCTCCGCAGTTCGGGCTTCTCTGTACCAAAGGTGTCGATCTTTGGTGCCTTCATTAGTTTGGGAGGAGTTTAGACGTGGTCCCCCCTCCCTGCTCTTCAAGAAGGTCATGGAGGGCTGCTTGATCGTGGCCTAGCTGGGGGCTGAGATTGCCGACGTCTTCGCGCGACTGGATAGCGAGGAGGGGTCTCTCTCTCAGGTCCGCGCTGAGTCCGATCGGAGGATCAGGCTGTTGACTTTCGAGCTCAAAATCCTTCGGCCAGAGTCAGCCTCGCTTGGAGCTCAGACTCGGTTGAGCCAGGAGGAGGCTCGGTCACTGGCCAAGGCTCGCTATATGGCCGACCTGAAGGGCAAACTCCTGGAAGAGGAGCGTCAATCTCAGGTCGAGCGCTACGAGCAGTGGAAGGCTAAGCGGGAGGAGCTCAACAGCCAGGTCCGAGGGGCCGAGCGAGTGTGGAAGGAAGCCGAGGTCCCGCGGATTGAAGCTGAGGCGAAGCTATCCGAGACTGAGAGGAAGTTGCTCGAGGTTGAGCAGAGGGTAGCTAAGCTTGAGAAGAAGACAGAGCGAGCTGGGGTAGAGGCGATCGAACGATATAGGAGCTCGGAGGGCTATCACGTAGCCCTCTAGAAGGTCACTTTCTCGTACTACGAGCCAGGTTACAGTCGGGGGCTGCGGAAAGGATTCGCCCAAGGCTTTCATCGAGCAGTCGTCAAGGCCCCGCAGTAGGTGCTTGACGAGCTCATCTTTGCTTCCAGACATCGCTATGACTCGGACGAGGATACTACAGATTCTCCCTCTCCGACATCGAGTGAAGGGGGGAGCAAGACTACCTCCGCTTCAATAGAGGGATCACCAACTCCGGTGACCTCGAGAGGGCACACGATCAAGGTAGTTCCCACACAAGTGGGGTCAGTGTCTGGACCGACCGTTGTAGACACGCCATTCTCGACATTTTCACGAGTATATCTCATATTACACCGTGACATCTCAAAGTGGCTGAACATCTCGCCACAGCCATCATCGAGGGTACCGGAGGTAGATCTCTTGGCCCTGAAGATCCTTCAACCGCCGAGCCTCAGGAAAGGCCGTGGGCCTCTCAGAGTCCCCCCATTTCCATAGATTAGGAGGAAAATGAGTTTGATGTGCTAGCTCTTTTTTTTTTGAATGTTGCCATGTAAGGTTTTTCCTTTCTATATATAATGGCAGTAATATTTAGAACTGGGTTGACTGTTCCTTACCACTTTTTGCACAATTTGATCATCATATCTGCAGTTGCTAGTAAAGGCGGAGATTTTATACGTTCTGTAGGCATCTCGCATCACATGCTGATTGGTCAGGCAGTTGGCATGAGACTGGCACCTTTCCACCTTTCCATGCTTTGAATGACTTGCCATTTGGCGTGTTCCTATGGGAGCGCCATTGAGGGAAATAGAGTAACTACCCTTGGGGAAGGGTTCCTTCCTTTCGCATTTTTTGAAGGGGGAGTCAATTAAGGCGAGGGTTCCCCCTTTCGGCCTATAAAAGGTCCTGAAGGGCATCTCCACCTCTCTTCACCGCTTAAGGATTCCCTTGCTGTTCTTCTCCTTTCTCCCTTTTCGCGAAGCGTCTGTCTCTCTTGCTGGGAGATTATTGGCGACACATGGGGGGCGATTCGGAAGACGATGACCCTGGCAGCCACCGAGGTGTTCATGCTGCTCCGGCGTAGGAGAAAGAAGGAGGACGGGGCGGATAGCGTACGAGAAAGAAGGAGGCCAAGCGACGGGCTCGCTCCTAACTTCTGGACCGCCGCCAGACGGCGTACAAGAAGGAAGGAGGCCTGGTTGCGGGCTCTCTCCTGCTCTCTGGGTCGCCGCCCCACTTGAGGAGGACTGACGATGTAACGTCGTTGCTCCTCCTTTCTTTCCATCCCCGCTGCCCCTCTCACCTCTTCGAGGGGGCGCTCGGTCTCTCCCCCTCTTTTGCTCTTCAACCAACTTCTTCACTCTTTGGACGATGCCCTTCCTCCTTATCCTTGCTCGCACCACTTGAAGGTGCTTGCTTTCTGTTCGGCCTCTGGCCTTGTTCCCTTCCAAAGAGTTGGCAGAGGAGGCCTTCACTTATTTTCCAGATATCCGGGCATTCCTTCCTTTTCTTCCTCTCTTCCTCTGATACCTTTTCTCCGAGCTTCCCGAGCAAATAGGGTTAGCCATCCCGTTATCCAAGCCAGTTTCTACACTGGGTAGAGTCAGTGGCTCGGCTTAGGGGTGCTAGTCGTGTTCGCGCCGAGTAATCAGCTCATGAGCTGTAGTACCAGTGGATGTAGTATCTCTTTTTTTTTATATGCATTGTATTGGCTGTGGCCTATCTGATGTACACCGAAACATTAATGAAAGGAATATTATTGCCATAAGTCGCTTACATGTTCGAGAAAAGCTCAAAAATAGAACTTTTGTAATGTTGTCACATTCCATGTCCGAGGGATAGGCGTTCCTTCCAGGGTAGACAGTCGATACGCCCCCTTCCCGAGCGTCTCGACCACTCGGTAGGGGCCTTCCCAATTAGGGGCCAGCTTTCCCACCGCCTCCAGTGGTCGAGAGGATTCAGCTTTTCTTAGGACAAAGTCTCCTGTGTGGAAGCGTCTGTCTCGGACCTTGGTGTTGTAATATCGAGTGATGCGTCGTTGATATTCTGTGGCTCGGATGCTCACGATCTCTCGTATCTCGCTTGCCATATCAAGGTTCTCTAGCAGTTTCTACTCATTCGTCTTGGGCGAGAAGTTGATGACTCGAAGAGATGGGCTGTCGACTTCCAAAGGAATCATGGCGTCCGTGCCATACACCAATTGGAAAGGAGTCTCACCGGTGGCGATTCTTGGAGTAGTTCGGTGCGACCATAGTACGCTTGGCAATTCCTCAAGCCAACTACCCTTGGCCTTACCGAGTGTAACTCCCTCAAATATAGCTAAGTTGTACTCTATATCACCGAGGCACCTTTTGAAGTATCGGCTCAGTTCTTGAAAAGAACTCTGAAGTTAAGCGTGCTTAATGGGGAGTAATACTGGGATGGGTGACCTGCCTGGGAAGTCCTCCATTCTGGAGCCGATCACTATTAGAAAGGGACAAAACCGTGAGGTCGGTAGGCCAAAGCGGACAATATCTCGATGGTATAGAGTACGGGACGTGACAGAATGGTATCAGAGCTATACCCCAGCCGGAAGTGTGAGAACTAAGTGCCATGTAGGACAAAGTGCTACGCTATGGGAGCCACCTCTTGAGTCCGTAATGGAGCAAAGTGCTACATAGTGGGAGCCACCTCTTGAGCCTGTAGGGGCCACCTCTAGAGTCCTACCTGTCTGGGGGCTTGATTGCATGATTGCGTGCTATATGTGCCCAGCGACGAGGACGTCGCCTATATAAGAGGGGTAGATTATAACACCCTCAAATATAGCTAAGTTGTACTCTATATCACCAAGGTGCCTTTTGAAGTATCGGCTCAGTTCTTGAAAAGAACTCTGAAGTTAAGCGTGCTTAATGGGAAGTAGTACTGGGATGGGTGACCTGCCTGGGAAGTCCTCTTTTCTGGAGTCGATCACCCTTAGAAAGGGACAAAATCGTGAGGTCGGTAGGCCAAAGCGGACAATACCTCGATGGTATAGAGTACGGGGCGTGACACTGAGCCTGGCCTTAATGCCTTTTAATATAATTTTGTTGGCATTTTCGACCAATCCGTTAGCTTGGGGGTGGGCTACCGAAGTGAAGTGGTTGCGAATGTATAGGCCAGCATATCTGTTTCTGAAGTAATGAGAATCAAATTACCAACCATTATCGCTGACAATCACTCAGAGGATACCGAAACGACAGATGATCGACTTCCAAACGAAGCTCCATACGACCGACTCAGTAATCTTGGCGGTGGCTTCGACTTCAATCCACTTTGTAACATAATTGATGGCGACGATGACGAACTTCTTCTGGGCCTGGGCCGTAGGGAATGGCCCCAGGATGTCAATCCCCCATTGAGCAAAATGGTATGGCTCGGTAAGGGTGACGAGCTCTAAGGCAGGCTGATGGACCAGATGATCAAAACGTTGGCATCAGTCGCACTTTTGAATGTAGGTCAGGTAGTCATGCTAGAGAGTGGGCCACCAGTAGCCTTGCCACAGCAAGATCCTGGAGAGCGATCTTCCTCCTTGATGAGCGCCGCAGACACCTTCGTGGACCTCCTGAATCGCTCGGCGGGCCTCATCAGTATCGATGCACTTAAGGAGGGGACCAGAAAAAGATCTCCGGTACAGGGCTTCGTCCAAGATGACGAAGCGCCGAACTTGATACTTCAGTCTCCGAGCTTCTTGAGGGTCAGGGGGCTCCTGAGAATCCCGGAGCCAAGATATATATGGGGTCCGCCAGTCGCTTGGCGATGCTTGGTCAACGGTCATGAGCTCCGCTTCTATGCTCGGTCGCTCTAGCTTCTCGAGGAAAACTGATCGAGTACCTTCCGGGCAAATAGAGGAAGCCAGTGGAGAGAGAGCGTCCGCTCGGGAGTTTTCCTCCCGAGTTATCCCGATGACCTGAAAACTCTCGAATAGTGGGGCTATTCCTCTTATCAGTTGAAGGTATTTGATCATCGGTGTTTCCCGAGCTTCGTAGTCACTGTTGACCTGGTTGGCGACCAGCTGGGAGTCAGTATGGATCCTGACTCGTTAGGCCCCCAATCGCCGTGCCATCTTGGCTCTCGAGATGAGAGCCTCATACTCGGAGATGTTGTTGGATGCCAGAAAGTTGAACTTCAAGGCGTATTGCAATTCCACTCCTTCTGGGGATCTGAGAAGGACGTAGGCGCTACTGCCGGCCAAGTTGGAGGATCAGTCAATGAAAAGATCCCATATAGGCCCAGGCATCAGCGGATGGGCTTCCTTGGTCGGGACAGTGCTCTCTGCGATGAAGTCTGCGAGTGCCTGTCCTTTGATGGCCGAGCGGGGACGATAGAAGATATCGTAAGTCCCGAGCATTATGGCCCACTTGACGAGGTGACCCAAAGCTTCAGGATGAGCGAGGATCCTCTTCAGGGGTTCGTTGGTCAATACGATGATGGAGTGCCCTTGGAAGTAGGGCTGGAGGCGCTTGGCCGAGGTTACAAATGCTAGCACGAGTTTCTCAATTGCTGGGTAGCGTCTTTCATCCTCGTTGAGCACTTTGTTGGTGTAGTATACTAGTCTCTGCACTCATGCGTCATCTCAAACTAGGACTAAGCTTACTGTGGAGGGAGTCGTCGAGAGGTAAAGGTGCAGCATTTCGCTTGTGACCGGCTTCGATAACACCGGGGGCGAGGCTAGGAACTCCTTTAGCTCTACAAAAGCCTTCTGACATTCCTCGTCCCAAGCGAACGTAGCACATGCCAATTTGGGCCCTCTTAACAATTTGAAGAAAGGCAGGCATCGTTCAGCCAGGCGCTGGACGTCTTTGACGTAAACAAGCGGTTGCATGTTCAGGATGGCTAGAACCTTATAGGGGTTGGCCTCGATCCCACATTGAGTGACTAGGAAACCCAAGAATTTCATGGAGCGAACCCCAAAAGCGCATTTAGCTGGGTTGAGCTTCATGTTGTACCTTTGGAGGGTGTCGAAGGTTTCAGCTAGGTCGGCGAAGTGGTCCTCGGCCTTAGGTGTTTTGATGAGCATGTCGTCGATATAGGCCTCGACGTTCCGACCGATCTGTCCTTCAAAAATGTGGTTGATCAGCCTCTGGTATGTTGCTCCGACGTTCTTCAGCCCAAAAGGCATTTGGGTGTAGCAGTATACGCCGAAGTCGGTAATGAAGGTTGTCTTCTCGATGTCTTCAAGATCCATTCAGATCTGATGGTAGCCAGAGTAGGTGTCCAGAAAACTGAGCAATTTGTTTCCGTAGGTCGAGTCGACTAGCTGGTCGATGCTCGACAGTGGGTAACAGTCTTTCAGAGTGGCTTTATTGAGGTCGGTGAATTCCACTCACATTCACCATTTTCCCGAAGCTTTTGGTACTAAGACGACATTAGCGAGCCATGTCGGGTAAAGGACCGGGCGAAATAGGCCGATTTTCTTTCCCTTAATAATCTGCTCTTTGATGATCATCTGCTTCTCGGGGGCATGCTTCCTTCTGCGTTGCTGGACGGGTTTCACTGACGGGTCAAGGTTGAGCTTGTGCACCCCCATCTCTCCAGGGATCCCGGGAAGATGCTCATCAGAACATGCGAAGACTTGGATATACTCTGAAAGAAAATATTTATATTTCTCTCATACATCAGGTGGTAAATCAGCCCCGATCTTAACTCCTAGGGCCGGGTCATCTTTGAGGAAGGCTGTCAACAATTTACCACCGGGCTCGGATGTTGTTGGTTCATCCTCGGCTTCCCCGACTCATTTATTTTTTCCCTCTGGCCTTATGGCTTCGACCGAGATTATGTAGCACCTTCTAGCTATTGCCTGGTTACCTCGGACTTCCCCGATGTCGTATTTGGTGGAAAACTTCATTTTTTGGTGATAGGTAGAGGGCACTACCTTTGTTCGACTGACGATACCTCGGCCAAAGATGGCATTGTAGAGCCCCAAAATTTATAAAAGTAATTTCTAGTTATTTAAATAATATTCTGGCATTAATTGGGCTAAATAATCAATATAGGGCCAAAATTGTGTTAATCAATTAACCCAACCCACTTAATTAAAGACCAAAAGGGTTTAGGACCTAGACCATTAGGTTTGGCCCATATTCTAGAAGGTATTTAAGCCTATCCACAGATATTAAGGATAAATACTAATAATATAAGATAATTATTTACATAATTAACAAAAGAGTTTTTATAAATTGAAACTCTAAGCTACGATGACTGTAACGGTCTATCGTAAGACCGCCACAGACATGTAACGCATGGGCACTCGACCGTTACATTCCTGTTAGTTCCGTAAGTGAAGGAACTCATGAAAAGATTGGAACTTGATGTTCCTATCCACTAGGGATCGACTTGGGAAGGATTGTAAAGACTCTAAGGACTCTTAGAGATTAGGATTTGATGAAATAAGGACTCTAAACTCGATGTAATCCTCAAACCCTAGCCCAAACTCTATAAATAGGGCATAGTTCTGAACTGTGCGACCCTTACTTTTTGGACGTAAAGAAGCAAGGTAAGGAGTCATTATCTCAGGTAAGTTCTTTAGAATAATTTGTTCACAATACTTTAGACTAACTCCCCTCCGAATTTCACATCTTTAGGTCAAGAGGGCGTGGAGTTAGAGCCTAAAGAAGTTGCTGAAAAAGTCACAAGAGAAGGAAGGGATCTAGGGCAGGGTTCTCAACCAAATTCAGAAACTACAGTCTAAGTAATTGGTAGGTTATCTCATGAACGGCAAAAACAACATGATATGACTAAAAGCCCTCTGGTTTGATTGAATTCCATGCATTATAGAGCATTGATTTCATGTTTTATTTGTTCTATGCACATCATGCACCTCTTAGCCAAATTAAGAAATTAAAACATGACTATTCATCTATTCATGATTACCTATGCGTGTAGATGGCCTTACTTCGTTAACATGACTAGAAACTCATCATGTTTTGATAAAAGACATGATGTGATTTGATCTCTTAGTTTCTATGATTGTTTTCTGTTAACAGATATTGTAACGCAGTAGCATAGGACCGTCACTTTCAAGTAACGGCCCTACTACAGACCGTTACAAACTCTGTAGTATTTGAATTGCACTGATGTTTCTAACGCGCTTGGACAGACGCGTTACATTCATGTAACGGCTGGGTCCTGACCGTCACAATAACAATGACGCCCCCTCTCCAGACCGTTATAATCTTGGTTATGTTAAACCTAAGACAGAATATAACCTGCCAATCTTATTATAGTTAAAGCCTAGTTACCTAAGTTTTAAACCTAATCATGTGATTTTAAGGATATTTGATTATTCATGATAGGTATTGCATGTTTTGTTATCACTTCTACTTAAGTTATGTTAAACCAAATTCTATAGTTTTGTACTATAAAGCATGACTTTTTAACATTGTATTGACGGAGTCTTTATCATGATTTTCACATTGATTATACATATCTCTCTCTGTCAATAGAGTCAATTCTATACGTACATGGCACATATTCCGGTATGTTGTCATTAGTTCACACCTTGCACTATAGGAACACAATCTTGGACATGATGACCTCTCTATTGGATATTCCTTCCAATGGACTAGGAAATCATTGTTTCAAGGCCTCCGTAATTCTCCGCGAGCCTGAGATTCCCACTAGGACGCCGAGTTGGTTGTACCAATGAAAGCCCATTAATTAGAACATTCTATCGTGGTTTTGATTCTTGAAATGTAACGGCCTTGAACTGGACCATCAGGATCACATAACGGCCCAGTGCCATACCGTCACATTCCTTTGGGTCTATTTTTTATCTTTTTGGACTAGGATCACTTTAACGGCCCATTACTGGCGCGTTACATAATGTAACGGCCCAGTATATGACCGTTACATAGCTTATTTATGTTAACCCAAGGTTTGACCAAGGGTTGATATTCCAATGATTCTAGACAAACCTTGATGATCTAGAACTTGTCATTGATCTAAAAGAAATGGAAGTTAAGGAAAATACCGTTATGCTGTCGATTTATTTCTATGAGCATGACATTGTTCAAAGTCTATTTCTTGACTCCTACATTATTATGTTGAAGCATTCATTCATTGATTTTAGTTATCATAGAATTATTGAAAGTGCTATATTCTTGGCCATACGTTACTGTTATACTGCGTGGAAGTAGCTTAATTTATAACTGAAGATGCGATCGCGCACTGATTGTGTTCAAGAGCTCTATGCTAGTCCCCTCGGCTGATTGCCGGAAACATATTATTTTATAAACCATGGGGTATGATGCTACTGGCGTCGCATTGCGCTGAGAGTACTATTTCTATAAATAAGTGAAGATCCATGGCACGACATGACATTCTTGCTTGATATTCTACAGAAATTCACGAAGCACTTGCTCTTAAGCATAAGATGCTAAAGTGAGGAATATGTGACTTGCTAGTACATTCTCGATATATTCTTGTTCATGGAAGGCCAATGTCATGTTCATGTTATATTCTTGCTAGCTCATTCTTGATCACTCTATCTTACATGGTTATTTTGTTTCTATTGATTTGATCGCATGATTGATTCGCATTCGCATGATTTTACCTTATTTCTTTAGAGCTAAAATGATAATTACTTAAATAGTGCCTTCATGTTGATACGAAGATACCTACTGGGCAAGTGTGCTTATGACCTATTTTCCAATGTTTTTCAGGAGATGGAAATAGTTCGGATTCGGATTCGGGCTATACTAGTAGCGGGTCCGGAAGCGAGTGAAAGTGTTATAAAGATGAGAGTGAAGACTTAGGAAGTTAAAGTGTCTAGATTGAGTCAATGTAATTTTCCTATTTCTTGCGTCTAGTAGAATGGAAATCAAATTAGTGATTGTATCTTGAATATTGAGCATTATGAAATAAAGTTGAAGTTTGATTAAATCCTGTGCAATTGCATTTACTTGTGTGATTGCCTTGCGCTCTGATTGATTGTTGCTTGCAAGAGACTTACCATGCCGGCTGTTCGCGCTCCCCGAGCGAGTCTTCCGCTGTAATTAAAGGCTCGGGGCGTGACAGGCATTATAGGCCGCCATCCCCTTGATCAGTATGAAGTCAACCAAAACTGTGACGGTCTTGGAAGGGGTGCTAATGGTGACCGGCAGGTTAGGGCTCCCTCGGGATAGGTTGCCTGGCCATTGAACCCGCAGAGGGGGCTTCGAATTGGGCGGAGCTTGGATGGGTTTTCACCCATCTTAATGAAACATTCGTACAAGAGTACATCGGGGGCGCTACCATTGTCAACCAATATCCTATCTACGTTACAATGGTTTATAGTAGCCGTGTAGCACCACGAGAATTAATTAAATAATATAAAGGATAATAATTGAGAAAATTAGTTACTATTAAATTAGAAATTTCTTTAGCTGAAATTTTAAATAATTTATAAAAATATAAAAAATTCATAATCAAGTAGAGGACCTAATTTCCAGACACTTTGCCTTCTTGGCCGAACCCTAAATAAAATTTCTATCAAGCCGAATTAATGGTTCTAGGGCTAAAATCGAGTTTAATCTAATCGGAGCTTAGATCGCCTAATTCGAGCCCAAATTTTGATCATTTGAACCCAAATCTTGATCATTTGAACCCAAACCATGCCCATTCGAATGGCCTTGATGAATAGCCCATTTCCCCTCTCATTCCACGTGAAAACCCTAACCCTAGGAGCCCAATTTTGAGCGAGAGGTGGCGCGACTTGGTCAATGCGCGATTCTCACGCGTGTTGAGTTCGTGGGACTCTTCCCAGCCTTATCGACGCCCCCTGATCCAATTGCCTCTATAAACTAACCCTTGACCAACCTAGAAACCCCATTTGCTGCGGCGACCGGCGAGGAGCACGATGAAGGGTGGTTTCGGTGAGTTTTTGGGAGGTGTTCTTTGTGCGTTTTCGACGGTTGCATCCTCTTCTTCCTTCGATTTAGGTAGGTAATCGTGGCCTAAACTCAAAGTAAAATATACCATGAGAAGTGTCTTCACGTACTCTTCCTATCAGTATTAAAAGCCCTAATTTTTATTCAGTATATCATGAGTATTTTCTGGTTTAGTAGCAGCCTGTCACAGTTAGGGTTTTGACCATGTCCTAACCTTTTGATCGATTCAATGCTTGGTGTAAGCAGGCTCAAATTATAATTAAACCTGACTGATTATATGTTTTTATGTCCTCTTTTCATTGAAGTTAAGTTGCCCAATTTTTATGCATCACTCCGTGTGAATTTGTCATTGAAATAGAGGTCTATCGAAGTTCGCTGGAGATCGGATGTGTCGTACTGATTGCAGTCGTATCAGGAACCGCCCTGGAACCTAGCAGTCTCGCGATAGATCGTTTATTTCATTGAATCATCCGAGCTCTGTGAGGCCTTGATTAGACCGTTTCTATGTAGAGTGGTCGCTCGATAGACCGTCTCTTCCTATTGTTTTCAATTATGATAAATTGTACATCGTATCCTAGAGCGGTCTATTGTTTGACCGTTAACCTTGTTTAGCGGCCCTTGACAGACCGCCTTTGACGCACTATCATGCCTTGTTTCATGTTTTAGTAATTGTGTTTTATCTTGTTAAATTATATGTATAGGATAGAAACCCACACAAAATTTGAATATATGAAACATGTTTTACTTAACTATGTTCATGACTGAATTTTTACCTCGTTCATGTACAATCATATTTCATTTCTTCTACAACAATGAATAAAGCATAAATTACCCTTTTTTGTTACATTGATTATAACATTGCAAAGTGGGAAAATTTCTTAGGAATGTTCTGACAGACATGCCACTCCGGTGGTGCTGGCTGACCGTTATACATTGTTTTCTGATGTTTCATTTGCCATTAATTTTGTAATAGTTGGGACTCTCCGCCGGATATTCCTTCCGTCGGAGTAGGACCTCTATTATGAGACCTTCATAAGCCCCCGCGAGCCTGGGATTCTCACTAGGATGCCGGGTGGGTTGTACCCCCAAAATCTGAACTTATCGACTTGATCGAATCGCGTGTTCCCATAGCCCGAGATCAGGACTGTTCTGTTAATTACGGCCCTTCTGGGACCGCTACCATCAGGTTGCGGCCCAGGCATGACCGCCTGACCCTGAAGAGGCTCTTTTTGTGACCGCATCTAACTGGCTAGGTGCCAGGTTCTGCTGGTTGATTTTCCT
Organism: Amorphophallus konjac; assembly: GCA_022559845.1. NCBI lineage: Eukaryota > Viridiplantae > Streptophyta > Magnoliopsida > Alismatales > Araceae > Amorphophallus > Amorphophallus konjac. The sequence goes on from CM040121.1 coordinate 177,666,893, forward strand.
TGAATTCCATCGACCTAGCCATGTTTGAGTCGACCTATAGTCTCTAACTCGAGCTGAGAAGTGTAGGCTGGACCCTGGTTCGGTTCCATCATGTCCCGGGCGGGCTGGAAGCCCATTAAGTCGACTACTTTAGTCTTGCTGGGCCAAACTAATTGTGGTCATCACTGGACCATTTTTATTCCCTAAATGGCCCATCCATGACCGTTCTTGTTTTTTGCGGCCCAACGAGGACCGTTTTATTCCTTCAACGCTGGGCTTCGTCCCTATGGCCCAGTTTTGACCCTTGCGGTCCAGTTTAGACCGTTTGTTCATCTTGGCGGCCCGCTCATGACCGCAACTTGTCCAGAGCTCATTTTCATGTGTGTGACTTGTGTACTTTATTCCTCTTAGTCTTATGGCTTCATTCTCACTGATTGAAATGTCACTTGGTCCTAGATGATAAGTTACATAGCTTGACCTTGGAATTCTTGGCAGAATTCAATGAATGTCTAAGATGGTCACTTGGGATCTTGGATCCACCAAATCAATGCCAACGCATCATAAGGGCTCGGTCTGGTCCTGGGAGGGGCACCCGAAAAGTACTAGTACCCTACGGAGTTGTAATGACATGGTGAGACATTGCACCAAGTGCATGACTAGCGTGTTGTCTATGACATTCATTTTCCCTATACATTGTTCAAGTTATTAAATTCCTATATGGAATTTATCTCGGTATGACTTGCTTGTTTGCATGCTTGATCGGCCATTTTTCTAGAAAAGATGTATCTCTGTTCAACTCATTCTATTATTTTCATTCCATCATTTCATATGTTAGTTTTGTTTTATCATCCATTTATTTGCATGACATTTAATTAAATTGGTTAATTACTTAAACTTTGCATGCTATTACCTACTGAGCGTTCGCTCACCCAGTTTTTCCTCCATTTCAGGTAGCTCCGGTGATAAAACGCAAACGGATGGGGATGGGCAAGAGTGAAGACCGAAGTGGACCCATTAGATGTGAAATAGACCGTTGTAATAGAATTTTGGAATGGTCATTGTGGTTTGATGAGTCTTTGTTTAGTAATGTCATTAAGAGTTATCGTTAAAGAGTTGTAATATTTTCTTTATTTCCTTTATCTTCGAGTTGTGATGTAAGTGCTATGAAGTTATTGGAACAATTTATTCCCTCAGTTATAAGTAAATTGGTATCTTTGGAGTAATTCATTCTCTGTGCAATTATGTTCTTTTATTTCCATTATTGCTCTATTTATCCTGAATGTATATAACTGCTGCATTCCAATATTCCACGTCGGGACGTGATAGTTTTTGTGGTATCAGAGCCTAGGTTTCTAAGTTCCTAGGTTTCTAAGTGGTGTCATAGAACCCGTGACTTTGTTAAAGTCTAAGGATCCAACCCGGTGAGACTGGGTAGAGACTTGGGTTGAGTTAATTAATAAATTCCAAAAGATTCCTGCTATGTTGTTTCTAATTAATTTTCCTGCATATAGGAATTTGTCACGATGGCAGCTGAACGTACACAATGGAGGGACATGCAGCGTGTAGTGACCCAAATTTATATAAATAATTTCTTGATTGAATTAGGCATTTATAAAGCTTAGTAAATAGATATTGGGATTATAAGGCCCAACTTGGCTAAATAATTAACCTAGCTTTAGTAGTTATTGTCACGTCCCGAGCCTTTATTACAGCGGAAGACTAACTTGGGGAGCGCGAACAGCCGGCATGGTAAGCCTCTTGCGAGCAAGAACGATCAGAGCGCAAGACAATCACACACATAAATACAATTGCACAATATATATTCAAACTTCAACTTTATTTCAAAATAATCAAGTACAACCACTAATTCAATTTCCATTATGCACTAGACTCAAGAAATAGGAAAGACCCGCTACTTGTATAACCCGAATCCGAATTCGAATCACTTCCATCTCCTGAAAAGATTAGAAATAGGTAATGAGCACACTTGTCCAGTAGGTATCTTCGCATTAACATGAAGACACTATTAAAGTATTTAACAATTTAGCTCTAAAGAATAAGGTAAAAATCATGTGAATGCGATCAATCATGCGATCAAACCAAAGTAACAAGATGATCAAGTAAGTTAGAATGAGAGCAAGTACGAACTAGCAAAAATGTTATAAGAACAAGATATTGGCCTTTCATGAAGAAGGATGTATCAAGAATGTACTAGCAAGTCACATAATCATCACTCTAGTATCCTTTGCTTATGAGCAAGTACTTCGTGAATTTCTGTGGAATATCAAGCAAGAAAGTCATGTACAAGAATGTCATGTCGTGCCGTGGATTTTCACTTATTTATAGAGAAAGTACTCCCAGCACAATGCGACGCCAGTAGCATCATACCCCATGGTTTTATAAAATAGTGTGTTTCCGACAATCAGCCGGGGGGACTAGCATAGAGCCATTGAACACAATCGGTGCTCGATCACATCTTCAAATATAAATCAAGTTACTTCCATGCATGTTAACAATAAAATATGGCCAAGAATGTAATAAGTTCAATAAGCTCATGATAACAATAATTCAACGAATGAATGCTTCAATAAGAATCATGAGAAATCAAGAATGACTTAAGTAAGGTTATGCTTATGGAAATAAATCGACAGCATAACGATACGTTCTTTATCTTTCATTCATTATATTAGGTTTCTTGATCAATATGATAAGTTCCAGATCATCTAGAGTCTATCTAGAACCTTGGAATATCAACACTTGGTCAATCCTTGGGTTAAAATACTCAAGCAGTGTGACGGTCATGCATTGGGCCGTTACATAATGTGACGCTCCAGTATTGGACCGTTACATTAGTCTGAATCCAAAACCAAGAAATCGGACTCAGTGGAATGTGACGGTCGTATATTGGGCCGTTACTTGTGCCTAACGGTCCAACATAGAGCCGTTACATTACTGATAACCAAAATCATCGATAGTGTAATCTAATCAATGGGCTTTAATGGTACAACCAACTCGGCGTCCTAGTGGGAATCCCAAGCTCGCGGAGAATTACGGAGGCCTTGAAACAAGATTTCCTAGTCCATTGGAAGGAATATCTAATAGAGAGGTCCTCATGTCCAAGAATAATGTTCCTATAGTGCAAAGTGAACTAATGGACAACATACCGGAATATGTGCCATATACTTAAAGAAATGACTCTATGGATAGGAAAGAATGTGTAACATTATGAAACCAAGATAAAACTCCGTCAATACAACTTTGGAAAATCATGATTTAGAATACAAAACTATAGAGTTTTAGCCAATGAAATTAGCATAACTTAAAATAACCTAAGACACATTAACCATGCAATTTGATTATGAATCAGAAACTAAACTCAAAGTCATGATAATAGGTTTAAACTTAGCTATCTAAGCTTATTTATAAGTAAACTTAACTGGTTATTATTCTGTCTTGGGCTGACAGAACACAGGTGTCTGACAGTCTAGGATAGGTGCGTTACAGTGTGTGACGATTTATCGAGGGGCCGTTACAGTGGTGTAACACTCCTGCTAGGGTGCGTCAGAGACAGTAGAACAAATAAAAGCATAACAGGATGTGACGGTCTATCGTAAGACCGTTACATGCATGTGACGGTCTCACGTTGGTGCGTTAGAGAACCTGCTGGCAGTAAACTAAAGTAAAGGTTCATGAAAACATTACATGCCTGGAAATCAACATATTACCACTGTCCTAATCATGGATCGATGCATCGGCCAACTATATGCAAGGGCTAAGTGAATAGACAAGATAATACCTTTTAAATTTTCATTTAGGGCTAAGAAATGCATGAATGTATAAAACTATGAAATCATAAAATTCTTAGTCTATAATACATGAAATTAAGCACAATCAGAGGGCTTTTATTCCTAACAAGTTGTTTTTGCCAATCATGAGATAACCTATCTCTTCTAGGACCTTAAAACTTCGAATTTGATGCTAGGTGCTACTCTTAGTCCCTTGTACTTCTTGTGATAAATCAGCAACTTCAATCTGCTCTATTTCCTCAGCCTCTTGACCTAAGGATGTGAAATTTTGAGGGTAAGAAGATGAAACCATTGGGAACAAAAAGTTCTAAAGGATCGTACTCTAATTACCTCGTTTAGTCATCCTAATCTCTGGATCTTCAGGGGACTTGCGTTCAGATTCCTGGGTTGTTAAGGTTGAATCAGCAACTTTGGAAGCTTCTATCTTCTTGGTTGCTTGATCTCCTAGCACGAAATTTGGAGAACCATTAGTCTAAAGTATACTAAACAAAAGCTTCTAAATAACTTACCCGAGTTTATGACTCCTTACCTTGATTCTTCACGAGCCAAAAGTAAGGGTCGCTCAGTTCAGAACTAGGTCCTATTTATAGGGTTTTGGCTAGGGTTTGGAGATTAGATCGATTCTAGAGTCCTTAATTTGCCAGAACCTAATCCCTAAGAGTCCTTAGTAATGTTATAAGCTTCCCTAAGTCGATATCTTGTAGATAGGATTTCAAAGTTCCAATCTTTTTGCAATTTCCTCACCTTACGGAATCTGCAGGATGTAACGGTCGTGTCTAGGTACGTTACAGGGCTGTGGCGGTCGCTCGATAGACCGTTACATGTGACGTATATAGAGTTTCAATTTGATAAAACTATTTTATTCGTTTATCCATATAATTATCTTATATATATAGTATTTATCTTTAAAATACGTGAATAAGCTGATTACCCTTCTAGAATATGGGCCAAACTTAATGGGCTTAGTCCATTAACCTTTTGGATAAAAATTAGATAGGCTAGGTTAACTAATTAGCCTAATTGAGCCTTATAATGACTTATTAATCTAATAATCCTTCATTAATTTATTTAGGCTGTTATAATTTCCAGAAAACTATTTTGTACTTTAAAAATTATATATATAAATTCTGGGGTACTACAGTTATAGCCCAATTGGTTTAAGGACCAAGCCCAATAAGTTTGTCCCATATTCTAGAAGGTTATTTAAGTTATCCACGAAATATTGAGATAAATACACTTTAAAAGGGATAATTTAGTGGATAATTAACCAAAGAGTTTGAATTAAGATTAATGTCCACGCCCAGTTGATGTAACGGTCTATCGGGTGACCGCTACAGTCACGTAACGCACCAATCCTGGTCTGTTACAACCTGCTAATTCCGTGAGAAGAACAAGTTGCAAAAAGATTGGAACTTTGGGATTCTCTTGGCTAGAGACCAACTTGGGAGAACTTATAACATTGCTAAGGACTCTTAGAGATTAGGTTTTAGCTAATTAAGGACTCTAAAATCGTTCAAATCCTTGAACCCTAGCCAAAACTCTATAAATAGAACCCAGTTCTGAACTGAGTGACTTACTTTTGGCTCGTGAAGAATCAAGGTAAGGAGTCATAATTTTGGGTAAGTTCTTTAGAGTGTTTTGTTCCTAATACTTTAGACTAACTACCCTCAAAATTTCATGTTAGGAGATCAAGTAACCAAGGAGATAAGGGCTTCTAAAGTCGCTGATTCTATCATAGCAGTCTAGGATTCAGAGCAAAGGACCACTGAAGATCAAGGAATTAGGATGCCCAAACGAGGTAATTAGAGTTTGATTCTTTAGAACTTTTTGTTCCCAATAGTATCATCTTCCTAAACCTCTAAATTTCACATCTTTAGGTCAAGAGGTTGGAGAGTTAGGGCAACGTGAAGTTGCTGAAAAATCATAGGAAGAGAAGAACTAGGGCGACCCTTGAAGACTCAAATTAGAAGTTTAAAGCCCAGTTAAGAGGTAGGTTATCTCATGAATGGTAAAAACACATTGTTAGGGATAAAAGCCCTCTAGTTTATTTGGATTTCATGCATTATGCTTCATGAATTTCATGTTTTAGGATTAGTCTATACATTCATGCATGCCTTCAACCCTAATTGAAGATAAAAAGCTATATCTTGTTATTTCATTACTACTTATGCATCTAGATAGCCTTTTTTCTCGTTTTGACATGATTAGAGTAGTTAGCATGCCATGAATTAATCATAGAATTCTATAGTTTTTATTTTCTGTCAGCAGAGGACCTAACGGTCTATCGTAAGACCGCCAGGGATGTGTAACGGACCTGCATTGACCGTCACACCCTCTGTGAACGACTGAAGGGTTCTGTGAAACCTGACGGACCTAATCTAGACCGTTACCTTCCTGTGACGCACCCAGAATAGTCTGTCACATAACACTGCATTCTGACAGAATCAAGATCGGTCCTATTAATATATATGTATGCCTAGTTAATTAGATCTTAACATGTTTTCATGATTTTAAGTTCCGGTACTGATTCATGTTAAAAATTTGCATACTTTAGAGTTATTTTCAAGCATATGTTAATTTCATGAAAAAGCACTATAGTTTTGGTATTAAAACCTTGATTTAGAAAAGATATTGATGAGTTTTATCATGATTTTATACCGTTACACATTCTCTCTTGCCTATATAGTCAATTCTTTAAGTACATGGCATATATCCCGATATATGTCCATTAGTTCACACTTTTGCACTATAGGAACATATTCTTGAACATGAGGACCTGTCTATTAGATATTCCTTCCAATGGACTAGGAAATCTTGTTTCAAGGCCTCCGTAATTCTCTGCGAGTCTGGGATTCCCACTAGGACGCCGAGTTGGTTGTACCATTAAAGCCCATTTGTCTAGAAAAGCACGAATCGAAGTTTTAAGTCTTGTTAATGTAACGGACCTGCACTAGCCCGCCAGGCTTACCTAACGGACAGGAGTACGATCGTCACATTGTACTAAGTCCAATTTCTTTGTTTCTGGATTCAGCCTGTTCTAACGGTCCAGTTCTCGACCGTTACGTTCATGTAACGGTCCAGTATTAGACCGTCACAGTTCTAAATTCTTTAACCTGAGATTTGACCAAAGGGTTGATATTCTAAAGTTCCTAGATATATTATTGATGGTCTAGGATTTGTCATATTATCTAAGACACTTAACTTAAATTATGAATGATAATAAATGTACCGTTATGTTGCCAAATTATTTCCATGAGCATGACATCGTCTTAAATCAGTCTTGATCTCTCATGTCCTAAGTCGAAGCATTCATTTGTTGATTATTGTTATCATGAACTTATTGAAATTGTACATTCTTGGCCATATTTTATTGAAACGTGGAAATAGCTTGATTTATACTTGAAGATGCGATCGAGCACTGATTGTGTTCAAGGGCTCTATGCTAGTCCCCTCGACTGATTGTCGGAAACATACTGTAAACCATGGGGTATGATGTTACTGGCGTCGCATTGCGCTGGGAGTACTTTCTCTATAAATAAGTGAAATATCCACGGCTCGTGAAGTGAAAATCCACGATACACATAAATGACTTTCTTGCTTGTTACATGATATTCCACAGAAGTTCACCAAATACTTGCTCATAAGCAAAAGATGTTTGGATGATGACTACGTGGTATTGCTAGTACATTCTCGTTACATTCTTGTTCATGAAAGGCCATGCTATATACTTGTTCATACTTGCTCATTCTATCTTATATGATAGTCTTGTTGCTTGGTTATACTTGTGATTCATCGCATTCGCATGATTTTACCTTATTCCTCTCGAGCTAAAATGTTAATTACTTTAATAGTGCCTTCATGTTGATGCGAAGATACCTACTGGGCAGGTGTGCTCATTATCTATTTCTAATCTTTTCAGGAGATGGAAGTGAGTCGGGTTCAGATTCGGAATATTCAAGTAGCGGATCTGAGAGTGAATGAAGAATGAGTGAAGACTTAGGAAGTCTACATTGTTTAGATTGAGTCTATGTAATTTTCTTATTTCTTGAGTCTAGTATGATGAAGGAAGTTGAATTAGTGATTGTATTTGAATATTTGATTGATAATGAAATGAAAGTTGAAGCTTGAGTAAATATTGTGCAATTGAATTTATGTGTGTGATTATTTTGCGCTCTGAACGTTCTTGCTCGTAAGAGGCTTACCATGCCGGCTGTTCACGTTCCTCGAGCTAGTCTTCCGCTGTAATAAAGGCTCGGGGCATGACACAGGGTACAATGTAGGGTTTGACTCGGGCCCTCTAGTAGGTGGCCCAAGGAGGAGCAGCGCATCATGGAGCCGGTGACCTCCACCGAAATTTTTGAGGATTGAATCCCCCTCGATTTGGTGGTTCGGTAGATCTTGACAAAGCCAAGCATTGGTTAAAAGACATGGATCGGATTTTCGAAGTTATGCAATGCAGTGACCAGGAGTGCGTTCTCTTGACTACTTTCCAATTGGAACGTGATGCTTGAATGTGGTGGGATGCAGTAAAAGCCACACTAGGAGATAGGCAGGTATCGTGGAAAGAGTTCGAGGAGCTTTTCAATAGTAAATATTTCTCAGACATAATACAAGAGAAGAAGGCGGCGGAGTTCGCTGCTTTGAAGCAAAGGAACTTATCGGTTGCTGAATATGAAGCTCAGTTCGCCAGATTGTCCCGCTATGCATCGCATTTGGTATCTACGGAAAAGATGAAAGCCAAGAGATTTCTCAATGGATTGAAGCTTCAATATATTAACCAATTGGCACCTTTGGAGATCCACACCTATGCTGAAATTGTGAGAAAGACACAAGTTCTCGAAGATACCATGTAGATGACTGAGAGGATCCAAGGAAGGAACACTAAGAAAGAGCAGACCACTAGTTCTGGGAGTTTCAAACCCAACAATGGCGAGAAGAGGCCCACTGGCGGGTCTAGTTCATGGAAGGACAAGAAGCCGAGAAGTGATGATAAGAAGTCAGGTCCGGTTGCCTCATCCAAAGCCCTTTGCAAGTATTGTGATCGGCCGGGTCACAAGATTGAAGAATGCTAGCATAAGCTGGGCGCCTGTTTGCGTTGTGGGGGCAAGGACCACCGTATCCCTGAGTGTCCTCTCCTGTCTGATCAAGCTGCACCGAAAAAGCCGCAAGGAGGCCAGAAGCGGCAGGGCAAGCTCCAAGCCCTACAGGAAATCGAGACAGAAGCCACCGAGGAGGGTGGATTGGTTGAAGGTACACTTGTTATTTTTGATAAGTTGGCATTTGTTCTCTTTGATACCGGAGCAACACATTCTTTTATTTCTCAAAGTTTAGCTAAGTCTTTATCTGCGAAACCTGTAATGATGAACTCTCAACTGGAAATATCAACCCCTATTGGTTCGGGTTCAGCAATTAAGTACTATTATCCTTCTAGTACGATTTTGGTTAATGGGTTGAATATGCCAGCTGATTTGGTCTGTATGAGGATGAAGGATTATGATGTAATCCTAGGAGCAGATTGGTTAGCTAAGTATGATGTTAGCGTTCTTTGTAAATCTAACACCGTGTCTTTCTCTGGGCACCCCAAGCTTTCTTTTGTCGGGGTTAGGCATTCTAAGTCTGTGCCACTTATATCGGCACTTCGGGTCGAGAAGTTGTTGAGGAAGGGATGCCAGGCATTTTTGGCATTGGTTTCCTTGACCGACAAGAAGGAGTTGGAGATTAAAGACATCCATATTGTCTCAGAATTCTCGGATGTGTTTCCTGAAGATTTGCCAGGACTTCCACCAGAGAGAGAGGTCATCTTTTCTATTGATCTAGTTCCTGGCACATCTCTAGTTTCTAAAGCTCTGTATCGTATGTCTCTTGCAGAGTTAAGAAAATTGAAAGAGCAGTTAATGGAGTTACTTGAGAAGGGGTTTATTCATCCGAGTACATCCCAGTGGGGAGCCCCAATGTTGTTTGTAAGGAAGAAGGACGGCTCACTGAGGTTGTGCATTGATTATCGTTAATTAAACCAGCTTACCGTCAAGAATAAGTACCCGTTGCCGAGAATAGATGAGTTGTTTGATTAGATAGCAGGAGCACAATATTTTTCCAAGATTGATCTGCGATCGGGGTATCATCAGTTGCGGATCAAGGATGAAGATATCTTTAAAACGGCATTCCGTAGTAGGTATGGGCATTTCGAGTTTGTTATAATGTCTTTTGGCCTAACTAATACTCCTGCAGCCTTTATGCAAATGATGAATAGTGTGTTCTGGCCCTACTTAGATCAGTGGGTCGTGGTTTTCATCGATGATATTTTTATATACTCTAAGAGCAAGAAGGACCATGCAGAGCACTTGAGGATGATGTTACAGATATTGAGGGACCAATAGTTGTACGCCAAGTTTAGCAAGTGTGAATTCTGGCTGTAAGAAGTGTCTTTTCTGGGGCACATTATTTCTAAAGATGGAATCTCTATAGATCCCTCTAAGGTAGAGGCAGTGAGAAACTGGGATAGGCCTACAAATGTAACTGAAGTGAGAAGTTTTCTAGGCCTAGCAGGTTACTATCGGAGATTCATTAAGGATTTCTCCAAGATTACGATACCTATGACTAGGTTGACCCGTAAGGAGAACCGATTCGAGTGGTCGGAAGACTGTGAACAGAGTTTCCAAACTCTGAAAGAATGTTTGACCACTGCCCCTATTTTGGCCTTGCCTTCGGGAGAAGGAGGATTTGAAGTCTATACTAATACCTCGGGCATTGGCCTAGGCTGTGTGCTTATGTAGCATGGCAGGGTGATAGCCTATTCTTCTAGACAGTTGAGGAAGCATGAAGAGAATTATCTTGTCCATGACTTAAAGCTCGCTGCAGTGGTTTTCACCTTGAAGATTTGGAGGCATTACTTATATGGAGAGACTTTTACTGTATTTTCTGACCATAAGAGCTTGAAGTATTTATTCTCTCAGAAAGAGCTTAATATGAGGCAGAGAAGATGGCTTAAATATTTGAAGGATTTTGACTTCTCCATAGAGTATCACCCTGGGCAGGGTAATGTAGTGGCTGATGCTTTAAGCCGCAAGCCGATAGCAAAGTTGTCTAGTCTCATGTTGCAAGAATGGAGACTGCTGGAGTAGTTGGCTAGTCTAGACCTTAATGTTAGTGAGGATCGGGTCATGATCGCTTAATTTCAGCTCCATCCCAAGCTGTTGATGGAAATTAAGACTCTGCAAGACAACGATCCAGTATTAGTAGAGATCAAGGGAAGTCTAAGTAATATACCAGATTTCGTACTGGCTGATGATGACATGTTATTATTCTTGGGAAGGACATGCGTCCCTGATTTAGACGAAGTAAAGGGCAAGATCCTTGAGGAAGCTCATAGATCCAAGTATACTATTCACCCTAGAGCCACTAAGATGTACTGAGATTTAAAGAGGACCTTTTGGTGGGCAAATATGAAACGGGAAGTGGCAGAGTTCGTAAGTAAATGTCTGGTATGCCAACAAGTGAAGGCCGAGCATTTCAGGCTTGCAGGGAAATTAAAACCACTCGATATATCACAATGAAAGTGGGAAAGCATCGGCATGGATTTTATAATGGGCTTACCAAAGACTCGTGGAGGCTTCGATGCAATATGGGTAATTGTGGATAGGTTGACTAAATCTGCGCATTTCTTGTCCATTAAGTCGAAGTGGACAGTAGATGTTTTGGCTGCTTTGTATATGAAGGAAGTTGTAAGATTACATGGTGTACCTGTAAATATTGTGTCAGACAAAGATCTTCACATTTTTAGAAGGGTTTATAGGAGTCCTTGGGAACCCGTCTAAACTTCAATACTGCTTTTCATCCTCAGACAGATGGCCAAACTGAGAGAACTAATCAGATTGTCAAAGATATGCTAAGGGCTTGCATGATCGACTTTGGTGGCAGTTGGCATGAACATTTGGCCCTCATAGAATTTGCCTACAATAACAGTTATCTGTCCAGTATCCAGATGGCACTGTTCGAGGCTCTCTATGGAAGGAGTTGTCGATCACCTTTGTGCTGGGATGGGAGAAACACTGGCTAGGACCGGATCTCATTTCAGAATCATCCAAGAATATCCGAGTTATCTGGGATCGTCTGCAAGTTGCACAGTCAAGACAGAAAAGTTATTCAGATAACAGAAGGAAAGACAAGGAGTTTCAAGTAGGCGAGCATGTATTTTTGAAAGTATTGCCTATGAGAGGAGTTCGAAGGTTTGGTATTCATGGCTAGCTAAGTCCAAGATACATTGGCCCATTTAAGATTCTGGATAGAGTTGGAGAAGTTGCCTACAGGTTGGCTTTGCCACCCCAGTTATCTGGAGTACATAATATTTTCCATGTGTCCATACTGCGGAAGTTTGTTTATGACCCCGCGTACATCATTCAACATGCAGATCTGGAGTTGAAGAAAGATTTATCTTATGAGGAGAGACCCATCAAGATTTTGTAGAGGAAGCAATAGCAACTCAGGAATCGGTCCATACCGATGGTCAAGATTCCGTGGAGTCGACGTGGGACCGAGGAAGCCACATGGAAATCTGAAGAAGCTATCGGAAGCAGTACCCTGATCTATTTTAAGGTTAGTAATCTTGTTTATCCCCACTTCGATAAGTGCAGTGAATTTGGAGGACCAAATTCCTTAAAGTGGGGGAGGATATAGCACCTCGAGAATTAATTAAATAATATAAAGGATAATAATTGAGAAAATTAGTTACTATTAAATTGGAAATTTCTTTAGGTGAAGTTTTAACTAATTTATAAAAATCTAGAAAATTCATAATCAAGTAGAGGACCTAATTTTCAGACACTTTGTCTTCTTGGTCGAACCCTAAATAAAATTTCTATCAAGCCGAATTAATGGTTCTAGGGCTAAAATCGAGTTTAATCTAAACAAACCTTAGATCGCCTAATTAGAACCAAAATCTTGATCATTTGAACCCAAACCATGCCCATTCGAACGGCCTTGATGAATAGCCCGTTTCCCCTCTCATTCCACGTAAAAACCCTAACCCTAAGAGCCCAATTTTGAGCGAGAGGCGGCGCGACTTGGTCAATGCACGATTCCCGCGCACGTTGAGTTCGTGGGACTCTTCCCAGCCTTATCGACGCCCCCTGATCCAATTGCTTCTATAAAACTAACCCTCGACCAACCTAGAAACCCCATTTGCTGTGGCGGCCGACGAGGAGCATGATCATGGGTGGTTTCGGTGAGTTTTTGGGAGGTGTTCTTCGTGTGTTTTCGGCGGTTACGTCCTCTTCTTCCTTCGATTTAGGTAGGTAATCGTGGCTTAAACTCAAAATAAAATATACCATGAGAAGCGTCTTCACGTCCTCTTCCTGTCAGTATTAAAAGCCCTAATTTTTATTGAGTATATCATTAGTATTTTCTGGTTTAGTAGAAGCATGTCATAGTTAGGGTTCCGACCATGTCCTAACCTTTTTGATCGATTCAATGCTTGGTGTAAGCATGCTCCAATTATAATTAAACCTGACTGATTATACGTTTTTATGTCCTCTTTTCATTGAAGTTAAATTACCCAATTTTAATGCATCACTCCGTGCGAATTTGTCATTGAAATAGAGGTCTATCGAAGTTCACTGGAGACCGGATGTGTCGTATTGATTGTGGTCGTATCAGGAACCGCCCTAGAACCTAGTGGTCTGTCATATTGATTGTGGTCGTATCAGGAACCGCCTTGATTAGACCGTTTCTATGTAGAGCGGTCGCTCGATAGACCGTCTCTTCCTATTGTTTTCAATTATGATAAATTGTACATCGTATCCTAGAGCGGTCTATTGTTTGACCGTTAACCTTGTTTAGCGGCCCTTGACAGACCACCTTTGACGCACAATCATGCCTTATTTCATGTTTTAGTAATTGTGTTTTATCTTGTTAAATTATATGTATGGGATAAAAACCCACATAAAATTTGAATATATGAAACAGGTTTTACTTAACAATGTTCATGACTGAATTTTTACCTCGTTCATCTACAATCATATTTCATTTCTTCTACAACAATGAATAAAGCCTAAATTACCCTGTTTTATTACATTGATTATAACATTGCAAAGTGGGAAAATTTGCTAGGAATGTTCTGACAGACACGCCACTCCGGTGGTGCTGGCTGACCGTTATACATTGTTTTCCGATGTTTCGTTAGCCCTTAATCTTGTAATAGTTGGGACTCTCCACCGGATATTCCTTCCGTCAGACTAGGACTTATATTATGAGACCTCCGTAAGCCCCCGCGAGCCTAGGATTCTCACTAGGACGCCGGGCGGGTTGTACCCCCAAAACTTGAACTTATCGACTTGATCGAATCGCGTGTTCCCACAACCCGGGATGGAGACTGTTCTATTAATTACGGCCCTTCTAAGACTGCTACCATCAGGTTACGGCCCAGGCATGACCGCCTAACCCTGAAGCGGCTCTTTTTGTGACCACATCTAACTGGCTAGGTGCCATGTTCTGCTGGTTGATTTTCCTTGAATTCCATTGACCTAGCCATGTTTGGGTCGACCTATAGTCTCTAACTCGACCTGAGAAGTGTGGGCTGGACCCTGGTTCGGTTCCACCATGTCTCGGGCGGGCTGGAAGCCCATTAAGTCGACTGCTTTAGTCTTGCTGGGCCAAACTAATTACGGTTGTCACTGGACCGTTTTTATTCCCTAAGCGGCCCATCCAGGACCGTTCTTGTATTTTGCGGCCTAGTGAGGACCGTTTTATTCCTTCAACGCTGGGCTTCGTCCCTATGGCCCAGTTTTGACCCTTGCGGTCCAGTTTAGACCGTTTGTTCATCTTGGCGACCCGCTCATGGCCGCAACTTGTCTAGAGCTTGTTTTCATGTGTGTGACTTGTGTACTTTATTCCCCTTAGTCTTATGGCTTCATTCTCACTGACTGAAATGTCACTTGGTCCTAGATGATAAGTTACATAGCTTGACCTTGGAATTCCTGGCCGAATTCAATGAATGTCTAAGATGGTCACTTGGGATCTTGGATCCACCAAATCAATACCAACGCATCATAAGGGCCCGGTCTGGTCCTGGGAGGAGCGCCCGAAAAGTACTAGTGCCCCAGGGAGTTGTAATGACACGGTGAGGCATTGCACCGAGTGCATGACTAGCATGTTGTCTATGACATTCATTTTCCCTATACATTCTTCAAGTTATTAAATTCCTATATGGAATTTATCTCGGTATGACTTGCTTGTTTGCATACTTGATCGGCCATTTTTCTGGAAATGATGTATCTCTGTTCAACTCATTCTATTATTTTCATTCCATCATTTCATATGTTAGTTTTGTTTTATCATCCATTTATTTGAATGACATTTAATTAAATTGGTTAATTACTTAAACTTTGCCTGCTATTACCTACTGAGCGTTCGCTCACCCAGTTTTCCCCCCATTTCAGGTATCTCCGGTGATGAAATGCAAACGGATGGGGATGGGCAAGAGTGAAGAACGGAGTGGACCCATTAGATGTGAAATAGACTATTGTCATAGTAGAATTGTGGAATGGTCATAGTGGTTTGATGAGTCATTATTTAGTAATGTCATTAAGAGTTGTCGTTAAAGAGTTGTAATCTTTTCTTTATTTCCTTTATCTTTGAGTTGTGATGTAAGTGCTATGAAGTTGTTGAAGCAATTTATTCCCTCAGTTACAAGTAAATTGGTATCTTTGGAGTAATTCTTTCTCTTTGCAATTATGTTCTTTTATTTTCGTTATTGCTCTGTTTATCCTGAATGTATATAACTGCTGCGTTCCAATATTCCGCGTCGGGACGTGACAAGCCGATACTGCAAGAGCGTCGTCATGCGGGGTAGATAACCCTTCCAGGTCTTCGTCAAAGAACACCAGGGCCTGCTGCTCGCTTACCGGCGGGGCTTTAGGGTGCTCGAAGGCCCTGCTCGCCCGTTCAGCGTGACGCTTCCTTCCTCGACTACTATCTCCTCCTGATGATGTGCCGCCAGAAATAACATTGATATGGACTCCACGGGGGCGGTTGTCAATTTCTTCTAGGACGCCACGATCCTCCTTCTAGCGCTCGGACACGTATTGAGATAAGTTCCCCTGGCGGACGAGATGCTCGATCTCGTCCTTGAGCTGGTAAAAATCTCCAGTGTGGTGCCCGTGGTCGTCGTGAAACTGATAATGCATGTGGCGGTTGCGGCGCTTGGCCTTCATGGGCTCGGGTTGGCGGAGGAGGCCCGAGCCCTTGATATCTTACTATATCTCATTGACGGGGGTGAATAGAGGAGTGTACTGCTCATATTTCTGATGGGGCTCCCTGTGGCCTCCGTCCTGATTCCGCCTTTTCCCCTGGCCCGAGCCTTGCTCGGAGGGTCGCTTCTTATCCCCTTCTCGACCCGAGTCCGTTGCTCCACGGCAAACGCTGAGGACTTCCTCGCACTTTACGTGACGCAGGGCCAGGGTCACCAGATCGGCAAGAGAGGTGGGGGGATGGAGGACTAGTTCTCGCCGGAGATTCTCATCGTCAGTGCCTCTGGTCAATTCGGTGATGGCTAAGGCGACATCTAGGCAAGGGATATGCAGGGATTCCAATTTGAATTGGTTGATATAAGCCCGAAGCTTTTCCCCCTGTGCCTACTTTAGCGCCAACAGCACCGCTACTGACCTTGGAGGGCCGCTGCCGGTGAAGCTTTCCCTGAATACTCGCCCGAACTGCCTGAAATCATGAATACTGCTGCGGGCGAGTGCTCGGAACCAAGCTTGAGCACCCTGGACCAAGGTGGCCATGAACGCTTGGCACTTAATAGCGTCGGAGGCCCCGTGCAGGGTCATCAGGGCGTCGAAGCTGTCGTAGTGATCGATCGGGTCTCCCTGGCCGTCATATGACTTGAAGGTTGGCAGTCATAGTCTAGGAGAGATCTCGGCCTTCAATATTTGGTCAGAGAATGGGGATTACTCTTCGTCCTCCTTGGTAGAAGTTTTCTACAGGGCATGGAGGGCGCGCTCTTGCTCCGCCAAACGTCGGTCGAAGTCTCGCAGTCGGAGGGATAGCTGCGGTTGCTGCTGGACCAAGTGGCTGTGAGGGCATCCTTGCGGGCTGCCTCGTCGCCTTTCGAGGGCATCGATCTCCGAGAGCTGTTGGAGCATCCCGGGCCTTTCTCTCCTCGGGGTGGAGGAGGCTTCTTGCTGTGGAGGGTGGGGCGTGCGAAGGTCCTCCCGACCTGTTGCGTATAAGCCGCCGCCCCCGGATGGGTGAAGCGGCCTCCGGCCGTTTGCTGGGAAGCCTCTCCACGGGGGGGGGGGGGGAGCTTTCCCGAGAAGTTGTGACTTCTCCTCCCTAGCTAACTGGGTCCTCATTAATTCTACGAGGATATCCAGTTTTGCATTGAGGGTTTGGAGAACGTCAAAATTCCCGTTGGGGGGTTACACCTCCGTGGTTGGTGGAGGCATTTCGTCGGCTTGGTTGTTGTCATCGGAGGGGGGGTTTTCCGTGGGATGGGAAGGCACATGTTCTCCGTCCTCTGCCACCATGGTCTTTCCTTTGCCGCTGGCGATCCTCCTACCACAATTTTTTCACACAATGATGGCTCTTCGCTCATTTCCCAGAGACGACGCCAGATGAAGATGGTGTAATCTCGCGCTGATCCGGAGCAGTGAGATCCCGGGGGAATCCTCGATTATGGCCTCTACGCGTGTATAATCTGCAAGATGGGAAATAGATCAGGGGTACCCAAGGATGAGTCCCTGGGGAAAACCCTCCGATGCCTAAGTCAGCGAATGTGGTAGAGCACAGGTGCGAAGAGAGGTGGTAGGAGAAGAAGAGGGCGCGAGATTGTTCTTCACCAAGAGATGTGGTGGTTCTCACTCAGAATTGTTGCCTGCCCTTCGGAGGGTCTCCCTGGGATTTATATAGCGATCCGTTTAACGTAGGAGCCGAGGGGATTCAGGGGGGGTTACGTCCTCATCATGGGCTCTTTATGGCACAAAGACTCTTGCTCTCCCTTATCCCTTGGAGTTCTCTCCTCCTGAAGGATGCGTAACGGTCGCTTGGATAAGCTTCTGACAGTCGGTCCGAGCTTGGGGTGCTTGCTCGGAGTTTCCTCCCGAGCTATGGGTGTGTAGCTCGGATAGGCCGTGCTGGATCCCCGCAGGGGCTTTCTCGACCGATATGTCGCTCGGACTTCCAGACCCGAGGGTCGCCTAGGAAGTGTTGCTCCGAGTGAGTTTTGGGCTTGAAGTAAGTGGGCCCAAAATGGGGCTGTCACTTTGGGGAGCAGGGCCTAGTTTGGTCAAATTGGACCTAGTTGGGCCGTGCTCTTGGGTGGTAGATTTTCCCCCTCTCAAATGCCAAAACCCTATATTCTTGTATTAATGATCATAATTTCATAAAATTCATGGACTTTATAGTGATGTTTTGATCGATGTCTTTCGCGATCTCACTCTTACCTTGAGTCTTTTCTTAAGTACATGGCACGTATTTTGGTACAATATCATTAGATACACTTCGCACATTAAGCACACAATGTTAGACTTGTGATCCTCTCCGTTGGATATTCCTTCCACTAGTGATCTTGTTTCAAGGCCTCCATAAGACTCCGCGAGCCTGGGATTCCCACTAGGACGCCGAGCTGGTTGTACCCTCAAAACCCAATTGTTTAGAAAGCACTTAACTGGTGTTTTGTCTTTTGAACCTTAGCGGCCCTATAGATGACTGCCAGAGGGACATAGCGGCCATTTATCTGACTGCCAAGGACGCCTGGCGGCCCTGCCTTGACCGCATGGTTCCAGTTCATTCGGTTCATTCGGTTCTGTTGTTAAATGGTCCAGTCATGACCACTGGCGTCGCATTGCATTGGGATAACTTTTTTTATAAACGAGTGAAGATCCACGAGGCAATCTCGTAGAATTACATTCTTGCTAGTACATTCTCATTACATGACTTTCTAGTACATAGCCTTTATGGTTATGAAAAAGTGCATTCTTGTTCATGAAAGGCCAAACTTACATTCTTGTTATATTCTTGCTTAATCATATTTCTAGTCTATAAGAATTCTCATATCTCACCTTGATCATATCTTGTTACTTTGGCTTATTCACGTGTTTCATCGTATTTTCATGATTTATCTTTACTCTAGAGCTAAAATGTTAATTACTTAAACACTGCCTTCATGTTGATACGAAGATACGTACTGGGCATGTGTGCTCATTCCCTACTTTTCTAATCTTTTTCAAGAAATTCTAGCAAGTCGGATTCAAACTATTCAAGTGATAGATCCGAGAGTGATTAAAGAAGGTGCGAAGCCTTAGATTGTCATTAGTTGATAGTCAAGAGTCGCTATGTAATTTTCTATTTTATTGAGTCTAGTTAGTCGAAGAGTCAAGAGTCCATCTTGTGTACTTTTGATTATTGTTTAAATAAAGCAAGGATTTTGTCCAAATATTGTGCATTCATTTCTTATGTGTGAATGTGTTTGCGCTCTGATTATATTTCTCGCTTGAGGTGTACTAGCTGACTATTCACGTTCCCCGATTATTTCTGCTGCATAATCTCGGGGCGTGAGAGTTAAAGTGGTATCAGAGCGTAGGTCATAGGACTTACTTATTCCCAGGAAAATATTGAGTCATAGGCTAAGTCTAAGGCTTAAGGACCCATACCTATGAAACAAGGAAAGAAATTTTCTGTCACGTCCCGACGCGAAATATCGGGACCGGCAGTAGAAAATGCTAGTAAAGATAACATGCTAAGCTAAGAATCAACATAATACCATGAATAGAAATAACTCCAATTCTATTATGATAACGATCAACGTCTTACAAATCGACTTAAACATAAACAAACATAATCTCTACTCGACTCCGGTACAATAACTAACACCAGTTCTAAGACATAGCTATATGTAAACAACTAAACAAACTCAACATATCTACTAGCTGATACACTCCAAGCTATCACTCTCGCCCATTCCCATCCATCTGTGAATCTTCACTTGAGCTGCCTGGAAAGGGGGGAAACAGCTATATGAGCGAACGCTCAGTAGGTAACAACAGGCAAGTATAAGTTATTAGCAAATTAATTACATGTTAATATGAAACGAAAAGAAAAGAAATGACGATCGAATGAAACAACGTAATAACAGAAAGTGCTAAAGAATGGAATGGAATAACAATATGACAAGAATGATAATTACAAGTATTGCATTTTTGAACAATATATATAACAGGAAATTGCAAGAAATTGGCCAACAAGCAAGATTGTAACCAAGTCAAACACGATTCAAGTAAAATATAAGAGATCATTGTCATAGACATCACGCTAGTCATGCACTCGGTGCAATGCCTCACCCTGTCATTACAAACTTCCATGGGCACAAGTACTTTTCGGGCGCTCTCTCCTGGACCAGACCGGGCCCCTATGGTGCGTTGGCATTGATTAATTGGATCCAAGATCCCAAGTTCCGTCTAGACTTTAATCAAGTTAAAATGGCCAATTATAATCAAGTATAAACTCACCTCGGAACATCCCAAGGCTAAGCTGAAGAGATACTGTCTAGAATTTCTGTCCAGGAGTTCAAATTATCAAGAACCATCATGTTCTTGGATTCAAAACCATAAAACATGGGGAACTAGTCTCTGGAAGACATGCGGTCAATACTGGGCCGCTCAAGGCTTGTGCGGTCGACACTGGGCTGCACGAACATGAACTGGGCTGGGTTTAGCCCTAGGGAGGTCAAGGTTGCACGGCTGATGACGGGACGCCCTTCTATATGCACGGTTAGGATAGGACCGCACAAGGCCAGAAGGTTACAGAATCGAGGACATGTTGTGTGGTCCTGACAGAGCCGCTCATGAGTTGAACGGTCCACTCAGGGTCGCCTGAGAGAAGTACGGTCCATTACTGGCCGCACAACATAGGGCCTAACCAAGAGTTAGAATTTAGCCCAAGTGGGCTCTCGGGCTACCATAGGCAGGGTGGAATTGAACCAGAGTGTAGCCCACTATCTGCTGGTCGGCCTAGGGTCTACTGGGCTGATCAAAATAGGATTTGGCCGAAGATAGATCAAGGATAATCGGGCAAGACAAATTGGCATCTGCCAGGGATGAACGGTCTCCACTGGCCCATT
Source organism: Amorphophallus konjac (assembly GCA_022559845.1). NCBI lineage: Eukaryota > Viridiplantae > Streptophyta > Magnoliopsida > Alismatales > Araceae > Amorphophallus > Amorphophallus konjac. Next base: position 177,687,791 of record CM040121.1, read on the forward strand.
CATTGGTATATGCGGTGTATCAATAGCCGCGCAAGTCTCTGTTAATCCAATTCGGATTAACTCAAGTAACAGCGGTTCGATTGAGTCTAAATCAAAACTAGGGGATACAATGGTTCAAGATTAAGGTTATAACAAGTATAAACCTAATAGCCATTCAATTATAAAGGATTCACAATTAAAATTTGACATTCATTGGAAAGATGAATCAAGATCAAGCTCAATTTAAATAGATCAGCAAGAATTATTTACTGTCATGAATTATAGTTTATTAGGTGTGTTGCTAACATGTAATTAACCATTAATCTACTAACATAACATGCTATAATGACAATTTAATCTGCTCTGTTACAGATGTGCGGTCGATTCTGGACCTTACATCCCAATGAACGGTCACAGACTGGCTGTACACGTCCCCTCAGATCCGAAGACCTGCTGGATATGGACGGTCGGTAGTGTGCCGCATGGAGGGATGTGCGGTCTGGAACTGGCCGTAGGAAAGTCATGCGATTAGGGATAGGCTGCACATTCCAGGGACACGAACAGATATAAAAACATATAAACGGTCAACAGAGGGCCGCCTGTCTGGGATGTGCGATTTATCGTGTGGCTGCACGTGTCCAAACAGGTCACTACCCCCCTCGCCTTGCCCGACTCCGGAGAGGTTTCTAGGGTTAAATTAAAACATGAAATTCGCACGATATAAAGCATGAAATTTGGGGCTTTTACTATCAAAAGAAAGAGCATGAGAAACTATACAAGATGCTTGAATCAATTTTATGTTTACAGCCTGGAATCACTACTTAATCAAAAGGGAACAATTATAACCCTAGATGTGACATGCTTCTACTAAAACCGAAAATTCTCATAGAACACTTGATAAAATTTAGGGCTTTCTACATCAATGGAAAGCTAACACGATGCTGCTTGTAACCATATATTATTTGTAGGGTTTGGCTTACTATCACCTACCTGAATCGGATGAAGAAGGAAGGATAAAGAAAACCAAGGACGTCGGTACACGCAGCCACTAATCGCTCGAGATCTCCCTCGGTCCAACTCCTTTGCAGCCGCCGCTGGTTCTAAACGATTCTAGGGTTAGAGAGCTTCATTTTAATATGTCACACACCTTCTGGAGGCTTCTATGCGCGGAGTATTCGTTCACGCAGGTCGGGTCGATGTGAACGCCGCCGTAAAGGTTGACTCGATCCAAACTCCGCCGAATGCATCTCCTAGGGTTAGGGTTTCGAGATATTAATTGAGGGTAAATGATCCTCTCATCCTGGCCTTTCATTTGCCACCGATTTGGGCTCATTAGATGGAGTATTGGGCACGAATTTGGTGTTTCAAGGTATGGTTAACTAAGTGTTCAATTTGAGCTTAAACCACTAATTCTGCTTACTTACAGATTTTATTTGGGTTGGCCACAGAAGACAAGTTTGTTAAACGTGTTATCCTTTACAAGAATATGATTTTTCTAGATTTTAATAAAATAGTTGAAATATAGCTTATTCTATTTCTTAAGGGATTATGCTAATTAATTTTTAATTAATTTCTAAAAGAAATTGGGGTATTACACCCTCCTCCACTTATGGAATTTGGTCCTCCAAATTCAATGCACTTAATAAAAAGAGAGAGTGACACAGCTCACCTAGAATAAGTCGGGATACTGTCTCCGCATAGTATCTTCTGACTCCCAAGTAGCTTCTTCAGTTCCACGTCGACTCCACTGCACTTTAACATCGGTATGGAATGATTCCTGAGTTGTTGTTACTTCTGATCCAAAATTTTGATCGGTCTTTCTTCATAAGTTAGATCTTCCTTCAATTCGAAGTCCATATGCTGAATAATGTGAGTGGGATCATACACATATTTTCGTAACATAGACACGTGGAAAACATTGTGCACTCCAGATAACTGAGGTGGTAGTGCCAAACGGTAAGCAACCTCCCCCACTCTTTCCAGAATCTCGAATGGATCAATGTATCTTGGACTCAGTTTACCCTGAATACCAAACCTTCGAATTCCTCTCATAGGAGAAACCTTTAAAAACACATGCTCACCAACCTGAAATTCCAATGCTCTCCTCCTGGTGTCGGCATAACTCTTCTGTCTTGATTGTGCTACTTGCAACTGATCTCTTATAATACGGATGTTCTTGGACGATTCAGAAATGAGATGTGGTCCAAGCCATTGCTTCTCACCTACCTCATCCCAACATAACAGGGATCGACAGCTTCTACCATACAAAGTTTCAAATGGAGCCATCTGAATGCTAGACGGGTAACTGTTGTTGTAGGCGAATTCAACCAATGCCAAATGATCACTCCAACTACCTCCAAAGTCAATCATGCAGGCTCTAAGCATATCTTCCACTATCTGGTTGGTCTTTTCAGTCTGTCCATCTGTTTGTGGATGGAAAGCAGTACTGAAATTCAAACGAGTTCCCAAAGACTCTTGCAATCCTTTCCAAAAATGAGAAGTGAATCTGGGGTCTCTATCAGACACAATGCTGGCTGGTATACCATGTAGTCTTACCACTTCCTTCATATACAAAGCAGCCAAAACATCAACTGTCCATTTAAACTTAATGGATAAGAAATGAGCCGATTTTGTCAATCTGTCTACAATCACCCATATTGCATCAAATCCACTACGAGTCCTAGGTAGACCCATAATGAAATCCATGCCAATGCTCTCCCACTTCCATTGGGGTATATCAAGGGGTTTCAATTTCTCTACTGGTCTGAAATGCTCCGCCTTGACTTGCTGACAAACTAAGCATCTACTTACGAAGTTCGCCACTTCCCTTTTCATATTCGGCCACCAAAAAGATCTTTTCAAATCCTTGAACATTTTAGTACCTCCAGGATGAATGGTGTATCTGGATCTATGAGCTTTCTCGAGGATCTTACTCTTTATCTTAGCTACATCAGGTACACAAGTTCTCCCTTGAAATAATAATCTTCCTTCATCAGCCATCATGAAGTCAGGTCTGTTACCCAAGCTTCCCTTGATCTCTACCAACTTCGGGTCATCATCTTGCAGAGATTTGATTTCCATCAGTAATTCGGGCTTAAGTTGAATCTGAGAAATCATAACCTGATCCTTGTCAACATTAAGATCCAAACTAGTTAACTGCTCCAACAATTTCCATTCTTGTAACATGAGGCTTGACAACTTGGCTGTAGGCTTGTGGCTTAAGGCATCTGCCACAACATTACCTTTTCCAGGATGATACTCAATGGAGAAATCGAAATCCTTCAAATACTCCAGCCATCTTCGCTGCCTCATATTGAGTTCCTTCTAAGAAAACAAGTATTTCAAACTCTTATGATCTGAAAACACCGTGAATGCTTCTCCATACAAGTAGTGCCTCCATATCTTCAAGGCGAACACCACTACTGCTAGCTCCAAATCATGAACAGGATAATTCTCTTCATGCTTCCTCAACTGCCTAGAAGAATAGGCTATCACTTTCCCGTGCTGCATGAGTACACACCCTAAACCAATACCTGAAGCATCAGTGTATACAACAAAACCTTCTTCACCAGGAGGTAAAGCCAAAACAGGTGTAGTAGTCAAACATTCCTTCATGGGCTGAAAGCTTCGCTCGCAATCTTCTGACCAATCAAATTTGATCTCCTTGCGGGTTAATCTTGTCATAGGTACCGCAATCTTGGAGAAATCTTGAATAAACCTTCGGTAGTAACCTGCTAGGCCTAAGAAACTTCTCACTTCAGTCACATTAGTAGGCTTAGCCCAATTCTTTACTGCCTCAAGCTTCGAATGATCAACAGAAATACCTTCTTTTGTGATGATATGCCCAAGAAAGGACACCTCTCGCAGCCAGAAATCACACTTACTAAACTTGGCATATAACTGATGATCTCTCAATAGTTGCAATGCCATCCTCAAATGTTCAACATGCTCCTCCTCACTCTTAGAATAAATCAAGATATCATCAATGAACACCACGACCCATTGATCAAGATAGGGTCGAAACATATCGTTCATCAGCTGCATGAAAGTTGCAGGTGCATTCGTTAGCCCAAAAGGTATTACTACAAATTCGAAATGCCCATACCTGCTACGGAAGGCTATTTTATAGATATCCTCCTCCTTAATTCGTAATTGATGATATCCAGATCGAAGGTCGATCTTAGAAAAATACTGAGCTCCTGCTATCTGATCAAATACCTCATCAATCCTTGGCAATGGATATTTGTTCTTGATAGTCAACTGGTTCAATTGCCGATAATCGATGCACAACCTCATCGAACCATCGTTCTTCTAGACGAATAATACAGGGGCTCCCCATGGGGAAGTACTTGGTCGAATGAACCCTTTCTCAAGCAGTTCCATCAACTGCTGCTTTAGTTCCCTTAGCTCCACAGGAGACATACGATAAGGAGCTTTGAAAATAAGAGTCGCACCAGGAAATAGATCAACAGAAAATATAACTTCCCTCTTAGGAGGAAGTCCTGGTAGTACCTCAGGAAAGACATCTGGAAAATCTCGGACGACAAAAAAGTTCTCAATCTCAGTCTTCTGCTCAGGGGTCACAAAAACAAAGGCTAGAAAAGCCTTACATCCTCTTATCATCAGCTTATCAGCTCGAAGAGCCGAAATAAGCGGAACAGACTTATGGTGTCTAATTCCCATGAAAGAAAGTCCAGGGTGTCTAGTGAAAGACACAGAACTAGATCTGTAGTGAACATTGGCCTCATACTTAGCCAACAAATCTGCTCCTAGGATTACATCATAATCCTTCATGTCCATGCAAACTAAATCAGCTGGCAGGTTTTGTTCATTGATCAAGACCTTGCTAGAAGGATAGAAATACTTAATTGCTGAACCGAAACCAATAGGAGTTGAAATCTCTAACGGAGAATTCATCAAAATTGGCTTCACAGCTAAAGACTTCACAAATCTCCGAGAAATAAAAGAATGAGTGGCACCAGTATCAAAAATAACAAAAGCTGATTTATCATGTATAATAAGAGTACCTTCGACAAGTCCACCTTCCTCGACGGGTCCTGTCTCATCTTCTTGTAGAGCCTGGAGCTTGCCTTGCTGCTTCCTGATTCCTTGCGGTTTCACCGGGTAGCTTGCTCAGATAAAAGAGGGCACTCGGGAATACGGTGGTCCCTACTACCACAACGTAAACAGGCACCCAGCTTGCACCAGCACTCCTCCATCTTGTGACCTGGGCGGTCACAATACTTGCATACGCCCTTTAATGGAACAATAGGGCCATGTTTCTTGTCTTCAATCTTCGATATCTTGCCCTTCCACGAACCAGACCCGCTAATGGGCCTCTTCCTGCCATGACCAGGCTTGATACTCCCAGAACCAGTATGGTGTTGTTCAATCTTAACACTATTCCCACGGATTCTCTCCGTCATTTCTAAAGTATCTTCCAACACTTGAGCCTTTCTCACCATCTCAGAATAAGTTGGAATTTCCATCGGTGCCAACTGGTTGATATACTGTAGCTTCAGCCCATTAAGAAAGCGCTTAGCCTTCATCTTCTCGGTAGATATCAAATGAGTAGCATAACGAGATAGCCGAGAGAATTGAGCTTCATATTTAGCTACGGATAGATTTCGTTGCTTCAAAGTAGCAAACTCAGCCGCCTTCTTCTCTTATACTCGATCAGAGAAATATTTACCATTGAAGAATTCCTCGAACTCCTCCCATGTGACTTGTCTATCACCAAGGTTAGCCTTCACTGCGTCCCACCATGTCCTCGCATCACGTTCAAGTTGAAAGGTCGACAAGAGGACACGTTCCTGATCGCTGCATTACATCACTTCAAAAATCCTTCCTATCTCTTCAAGCCAGTGCTCGGCTTCATCAGGGTCAGTCGAGCCACCAAATCACGGGGGATTCATCCCATGAAAGTTCCGATAAAGGTCGCTAGTGCCATGATTTGCAGCTCCTCCTTGAGCCACTTGTTGCAAAGCTTGAGTAAGTCCTTGAACCGTGCGCTGCAAGTTCCTCCATTCTGCGCGTTCTCCTACCATTGCAAAAGCCTACACATGGAATAGGTTATATTAGGTTCAATTAAGAATGGATAATCGTGCAATTAGATTATTAACTCAACCCCAGTCTTCTACCCAAATCTCACTAGGTTGGGTCCTTAGACTTATAACAAGGTTATAGGTCCTACAGTATAACTTAGGATCCTAAAACTTAGAGAACCTAGGGATATTAGAAAGCCTAGGCTCTGATACCACCAAACTGTCACGCCCCGACGCAGAATATCGAGACCGGCAGTAGAAAATGCTAGTAAAGATAACATGCTAAGCTAAGAATTAACATAATACCATGAACAGAAATAACTCTAATTCTATTATGATAACCATCAACGTCTTACAAACCGACTTAAACATAAACAAACATAATCTCTACTCGACTCCGGTACAATAACTAACACCAGTTCTAAGACATAGCTAGATGTAAACAACTAAACAAACTCAACATATCTACTAGCTGATACACTCCAAGCTATCACTCTCGCCCATTCCCATCCATCTGTGAATTTTCACCTGAGCTGCCTGGAAAGGGGGGAAACAACTATATGAGCGAATGCTCAGTAGGTAACAACAGGCAAATATAAGTGATTAACCAATTAATTACATGTTAATATGAAACGGAAAGACAAGAAATAACGATCGAATGAAACAACGTAATAACAGAAAGTGTTAAAGAATGGAATGGAATAACAATATGACAAGAATGATAATTACAAGAATTGCATTTTTGAACAATATATATAACAGGAAATTGTAAGAAATTGGCCAACAAGCAAGATTGTAACCAAGTCAAACACGATTCAAGTAAAATATAAGAGATCATTGTCATAGACATCACGCTAGTCATGCACTCGGTGCAATGCCTCACCCTATCATTACAAACTCCCATGGGCACAAGTACTTTTCAGGTGCTCTCCCCAGGACCAGACCGGGCCCCTATGGTGCGTTGGCATTGATTAATTGGATCCAAGATCCCAAGTTCCATCTAGACTTTAATCAAGTTAAAATGGCCAATTATAATCAAGTATAAACTTGCCTCGGAACATCCCAAGGCTAAGTTGAAGAGATACTATCCAGAATTTCTATCCAGGAGTTCAAACTATCAAGAACCATCATGTTCTTGGATTCAAAACCATAAAACACGGGAACTAGTCTCTGGAAGACATGCGGTCAATACTGGGCCGCTCAAGGCTTGTGCGGTCGACACTGGGCTGCACGAATAGGAACTGGGCTGGGTTTAGCCCTCGGGAGGTCAAGGTTGCATGGCTGATGACGGGTCGCCCTTCTATATGCATGGTTAGGATAGGGCCGCACAAGGCCAGAAGGTTACAGAATCGAGGACAGGATGTGTGGTTCTGACAGAGCCGCTCATGAGTTGAACGGTCCACTCAGGGTCGCCTGAGAGAAGTACGGTCCATTACTGGCCGCACAACACAGGGCCTAACCAAGAGTTAGAATTTAGCCCAAGTGGGCTCTTGGGCTACCATAGGCAGGGTGGAACTGAACCAGAGTGTAGCCCACTGTCTGCTGGTCGGCCTAGGGTCTACTGGGCTGATCAAAATAGGATTTGGCCGAAGATAGATCAAGGATAATCGGCCAAGATAAATTGGCATCTGCCAGGGATGAACGGTCTCCACTGGCCCGTTCATTGGTATATGCGGTCTATCAATAGCCGCGCAAGTCTCTGTTAATCCAATTCGGATTAACTCAAGTAACAGCGGTTCGATTGAGTCTAAATCAAAACTAGGGGATACAATGGTTCAAGATTAAGGTTATAACAAGTATAAACCTAATAGCTATTCAATTATAAAGGATTCACAATTAAAATTTGACATTCATTGGAAAGATGAATCAAGATCAAGCTCAATTTAAATAGATCAGCAAGAATTATTTACTGTCATGAATTACAGTTTATTAGGTGTGTTGCTAACATGCAATTAACCATTAATCTATTAATATAACATGCTGTAATGACAATTTAATCTGCTCTGTTACAGTTGTGCGGTCGGTTCTAGACCTTACATCTAAATGAACGGTCACAGACTGGCAGCACACGTCCCCTCAGATCCGAAGACCTGCTGGATATGGACGGTCGGTAGTGTCCCGCATGGAGGGATGTGCGGTCTGGAACTGGACACGGGAAAGTCATGCGGTTAGGGATAGGCCGCACGTTCCAGGGACACGAATAGATATAAAAACATATAAACGGTCAACAGAGGGCTGCCTGTCTGGGATGTGCGATCTATCGTGTGGCCGCACATGTCAAAACAGGTCGCTACCCCCCTCGCCTTGCCCGACTCCGGCGAGGTTTCTAGGGTTAAAATAAAACATGAAATTCGCACGATATAAAGCATGAAATTTGGGGCTTTTACTATCAAAAGAAATAGCATGAAAAGCTATACAAGATGCATGAATCAATTTTATGTTTACTGCCTGGAATCACTACTTAATCGAAAGGGAACAATTATAACCCTAGATGTGACATGCTTCAACTAAAACCTAAAATTCTCATAGAACACTTGATAAAATTTAAGGCTTTCTACATCAATGGAAAGCTAACACGATGCTGCTTCTAACCATATATTATTTGTAGGGTTTGGCTTGCTATCACCTACCTGAATCGGATGAAGAAGGGAGGAGAAAGAAAACCAAGGACGCCGGTACACGCAGCCACTAATCACTCGAGATCTCCCTCGGTCCAACTCCTCTGCAGCCGCCACTGGTTCTAAATGATTCTAGGGTTAGAGAGCTTCATTTTAATAGGTCACACACCTTCTGGAGGCTTCTATGCGCGGAGTATTCGTCCACGCAAGTCGGGTCGATGTGAACGCCGCCGCAAAGGTTGACTCGATCCAAACTCCGCCGAATGCATCTTCTAGGGTTAGGGTTTCGAGAGATTAATTGAGGGTAAATGATCCTCTCATCCTGGCCTTTCATTTGCCACCGATTTGGGCTCATTAGATGGAGTATTGGGCTCGAATTTGGCATTTCAAGGTATGGTTAACTAAGTGTTCAATTTGGGCTTAAACCACTAATTCGGCTTACTTACTGATTTTATTTGGGTTGGCCATAGAAGATAAGTTTGTTAAACGTGTTATCCTTTACAAGAATATGATTTTTCTAGATTTTAATAAAATAGTCGAAATCTAGCTTATTCTATTTCTTAAGGGATTATTCTAATTAATTGCTAATTAATTTCTAAAAGAAATTGGTGTATTACATTTTCAACCCATGAGAGAAATTGGGTAGAACCCGACATGAGATAGTTAATTAGAACTTATCTCTAAGTTAACTCCCTTTAATTCCGTAGGAATTAACAAACCATTCCCTTTTCTCAGGTACCTTATTCTTACAATGGCTCACCGTGTTGATTGGGGTGGAATGCAGCAAACTGTCGCGGGTCTCACCCAGGCCTTGCAAAATATGGCCCAAGCCAGCGCGAGGGCTGGTGCTGGTGATCTACACCGCAACTTTCGGAGTCTAAACCCTCGGTAATTTTCTGGTTCTTCTAACCCAGATGAAGCTGAAAACTGGATAGATGAAATGAACCGTATATTCGAGGTCATGCAATGTGCCGACCAAGAGAAGGTTCGTCTCGCCACGTTCCAACTCAACAAGGATGCGCGTACTTAGTGAAAATGTATTCCGGCACCGCCTGAAAATGCACCACACACTTGGGAGGTATTTCTCATTCTCTTCCGAGCAAAGTACGTCTCCGAACATGTCAAGGACAGGGAGGCGGCAGAGTTCGCTTCGCAACGCCAAGGCATGATGACGGTGGCGGAATATTAATTACAATTCCCTCGCTTAGCACCCTATGCTCAACATTTAGTGAGCACAGATCTTCTAAAAGCAAATCGCTTCATTGATGGGCTGCGGCCCATCTTCATCCAGCAACTTGGCCCACAAAATATTCGAACCTATGCAGAGATGGTCCAACGGGCACACTTATGTAAACAAACCTTGGACAAGGTCAATAAACTCAAAGGTAAAGGGGAGGAGCTGAGGCAAAAGTCTGATCGGCGAGGAAGAAAAGAGGAAAAATTCAACATCACTTACAACTCTAGGGATAACAAGAAGAGATCTCGGAATGGGAACGGCAAGGATGATCGCAGGAACAAGAAGGCTAAAGAAGAAGATAAGCAAGTCATGGCAGCTTGCTCTTTTTGTAAGAAGTTCAGCCACTCAGCCGAAGAATGCTGGAAACGCCTAGGGGCATGTTTGAGATGTGGCAGCTGGGAGCACCGCATGTCGGATTGCCCCCTCATAAAGGAATAATCCTCCAGCGGTGGACGCAAGCGACATGCTCATCTTAACGCTATTATGGATGTTGATGAAGCGCCCAAGGATGATGGGTTAATGGAAGGTACCATTCAAATCTATTCCCATCCTCCATTTGTGTTATTTGATACTGGTGCTTCTCATTCGTTTATAGCTACTGCTTTTACAAAAATCTTGCCAATTTCATCAGTTCCTCTACCTTCGGGCCTAGCTATGACTACACCCTTAGGTCCTAGATAAAAACTTACAACCCACTACCCCGGTAGTGAGGTAATGGTAGAAGGTCATAATCTTCTTGCGAACCTCGTATGCCTTGACATGGAAGGCTATGATGCTATCCTAGGTGTAGATTGGCTTGTAGACCACTACGCCTATATAAATTGTCGCAATAGGAGAATCTCTTTTTAGAAATTAGGTCTTCAGCGATTGTCCTTCCTTGGTGTCAAATACCGGAAGCATCCTACCATTATTTTATCCCTTCACGCTTGCAAACTCATTTCGCAAGGATGTGAAGCTTTTCTTGCCTCCGTAATCATCATTGAGTCCAAGGAGATCATCTTAGAAGATATTCTCATTGTGAATGAGTTTCCCGATGTGTTTCCACCAGATTTACCCGGTTTACCACCCAAACGGGAAGTAAATTTCTCCATTGAACTCGTCCCTAGAGCATCACCTATTTCAATAGCTCCCTACAGGATGTCCCCTACAGAACTCAAAGAATTGAAGAAGCAGCTTCAGGAGTTATTAGACAAGGGCTTTATTCGACCTAGCACATCCCCTTGTGGTGCGCCAATTTTATTTGTCAAGAAGAAGAATGGATCTTTCAGGCTATGTATCGACTACCGGTGACTAAATCAACTTACTATCAAGAACAAATATCCATTGCTGCATATCTATGAGCTCTTGGATCAAATTTCTGGAGTAGAATATTTCTCCCAGATAGACCTCAGGTCGGGTTATCATCAACTCAAGATCAAAGATGAAGACATATACAAGAGTGCTTTCCGAAGCAGATATGGGCACTATGAATTCGTAGTAATGTCGTTCGGGTTAACCAATGCCCCGGCAGCGTTTATGCAACTTATGAATAATGTCTTCAGGCCTTACCTTGACCGATTTATGGTCGTCTTCATTAATGATATTCTGATATACTTCAAGACTAAGGAGGAACATGAAGAACACTTAAGAATAGCCTTGCAAATCCTAAGAGAGCATCAACTCCATGCAAAGCTGAGCAAGTACGAGTTCTGGCTAAAGGAGGTCTTTTTCCTTGGCCATATTATTTCAAAAGAAGGTATCACTGTCGATCCTTCTAAGGTTGAAGTTGTTAAGGATTGGAGTCGGCCGACGACCGTGTCAGAAGTTAGAAGTTTTCTGAGTCTGGCTGGTTATTATAGGTGATTCATTAAGGATTTCTCTAAAATCGCCGTCCCTTTGACTAGACTTACAAGAAAGGAGAACCCTTTTATATGGTCAAAGGATTATGAAGAAAGTTTCCTAACTCTTAAAGATCATCTCACTACGGCCCCAATCTTGGCAGTACCTGTTGAAGGTGGTGGCTTTGAAGTCTATATCGATGCATCTAGCATTGGCCTGGGATGTGTTCTTATGCAAAATGGGAAGGTGATTTGCTATTCATCAAGGCAGTTAAAGTGTCATGAAGAAAACTATCCTGTGCATGATCTGGAACTGGCAGCTATTATATTTGCCTTGAAAATTTGGCGACATTACCTCTACGGGGAGAAGTTTACTATATTTTCATATCACAAAAGTCTGAAATACCTCTTCACCCAAAAGGAATTGAACATGAGGCAACACAGATGGTTGGAGTATCTCAAAGACTTCAACTTTACTATCCAATATCATCCAGGAAAAGTGAATGTTGTGCTGACGCTCTTAGCAGAAGACCAATAGCAACTCTAGCAAGCCTCAGGAAAGGTACGACTTATCTTATCAAGGATTTTGCTCGTTTGAATCTCGATGTTGATAAAGAAGATGAAGGATGTATGATTGCAAATATAAGGTCACAACCTACATTGATTGAAGATCTAGTCAAATTAAAAAAAAATGACCCCACATTGATGGAGATCAAGGCTAATATTGATCAAAGGCCAAAATTCTCCATTTCAACTGATGGAAGACTATTTTTTAAGGATCGAATATGTGTGCCGGATCATGCCGACACTAAGAAATTGATCATGAAAGAAGCTCATAAATCAAGGTATGCTATTCACTCTGGTGCTACCAAGATGTACCAAGACTTAAAAAGAAACTTCTGGTGGCCCGATATGAAAAGAGAAGTAGTGGACTTTGTACCTCACTGCCTCACTTGCCAGCAAGTAAAGGCAGAACATTTAAAGCCCGCCGGGAAACTACATCCCTTGGATATTCCCGAGTGGACATGGAAAAGTATAGGGATGGATTTCATCATGGGTTTATCTAAGACAAGAGGTGGACACGATGGTATATGGGTGATAATAGACCGATTGACTAAATATGCACATTTTCTACCAATCAAAAGTCGATGGTCTGTGGATGTATTGACAGCACTCTACATGAAGGAGATTGTCAAACTACATGGTGTCCCTATCACCATTATATCTGACCGAGACTCTCGGTTCACATCACAATTCTGGAAGGGTCTACAACATTCATTAGGGACCCGATGCAACTTTAGCACTGCGTTTCATCAACAAACTGATGGTCAATCTGAAAGGATAAATCAGGTGGTGGAGGATATGCTCAAGACATGTGCTATTAATTTTGGAGGAAGTTGGCACGACCACTTGCCTCTAGTGGAATTCACATACAACAATAGCTACCAAGCTAGTATACAAATAGTACCATTCGAGGCACTGTATGGTAGAAGCTGTCGCTCACCTATATGTTGGAATGAAGTCGGAGAGAGGCAATTTCTCGGCCCCGACATCATCAGGGATGCAATCGAGAAGATAAAGCTTATTCGGGAGAGACTCCAGATGGCTCAAGATAGGCAAAAATCATATGTTGATAACAGAAGGCGCGACCTGGAATTCCAAATAGGATACCATGTATTCCTTAAGGTTTCTCTAGGTCGAGGTATTCGAAGATTCGGCATCAAAGGTAAGCTTACTATGAGATTTATTGACCCCTTTGAAATTCTCGAAAGGGTTGGTGAAGTTGCATATCGAATAGCTTTACCCCCTCAATTAACTGGATTCCATGATGTATTTCACGTCTCAATGCTCAAAAGGTACGTCCCCGATCCATTCTATGTCATAACTTATGACAATTTGGAGATTAAAAAGGATTTGACATATGAACAAAAGTCAATCAAAATAATTGAACGAGAAGTACATCAACTTTGGAACAAGACAATTCTCATGGTCAAAGTCCAATGGAGCAAATCTTGGCCGCACGAGGCGACATGGGAAACCGAAGAGGTCATGCACAAAAGATTTTTGGAGGTATTTGAATGTAAGTACACTCTCCTCAACAAATCTTATTACAATGAATTTGGGGACCAAATTCTTTTTGAGTGGGGGAGGGTGTAACTCCTGAGAATTTTTTAGATTTAAAATATAATTATTAGGTATTTATAAAGGCTTAATGAACAATTAAGGAGAAATAGGGATTTATTAAATCCATTTAAAGGCCCTATATTTACCAAAGGGCTAAGCCCAACTCAAATAGGCCCAAAGACCTAATTCCAAGACTTTTAGATCCAAGCCCATTAATAGAAACGTAAATTAGGTAATTTACAGATTTAAAATGGGATATATATATCAATTAGGGGATGAATGGGAGATAATACGAAAATTAAAAAATTTTGGATCTTTTGAAGCCTGGCGGCCTATCGCGCGACCGCAAGACCCACCCTAGCGGTCCTACTATGACCGCTAAGCAACCCCAGTTCCGTGAATGGAAGAAAACGTGAAAAGCTTGGATCTTTGATGATCAAATCACCTTAGATCGAAGCTACCTGGCATGGAAGACTCTCTAGAACTCTCTAGGGATTAACTAAACTCCAATTTAGGACTATAGGTTCGATCTAATCTCTTAAATCCTAGGGGTCACTTTGATAATACATTAGGATAAGTTAACCCGAGTGAATACGGGACGAGTTCTTTCTAAATTTTTATATATTTTTATTTTGATACATATTCTATCTAGAGTCAAAAAGAGTATTTATGTGAGAGAAGTAGAATGAGTTAACCCCGAGTTAAAGACTTTAACTCTATCCGACGTAGAGTGATATATTATGGTTCCTAAACTTGAATAATTCACTCCCTCACCAATAACTCATCCATACTCTTCTTATTACAAACAATTCGTCTTGTAACATTCAGGCCGACTTTGATAACAGAATAAGGGGTGAACAAGATGAGTTATTTCGCCTACTCGTCTTTAACTGAGTTTGGTAGTAGGATTAAATTAATTATTTGGGGTCAGTTAGAGTTAAAACCCTTATTCTAAGAATAACTCATTCTACCATTTTACATAGAATTAGTTATTTTCAGAATAAGAGTAAATTATCCAACTCAAAAGGAGAAAACTCAAGGAACAACTCACTCAGACCCAACTCAAACAATTTATGTTAACATGTTATCAAAGTGGCTCTAGGTGAATCCTATAAATAGATCCTAACTTTGACACATGCGAACCCTAATGTTGGCTCACGTATTTCAAAGGTAAGGAGACATCTTTTCAGGGTATTTCTTTAGAACTTTATATTTTTATTAGATTTATCTAACTACCCTTAAAATTTCGTGCTAGAAGACCCAGCCGTTGGAGAGTTAGAGCCGCTGCAAGTTGCTGATTCACAACGGACTGCGCAAGAACTAGTGCGACGGTTCAGTGAAGATCAGGAAAATAGAAGCCCAAATCGAGGTATTTAGGAGCTGATTCTTTAGAACTTTCTGATTCCCCTTCGTATCTTCTACCTACCCTCCAATTTTCATTGACTTAGGTCAAGAGGATCGGGAGATAGAGGGATGGGAAGTCGCTGGTTTGGCACAGGACGTGCATGAACTAGGATCTACTTCCAGTCAGAAATCCAAAGTCTAGGGAACAAATCAAAGGTAGGTTATCTCATAAAAAGGCTAAATTCTTGTGTTAGAAATAAAAGCCCTCTATTACCTCCTGTTTTCATTGATTGTACATGACGAATTTGAGGTTTTATTATGATTGCACATATAGGGTTAGTACAGCATGCATAGTTCCTACTTTTAATAATGAAAACAATAAATCATGTCTACTCATGCATCTCCATATCTTAATATGATGTTATCAGGCCTTATTTACTTGTTGGCACATTTTACTATGCATCTATCTACCTTAGATTAGCATATATTTCGGTTTTATAGCTGTTTACAGTAGATAGGAAGAAACGATCTTCTTGAGACTACCTGAGTCCTTTAGCGGTCCTACGATAGACCGTTGGCACATATGAAACGGTCCTCCTGAGACCGCTTTCGTTTTCTGAATTCCGTATTATTGTTAACCTGAAACATAATACAGAATAGCCCTAATTATCATATGTTAAGCCTAGCTAATTAGGACTTACTCCTATTTTTAGTATTGTATTCTTATACTTGGTTATGTTAATTAATCATCCTAGTAGATTTCATGTTTTTTTATGTACACTTTGGACTTATTTTAAACTTATGTTACTTTCATGCCAAAACCCTATATTCTTGTATTAATGATCATAATTTCATAAGATTCATGGACTTCATAGTGATGTTTTGATCGATGTCTTTCGCGATCACACTCTTACCTTGAGTCTTTTCTTAAGTACATGGCACGTATTCTGGTACAATGTCATTAGATACACTTCGCACATTAAGCACACAATCTTGGACTTGTGATCCTCTCCATTGGATATTCCTTCTATCGGACTAGGTGATCTTGTTTCAAGGCCTCCATAAGACTCTGCGAGCCTGGGATTCCCACTAGGACGCTGAGCTGGTTGTACCCTCAAAACCCAATTGTTTAGAAAGCACTTAACCGGTGCTTTGTGTTCTGGACCTTAGCGGCCATATGGACGACTGCCAGAGGGACCTAGCGGCCATGTACCTGACCGCCAAGGATGCCTAGTAGCCCTGCCTTGACCGCATGGTTCCAGTTCATTCGGTTCATTCGGTTCTGTTGTTAAACGGTCCAGGCATGATCGCATTGATCTGCATACGGTCCAGTAAACGACCGCTATTTCCATAAAATGACCCTGAGATGACCATTTTTATACCTAAGTCTTGATTAACCCAAGGTTTGACCCAAGGGTTGATTTTTCTATGATCCTAGATGGTCTATTGATTATCTAGAACTTTATACTTTATTTCAAAAAGCTACCTAATGAATTATGGAAATTAAAGAATATGCCTTTATGCTGCCAATTTTTCTTCATAGCATAACCTTGTTCTAAATCAACTTTTGAACTCTCATATTCTTAATTGAAGCATTCTTACCTTGACATTTGTTATCTTGGAACCATACTTTGAACTTGTTACATTATTGGCCATATTTATATTTCTCGTGGAAGTAGTTTGATTTATAACTTGAAGATGCAAGAGCGGGCATGGACAGTGTCTAATGGCTCCACTCTAGTCCTCTCGGCAGATGGCCGGAAACATACTATAAGTCATGGGGTATGATGAACACTGGCGTTGCATTATGCTGGGAGTACCTTTTTTATAAACGAGTGAAGATCCACGAGGCAATCTTGTAAAATTACATGCTTGCTAATATATTCTCGTTACATGACTTTCTAATACATTGCCTTTATGGTTATGAAAAAATACATTCTTGTTCATGAAAGGCCAAACTTACATTCTTGTTATATTATTGCTTAATCATATTTTTAGTCTATAAGAATTCTCATATCTCACCTTGATCATATCTTGTTACTTTGGTTTATTCACGTGTTTTATCGTATTTTCATGATTTATCTTTACTCTAGAGCTAAAATATTAATTACGTAAACACTGCCTTCATATTGATACGAAGATACCTACTAGGCATGTGTGCTCATGCCCTACTTTTCTAATCTTTTTTAAGAAATTCTAGCAGGTTGGATTCAGACTATTCAAGTGATGGATCTGAGTGATTAAAGAAGGAGCGAATCCTTAGATTGTCATTAGTTGATAGTCAAGAGTCGCTATGTAACTTTCTATTTTATTGAGTCTAGTTAGTCGAAGAGTCAAGAGTCCATCTTGGGTACTTTTGATTATTGTTTAAATAAAGTAAGGATTTTGTCTAAATATTGTGCATTCATTTCTTATGTGTGAATGTGTTGGCACTCTGATTATATTTCTCCCTTGAGGCGTACTAGCCGACTGTTTACGTTCCCCGATTATTTCCGCTGCATAATCTTGGGGCATGACACTTACCACTTGTTTGACTCTGTTCTCTTCATTCCTTCACTTCATCTTCCTTGCATACATCCATATACGTTTGTTCGTGTGCTTTCTTTGCTGTTTCATCATGTCAATATGTCGTCTCCAACCACCATAAGCAAGGGGAAACGACGAGCTCAGGAAGTGCATCAACAGAAAAATGAACTAGAATAGCAGCAAGGGTAGCAGCAAGAGCAGCAACAGGAACTACAGTCAGAGCAGCAGGCAGAACAGCAGCAAGAGTAGCAATAGGAATAGCAACAAGGATAGTAAGAACAAGTTCAATTAGATGAACAACATCAGGCGGATCCTGCTGTGCTACTGAACACATATTTTGGACCTGTGATAGCATTTGGCATACTGCCACCTCTATCTCTAGAAGAGCCAAGGGTATTTGCTGAAGGAAACACTCCACCCGAATTTCATGCTCAGGCATCTACATCAAAAGGACCCAGTTCAACTCCAAATGTGTTTGAAAGTCATCCTACCCTGGTGAGACTTCTGATGACACAATTTCAAAATGTAAATTCTTCTATTATGCAGTTGAACATGGCAGTTGAAAGAATTGAAGTCAGACTTGCACATGTTGAACAGACTATGAATAGTCGATGGAAGAAGTTTAAAGCAGATAAAGCAAAATCTGATCAGAGGATTTTTAATTTCATAGAATCTCTACTGCATGTTTGTGAAAAAATAGGGTCTATGATGAAAAGGTTGAAGGAAATTCATACAGAGACACAAGAGAAAATCACAGAGATGCTGATGCATGCCTATGATATCCGAGAAGAGCATCAAAGTCTATCTCTTAAGTGTGCCAAGTTAATGGATGAATCCCATAGTATCATTGTTCAAATTGGAAAAGTGTATGCTAAAACTGATTCAGAAGGTGATGAGATTATTACTATGGTCAGAGCAATCAGAGAACAACTCTCTTCACTACCTGAAAGCTCTTCAACATTATGCCATCTCTTCAGTTAGCTCAGTTTGACAATCTCAGTCATACGCTGCAGAACTGGTTTGTCGATTTGACCACAATTATTAAACAACTCCAGGCACAGGTTCACTAGACGGATCAGAAATTGAGTGCAAAAATTGCTGCTTTGGGTACAAAGGTCGACCGAATACCACAAAACATTCCTCAAGCTATACCTTTGAGGTCCCCTGGACGCTCTAACAGAGCACCTACTCGTCGACAACGCCAATAAAAAACCCCCAATTTTTTTTTGATGATGTGAAAGGGGGAGAAGAATTGAGTCAAGATGTTGAGTATATTTGAGGTATGCTTGCTATGAAGAGGACTGACTGTGAAGAGAACTGAGAACCAGCTGGAAGAATGTTTAAAATGTTTAAAACTTCTAGGAAGGGGGAGAAGATCTGAGGATGAGAAGATTTGAGGCTGTAGGAAGAAAATTCTGAATGATGTTTATCTTATCTGATGTCAGGCTTTGCCAATTCAAACAGTCACCTAGTTTAGTGTACACAGTAGTGTCTTAGTCATGCATGTAGTGTTGTAGATTGTATCTTTCGTTTTGTCTTTCTCAGCAAGTCTTTTTGTCTTGAATTCTAAGCAAGTGCTGTAATGTCTTGTAATGAATGACTCACACTGTGTTGCAATGAATGTTTATCTCATACAGTGGTTGTTACTATGGGTGAAAGAAAATTTTGTCTTTTGAATGATGACATGTTGTCTATGTTGTGTGAAAATTAGATACATGACTCAAATGGTTACATGACTCATAGTTGCCATCATCAAAAAGGGGGAGATTATTGGAACCCTGGTTTTGATGATGTCACACTATGAATCATGTTGTGACTGAATTGTCCTAAGTATGGATGCCATTCAAGCCTATGAGTCATCAGACTGGTCATGCATCTTCATAAGTGTCAGGAACACAAGGTCGATGCACATTCAAGTTTGTAGCTTGTCAGGTCGATGCACATACATGCATTGAGTCTATTAGGTCGGTGCACGTACACTCCATCAGTTTATCGGGTCGATGCATGAAAGGCCCTTGTGTTCAGCAAGGTTGATGCACACACATGCATTCTGTCTATCAGACCGATGCACATGAAAGCGTTATGTCCATCAGGTTGATGCACATGCAGCAATACACTCTATCAGGTCGATGCACATATAGAGTCTAGATCATAACAGGTCAATGCACATATGTCATTCACTGGGCTCTAGTTAATGAATTCATGTTGGCTTAAGACATCAAGTCGATGCTTAAGCACTAGCTATTCTTGCCATCGCCTTGACAAATCAGTGCAGCTACACCTGTTCTAGTTGGACAGGTCAATCTGTGGTTCACACAGGTCGATGCATCCCTATATGTTCTTGTCCTCATCTATTCTCTCTTTGCATATTAGGTGTCACGCCCCGAACCGATAGCAGCGGGAAGTGATGCTTGAAACATGGCAGTTAACAGTCATGATAACAAGAGCGAAAATAAATAACCACAATTAAACACATGGAGGCCATACACACTGAAAATATGAACTCTTATTAATATTAAAAAATATAATTTGACTCACTTTTACAATATTAGACTCAAATTAAAGGAGGAAATAACAAGGGAAGGAAAAAGAATAACTAGACTCACGACACTAGCTAGACTCAAGAAGATAAAAAGACAGACTCCGATCTCTAGGTTCCAGGTTCACTCGATCACACTGATCTGATCCCCATTTGCAATGTTCCGTTTACCGCGTTACCTGAAAAGGATTGGAAGTAGGGGTGAGTAAGAAGCTCAATAGGAATTATACTCTATCGTCAGGCATAGTTTAAGTGATTAACCAATTAATGAATATGCATTATTAACGCGAGAAAATAAACAAAACTAAATAATCATCAATATTCAAAGAGTAGCGATAATTAAATGGAAGAAATAATTACATGTCGAGATATCAAGCAAGATTAACAAGATTTTCTAGTGAATGGCCATTTACAAGTCAATTCGAGTCATGTCAAGCAAGCAAGCAAGTACTTCATGCTTTAAGCATGAATAACAAGTTTCACGAGAATGTGGAATGCCCTAGACTTAACAAGCTAGTCATGCACCAGTGACAATGCCACACCTAGTCATTCACCTCCCCAAGGATCAAGTACTCTTCGAGTGCTCCTCCCAGGACCAGACTGGGCCCTTCATTTGTTTGCCTCGGCATTGATTTGTTTGGATCACAGATCCCATGAATCTAGACATCCACAATATTTAATGGCCAAGAGTTCCAAGGTCAAGTTCATGTAGTCAAGGTAAAGGAAGTAAGAATAATGATTCTTAAGAGTCTAAACAATAAGCTCCTTAATCGAGAGGAATAATTGTCCCAAAGGACTATAATTGACGATCAATAGACCTAACAATAGGTCATATCATGAAATACAATAGCCTAGATAGGCTAGAGTAGCTCACATAATTCGAAATCATGAAATAATCACTTTCCGGAAAACTTTAATATACACGGTCCGTAACGGGCCGCTCAACATTTATAAAGTCTCATATGGGCCGCACTATCAGGAACTGGGCCGAAGATCAGCCTCTACGAGGTCAAAGATGAACGGTCCAAGATGGGCCTTTCAACCACAAGTACGGTCAAGAATGGGCTGCACAAGGCCAGAACGACTAAAGCTCAAGAAGGTGATAAACGGGCTTCAAAGGGCCGTACAAAGATGAACGGTCAGAAATTGGCCACACAGGGCCAAAAGTTCTTGAAGTACAAGAACAGGATATACAGTCCAGACAGATCCGCTCATAGTCTGAATAGTCCGGAATGGGCCGCATGTCAGTTGTACGGGCCACTATAGTCCGCATAACACTGGGCCTATCCATACGCTAGAAGTTCGCCCAAGTGGACTCCTGGGCTGCCATAGGCAGGGTGAAACTGAGCCAGAGTCCAGCCCACTGTCTGCTGGTCGGCCTAGGGTCTACTGGGCTGATCAAATCAGGATTTGGCCGAAGATGGATTAAGGATAATCGGCCAAAACTAATTGGCATTAGCCAGGGATGAACGGTCGCCATGGGGCCGTTCAGGGAGATATGCGGTCCACAAATGGCCGCGCAAGTCTCTATTAGTCCAATTCGGACTAACTCAAATCACAGCAGTTCGATTCAATCCGTATTCAAATATAGGGGATAATAATGGTTCAAGATTAAGGTTATCACAAGTATAAACCTAATAGCCATTTCAATTATAAAGGATTCACAATTAAAATTTGACATTCATTGGAAAGATGAATCAAGATCAAGCTCAAATTAAATAAATCAGCAAAAATTATTTACTGTCATGAATTATAGTTTATTAGGTGTATTGCTAACATGCCAATTACCACTAATCTACTAACATAACATGCTGTAATGACAATTAATCTATTCTGTTATAGATGTGCGGTCGGTCTTGGACCTTACATCCCCATGAACGGTTACAGACTGGCCGCACACGTCCCCTCAGGTCCGAAGCCCTGCTGGATATGGGTGGTCGGTAGTGTGCCGCTGGGAAGGATGTGCGGTCAGGAACTGGCCGCAGGAAAGACATGCTGTTATGGATCGATCGCACGTTTCAGGGAAAAGATCAGAGATAGAAAGCTTTAAACGGTCCAAGCATAGGCCGCCTGTCTGGGATGTGCGGTCTATCGTGTGGCCGCACAAGTCCAGACAGGTCGCTGCCCCTTCGCCTTGCCTGAGTCCGGCGAGGTTTCTTGGGTCAGAACTAAAACATGAAATTCGCACGATATAAAACATGGAATTTGGGGCTTTTGTAATTAATGGAAAGAGCACGAAAAATTCTACAAGATGCATGAATCAATTTCATATTTACTCTCTTAAGTCTCTACCTAAATCGAAGAGGAACAAAGTTAACCCTAATTTGACATGCTTCTACTAAACCTCAAAATACTCGCAGGATACTACATGATATTTGGGGCTTCATATACCAAAAGAAAGAGGACTGGATGCTGAACATTTTGATATATTACTTGAGGTTTGAGCCCGACAGAACCTACCTCAATCAGGGAAGAAATGAAGAAAAAAAGAGGAAGACGCGCTAGGTACCCCATGTCAGAGTCACTGGAGTTCGCCCTCGTCCAACGTTCTCGTCGGCCGCCACAGCTTCTAAATGAAACTAGGGTTCCTAAGGAGCATTTTTATAGGTCACACACCTTCTAGAGTGTTCTATGCAAGGAGAATTCGTCCACGCAAGTTGGGTTAATGTGAACGTCGCCGTAATTGTTGACGCGCCAAAACTCCACCGATTGCATCTCTTATGGGTTAGGGTTTCGGGAGATTAGCAGAGGAGAAATGATCCTCTCATCCTAGCATTTCATTTGCCACTGGTTTGGACTCAATTGATTGAGTATTGGGCTCAAATTTCGCGTTTTAAGGTATGGTTAGCTAAGTGTTTAATTTGGGCTTAAACCACTAATTCAGCCTTTTTATGGATTTTATTTGGGTTGGCCACAGAAGAAACTTTTACTCAATGTTTAATCCTCTATAAGATTCTAAATTTTCCAGATTTTTATAAATTAGTCAAACTTTGGTCTACGGTTGATATTCGATTAATTAATTTATAAATATTAAATTTTAATTTCTTTTATGTTGATATAACTTGGCCATTTCCAATAATATTCAATTAACTAGGGAATTATTTAAGGTCACTAAATAGTAATTAACCGCTTTAATTATGATGTTAATTAATTAAATTTTTATATTATATTATTTAACCAGGGTATTACATTAGGTTTACATGTGATTTGCACAGGTCGATGCAGTTGTATTTGAACTATTACATTCATTCTGTAATGTACACTCACAGGTCGGTGCACTGAGTGTATGCATCAAGGCATCTGCATTATCACATACCTTTTTGATCTAGGTGTCTGATCCTTATGAAATTGCCCAAATCTGAATTCTCTTAAGCACTTATTATAATATCTCATGAGCCATATGATGATAAGGTTGATAACTTATTTTCACATCTACTCTGGCAGGAATATCAAGTTAAAGAATATCCAGAAATGATTCAACAATCTGTTTCAACACCCAGAATGCAGAAATTGTTAAAGACTCAAGTGGCTCACGTGACTTGAACTTAAATCTGAATGTCATGTGGTCCTAGGCAAATGGCCTAGCATATGAAGACAATGTGTGGACACGTGACTCTAAGATTCATATGTCTGGCACGTGATCCAAGGTGAAATGTCCAGTAGAATAATTTGCCACGTGGATTCAGCCTTATTCTGATCTGACACGTGGACTTCATCGAGTTACTTTTCCTAAAAAGTTATTGGCAGGAATGTTTCCTCCACACACCAATGGAATCTCGTGGGGACCACAAGATTCAGCTCGAGGATATAAAAGAGGATCTTCTCTTACTGAAAGAATAGAGAAAGTTTAAGAGACTGGTCGAGAGAGCAATCAGAAAAACTTCGAGCTAAGAAGAGTGTAGAGAAGTAAAAGAGTGATCGGAGCTTGTGAGCAGTGAGGATTTTGAAAAGAATAGTTCGAGAGGAAAGATCAGAGAAGAAAAAGAGAAGCTCTGAGCGTGAAGGTCTTCGCAGAAGAGTGAGAGAGAGCCACTGCAAAACAAAGTATCGCAGAGAGGAGAAGAAGTCAGAGGAGATAGTTGTTGAAGTTTCAATTTCTAGATTAGATCTAGAATCGGATGCTCATGAGAGCTACATTGTTTCTCGAGCTTTATCCATGTATTGTTTTTGTTCTTTCATGTATTCTTTTGAATCTATCTTCAAGCTGTTAGGCAGCGGAGCAAGCTATGTTGCTCAGCGGCGAGGAGCGATACCTCGGACAGCAAGCTGTGAGGCTAAACGGTCTGGGATTCAATCCCCAAAGCTATGGATCAGCGGTCTGTAAGGATTCCTCCCCGAAGCTGTGGATCATAAGAATTAAGCTATGTATCAGCGGAAAGCCTCACTCTAGTTTGAGTGAGGGGTGGACGTAAGTCTGAAGGCTGAGACCGAACCACCTTAAAATTCATGTCTCCTTTGTGTGACTGCTTATTTTTTTACTACTTCGTTTAGATGTATGCCTAGGACTGTTTTCAGTAGGCATATGATACTTATTGTATTTTCATTCGTATGATGTGTGTATGCCTTCAACCAAGAAGTATATAGAAAGGCGTGGCTGGAAAGATAGGTTAGCCCTATCTGGAATGCCACCTCTTGTGTGAGGAGATCCTAGATCAAACCTCTGCCTCGTACAAGACTTGGTTGTGGACTGTTTACATTGTAGAAGATATTAATTTTAGTGATCAATTCACATCATTTGACATACACAGAATGCATTGTCCAGAACGTCGTAGAAAATCAGCTTGAGTGGGTGGCATTGTATCTCATCACTGTGTCCACCTTAAGTCTGTTTGTATACATAGTGCTTGATGTGTTTTTCATGAGGAGTTCATTCAATGAGAGCGCAGCGATTTCATTCGTTCACTTTAGTTGTAGTTAAACTTTTAATTCTGTAAAAGTTTTTAACGGGGATCCATTCACCACCCCTCTGGATCTCAACCGTGCGTACATCAGCTAGCACCTCAATCCCAACAATGTTGTTATGAAAAACATCTGCAGTTTTCAAATAAGAAGAGGAAAACCTTAGCCCACCTTGGCAATGTCACTGTGTCAGTCATATTCCCAGCATGCTGAGTCGACCCCAAAGCCTTTGCATCGACCTCTCTCTTCTCCCAGTTGGCCTGTGCATCGAACTCAAGCTCCCTGCGTCGACCTCTCTCTTCTCCCAGTTGGTCTCTGCGTCAACCTCAAGCTCCCTACGTCGACCCCTTTCTTCTCCCAGTTGGCCTTTGCATCGACCTCATGCATATATCAAACTCCACCTAAATTTCCTCCTGCCTCTTCTTGAACAAGTGTTAAAAAGAATGATGTAGCAACCCGGAAATCCAAAAAGAGAATAAATAATAATGACTATATAATATTAGTTATATATCAATTATGGAACATAAAATTTTGATATAAGTAAAGTAGAAATAGCTAATTAGATAATGGGCATTAATATTAAATTAGTGGGATTTGAAACCCACTACAAGTAAATCCTCAAAGGATAAAATCCCAACTCACAAACCTTAAAAGGCCTTACCCTTTAAAAAAATTAAGAACCCTATTTCGTTAAAATATAACAGGGCTAATGTGGGCCTTAATAAAATAAATTGGGTTGAACGTTATTACAAAAGTGATAAGAGTTAAAACCACTTAAATAGGGGTTAATGGGCTAGTTAATGGGCAGGTCATAAGGCCTGCATCGACTCCCTGTTAAGATTAGGTTTTGTTTTGATAAGAGATAGGTCGACTGAAGGATGGAGGTTGGCGGTGTAATTGAGGAAGGATGAGAATGAAGTAGGGAAAACTTGAGTTTGAGAAGGTTAAGGATTCCTTAGTAGGTTTCGGAAGGGAAGAAATTCCTATAAATATGAACCCCCATGCGATGATAGAGCCATCGTGCTTCTGCTATTGCGGGTTCATGCTGCTTCGAGCGTGAGCATCGATGTTGCGATCGTCTTCCTCTTCTTCCTGCCGAGTTCGTGCGTGCGACTGGTGCTGTTGCTACTGTCGTTGCAAAACGCTAAGAAGAAGCGTGTGGCTTCTTCTTCTTCTTCTTCTTCTTCTTATTCCCTGTTCACGTGGTGTCTGCCTCCTGATCATCCGTCTACTCCCTATTCCTATTCCTCATCCCCCGTCCTCTTTCACACAAAAGGTAGGCAATCTCCCAAGCCAAACTATAAAATAATTGTCATGCTAGATAATAGAGCCGGTATACTTCATCTATGAACCTTCTTACTTGCTGTTCCTTGGTATATTGCATGCAAACTTGGATTTTGTAACGATCAGAACTGTTTTCTGCATGATAAAGAATTGGCGACCACAGTAGTGGGCGCTATTTTAATGAACAACGTCTTGACCCTGGACGCTAATTCAATTAGCGTCAACCAGCCTGACGTTATTTCTTGGTTAATTAATAATTACACTCATACTTGAAAATCATTAATTAGTAAACCATGATAGATAAAATAATGATGTGCATATTTCCTAAACCCTGGTATTTTTCTCTTAATTATCATGCCTCCTGATCTATTAAATTCTTCATAAAAATCAAAGTGCTATTGTTCATGCCTCTAATAAGGATATGAACAGTAGTTTATATCTATAAATGCACATGGCTGATATATATCAATTTGTAACAGGAAAGAATTGGCGCCTACTCAAACAGACGCGTACTCATGAAATAGCTCCTCTTCACAGAGACGCCAAATCGTGAGTCATTATTGAATATAAATAAAAATTGAAAATTAATGAATTAGCATCAATGACATGGATTCTACTTAATGATATGGCGCCTCCTCAAACGGACGCCAATTTGAAATAATTTTATTAGATTATGAGAAATTCATGGAATTAGCGCCTCTTTATAGAGACGCTAATTTCAAATTGTTTATATAAAATCTGTTAAATATAAGATTTGGCGACCTTTTAGAGTGACGTTAATTAATTAATTGACGCCTTCTGTTTGGACGCTATTTTATGCCTCTCAGTTTTATCAGATTGTTGACCCATATCGTGGGTTTTTTGGCACTGCTGTCTCAAATCTGAGATAGAGTCCCTATTTTCACGAGTTTCACGATGACATCTCAATTCTTGGAGATTGAATGACCCTCCACCGGATATTTCTTCTGTCAGATTAGAAATTCTCTCTCTAAGGCCTCCGTAAGTCTCTGCTAGCTTTGGAATCTCTCAAGGCGGCTGAGCAGGTTGTACCCTCAAAACCCTGGAAACTTTATTTGTCATGTCGCTCTAGAGAAACATGACGCCCTAGCCATCATGGATCGTTGTTCTGGTGTTCTGTGAGAGTTCTGTCACTATCTGAAATTGGCGACCAACACAGTTGACACCATAACTGAAATAGCGGTCATCACAGGTGATGTTATTTCTTCATGCCTGTACTGTTCCCAGAATTAGCGACCACTACAGTGGACGCGTATTCTATAATTGGTGGAGGCCTGAGTGGACGCCAATTATCCTAGATTTCATGAATGTGATGGTTTTATGAGAGGTTTATCGCCATATTATCTTTCAACAAGGTTCTGTCCTTGAACTCTATGTTCCGTGAATCTACCTTAACGTTCCTATAAGACTTGATTCTTGAAACTCTTTTGGCCATTAATTGACGTGGAATTTGTCTAGAACTTAAAAGGGGCTATGGGTCCAACAAACTTGACTTTCAATGCAAGAACAAAAGTGACGGGGTCCGGATCTGATCCCATGGATGAGACAAAGTCCAAACATGTGCCGGTATTATGATTGATCGAGTGTGGCATTGCACCAATGAAAAGCAAGATTGATCTAAGACACTTCCATAAATGATTGACACGTTCATGACTCAAATGTTTAAACTCATATATACATATGACCAATCTTACAAATGATAGTCTCATGATATGCTCTTGTGAAAGCGAGCACCTTATTGAAATACTTGTTATTGTCTCATCATGATTATTCTTGAAATTATTTCATAAGTATTGTCTTATCTATTGCCTTTACAATTCTTGAAATTATCTCCGAATTATTGATAAGTCTCATAATATAGTTCTTGATTATTGTGTACCCTTGCATGATCTGCATATTCGTGTTAAATTGTTAATTACTTAAAGCTAGCTTGGAGCAAGAGATAGAAGACCTATTGAGCGTTCGTTCACCTAGTGTTTTTCCCATATTTTTCAGGTAATAATGAGGACGAGTGCAACCAAGATGGGCAAGGGTAAGAGTGAAGAGAACTCCGGCCACTTAGATGATCCCATCCAATTTTATGTCAAGATTAGTTAGTCAAGAGTCCATTGTAATTTTCTTTTATTGAGTCTATTAGCTAGAGTCAAAAATTATAATAAACTTATATTTGAAATGAGATTATGTTTTGTCCAATAAAATCGTGCCTTGTAATTTGCTTTGATTGCCATGACTATTTCGCTGCCACGTTCCGAGCATTCTTCTGCTGCTATTGGTTCAGGGCGTGACAGAAGTGGTATCAGAGCCTAGGCTTTTCTAAATCCCTAGGTCATTAAGTCTAAGTTATAGATTGAGTTGTCCTTGTTAATTACCCTATAGGAATCTCGTGAGATTTGGGTAGAGTCATGGGCTAACTAAGTTTTACCTAAGATAAAATGATATCAACACATGAATAATTATCATTTAAAACTTATTTTGTAGGCTAGATGGCTACCGAGCGAGCCCAATAGAGAGAGATGCAGCGTACCGTCCAAGGTTTGACTCAGGCATTGCAACAAGTAGCACAAGGCAGAGCTCATCATGGAATGGGAGGTTTGTATCAAAGTTTTCAAGGGATGAATCCCCCTAAATTTAGTGGGTCTACTGACCCAGATGAGGCTGAGAATTGGGTTCACGAGATAGAAAGAACCTTCAGGGTTATGCAATGTACCGATCAAGAGAAGGTATTATTGGGACCCTACCAATTAGAAAGAGATGCCCGCGCTTGGTGGGAATCCATGGAAGTAATCTTGCCAAACGACCAGGCAACCTGGAATGAGTTCTTAGAATATTTCAATGAGAAGTATTTTTCGGAGTGGATCCGAGAGAAGAAGGCTATGGAATTTGCATCACTAAAGCAGCGTAGTTTATCAGTAGTGGACTATGAAGCGTAGTTTTCTCGTTATGCACCTCATTTAGTCGGCACGAAAAGGATGAGAGCAAAGAGATTCATGAACGATTTAAAAGTGGAGTTTATCCCTCAGTTGGCTCTGTTAGAAATTCAGACTTATGTAGAGATGGTCAAGAAGGCGCAACTATTAGAAGATGCTATGGATATGGCCGAACAAATTAAAGGAAAGATTGCCAAGAAAGGGTTAGCAAATGGATCCAAGAGTGGGGAACCTGTAAATGGAAAGAAGAGGTCAAATGGAGGTAATGGCTCCCAGAAGAACAAGAAGGCCATGAAGGAAGACCAACATGATGTTCTAGCCAAAAAAAAGTGTTAGCATTGCAATAAAGGAAGGCACAAACCAGAAGAGTGTTGGTACAAACTTGGGAAATGCATCTGTTGCGGGAGCGAAGACCATAGGATAACCCATTGTCCTCTTATAAAGGAGCAAGCGCTGCCAGATAAGCAACAAGGTGGACCGAAGCGGCAGGGCAGGCTTCAAGGATTGGAATGTAACTCTAAACCTGCCTTATTCATCAATGCATACTTGGATATGGTGATCTTAGTACTTTGACATGCTATGGAAATGGATATAATTAGAATACATGTTTTGATTATGGTGATTCTCCCCACTGTTATGGAAAGGAAAGCATGAGAATTTGGGGACCAAATTCTTTAAGTGGGGGAGGGTGTAGCAACCCAGAAATCTAAAAAGAGAATAAATAATTATGACTATATAATATTAGTTATATAACAATTATGGAAGATAAAAGTTTGATATAAGGAAAGTAGAAATAGCTAAATTAGATAATGGGCATTAATATTAAATTAATGGGCTTTGAAACCCACTACAAGTAAATCCTCAAAGGATAAAAGCCCAACTCACAAACCTTAAAAGGCCTTACCCTATAAAAAAAATTAAGAACCCTTTTTCGATAAAATATAATAGGGCTAATGTGGGCCTTAATAAAATAAATTGGGTTGAACGTTACTACAAAAGAGATAAGAGTTAAAACCACGTAAATAGGGGTTAGTGGGCTAGTTAATGGGCTGGCCATAAGGCCTGCGTCGACTCCCTGTTAGGATTAGGTTTTGCTTTGATAAGAGATAGGTTGACTGAAGGGTGGAGGTTGGCGACGTTAATTGAGGAAGGATGAGAACGAAGTAGAGAAAGCTTGAGTTTGAGTAGGTTAAAGATTCCTTAGTAGGTTTCGGAAGCGAAGAAATTCCTATAAATATGAACCCCCATGCGATGGTAGAGCCATCGTGCTTCTGCTATTGCGGGTTCATGCTGCTTCGAGCGTGAGCATCGACGCTGCGATCGTCTTCCTCTTCTTCCTATCGAGTTCATGCGTGCGACTGCTGCTGTTGCTGCTGTCGTTGCACAACGCTAAGAAGAAGCGCGTGGCTTCTTCTTCTTCTTCTTATTCCCTGTTCGCGTGGTGTCTGCCTCCTGATCATCCGTCTACTCCCTCTTCCTATTCTTCATCCCCCGTCCTCTTTCACACAAAAGGTAGGCAATCTCCCAAGCCAAACTATAAAATAATTGTCATGCTAGATAATAGAGCCTGTATACATCATCCATGAACCTTCTTGCTTGCTGTTCCTTGGTATATTGCATGCAAACTTGGATTTTGTAACGATCAGAACTATTTTCTGCATGATAAAGAATTGGCGACCACAGTAGTGGGCGCTATTTTAAAGAACAACGTCTTGACCCTAGACGCTAATTCAATTAGCGTCAACCAGCCTGACGTTATTTCCTGGTTAATTAATAATTACACTCATTCTTGACAATCATTAATTATTAAACCATGATAGATAAAATAATGATGTGCATATTTCCTAAACCCTGGTATTTTTCTCTTAATTATCATGCCTCCTGATCCGTTAAATTCTTCATAAAAATCAAAGTGCTACTGTTCATGCCTCTAATAAGGAAATGAACAGTAGTTTATATCTATAAATGCACCTGGCTGATATATATCAATTTGTAATAGGAAAGAATTGGCGTCTACTCAAACAGACGCGTACTCATGGAATAGCTCCTCTTCACAGAGACGCAAAATCCTGAGTCATTATTGAATATAAATAAAATTAAAAATTAATGAATTGGCATCGGTGACATGGATGCTACTTAAAGATATGGCGCCTCCTCAAACGGACACCAATTTGAAATAATTTTATTAGATTATGGGAAATTCCTGGAATTAGCGCCTCTTTATAGAGATGCTAATTTCAAATTGTTTATATAAAATCTGTTAAATATAAGATTTGGCGACCTTTTTGTGTGATGCTAATTATTTAATTAACACCTTCTATTTGTACGCTATTTTCTGCCTCTCAATTTTATCGGATTGTTGACCCATATCGCGGGTTTTCTGGCACTGTTGTCTCAAATCTGAGAGAGTCCCTGTTTTCACGAGTTTCACGATGACACCTTAATTCTTGGAGATTGAATTACCCTCCGCCTGATATTTCTTTCGCCAGATTGGAAATTCTCTCTCTATGACCTCTGTAAGTCTCCGCTAGCTTTGGAATCCCTCAAGGCGGCTGAGCAGGTTGTACCCTCAAAACCCTGGAAACTTTATTTGTCATGTCACTCTGAAGAAACATGATGCCTTAACCATCATAGATCGTTGTTCTGGTGTTCTGTGAGAGTTCTGTCACTGTCTAGAATTGGCAACCAGCACAGTTGACGCCATAACTGAAATAGCAGCCATCACAGGTGACACTATTTCTTCGTGCATGTACTTTTCACAGAATTAGCGACCACTACAGTGGACGCGTATTCTGTAATTAGCGGCGGCCTGAGTGGATGCCAATTATCCCAGATTTCATGAATGTCTTGGTTTTATGAGAGGTTTATCACCATATTATCTTTCCAAAAGGTTCTATATTTACACTCTATGTTTCGCGAATCTACCTTAACGTTCCTACAAGACTTTATTCTTGGAACTCTTTTGGCCATTAATTGACGTGGAATTTGTCTAGAACTTAAAAGGGGCTATGGGTCCAACAAACTTGACACTCAATGCTAGAACAAAAGTGACGGGGTCCGGATCTGATCCCATGGACGAGGCAAAGTCCAAACATGTGCCGATATTATGATTGATCGGGTGTGACATTTCACCAATGAAAATCAAGATTGATCTAAGACACTTCCACAAATGATTGACACATTCACGACTCGAATATTTAAACTAATATATACATATGGCCAATCATACAAATGATAGTATCATGATATGCTCCTGTGAAAGCGAGCACCTTATTAAAATACTTGTTATTGTCTCATCATGATTATTCTTGAAATTGTTTCCTAAGTATTGTCCTGTCTATTACCTTTATAGTTCTTGATTATTGTGTACCCTTGCATGATCTGTATATTCATGTTAAATTATTAATTACTTAAAGCTAGCTTGGAGCAAGAGATAGAAGACCTACTGAGCGTTCGCTCACCTAGTGTTTTTCCCATGTTTTTTAGGTAATAATGAGGACGAGTGTAACGAAGATGGGCAAGGGAAAGAGTGAAGAGAACTCCGGCCACTTAGATGATCCCTTCCAGTTTTATGTCAAGATTAGTTAGTCAAGAGTCCATTGTAATTTTCTTTTATTGAGTCTATTAGCTGGAGTCAAAAATTGTAATAAACTTATATTTGAAATGAGATTATGTTTTGTCCAATAAAATCGTGCCTTGTAATTTACTTTGATTGCCATGATTGTTTCGCTGCCACGTTCCAAGCATTCTTCCGCTGCTATCGGTTCGGGGCGTGACAAATGGGGAGCTCCATGGGTTTATCTCAAACAAAAAAAATTGGGCATATCTTGTGCATTGAGTCATATGCATCATAAGTGCATAACAAACCCCACACATATGTATAATAAACCCCCACACATGGTACAACTTCCTTAGAGGAGAGTTCATGCATTAAACATGTTACTCTATCATGTGGCCTCGTTAAGTGGAATAGCAGAAATTGGTTTATCCCTTTTCCAGCCTTACTCTCCCTTCTCTGCATATGCATATACATATGCATGCGTAGTCATGCAAAAAAATGGAGGGAAGGAAGCTAATCAAACAAGCATAATAACAGAAGAGGATCAATGCACGCATTCAATTTTGGCCAAATAAACAGCCTGAAAACAAAAAAAAAGAAGAGAGAAAAAAATTGTAAAATGAACTAAAAGAAAGAAGAGCCTAAGGCTCTGTGTGGTGAGGGGTCGACCCATCCCTCGCCAGGCTCTGTCTGGCAAGCACCTGCCACCCCTGCATCGACGCAGGGGGTGTGCCAGGTCAGCGCAGCCCCAGCCTCCGCTAGTGAGGCGTAGCGGTGCGTCGATGCACCCTCGTTCCCGCGTCAACGTAGCCATGTTCAAGAAAAAAATAAGCAAAAACATAAAAAAAGGAGAGAGTGGGACAGAAGAGGTGATCCGGCGGCGGTTCTCGAGCCGAATTGCCCCCTCCTTCTCGCGCCGATTCATCCCTTCCCACATTAAAAAAAACAAAACTAAAAACAAAAGGGGGGCGGGAGAGGTGATCCGGCGGTAAATTACGCACTAGATCCCCCCTTCCCCCGCCAGTTCATCTCCTCTCTTCCCACCTTTCTCTTCTCTCTCTCTCTTTCCTCCCGCTGGATCACCCCCACTTTTTCCCTTGTTTTGAAATTAAAAAAAAAAGACACACAGAAAACAAAGGAAAAAAACAATAAAGCAACAACAAACAACATCAACAAAAGGTTAAAAAAAATCAAACAACACAAAAAAATAATGAATGAACAACAGGTGAACAAAGTGCCTACATGCATCCAAGTAAAATTAAATAACCAAATAACAAAAAAAACTAACATTCAAAGTTATAAATAATCAATCAAAAGATAATAATAATAACAAATGAACAAAAAATGCACCCATGCACCTAAATAAAAAAATTAAATAACCAAAACAAAAAACAACATCATGATGTCCGCTCCGAAGCCCCGCTTCCCTAGACCGGGTGTGAAGGGAATATAAACGACGCTTCGGCAAGTCGTGTTTGGACCGCGGGAACCACCCCAATATGGCCGTGACCTGAAATTGCCCTGGGCCCATAGCTCACTAAACCTGACCCGTTTCCATTAGGATCTAATCCCACTTTTCTATCAAAATTGCCGTATACTCGGCAGACATTTGCACGGGTTTTATCTCTATCTTTGTCGCACTTTTAACATGGACTTCCGTCCGAACATGAATTGGTCAATAAGCGACCGACATGATTCGAACGTCTTCACCCCAATCTAGGGGTATTTTAACGCAGTTCACGAATTTCATTATTTCATTTCGTTAATACTAATTTCAGGCTGTATGTCCCCTTTTCCTAGCGATTAATCAAAAGTTTTCTCCCCTCCGGGGAGATGTAATTAACTCCGCGACCTTTACGGGGCGGCGAGTTTTAGTTCCAACACGACACTCACTATCATCTGATCAGTCAGACGGCGCGCACCAGTGACTTTTTCGGAGCCTGAATAAATTGTCACTTTGTGACTGACACGCCAACGCACTAAATAAACAAAATAAAAAAATAAACAAACGAATAAACAGACGAAATCCCTAAAGTGCGTCCACAAGTCTAGCACACCCGGTGGGACAAAAACTTCCCTTCATCTCCTCGCCAGGATCAAGGGCCCAATGGCCTCTTCTTAAAATTCTAACTGTCTAATTTAATCTTGCAGATTACATTCTGACAACTATGATGGTTGTGTCGTTCGGATCACTTATTGTCGCTAGCCATGCCACCCATGGCTACTTGGCTGTGCCGATCAGGTTCGGCGACTTTCGCCCGATGGTCGGCTTCCCTAACTTCTTGGGGGTCACGTTTGTGGAACTCCTGGACGCCCGGGAGATGAAGTCCATCGCCACTACATCGGAGACATCTGAGAAGATTGAAGCAGTGGGCTGCTTCGTCCACCAAGCTGACTCCCGTGCCTCAAGTAGCAAGAGGCGTACGTCGACTGCTAGGAGGGTGGCCAAGAAGAACGCCGGTACACTACAAAGCCGGATATCCACCTCAGGCAAGTCAGTGCTCATCGGAGGCGTCCGAATATTCTTGAATGGCTGGCAGGCCAGAATTACACCCGACAGGGTGGTTTCAATAATGCCAGCGCGCAATTCCTTCCAAGCACTGGCCCGATTCAAAACGGACAGCTTCGAGTCCAAGCCAAAGGGAGGGTTGGTCCCGAAGCCAACCAAGCTCAAGAAAATCTGGGCACCCAAGGGGACCCGCGCTGTCCCCATCACCCGAAGAGAATCTGAAAGGGTCTGCCAAAGAGGACCAAAGAAAGATATACGGCCTGAGATGGCAGCCCCAGTTCACCCCTCGCCAGCATATGCTGCTCATGCCCAGCAGGCAGAGGTGTCCTACAATCGCAACCATTGTTGCAAGAGCGCTTGTTCAAGGCACTCTGCCCACATGCCCCCAGTGCAGATGGGAGCACTATCACTTGCCCTTACAGCTTTGCAAGGGCGGGAAGAAGAAAGTGATGCTATTAGATGTTGTTTGCATGGCCTAGGGACCATCCCCTCAGGCCGACAGAGGCAGTCACAGGCCATGGAAGACATCCAAGAGGGCCACAAATTTTACACTCTGTCGGGAGTTGGGCCAACAGGCCATCAACGCTGTTGCAATGTCTCCTCGCCTCCATAAAAGCTGAGGGCAAGAATTTTGATCTTCGAGAGACTGGTTGTCCCCTGGAGACCACTCACTAGAATAATAAAGGAGAATGGAAGCCTCCAAGTCTTCACTTGCAACACTGTCACACCCCAAGCTTTTAATATAGCAGAAGGAATTTCGGGAACGTGAAAAGTCGGCATGGTAAGCCTCTCGCAAGCAATAAGATCAGAGCGCAAGATAATCACATAAAAGTAATTGCACAAGTAATTAATCCAAAAATCTACTTTATTCATAATAATGATCCAAATATACCTAAGATCATGACTTTTAACATCCTTACATCCTTTGACTCAAGAAAATAAAAAATTACAATCTGACTTGACTAGGCACTTGATAACTAGGCTTCACTCATTCCAATAGACCTTCAATCGCTCTCGGACCCGCTACTAGCATAATCCGAATCCGATCCACTAGTATTTCCTGAAAAGACAAGGAAATAGGTATGAGCACACTCGCCCAGTAGGTATCTTCGTATCAACATGAAGGCAATATTTAAGTGATTAATATTTTAGCTCTAGAATTTGGGTAACAATGAGAATGCGGTAAATCATACGTCATGAACCAAAGCATCCAAGAATATAGAATCATGATATATCCGAGCAAGTATATGAACAAGTAAGATTCAACCATGTAGATATAAGTTGGCCTTTCATGAATAAGAATGTACGAGCATGTTACTAGAAAATACTTACACAACCTTGTAAAGGCTATGTACTAGAAAGTCATTAACAAGTATGTAATTTCCATAAAGAGCCTCGTAGATTTCACTCATTTATAAAAGAAAGTACTCCCAGCGCAATGCGACGCCAGTATCATCGTACCCCATGGTTTATAGCACGTTTCCGACCATCGACTGTGGGGGCTAGTATGGAGCCCTTGGACATAATCCGTGCTCGGTCTTTCATCTTCAAGTTATAAATCCAGCTACTTCAACGAGATATAACAATAAAGTACAGCCAATAACGTAACAAGTTCAATGATAGTTTCATGATACAATATAAAAGTAAGAATGCTTCTAATAAGAATATTGAAGTTCAAAAAATTGAGTTAGAACTAGGTTATGCTATGAAGAAAATTCGACAGCATAACGACATATTCTGTTCTTTTCATAAGTTATAAATATCTTAATAGACAAGTGTTAAGTTCCAAGCAATCATCAGACCATCTAGGAATTTGGAAAACCCAACTCAAAGGTCAAACCTCGGGTTAGACAGGATCAGGAATAAAGTGGTCGTTTACTGGACCGTTTCATGAAGAAAGCAGTCAGAGTCTAGACCGTTTCATGAATAGAGTCGACGTATGAAAAAGAAGTGTCAACGTAGTGAAACCTTCTGGAGCTTTGCGATCATGGTAGGGCTGCTTGGTATCCTTTAGTGGTCTGGTGAATGGCCGCTAACAGAATCTGGCGGTAGTCCATAGGGCCGCTAAGGTCCAGAACACATAAAACACCGGTAAAGTACTTTCTAGACAATTGGCTTTAATGGTACAACCAGCTCGGCGTCCTTGTTGACACCCGTTTTATACCGATAATTTGAGTCGTTTCTCTTACTCCCATTAGTTGATGCCTCGAGTTGTCCATCATTCATTGGGCCATTTTTTGTGGCACGTCTTGGGCTCATTTTATGGGTCGTCTCCCTCCTTGGTGAAGTCCGTGGCGATTCAGGGCTTAATGGGCCTTGGCTTTGGTCAATTGAACGTTTCATAGCATAAACGGCCCAACCTCAGCCGTTCAAAAGATGAGCGGTTGAATATGGACCGTTCATACATTTTGTTAATTTTTGAGGTCTTTTCTGAATATTCACCAACAGGCTGTGGTGCGGCTCTATTAGGACCGTTCAAACCAATGGACGGGCTTATTACAACCGCCTATACCTCAGAGTCCTACGCACGCCCATTTTCTCAGATAATTATCCAATTATCCGAATTATCACCGACAGGGTGAAACGGTTGGATATTGGCCGCTCTACACTAGAACGGTCTCACTAGAACCGTTCATCGTTGAGGGTCCAACGGCGGGCATTTCGGCCTGTTAGAAAGATAATTGCGTTGATTTTTTGATTTCTCGAATTTCCACCGACAGCTTAGACGGTCTGAACAAGACCGCCTATAGGATGCGCGGTCTATCGTAAGACCGCTCATCATGTCGGATGAGGCTTTTTAACAGACTTTTATCTATTTTATTCATGGCTTTATCCCCAGTTTATTTTGATGATTTCTCCGTGGATAATTAACCATTTTTGATGTCGTTTCATCTGGATGGTAGATAGTGATATTATCTACGAATTATCTTTTGTAAGTTCGACCTGAAAATCCCTCTAAACCTTAGTTTCGGGGCTGGCTTTCTAGGCTCTATAAATAGACCCTAGTGGCCGGACGTCGAAAAGGGGGGGAAGGTTTTGGTCGACGACGAAGCCCTGCCGTGTTTCCGAACGACCTAGCACCAAGGAGGGAGGCTCTCTACGTCCTTACGAGCCTCCGGTTCAGGGAGTAGTCTGTGTGTCGAGTCATAGCATCATTTTTCGATTTCTTCGTCATCTGTTGCATGCATTGTTCTCTCTCTGCGTTTCCCTCATTTTTTTTTCTCCCCATGCACACACCCACCTACGTTTTTGTCACCCTAGGGGTTTAAAACCCCCCAGGTATCCCCCCTTCCATTTGTTTATGCTTCATTCTTCCTACATGGACGCGTACTATGTCATTTAGCTCTAACCTGGGTGTTCCTTCTGTGTCTTCATACTATTTTGCAGGTCAGCACTTCATCAGCACGAGGCCCATCCCCTCTGGCCGGCCGGAGAGGGTGGAGGTGAACCCTTTTGCAACTCTTGGCGTGGTGGGCTTGCGCGGTTCCTTTAGGCCCGTTCAAGGATACGAGCGGCATCCTCTGCACCGCCCTTCCTCCTTCGGCGGTTCACTTCGAGCCGCCCATCTTCCAGGAGTTCTTCTTCCCGCGCGTTCGGCAGCACTCTTAGACGGCCTATCGTAGGACCGTGTGTCTTTAAGGCAGTTCCGCATCGACCGTGCCTCCTCCCAGTGCTGCATCAAGGCGAGTGTCTCCCCTTCCTTTCCAAAGTACGGTACGCTAGTCACGTGCTGCGCTTTGGTGGCGATCACGGTCACTCTCTGTTCTTCTCCCTCCTCTCACTGCGTTTCATTTGTTTTACTCGTGATATTATTACTTTATTCATAACATATTGTCCGCCAAGTGAGGAGAGGAGAAATATATATCTACACCCCTTTTGCGGCGATCACGGTAGGACGCCTAATGCCCATCGTGCTGTTGAGATTGCTGACCCTCCTTCTTTGTTTCCAAGTTTTTTCTTCTTCCCAAGATTGATTTGCAGGTTGGGGTGCGTTTCCTTCCCCTGGGAC
This sequence comes from Amorphophallus konjac, assembly GCA_022559845.1. NCBI lineage: Eukaryota > Viridiplantae > Streptophyta > Magnoliopsida > Alismatales > Araceae > Amorphophallus > Amorphophallus konjac. The sequence goes on from CM040121.1 coordinate 177,727,224, forward strand.
CTGAGCGGTTCCCCCAGAGCCGCCCAACAACAGGCACGGTTGAGATTCCACCGTTCTACCCCTGCAGTCAACCCAGCTTCGACGATCTTTCCTGTTACAGATGGTGCGATATAGACCGTCTATACGCCAGAGCGGCCTGGATCCGGCCGTTCAGTTCTCTAGCACAGGTACGATTTGCTCTGTTCTTATTGTAGGTACGCGGCTAATAGAGGACCGTTTGTGAGGTTACACGGTTGTCTAGTGACCGTCCTTTTGGTATTTTCTGCCATTGCTCCCTCGTGTTTTGCTCCCTCGTGTTTTTAGGTCATGTGGTTACTCTGTAGTTGTGTTTTCTCCCTGGATTAGACGGTCCTACACAGACCATTCGACTGTTGGAGCGGTCGCAGAGGGGCCGTTCATATGGTGCCACAGTGTATTTATGTTATACTTTGATTGTCATATTTCATGTGGTTTGCCATGCCTGGTGCTATTCATTGATTTCCCCCCTGCTCTCTTATCATCATTGCATCACCATGCTCTTTATTGTTCATGTGTATACTTTCTCATTGATTGATAGCTGCTAGGCTAGTTTGTGCATGCACTCCGGTGCGCATAGGAGCATTGATCTTTTCTCATATTAGTTGCATTCCTACCGAGGTAGGGTTTCCTCTCGTCTCCATATTCCTTGGAGCCGACTAGGGACCTTGCCGAGGACCTCCGTAAGCCCCCGTGAGTCGTGGATTCCCACACGGACATCGGGCGGGTTGTACCGTATCCACCCCCAGTATAGGGTTGCATCCGCGAGTGAGAGATCCTGATAAAGTCACACAGTTCTTCATTTCTTATCCCAGCTAGGCGCCTAGTGGTTGAGAGGATTTATATCTTCATTAATCCACTAAAGCTCAAAGAAGAAGATATAAGGAACTGACGAGCATCATTTTAAGAACTTGATTGCATTGCCGAGTAATTCTGCTCTCATCTCTCTCCATTGTATGCTTGGTAGTTGCTTGGTAGATCTAGTTGATTAGTTTTGCTGGTGCTAGTCCTAGGTGTCTTGGTGTATGTGAAATTGCTTCTGTCCCTCAGGATCATCTCCTAGGGTCCGTTCTCATTTCCATTCTTATTTCAACCCCTTGTTTGATTCAGCTTACCCGATGGCGTCCTACGACTTCTCTCAGTCTCACGAGGACTCTCTTCCTCATGGTCTCCTCGAAGACCCACCTCGGGTCGCCCATGTGCAAGGAGGGGAGGGCAATGCCCCTCCGCTCCCAACCGTTCTTGGTGAGGGTTCTCAACCCTCTCTTTCAAATCCCTCCATTCAGAATCCGGCCAGTCAAATCCTCAACATGATGGCTCAGCTGGATCCGACCCAGCTCCATCTCATCCGGCAGGCTTTACAAGGGGGCGATGCCCCGACCCCAGTTCTTCCTCATGGCACGGCTGTTGTTGCCACCACTTTCCCCGTTGTCGGGACCACCTATGTGGCTCCCGTTGATCTCACGCCTCTCCATCCTCAGATCCTTTGCTCCTCTAACATGGAAATGGGCCAGGCCTCCACCTCGGTCCATCAACAGCTTGATAAGGGGAAGTCTCAGATCCCCTCCATGCCTTATCTTGATCTGTACACCACAGCTTCTCCATCGCCGCAGGCCCTCGTGGCCCCGACGGATTTTATTAGGCTGCAGCCAGGGGCTGCTCAGCTAGCTCGCTCGGATATGGGCCCCTCCTCAGCCCATTGTCCCTCTTACGCGCCGCCCCTTCAGACGGCTCACCCTCCGGCTTCCTATCCAAATATTGCTCTTCCTGCTCCTTCTCCTCCTTCCCGGGAGCGGGAGATCCTTGACAAGTGGGCTGCTATGTAGCAACAGATTGATCTCCTCCAGAGGCGAGTTGGTCCGCAATCCCTTGCTGACGTCCCTATCCCTAACTTCAGGGACATTCATTTTCCAGCACATTTTGAGCTCCCCGTGTACCGTAAATACGATGGGAATGGCAACCCGTTCATCCATATTCGGGAGTTCTTGTACGAGTCAGCGCAGTTCCAGCAGGACGAGCGCCTGATGGCCTATTTGTTCCGCCGGTCGTTGGAAGGGGTCGCTCTGGAATGGTTCTACACCTTGCCTATGGAGGAAGCCGAGAATTTCAAGACAGTCAAGGAAAGGTTTATACAAAGATTTCAAGACCGGGTTGGACCCGAATACTCCTTCACGGATTTAGTGGCAGAGAAGATGAAGCCGGAGGAAGATTTTGCAACCTATGCAGATCGTTGGAGGCAGATGGCCTCACGTGTGCCCGGGTAGATCCCGGAAGAAGAAAAAGTGAAGTTATTAATTTCCAATGCTACGCCGACTTTCAGGAACATTTTGGCAATGAATGATATTTCAAACATGCACCAGCTATACAGCAGAGCTCGATTCATACAAACCCAGTTCAAAGACTCCCCCATCCATTCTTTATTCGAGGCACAGAAACCCAAAGCCACCAAGAAAACCCACGGCCCCGTCACTGAGGGAGTACAAATTAATGAGCAGGTCCAGGTTGTTCAATTCCCCCATCAAGCCGCTCCACCTCGCTTCCCGCAACCTCAGTGCAACCCCCAGTTTGCCACTCCGCCAATTCCCCAGCCCACCTTCCAAGTCCCGCAATACCCTCAACAGGCACCTCCGCCACCCCAACAGCCTCAGCGGCCCCCGCAGTACAATAATGTTCCTCCACCCGCTGCCTATGGCTCTGCTCGACCAGCTCTGAAAAGGGCTCATTACCCTCCTCTTCCAAAGACTTTTCCAGATATTTTCTCTGCTCTAATGTATACTGGTGATCTTCAGTTGCCTCCTGAGCGTCCGAACTGGAACCCGGCTGCCGATCAATCCCGATATTGCATATTCCATCGGCAACCCGGGCACACGATAGAACGATGTTATCAGTTCAGAGATCTGGTGTATGACTTGCATGAGGGACAGAGAATTGATTGGGCCCAGATGCACCAGTGGATTGAGGATATCAAGCAGAGGCAGAGACAGGCCAGGCCACAGCATGCGGCGCCCCAACAGCAGCAGCAGCAAGAACCCCAGCAGCAATAACAACCCCAGCAACAGCAACAAGACCTTGGGATCCATTAGAACCCCATGCCAGTACATCAACCCGCTCCTCAGCAGCAACAGCAGCCGCCAGCACCGGCCCCGTCACAAGTAAATATGGTCCAGCACCCGGCCCCCAGCGCTGGGTGGACATTTGATGATGAAACCCCCGCACACCTCTTGGCCTTCCACCACCACCACTCTCCCTCACCTACTATCCCCTCCATTCTCAGACCCTCTATTTTGCCCACCACACCACTGGTCGCTCCCTCCACATCGCCCCTTAGGCCCATTACACTCCCCTCCGCTCCTCCCGTCCTTCCGTCGCCGCCCACCGTACCCTCTGTTATTTCCCCTCCGCTTAAAACTTCACCCCTTCCCCCTTCACCAGGGCCTATTAAACCCACTTCCGCCATCCTCACCCCCATTTATACGCCACTTACCTACCCCACCGGGCCAAGCGGGGGCCCATCTCAGCCCATGCCGGCACCAAACTGCGCCCTTCGGAGCGGGCGTCCTTTCCAGAGAATTTTCCCCCCTTCCGGTGCATCTGCACCTAACATCCAAGTTCATCCCCCCACAGCTGAAACAGAGGAAGTAGACCCCGTGCCGGGCACAAGATATGACTTATTGCAGCATTTAGACCGGATGCTGGCTAAAATCTCGGTGTTAGAATTGATCAAGAGGTCGCCACTCCACCAAGATGCTTTGAAGACCTTCCTGCAGAAAGTGATGGTGAGTGAAGACGTGGCAGTGGATAGCCTGCCCTCGGTCTTGGCAACGATTACTAAGGGGCCTTCTATTTCATTTTCTGAGTCAGAGTTAGCACCCCCTGAAGCACGACAGATGTCATTATGCATTACCATTTCTCTGAACAAAATGGCCGTAGAGTCTGCACTTGTAGACACGGGCGCGTCAATAAATGTGTGTCCATTGAGTACCCTTCGTGCTTGCAATATATTAGAGGACATGCTCAAGCCGACACCGACTACAATAGCAGCCTATGATAACTCCAGACGTGCTTGTCACGGGGTGGTGACTGTGCAGGCCGAGCTAGGGCCCTTAGTTATAGATGTGGAATTTTATGTGTTGGACATAGACCCGATGTTCAAAGCCATTCTGGGTCGTCCATGGTTGAATAGTTTGAATGCCGTCCCCTCGACAGCCCATCAATGTTTAAAATTCCCATTCCAAGGATGAGTGGTCAAAGTGAAGAGTATTTCCATGGTTCAAAATGTTGACGCCATAGCCGCCAAGATTCTGCCTACATTGTGGCCAAGCAACAAGCATGTTCTCTCCGTCATGGACTTGAACTATTCGTGGGCATATGCGTCACACAAGCCAACCGCTGCACCAGTCAACGTGAAAGTCAAGCCCAAAATGAGAGATTCTAAAGGTTGGCACATGATTCTAAAATTGGACTATCAGCCCGGTTTAGGTCTCGGCGCGCAATTACAGAGCCAGACCAACCCCGTTCCCAAAGGAAGGAAGATGGGCCGTCGGGGCCTCGGCTACCGTGAATCCTCCATGTCGATGCTCGGCGATTCTGGGCCATTGACCTGGGATTATCGGCAACATTTTGTGAAGGGTCCGTTGCAGCCCGGCACCTTGAAGACCTCGCCGTCCAGCCCTGAAGAGAAGACAAACGAAGCATGTGCTGTTGCTGATCCACCACCGTCACTACAAGGATTGGTCGGTGACTTGGAAGATCTTTCTGATTGCTTTATGAAGATGTTTCATGAAAAAGAAGCCAAGCCGAAGAAGAAGGAGACACAGCTGGTGAAGCGTCCTCCGATGCCATTGGTCCGTCAGGGGCCACGGGAGATGGGGAGTTCTGTCACTACTTATTCTATATCCCCATCCCGTCTTACTTCCTGGTTTCAACAGTTGGATTTCGTTCCCCATTCCCCTCCAATTGTGGTCGACCCGTACTTCACGGAGAGACCCGAGATTTTATTTGTTCCGTGTGCTTGCGGGCGCTGCCCGCCCATTGATCTATCAACCCTGTTCACTCCTCCTGCCCTGGGAGCTCAGCTCCATGAAATGTGGTTCTCCTCTTCCGACCCCTTCTTTGACTGCATTTTCCCTGAGTTGTTTCCTATGCAGTTACCTCCTCCTCCATCCTCTTCCTCCTCCTGCTGCGTGATCACCTCCAGCCTCCAAAAAAAAAATGCCAATTTCAAAACGGAGGTCTCCTTGGAAGATTACGCTATGTTCTACCCAGATTCCCAGGGGCACGAGACCCCTGTTTCTTTTCCGGTAGACTACTTCTCCCCTAGATTAGATGTACAGTGCGCAGAGTCTCCTAGGATAGTCGAGTCGGTCAGAATAGAATCTAGTTCGTGTCTAATCAGCCCATCCACGTCTGCGGCACCTGTCGTAACGCGTCCTCCCAAAACCATTCCCGATAGGTTTCTGCAAGATTTGGCTGAAAGATGTCATGCCATGTTAAAATGTCCTGAATTTGTTGAGACCGCGATTATCTTGGAAGATGATGAGGAAATCGAAGGGGTATGGAGCAATGATGGATTAGGACTATATGAAATTTTGAATGAGAAAGACCTAGCGGATGATGAGGAAGATGAGGTGGATGGCAGTGCCGATTTATACGCACAAGGTTTGAAGAAATTTGACGAACCTTCTGCGGCAGTGGATGAGCCCACTAAGGAGATCAATCTCGGAACAGAAGAGGATCCCAGGCCCATACTTATCTCTGCTAACCTCCCTCCTCAAGTTGAAGAGGAGCTTGTCAAAGTTTTTAGGGAGTACATCGATTCTTTTGCCTGGTCCTACGAGGACATGCCCGGTCTTGACCCCACGCTGGTTGAACATAGATTGATTCTCAAACCAGGGGCAACACCTGTTCAACAGAAAGTAAGGAGATTCCACCCGCAGATGGCCTTAAGAATTAAGGAAGAAGTTGATAAATTGCATAAGGCCAGGTTCATTAGAGTTGTGCTGTATCCGCAATGGGTGGCAAACATAGTCCCAGTAATGAAGAAGGATGGTAAAATTTGAATTTGTATTGACTTCAGGGACTTGAACAAGGCATGTCCGAAGGACGATTTTCCACTTCCTCACATCGATGTTTTGGTTGATAATATAGCTGGGTACGAAGCACTCTCCTTCATGGATGGTTATTCTGGGTATAACCAAATCCTTCTGGCTCCGGAAGATCAAGAAAAGACCTCGTTCACCACGCCTTGAGGCACATACTGCTACGTCGTTATGCCATTCGGATTGAAGAATGCAGGTGCCACCTATCAAAGGGCGATGATGGCCATCTTCCACGATATGATGCACGTCTACTTGGAAGCTTACGTGGATGATATTTCGTCAAATCGAGGTCACAAGAAGAACACCCCGCCATTCTAGCCAAGGTGTTGCAAAGGGCTATGGAATACAAGTTAAAGATAAATCCAAAGAAATGTGTGTTCGGAGTTGCATCAAGGAAATTGCTCGGGTTTATAGTTAGCAAACGGGGGATTCAGATCGATCTGAATAAAGCAAAGGCCGTTATGGAAATGCCACCGCCGAAGAACATCACTGAACTTCGAGGTCTGATCAGGCGTTTGCAATTTATCAGGAGATTTATATCTCAGCATTCGCAAAGATGCCGCCCATTTTACGAATTACTAAAGGCAGGCGTGAAATTTGAATGGAATGAACGATGTCAGAAGGCCTATGAGGAACTCAAGGTCTATCTCTCCAATCCCCCGGTTCTACAACCACCCGTCCCTTGGAAACCCCTGATCCTATACATTTCTGTGATTGAGGACTCCCTAGGAGCTGTCCTGGCACAGGTAGACGATGAAGGAATGGAAAGGGCAGCGTACTATCTCTCAAGGTTATTTAATCCCGCTGAATCCAAGTACACTGCCATGGAGAAGACCTGTGCAGCACTGGTGTGGGTAGCGCAGAAGCTTAAACACTATTTCCTCGCCCACGAGGTTAGGCTCATCTCTAGAATGGACCCCATTCGTTATCTTTTGGAAAAGCCTGTCCTTTCTAGTCGACTAGCTCGCTGGCAGAGCTTTCTTTCCCAGTTCGACATCACCTTCATAGTGCAGAAAGCAATCAAGGGATATGCTATTGCCGAACACCTGGCTCATTCTCCTATCCCTCGTACTGATTCCATCCAGAACGAATTCCCCGATGAACACCTGGCAGTGATTACTCATCTTCCTTTCTGGTCTCTTCATTTTGATGGTGCCCTCAATTCCCAGGGCAGCGGAATTGGCACCGTTCTTCTCACTTCGGAAGGAGTAACTATCCCCGTGGCATATCAACTATTATTTCCTGCCACTAACAATATAGCCGAGTATGAGGCTCTCCTTGCCGATCTGAAGCACGCCTACGTCTTGGGCGCGCGATATCTTAACATCATAGGAGACTCTCAATTGGTGCTGCGCCAAGTTGTGTCAACTTACCGCACCCGTGACCCTAAGCTTAAACCCTATCAAGATCTTGTCACGCTCTTGGCTAGGCAATTCAGGAAACTCGTCTACATTCATACTCCTCGTTCTCAGAACATCTTGGCTGATGCCCTTGCATCGCTCGCTTCTTCCCTATCATTTCCCCTAAGTCGTGCCACTGAGGCCATTGTGGTCAACGACTAGATGTTCCCTCTCTTCAGGATCCCTGGTTTGACAACCTTAGGAAGTCTGTGGAGAAGAAGATAGAAAGGGAAGAAGTGAAAGAAGTATCATTAGCTGAGCTCGAGGAGATCATCGAAGAAGAGGAATTGTCGTGGTTTTATGAAATTGAGCAGTATTGCAAGGACGGTACATTTCCGGAAGAGGCAAACGCTAGGCAGCGAAAGGCCATTAGAAGAGTTGCCGTGAGATACACCATCATTGCTGGTGAATTATATAGGCGGGCTCTGAATGGAGTTCTAATGAGGTGCCTAGATGACGAAGAAGCTTGGAAAGTCGTGGAAGCAGCCCACTCCAGCGAGTGTGGAGGGCATGTGAATGGACAGGCGTTGGCGAAAAAGATTCTTAGGCAGGGCTATTACTGGCCAACCCTAGAAGAAGATTGTTCCACCTATGTCCATAGGTGTCTTCAGTGCCAGATCCACGCCGAAAAGATCCATGCTCCTGCCTCTTCTCTTAATCCCCTGTCTGCTCCTTGGCCATTCTCCATGTGGGCGTTTGATATCATCGGACCCCTCGGTGATCCGAATTCCGCAGTTAAACAGAAGTCCTTCATTTTGACGGCTACGGAGTACTTCACCAAGTGGGCGGAAGCTGAAGCTTATGCAAAAATCAAAGCCACCACGGTATGCCGCTTCATTATGAAGAACATTATCTCGCGGTTTGGAGTGCCAAGCGACATCGTCACTGACAACGGGCCTCAATTCGTCTCGCAAGAGCTCCAGGACCTCTGTAAGAAATTCAACATAGCTCTGCATCATTCATCACCATACTACCCCCAAGGTAATGGCTAGGCTGAGGCCACGAATAAAACCCTTCTTAAGATTATCAAGAAAACATGCGAATCACATAAATTTGCTGATTGGGCCGACAAACTGATAGAAGCTCTATGGGCTTATCGCACCTCCGTCCGCACTCCCACAGGGCAGACTCCCTTTGCTCTCACATATGGGATGGAGGCGGTACTCCCGTATGAGATTCTGATCCCTTCCCTAAGAGTGCAGCTGGACAAGGAACTTAATCTTGACGAACATCGAGAGGCGCTGCTAGTCCAACTGGAACTCTTAGACGAGAAAAGGTTGAATGCGGCCAATCATGTTTCAGTATATCAAAAGCGTGTCTCGCGATATTTTCAAAAGAAGGTCATCGAAAGAAAATTCCAAATAGCTAATCTGGTTTTGAAACGTAAATTCATCAGGTCAGCAGGTCCCAGGTCGAAGCTACAACCCAACTGGGAAGGGCCCTTCGTAATTAAAGAAGCTTATCCAGGTAACGCGTATCGTCTGATCAACGCGGAGGGTGAAGAATTGCCGAACCTATGGAATGGGTTGTATTTAAAACGTTTCTATCCATAAAAGGTGGAATCAGTAACGGTTCAGTGGCATGGTATACCTCACTAGATTGCGAAAGGAGGACCCAGGTCCAGCATCTCACACACTACACGATTGCCTGTGGTTCGGTATTTTCTCATGCTACCCGACACCGTTTCTCCTTTGGCCATGCTCGGGGAAAGGTGGAAATCCTTGTATTTCCTCTCTCTCGGCTGAAGATAGGGGCAAGTGGTGAATAAGGGGGCGAGAACTGACCTAGACCCCCCATTAAAAGAGGTCTCAAATAGGGGCAGTCCGTTAAGACCTCACTCCGCAAAGAAAGAAAAGGAAAGCAAGAAGAAAAAAAGAATGAGAAAGGGCAAAATCAAAAGATAAGGCCGAAAGCACATAAGGCTCGAAGCTCTCAAAACCCCCAAAAGAATACAACTAGGCATGGCAAGAGTGGCAGTATAGTTTCCCCGCGGGACGTTATGAGCCCGGTCGCATGCATGCCTAGAGCGGATGAAGGTTCGATAACGGATACAAAGCCCCGGCGCAACAGACCGGATTTTTTGAAAAGGGGGTGTCCTAGGAAAGAACTCAAGCCCTAAAAACCTCTATAACTGTCGTCAGCTTTCCCACTCGATCTTTTTTTGCTTTCCCAAGGAATGAACCCCACCCCGGATATGGCCTTGGTAGAAACACCGTTGAGCAAAGTTGACTCCGACCACAGGCAGTCCCCCTCCTGCACGCGCTGGGCCTGGGAAGTCCATAGCAAGATGAGAAGGTCCCTGCTATTAAAACTCGAGCTAGTTCAAAACCCAAACAAAAAAAATCGAATATTTCAAAACCCAAAAAAATTGGATATTTCAAAACCCCAAAAAAAATCGAATATTTGAAAACCCAAAAAAATTGAATATTTCGAAACCCAAATAATCGAATATTTCAAAACCCAAAAAAATTGAATATTTCAAAACCCAAAAAAATCAAATATTCCAAAACTCACAAATCATATGTGTCCCTCTTGCATTCATAGCCTTCATTGGCATTTTTCACATTTTTTGATATTTGCCTGTTTGATAAGGCTTAACCCCTTGACCAAAAATCAAGAAAACGGTCACCTCCTAACTTGCTATGGGCAAGGGGCTAAGCCTAAAATAGATTTAATCTTTTTCATGTTTGCATGTGTACAGGGGCAGGTTGGAAGGACAGTTGGCTCATGACCTCATGAATGTTCAATCCTCGCAATCACATCATAATCAGACCCACAAAGCCCAAATTCAATCAAACCCATCCACTTTATTCATTTCATATATCAAGCTGTCTAAACATGAGTCTCATCCAACAATCATCATCAAACAAAAAAAAGGGGGGGAATCACTCAATTCCCCACTGGGCATCCCCGCGGGGACGTATCTTTCCCAGCTCACTAAGATAAGCCTGGCGTGTCGCCGAGATCTCCCCCACCTCTGCCGATAGGGTAAGTACCCTGCTCACCTCTCACATAATCAGGGCACTCCTGACTGCCTGCTCGTCCTCCTCCGCGCCGATCCTCCGCGCTTGCAATGCGGGAAGGTGGGGTAGTGCCGGTAGAACCGTCCGGGGTAGCCCGACCTACAAGTAGCACCGGTGTGGGCTGTACATCGCCAGTGCAGTGTCGCTCACAAGCCTCAAGTCCAAGCCGGTCCTCCTGCGAACTCTGATGGTGGTGTCATGAAGGAAGCCCGGGCGCATCACGAACCTGTCCAGGGGCAGCCGATTGATGTACAATCGCCACTCGTCCCTGGTCTTCATCTCAGCTGTCCTGCACTCAACCTGTGGGGAGAATCTGAACGCGCCACCTATGAAGAAGAGGGGGTGGCTCCCAAAGATCCTGCTCGCCGTAGTGACCTCCTCCCTTTGAATGAATTTCATCCTAACTCCCAACCAGCACTCTAGTAGGATCATGGAACCAAAGAGGGGACCTCCCAAGGCTGCTGAAGTAAGACCCTCGTATAAGTAAGTAAGGATGGCCTGGGAGATGGAAAATCCCAGCCACAGTCCGCTGATGGTACTAAGAAGGGGCATCTCTAGGATGTGGTCGACTGAGGGAAACAAGAGGGCCCCGCATAAACAAATGGAGGCGGCTTTGGCTATAGCGTCGTCCCGCTCACTCCTGTTCTTACAATGTTCCACTACCCACTGGCTGAGGGGAAGAAGGTGGATCTGACGCGGGCCTACAAAAGTGTGAACCTCTCTACTGTCTGAGATGAATCCCCCTAGAATGAGTCTCGGGTCTATAGGGGCAACCGTATGGCATATCAAGTCTTCCTCCCCCACCTTGGACCTAGGGAACCCAAAGTAGGTCTCTACCTCCTCAAAGGACAGTGGCCTCAAATGATGGAAAGAAGAAAGTATGGGTCTGAGGGTGCCATATTTCAACTATAGCTGAGATGCTATGCCAGTCAAGGGAAAGTTTTGGGTAGTTTTGACCAAGCACTAGGAGAGGGTGCAAATGCCAGGATCGAAGGATGGCCGTCACACCTAGGGGCAAAGCACGGACCATAGGAGCCAGCCACTTCAAGATAGAGTACCGCCTCGCGCCAGGAAGAAGCTGGATGCCAAAAGAGAGGGAAAGGAGGAAATATAAGTGGAAGGAGATGAATTGAACTGAATGTACCATAATAAGCTTACCTCTCTCATGGGACTTGAGCTCAGATGTCATGGGATTGCGGTCAGTCGTTGGAGCACTTCCCGCTCTTTTCTAGCCGGCTTGGGCCCTTCAAAAAGTGCTCCCTCTGTCGAACCCACCTCTAGGGCCCTCTTCATGATGTTTTGGTGGTGAGAATAAGAGATTTCAAGCTTTGAAGGTAAGGGGAGGTGTGAGCTACGAGTTTAGGCCCCTGTGTTACTTATAGGACTTGTTAGGAAACCTAACCCTCTTGGGATTAGTCTCGGATAAGTCTAGGACGGGTTAAGATAGGGTTGCGATGAGTTCAAAGCGTCTTACCCTCAGGCTAGGGACTCTCCAGGGAGTCCCCGTTCGAGCAGATAGGATGTCCTATTGGACGGTCTTACGATAGACTGTCCATCTTAATGCACGGCCCATCATCGACCGTTCATCGCTTTCAGAAAGCCCGAGTCCAGTGACTTGTGCGGTCTAAAATCCGCCGTTCACATATTCTTGCGGTTGATACTGAACCGTTCCAACGAAATTGGAGCGGTCTCTGGAGAACTGCTCTTCTCCACGAACGACTCTATAAGAACCGCCCATATGCTCAGCCCCCCAATCAAACTCCTACACCCTCGTCTCACTCAGTCGGCGTGTGCATCTCTCGTCTCACTTAGTCGACGTGTGCATCTCTCATCTCACTCAGTCGGCGTATGCGTCTCTCGTCTCACTCAGTCGGCGTATGCGTCACTCATCTCACTCAAGTCGGTGTGTGCGTCACTCATCTCACTCAAGTCGGCGTGTGCGTCACTCATCTCACTCAGGTCGGGCGCACCTTTCAATCTCGCATGTTTGCTTCACCCCCTCTAGTAGCTAAGTCACGTTCATTCATGCATACATACAATCACCCACAAACAAAAATCAAAACAAAAACATGCATACCACTATCATATCATATCACATCATGTATAAAAGACGGGCCCAGTACACAGTCAAGCCTGTCCCTCTCCTTGGCCCCCGTCACTGTCTCCACTGCCCTCATGCCTCTTTGGGGGAGGCATCGCGGAGGTCGCCTCATCACGCCGTCATCGTCGCCGCTCCTCCTCCTCGTTCCTCCAATGGCCGGAGGAACCAGTAAAGTAACTCCTCACGGAGCCGTAGGTGCCGTGGCTGCCACTCGCAGTCGCCCTGCTGCGCTCCCGACTCGCCTCCTTCATACCCTCCACCTTGCCCTCCAACCTGGCAACCTGTAGACGGGCCTGCTCTGCCTCACTCCGGTAGCGCTCAGCCTCTGCCCGGTAACGGTCCGCCTCGGTAGCACCGGCTCGTAGTCGCTCCAGCTCGGCCCGGAGGAGGGCCGTCTCCACTGCGTCTGTCGGTCGACTCCGCGCAGCCTCCTCGCGCACCCGGGCCACCTCCTCCCTAGCCACTACCCGGCTCTGCTCCAGCTCTATCTAGAGGCGGGTCAGCTCGGCCGTCTGCATATCATTATTAGGCAGTTGCATAAGCATTTCATTCATAAGCATAATAAGCAAGGGGAAGTTTAGAATTGCGTACCCTCTCAATGAGCGCCACCTCGGCCGCCTTGGCCCGCGCTACCATCCGAGTGAACTCCGCATCTCTCGCAGCCCGGTCGGCCGGAGTCTGGGTCGTAGAGGAGGAAGGGGCGTCTGGTCTCACCCTCTGAGCACCCTCGGCACGCTGCATCCAAATACTCCAGGTCAGCCACATGCATAATCATAATCATGTAGAATTGAATAATTTAAAGAGTGTAAGGTGTAGAAGACTCACCAGTAAGGCCAGGGCCTATCGGGCCTCATCCCGCTCCCTGATGGTAGAGTGCAAAAGTCCCTGCAACTCCGCCACCCGTCCCGCAGGGTCCAGCTGCATTTAGAAGCCCATGTGTCAGTGCATCATCATATAGGAATCATAAGCATAATAGAAAGAATTCAAGTTTAGAAGTCATACCGGTCGGTGAGCACCCCGGAACACCTGGTCCCGGTAGTGGCGTGCGTAAGCGGTGTAGTACGCGCTGTCGCTCTCAGCCCGGGTGGTCACCACTCGCCCATGCGCGGTCCAGTCGGCGACCTGCTCGGCGTTCCTCGCGGTCCAGTCGTACGCCTCACGGAGTCCTCGTGTCGTCCTCGTCACTCGCTCCCCCGCCTTCTCAGGCGTGGGAAACTCAACAGCCGGCTGATGGACCCCGATGGTCCTCATCACCAGCCTGAAGTGCAGTGGCTCCACCACATTCATGCAGTGAAGCCACACGTCACGGCCGGAAAAGGCCAGGGCCTCGGCCACCCATGGCTGGCCCTCTGGGCCCTCCTCCGTATAAGGAGTCCACCGTACCTGCAAGCATAGGAAACTGCATCAGCATCATAGTCATGAAAGAATTGCATTTAATTAAGGAGTCTGAGTTTAGAAGCATACCGAGGTATACGGTAGAGTGTCCAGATCATCCTGCAGCTCCCGGACCTATCGTCTCAGGGCTGTCATCTCCCGAGGTGCTGTCCACCTTCGCGCGATCGATAGGAGCCCAGGACGGGTCTCCTTGCCCCTACCTAGCCCGCGTAGGCGTACGTAGGCCCACACCTGCATCACAAGGTCGTGTCAGCATTTTAGCAAGCATGTAGTATAGCATAACCGAGTCTAGGGTATAAAAGTCGTACCTGGAGTAAGGGGGAGAAGCCCCCAAGCATTGTCCGACGTGCCGTCGAACTGAGAGTGTCGAAGAGGAAGGCGAGGACCGCCACTCCCCAAGCGTAGTCACCCACGTGCTCGAGCTCCTAGAGGAAGGGGAGGAAGCGACAGCTCATCACATCCGCCCGCGTGGAGAAGAGAAGCCGTCCGAACATCAGCATCAGGAACCGTCGTAGTACTCTATCCGCCTTAGGCCCCGATCCCACTACAACCCTTAGTCTCGCTAGCCCGACGAGCTGCTCCAAGTGCTCCTCCGGTCGCTCTCCGACCGCAACTCCCGCTCATCGTAGACCCAGGCTGTCCTGGAGAGCAGCCCGGGGAAGGAGGGTCGACTGCCTCTCGGGGCGCCGCAGCTGTAAGCCGAGCAACTCCCGAGCCATCCCCCGGTAGTCGGGAAAGGTAGTCCCGCTGACCGGTGACCCGTGCACACGTAGGCCAGTGAGCCTGGCCACGTCCTCCAACGTAGGGACCATGTGCCCCCACGGGAAAAGGAACGTCCGACTCACTGGATCCCAACGGTCGTGCAGGGCGTAGAGCAGAGCTGCGTCGAAACGACACACCTCGATGCTCAGGAAGGGGGCGAACCCCATGGCCATTAGCCGCTCCCTCTGGAAGTCTGGCAGTGCCAGGTACACTGCACGGACCTGCAGCCATGAGGTGCGGGTCCTGCGCTTCCCCTGCATTCATTTTTCCATTTCATTCATATTAGTAATTTAGCTTTTGCATTTTGTTTCATTTAAATAAAATCTCTCAAGGTCCAATCCTTAATTTGAAGAACGGTTATTCACGGACAACTCGACAATTGAGCGGCCCCTTTCAAACCGTCTGTCTCCCTATCTTCATAAATAGAAGCGGCCCACCTTCGGCCGTGTGAATTATGGACGATCCTATGTGGACCGCATTGTTTCATCTTGGCTGCTTGTTTGAACGGACCGATGTGGTCCGTTTACTATTTGAACGGTGATAACCTCACCGTATCTATTTTGTGGTGGTTCGTTTGCTGTGTGAATTTGAATGGCGTTCCCTAAGCCGTGTGAATTTGGACGGTCCTATATGGACCGCATTGTTATACTGTGCGGTTTCTGTTGAACCGTTCTACCGTCGTCGTCCCCGACCGGCTGGGAAGACCATCGTGGCCCCTAACCGACCCCTAAGCATCTAACCCCCCCAAAAGATTTCTAAACTAACATGCATTAATAAAAATTGGAAGGAAAAGAGGTTTGGGGTGGGGGGCCTACCTTGGGATCACGGGGCTTCTTGGCCGCCCCCGTCGGTGGTTGTTCTCCGGTGATCTCCTCCTCTCCGGCAGGGGCCTCTTCCTCGGTGGTGACGATGGCGAGCTCCTCCATCGTCACCCCTGGCGACTCTCCCTCCTCAGGCGGTGGTGGTGGTTGCCTCGGCGGCGACGAACCCTTACCGGCGGCCGACGGCCTGGCCGCCTGGTGCTTCGTCCGGGTCATCGAGGGAGCTTGAGATGGAAAGAGGGGGGGGAGAAGTTTGAAGAAGTTAGAGTGAGGGAGTGGGAGAGTGAGGCCTTGTTGCCCCGTCGTCCCTTCCACCGTCGGTTACGGTGGAGGGAGGCGAGGGGGTTTCAATTTTTCGAGGTTACAGAGAAGAACGGTCTATCGTTAGACCGTTTGTCCAGTGGGTGGTTCCAATATGACCGTTTAACCCTAGTGACCGTTAACTTTAAGTCGGTTGAAATTCCAAGCCCGAGCGGTTCTGAAGGAGCCGTTCTTATTTAAACGGTATGATCCGGACCGTTCATCCCTGGCAACCGGCCCTGTAAGAATTGTTTGAATGTCAGGTACACACGGTTAACATAGAGCCGTTTGGAATATTGCACGGTTACAATAAGGCCGTTTATCTGGATAGTGTATTTAGATCATGAATATTGATATTTTCTTTGGAAAATTATTTCTTAACCATCTTATGCAGCATCATTTCCTCCAGTCTCGCTGTTTCGCCTGCACAGGTAAGTCAGGTATGGCCTTCTATCCCTAATCCCTTATTGCATTAATTATATGGTATTATATTATATTATTTCGAGAGCCGGCAGGTTATCTACGTGTCTCAGGATCTGATGTTCCCCTTCAACAAAAACAATGATGATCCAGGATCATGTACCTAATCTTCGGATAGGCCGTTAAGTTGGGAAGTCACGAGAAGGACGGTTCTATCCGCACGCTGTGGTTGCGGACGGTATCTTGACTCTGACGTTCCCAGCTTAGCAATACTACTCTCAAATATTTTATATTTTAACCTTTCTTGGCATTTGTTTTAATGATTTTCTTTTATTTTAGCCCAGCATGCATCATACGCATCCTTTTGAGCTTTCATGCCCCATGATTGGCTTAAGAAATGTCCCATCAGTAATGGTCAGCTGTGTGTTCAAATGCTCGAGTAAGAAGAACTAATTCCACTCTGAATTCGAAGGTTTTTATTTGGTCGATTCGTTTGGTCCGGTTGATTGAAGAGTCCCGTCTGGAGCTTTAGCCTTTTCTTTTGTGGCCCCCTCATTGGACCGCGGGATTGTGTCCCCCATGAGGTCGGTCTTGTCGATTTGTTTCATTTAGTTTAGTTCCTCCAGATTTGGCGTCACTTTCAGTTAACTATTCCCGGCGTTCGGTTCAAGGTTTTCTAGAAAATTCTCATCACTTGTTGGTAAAAACGTGTGTCGTTTTACCTTAACGCCCGCTTTTTCGGTCCACTCCGCTGCATTTCCGCTCCACCTCCATGTTCCATGTCACTTCCGCTTCACCTCCGCTCACTCCTCGGCAAAGAGGACGTTAAGGAGGGGCATCTGTTGACACCCGTTTTATATCGATAATTTGAGTCATTTCTCTTACTTCCATTAGTTGATGCCTCTAGTTGTCCATCATTCATTGGGCCATTTTTTGTGGCACGTCTTGGGCTCATTTTATGGGTCGTCTCCCTCCTTGGTGAAGTCCGTGGCGATTCATGGCTTAATGGGCCTTGGCTTTGGTCAATTGAACGTTTCATAGCATAAACGGCCCAACCTCAGCCGTTCAAAAGATGAGTGGTTGAATATGGACCGTTCATACATTTTGTTAATTTCTGAGGTCTTTTCTAAATATTCACCGACAGGCTGTGGTGCGGCTCTATTAGGACCGTTCAAACCAATGGACGGGCTTATTACAACCGCCTATACCTCAGAGTCCTACGCACGCCCATTTTCTCAGATAATTATCCAATTATCCGAATTATCACCGACAGGGTGAAACGGTTAGATATTGGCCGCTCTACACTAGAACGGTCTCACTAGAACCGTTCATCGTTGAGGGTCCAACGGCGGGCGTTTCGGCCGGTTAGAAAGATAATTGCGTTGATTTTCTGATTTCTCGAATTTCCACCGACAGCTTAGACGGTCTGAACAAGACCGCCTATAGGATGCGCGGTCTATCGTAAGACCGCTCATCATGTCGGATGAGGCTTTTTAACAGACTTTTATCTCTTTTAATCATGGCATTATCCCCAGTTTATTTTGATGATTTCTCCATGGATAATTAACCATTTTTGATGTCGTTTCTTCTGGATGGTAGATAGTGATATTATTTGCGAATTATCTTTTGTAAGTTTGACTTGAAAATCCCTCTAAACCTTAGTTTCGGGGCTGGCTTTCTAGGCTCTATAAATAGACCCTAGTGGCCGGACGTCGAAAAGGGGGGGAAGATTTTGGTCGACGGCGAAGCCCTCCCGCGTTTCCGAACGACCTAGCACCAAGGAGGGAGGCTCTCTACGTCCTTACGAGCCTCCGGTTCAGGGAGTAGTATGTGTGTCGAGTCATAGCATCATTTTTCGATTTCTTCGTCATCTGTTGCATGCATTGTTCTCTCTCTGCATTTCCCTCTTTTTTTTTCTCCCCATGCACACACCCACCTACGTTTTTGTCACCCTAGGGGTTTAAAACCCCCCAGGTATCCCCCCTTCCATTTGTTTATGCTTCATTCTTCCTACATGAACGTGTACTACGTCATTTAGCTCTAACCTGGGTGTTCCTTCTGTGTCTTCATACTGTTTTGCAGGCCAGCACTTCATCAGCACGAGGCCCATCCCCTCTGGCCGGTCGGAGAGGGTGGAGGTGAACCCTTTTGTAACTCTTGGCATGGTGGGCTTGCGCGGTTCCTTTAGGCCTGTTCATGGATACGAGCGGCATCCTCTGCACCGCCCTTCCTCCTTCGGCGGTTCACTTCGAGCCGCCCATCTTCCAGGAGTTCTCCTTCCCGCGCGTTCGACGGCACTCTTAGACGGCCTATCGTAGGACCATGTGTCTTTAAGGCAGTTCCGCATCGACCGCGCCTCCTCCCAGTGCTGCATCAAGGTGAGTGTCTCCCCTTCCTTTCCAAAGTACGGTACGCTAGTCACGTGCTGCGCTTTGGTGGCGATCACGGTCACTCTCTGTTCTTCTCCCTCCTCTCACTGCTTTTCTTTTGTTTTACTCGTGATATTATTGCTTTATTCATAACATATTGTCCGCCAAGTGAGGAGAGGAGAAATATATATCTACAGTCCTAATGGGAATGCTAGGCTCGCGGAGTCTTACGGAGACCTTGAAACATAATCCCCTAGTCCAATAGAAGGAATATCTGGCGGAGAGATTCATAAGTCCAAGAGAGTGTGCCTATAAGTGTAAAGTGTAACTAATGGTCACATACCGGAGTATATGCCATGTACTTATGAAAGTGACTCAAGAGATGAGAGTGGATCGTGTGAAAACAGCAATCAAATCAACGTTCTAAATGCCACCATGAATCATGTTTCACAAATATAAGAGGAAATATTTAATTACAAAACTATAGCATTTAGACATGAAATTACATGATAACGAAAATAAAGTTTTAAAATCATGCACATGTTGAAACAGGGTATTTAATAGGAAAATAAGACATGATTTTTTATGATAAATAATAAAATTATAGAGTTACTAATATGCGATTTCAATTAGGCTCGGAATGGTCCATAGAACCTGAAAATGGTCATGGACTGGCCGCATATATGTGAAAAACGGTCTTGCGATAGGCCGCTTGTTGTACTAAGCGGTCACTTCATGGGCTGTTTCTGTCTGACGGACATAAGTTGTAAAATAGTGAAATATAACGCTAACCTAGGGCATGTCATGCATGAAAATGATGTAAAACATGTATAAAGTATGCTAGAAGGTATTTAGGCCATGAACATGCATTGGTTGTGAAAAATGGACAAGAAATTTCTATTATTATTTCATTAGGGCTCAGTGCACGTATAGAATATGAACCTACTGCGCAGTCTCAATGAAACATAAAATACTCCACGTACAATGTATGAAATCGATTAAGAATTAAGGGCTTTTATTCCTAACATCATGTTTAAGCCATTCATGAGATAACCTACCTTTGATCTGTGCCTTAAATTTCAAATTTAGGGCTAGAAGTCAACTCTAATTTCTGCTCGTTCAGAGCAAAACCAACAACTTCGTGGGCTTCTAACTTCTGATCCTCTTCTCCTATGACCATGAAACTTTGAGGGTAAGAAGAGGGTACTAAAAGGAATAAATAACTCCAAAGAACCTATATCTAATTATCTTGTTTAGGGATTCTATTTTACTGATCAATCTGGCCCAGTCGCACAGTCTCCTGAGTTTCTTGTACCAAACTAGCATCTTTGGAAGCCTTGTTCTCCCTGACGGCTTGATCTCCTAAGATGAAATTTTGAGGGCAGTTAGACCTTAGTATTATGAATGAAATATTCTAAAGAACCTACCTTAAATTCGTCCTACTTACCTTTGTTCCACGCGAGCCAAATGTAAGGGTCGCGCAGGTTAAACTTAGGGTCTATTTATAGGGTTAGCTAGGGTTTTGGATATTTGAGCGAACCTAGAGTCCTAATTAGGGTTCCAATTCAATCCTCAAGCATTCTAGACTATTCTAACTAAGGGATACCATCGATCCTGGGTGATTAGGATGCCAAAGTTCCCATCTTTTTATGCCTTCTTCCATTCATGGAATCTGCTGAGAGTAGCGGTCCTGTTGGGACCGTTTCTTGCCTTTAGCGGTCGCCCGATAGACCGTTTCTATCCTTTAGCGCCGAATTTCAAATTATTCAAACTCTTTGTTATATATCTGTTGATTTATCTGATAATTAGTATACTTATCCTCTAAATTTCGTAAATAGCCTATTTTAGGCTTCTAAAATGTGGGCCAAACCTTGTGGACTTGGTTTTGAGTCATTTTCGGCTTATTGATCAACCAATAAGTATTGGGTCTTATTATATTACTTTAATTAACCCAAATTCATTTAATAGTCTATTTATTTCTAGAAAAAAATCTAAGAAAATCAAATAATATTCTAGAAAAATTCTAAAATACTATATATAAAATATTGGGGCATTACACCCTCCCCCGCTTAAGAGAATTTGGTCCCCAAATTTAATGTTTGGATTTTATGGAGAGTGTTCTTACAGTTGAATAAATCGGGAAATCTTCTGCACATAGCTTCTTCTGTCTCCCATGTTACTTCATGTGGACATAATTTGGTCCACTGGACTTTAACCATGGGAATGGTTTTATTCCGAAGTTGACGTTCTTCTCGTTCAACTATTCTGATTGGCTTTTGCTCGTACGTCAAATCTTTTTGAATTTTCAGATTATCACAAGTGATAACGTGAAATGGATCATAAACATATTTCTTTAACATAAAGACATGGAATCCATCATGAACTCCAGCCAGTTGTGGAGGTAATGCTAGGCGATATCCCACTTCTCCCACTCTTTCAAGAATTTCAAAAGGGCCAATGAATCTTGGTGTAAACTTGCCTTTAATACCATACCTGCGAATACCACGACCAGGGGAAACCTTGAGAAATACATGATCTCCCACTTGAAATTCCAAGTCTTATCTTCGATTATCAGCATAGGACTTTTGTCTATCTTGGGCCATCTTGAGTCTTTCTCTTATCACTTTCACCTTGTCAGTTGTATCTCGAACAAGATCAGGGCCTAGAATTTGTCTTTCACCAACCTCGTCCCAGTATATTGGTGTTCGGCAACTTCTTCCATATAATGCCTCAAACAGTGCCATTTGAATGCTAGCTTGATAGCTATTGTTGTAGGTAAATTCCTCAAGAGGTAAATGATTGTGCCAGCTTCCACCAAAGTCTATAACACATGCCCTTAGCATATCTTCCACCACTTGATTAGTCCTTTCGGTTTGTCCATCAGTTTGTAGATGAAATGCAGTGCTAAAATTCAATCGAGTTCCTAAGGAGTATTGTAGCCCCTTCCAGAATTGTGAAGTAAATCGAGTGTCTCGATCAGAAATAATGGTGATCGGGACACCATGTAATTTAACAATCTCCTTTATGTATAAAGTAACAAAGATATCCACAGACCATCATCTTTTAATAGATAGAAAATGAGCCGATTTTGTTAGACGGTCTATGATCACCCATATTCCGTCATGTCCACCACCTCTTGATTTAGACAGTCACATGGTAAAATCCATTCCTATACTCTCCCATTTCCATTCCGGGATTTCCATGGGATGTAGTTTTCCAGCAGGCCTTTGATGTTCTGCCTTAATTTGTTGACAAGTAAGGCAACGTGACACATAGTCTGCTATCTCTCTCTTCATATTGGGCCACCAATAACTTCTTTTAAGATCTTGATACATCTTGGTAGCACCAGGATGAACAATATACTTATATTTATGAGCTTCTTCTAAGATCATCTTCTTAGTATCAGCATGATCCGGAATACAAACACGACCTCAAAACAATAACCTCCCGTCATTTGTAATAGAGAAATCCGGTCGTTGTTCCATATCAGCCTTAATCTCCACTAATATATGGTCATTTTCTTGTAACTTTACTAGATCTTTAATCAATGTAGGTTGTGTCCGGATATTGGCTATAAAACAATCTTCTTTCTTCATATCAACGTCTACATTCAACTGAGTAAATTTAGAAATAAGATTTGTCATACCTTTCAAACTTGATAGCTTTCCCATCGGTTTTCTACTAAGCGCATCAGCTACAGTATTTGCCTTGCCCAGATGATATTGAATATCGAAGTCAAAGCCCTTGAGATACTACAGCCATCGCCTTTGCCTCATGTTCAACTCCTTTTCAGAAAAGAGGTATTTCAGGCTCTTATGATCTGAATATATAGTGAATTTCTCTCCATAAAGATAATGACGCCAAAGTTTTAAGGCGAATATGACTGCAGCCAGCTCCAGGTCATGAACAGGGTAATTCTCCTCATGTCGCTTTAATTATCTTGAAGCGTAGCAAATTACCTTGTCATTTTGCATGAGTATGCATCCTAGGCCAATGCTAGATGCATCTGTATAAACTTCAAATCCACCACCTTCAACAGGCAAAGCCAGTACAAGTGCCGTGGTGAGATGTTCCTTAAGGGCCAAGAAATTTTCTTCCCATTCTTGTGTCCACTCGAAAGGATTTTCCTTTCCTAGTGAGTCTTGTTAAAGGAGCGACGATTTTGGAGAAATCCTTGATAAATCGCCTATAATAACCAGCCAGGCCAATGAAACTTTGAACTTCAGATACGATGTTCGATCAACTCTAGTTCTTAACAGCTTTAACCTTAGAATGATCTACTGTAATGCCTTCTTTAGAAATGATATGGCCAAGGAAAGAGACTTCCTTAAGCCAAAATTCACATTTGTTTAACTTAGCATAAAGTTGGTGTTCCCGCAAGGTTTTCAAAGCAACCATTAGATGTTCCTCGTGTTCCTCCTTTGTCTTTGAATAGATGAGAATATCATCAATTAATACGACCACAAATTGGTCAAGATAAGGCAGGAACACATTATTCATTAGTTGCATGAATGCCGCAGGTGCATTAGTTAAACCGAACCGCATAACCACAAATTCATAATGTCCGTATCAGCTTCGGAAAGTAGTCTTCTGAATGTCTTCATCCTTGATCCTCAGTTGATGATAGCCTGACCTGAGATCGATCTTGGAGAAGTACTCCGCACCAGAAAGTTGGTCAAATAGCTCATTAATACGCGGTCGTGGATATTTATTTTTGATAGTAAGTTGATTCAACTGCCGGTAGTCAATGCATAATCTGAGGGAACCGTCCTTCTTCTTAACAAATAAGACTGGCACACCCCACGGGGATGTGCTGGGTCGAATGAAACCTTTTTCTAGTAGCTCTTGAAGTTGCTTCTTTAATTCCTTCAACTCCGTGAGGGACATCCTGTAAGGAGCTATTGACAAAGGTGTTGCTCCGAGTACAAGTTCAAAGGTGAAGTTAACCTCCCTTTCGGGCGGTAAACCAGGCAACTCGGAAGGAAAAACATCAGGAAATTCCTATACTACGGGGATTTCATCTATCTGAATTTCCTTAGACTCAATAACTACTACGGAGGTAAGAAAAGCTTTACATCCTTGTGAAATGAGTTTGGAAGTGTGAAGGGATGAAATAATGGTAGGATGTTTCCGGTATTTGATACCAAGGAAGGAAAATCTTGGAAGACCTGGTTTCCGAAAAGAGATTATCCTATTGCGGCAATTTATATAGGCGTCATGGTTTACAAGCCAATCTACACCTAGGATAGCATCATAGCCCTCCATCTCAAGGCATACTAGGTTTGCCGGAAGATTATGACCTTCTACAATTACCTAACTATCGGGGAAATAAGTTGTAAGTTTAGTTCCAGGACCTAAGGGTGTGGTAATAGGTAGGTCTGTTGGTAAAGGAATTGATGAAATTGGCAAAGTCTTTGCAAAAGTAGTTGATATAAAGGAATGAGAAGCACCGGTATCAAATAACACCAATGCAGGATGTGAATAAATTTGAATGGTACTTCCATCAACCTATCATCCGTGGGTGCTTCATCATCGTCTAGAACAACGTTAAGACCAGCCTGTCGCTTACGCCCACCGCTAGAAGACTGATCCTTCATAAGGGGGTAGTCCGGCATGCGGTGCTCCCGACTACCACATCTTAAGCAAGCGCCAAGACGCTTCCAGCATTCCTCGGCTGAATGGCCGAAGTTTTCACAGAAAGAGCAAGCAGTTATGAAAACCTTTTCTTCTTCTTTAACCTTCTTGTTCTTGCCGTTGCCATGCCCGTTACTATTACGGGATCTCTTCTTGTTATCCCGAGAGTTGTAGGCGATACTGAATATTTCCTCTTTTCTTCCTCGCCGATCAGACTTTCAGCTCGGCTCCTCCCCTTTGCCTTTGAGTTTATCGACCTTTTCCAAGGCCCGTTCACACAAATGTGCCCGCTGGACCATTTCTGCATAGGTTCGAATATTTTGTGGGCCAAGTTATTGAATAAAGATGGGTCGCATCCCGTCCATGAAGCGATTTACTTTCAGAAGATCAGTGCTCACTTGATGTTGAGCATATGGTGCTAAACAAGAAAATTGTAATTCATATTCGGCTACCGTCATCATGCCTTGACGTAACGACGCAAATTCTGCCGCCTTTCTCTCCTTGACATGCTCGGAGAAGTATTTGGCTCAGAAGAAAGTGAGGAATCCCTCTCAAGTGTGCGGAGCATTCGGAGGCGGTGTCGGAACAGACTTCCACCAAGTACAGACATCCTTGTTAAGTTGGAATGTAGCAAGACGAACCTTTTCCTTACTCGTGAATTGCATAACATCAAATATCCGGTTCATCTCATCGATCCAATTCTCTGCTTCATCTAGATTGGAAGAGCCATTAAATCGTGGAGGATTTAAACTCCGAAAATTGTTGTGCAAGCTACCCGCGCCAGCCCTTGCACCAGCTTGGGCCACAGTCTGTAGGGCTTGGGTAAGACCCACAACAGTTTGTTGCATCTCATCCCAGTTCACAAGATGAGCCATTGAGAATTCAAGGTACCTAAAAAAGTGAACCTTTAGTTATTTTCTTTAGAATCGGGAAGATTTACCCTAAGATAATTTCAATATAACTATCTTACCTCGGTTTCTATCCAATTCTCATATGGTTCGGAATTCTTTCCTAGTTCATAGGTATGGGTCCTTAAACCTTGGACTTAGCCTATGACGTGTCATTTTCCAAGGACTTTCTTAGACCTAGACTCTGATACCACTTTAACTGTCACGCCCCGAGCTTTTAATATAGTGGAAGGAATTTTGGGAACGTGAACAGCCAGCATGGTAAGCCTCTCGCAAGTAAGAAGATCAGAGCGCAAGACAATCACATAAAAGTAATTACACAAGTAATTAATCCAAAAATCTACTTTATTCATAATAATGATCCAAATATACCTAAGATCATGACTTTTAACATCCTTACATCCTTTGACTCAAGAAAATAAAAAATTACAATCCGACTCGACTAGGCACTTGATAACTAGGCTTCACTCATTCCAATAGACCTTCAATCGCTCTCGGACCCGCTACTAGCATAATCCGAATCCGATCCACTAGTATTTCCTGAAAAGACAAGGAAATAGATATGAGCACACTTGCCCAGTAGGTATCTTCGTATCAACATGAAGGCAATATTTAAGTGATTAATATTTTAGCTCTAGAATTTGGGTAACAATGAGAATGCGGTAAATCATACGTCATGACCCAAAACATCCAAGAATATAGAATCACGATATATCTGAGCAAGTATATGAACAAGTAAGATTCAACCATGTAGATGTAAGTTGGCCTTTCATGAACAAGAATGTACGAGCATGTAACTAGAAAGTACATACACAACCTTGTAAAGGCTATGTACTAGAAAGTCATTAACAAGTATGTAATTTCCATAAAGAGCCTTGTAGATTTCACTCATTTATAAGAGAAAGTACTCCCAACGTAATGCGACGCCAGTATCATCGTACCCCATGGTTTATAGCACGTTTCCAACCATCGACCGTCGGGGCTAGCATGGAGCCCTTGGACACAATCCGTGCCCGGTCTTGCATCTTCAAGTTATAAATCCAGTTACTTCCACGAGATATAACAATAAAGTACGGCCAATAACGTAACAAGTTCAATGATAGTTTCATGATACAATATCAAGGTAAGAATGCTTCTAATAAGAATATGGAAGTTCAAAAATTTGAGTTAGAACTAGGTTATGCTATGAAGAAAATTTGGCAGCATAACGGCATATTCTTTTCTTTTCATAAGTTATAAATATCTTAATTGACAAGTGTTAAGTTACAAGCAATCGTCAGACCATCTAGGAACTTGGAAAGCCCAACCCAGAGGCCAAACCTCGGGTTAGACAGGATCAGGAATAAAGTGGTCGTTTACTGGACCGTTTCATGAAGAAAGCGGTCAGAGTCTAGACCGTTTCATGAATAGAGTCTACGCATGAAAAAGAAGTGTCGACGCAGTGAAACCTTCGGGAGCTTTGCGATCATGGCAGGGCCGCTTGGTATCCTTTAGTGGTCTGGTGAATGGCCGCTAATAGAATATGGCGGTCATCCATAGGGCCGCTAAGGTCCAGAACACATAAAACACTGGTAAAGTGCTTTCTAGATAATTGGCTTTAATGGTACAACCAGCTCGGCGTCCTACTAGGAATCCCAGGCTCGCGGAGTCTTACGGAGGCCTTGAAACATAGTCCCGTAGTCCGACGGAAGGAATATCCGGCAGAGAGGTTCATAAGTCTAAGAGAGTGTGCCTATAAGTGCAAAGTGTAACTAATGGTCACGTACCAGAGTATATGTCATGTACTTATGAAAGTGACTCAAGAGATGAGAGTGGATCGCGTGAAAACAGCAATCAAAACAACGTTCTAAATGCCACCATGAATCATGTTTCACAAATATAAGAGGAAATATTTAATTACAAAACTATAGCATTTAGGCATGAAATTACATGATAACGAAAATAACGTTTTAAAATCATGCACATGCTGAAACAGGGTATTTAACAGAAAAATAAGACATGATTTTTTATGATAAATAATAAAATTATAGAGTTACTAATATGCGATTTCAATTAGGCTCAGACTGGTCCACAGAACCTGAAAACGGTCAAGAACTGGCAGCCTATATGTGAAAAACGGTCTTGCGATAGGCCGCTTGTTGTACTAAGCGGTCACTTCATGGGCCGTTTCTGTCTGACAGACAGAAGTTGTAAAATAGTGAAATATAACGCTAACCTAGGGCATGTCATACATAAAAACTATGTAAAACATGTAGCAAAGTATGCTAGAAGGTATTTAGGCCATGAACATGCATTGGTTGTGAAAAATAGACAATAAATTTCTATTATTATTTCATTAGGGCTAGGTGCATGTATGGAATATGAACCTACTGCACAGTCTCAATGAAACATAAAATACTCCACGTACAATGCATGAAATTGATTTAGAATTAAGGGCTTTTATTCCTAACATCATGTTTAAGCCGTTCATGAGATAACCTACTTTTGATATGGGCTTTAAACTTCAAATTTAGGACTGGAAGTCAACTCTAATTTCTCCTCGTTCAGAATCGAACTAGCAACTTCGTGGGCTTCTAACTTCTGATCCTCTTCACCTGTGACCACGAAACTTTGAGGGTAAGAAGGGGGTACTTGTTGGCCCAGAGAGATGGCAGACAAGAAGGGGGGCTGAATTGTCCCCTTGCCGAGATGGTGGATTTTAAAAACTTTCTTAACAGATGTATAATTAACAACGATGATTAACAAAAACTTCAAGTGAGATTAAGACGATCTCTCAAACTTCCCGATCTCACACGAATAGTTAATGCAACTAATCAAGGAAATTACGCTCAACACGGATAACGGAGGTAGCAGTGTGTGACAATGTAGTGAGTTAAAAACCTATATAATGTACATGTGAATGGAGATAGAAGAAATGACAATCACACAGGCAATCACACAAGACACAGAGATTTTAAGGTTGTTCGGGACCACGATGGGCTCCCTACGTCCACCCCTCACCCAATCGGGTAACGCTTCACTACATGCTACTTTCGTAGCAACACGGGGACGAACCCCAACCACACACACACTGCTTCCGCAGCAATAACCACACGGGGACTGGCCCCAACACGTTGCCACCGCAGCACACACACACACGTTCGGGGAACGTACCCCGGACACGACAACCACACGGAGTCACAGCTCCGTCCGCACACAACACCACACGGGGAGTGTTTCCCCACAATAAACCCACACACGCGGAGTCCCAGCTCCACCCACACACGATGTATATCGAGTTTAACAAAATAAAGGATATACAATAATCGCCCAAATGTTAATCTATTACTCAAATGAAAGAGTAGAGATGAGAGAAGATTGATTCCCCCTCAAATCTGTAGTGAAGGCCGTCCAATGGAATGATGGGGTGCGCTGAATGAACTATCCGCAGAGTGGAAGCCGCTCAAGCTCGTAGAAGGTGCCGTAGGGAGAATGGTTCACTCCCAGCTTTCAGTTCGGCAGAGAATGCTTGTTTGGCGTCCTCCTCTCCTTCTTTCCTTCAGCAAATGAAAGCGTTAAGCCCAAAAACTCTGCTCTCGAATGAAAATCGCGGCCAACATATACCTAGCAGAAAGAGCCGCTTAAAGACTAAAATGCCTAGACGAAGAAACTTTCAAATATCACCAAGAGATGAATAAAGGATATAGAGTGTTTCCCTTTTGCAAACTCCTCAAACCTCCAAGTCGATGTCGACGGTTGCTTGCGATATTGACATCTTCAGATTCCTCTCTTCATTCTGTTGGATATTGTGTTTTGATGATGACAAACACTATGAGTCTCATAGGTTTGATGTCATATGTGTTTACTTCATACAGTATTTGTTTCATGCATTAACTGTGACATGCAGTCTAAACTCAATGATTTTGATGATAGCATATCATGAATATGTGTCTGAATGATTGGTCTGAATGATTGTTCTGCCTTGGGCATATGGATGTGTTATCATGCATTAGTGCATTGCTCAACTGCTTTCTATATGTGCTTCACTCTAAGTCAGTACATTGTTGGAACAAGCATGTACATCGATTGGGTTGTGCATCCAGCGTCTTATGGTAAAGTCTATACACTCCTCATCTTTACCTACGATGTGCAACACAAGTCTATACATCGCTCACTTGCATGATCATTAAGTCTGCACATTGTTGGCCATTGCACACGAAGTCTGTACAGCACTCGCCATCATGCTACTGCTAAGTCTGTACATTGGCCAAGTGTGTACAGAGTCCTTTGCATCGTGTGCATTCTTCATTAAAGTCTATACATTCCCATCCGTCTTAGTTAACGTCTCACGTTGTTCAAGTCTACAGTGTCTAGAAGTCTATACATCGTCCGTCTCATCCTGCGTCTCAATTCGTTTGAGCATTCACTGTACAAGTCTGTACATGGTCTCTGCACTGTAGCTACACGGACTCAAAGTCCATACAGTGGACTGTAGCATGGTCTGCAATGTCTATACATTGCTGGCCGCCTGCATGCAGCAAGTCTATACAACGCTGGCAACCTGCACGCAAAGTCTGCACATTGCCCAACTCTGTACATTCGATCGTCTCATTCAGCGTCTCACACTTGCAAGTCTATACTTTGCCGTTGGGCATCAAAGTCTATACATTGGCAGCACTGTGTAAGTCTATACATTGATTCACTATTCATGCCTTCACTCAAAGTCTGTACAGCGTACAGCGTGTCTGTGTCTCAAGTCATTTCTTCATGTCTGTACATTCCCAGTCTTTACCTACGTTCAGAACCCCAAGTTTATACATTGGTAAAGTCTACACATTGGCCTTGAAGCTTCCAAGTCTGTACATTGGTTCAGGCCTTCCAAGTCTATACATTGGTTCAAGCTTCCATGTCTGTACATTGGCCTTCAAGCTTTCCAAGTCTATACATTGGCAGCTGAACTGTGAAGTCTATACATTGTTTGATCATCCATTCTTTGAAGTCTATACATTGGTCTTCACTTCAAGTTTGTACAGCCTGCTTTGTCGTTCAAAGTACAAAGTCTATACACTGGAGTCGTCTGCTGCAGGGACAGCAAGTCTGTACATTGGGTTCTCATGCATGTTAACATCAAGTCTATACACTCGTTACTCTCATGCATGTTAACACCAAGTCTGTACACTACATCAGTTGTTCATGCATTGCACATCATCAAGTCTATACACTGGTAGCAGCAATGCTCGCACTTCAATAAGTCAATACATTGCACTGTTCATGCACGGCACACCAAGTCTATACAGAGCTTTCGTCTCATGCATCGTCTATGCAAAGTCCATACAGAGTCTTCTGTTGCATATTGAACGTAAAGTCTATACACTCGTCCTCCTTCACACGACTAACTCTATACATCCATTGTCTTGCCTGCTGAATAAAGTCTGTACACTATCTTCAACTGATATTGTTAATCGACTGAACTCTTCATTAATCTTACAGGTGACTGGGCATGTGATCCGAGGCTGGCACCTGGCACGTGATCCAAGATGCTGAGAAGCCGCCACGTGGACTGAAGCACACACACCCTAGCTGCTGCTTGATCCACACGAAGGCTCTGTCCCTATAAAGGGTCTTTTTGCCCCTTCGAAGGAAAGAGCTGGAAAAAGAGAAGAAAAGCCCTCAGAAGGAAGAACGAAGAGGAGTGAGCCTGAGCAGAAGAATAGACATAGCAGAAGAGAGACATTAATAGAAAGAAGGAGAGATCGTGAAAAGAGAAGCCATGAAAGCAGAGAGTGATTGAAGAAGAGAAAGAGATAGAGAGTTAGAGGAGAAGAAGCAAAGCTACTTGAAGATTTGTTCCTGCTAGACCGTGGATCATATCCAGGCCAGTAATCTCTATTTGAGAGCCACAGTTGTGCGACCATCTTTATAGTTTTCTGATTACTGTATTTTCCCTTTCTTGGTTTCGTTTACATTTCTTTGTGTTTCTCCCGATTGCCCTGTTGGGGATCGGGTTCCTCCTGTGGTTTCAGAAGAAGGGAGATTTGTTTCTCCAGGTTGCTGGTGACTTAGTGTCATCAGTGGTTCCCTCCCTTGTGGAGGAAGAGAGGTCCGAGACCTCTAGTTTGCAGGTGACTTGGTGTCACCTGTGCTTCCCTCTGGGTTTTAGAGGAAGAGAGACTTGGGTCTCTAGGTTCCCCTCCGGTTTGGAGGATGGGAGGATTGGTCCTCCGTTTCTGGTCTTGTGGGTTGCAAGTCCAGGTGTTCCCTCCAGGTCTGGAGGAAGAGAGACTGTGTGTCTCTGATTTCGAAGTGGCTGGGAGTCACTTGGGGTGTCCCTCCGATTGGGAGGAAGAGGGGAGGTTGTTCCCCTGGTCAAGCTATTTGGCAGCACTTGTTTACAGACTGAGTCTGCTGTTTCTAGCATTGCTAGTGGAAGCCTGACTCCGGTTTGGAGTGAGAGGTGGACGTAGGTCTTGGTGACCGAACCACCTAAAAATCCCTTGTGCAGTGGTTTGATATGTGATTTCTGTTTCTGCTTCCGCTAGATGATTGCATTGGGTCGATATGGTTTGATTGCACTGACTATGTGATTGTTATCGCTAGATGGTTGCTAGGACCGTGATTCCCTTGGCTGTCCTAGTGACCAATCGGGTTTGCATCCTTGCTGTTTGAGCATTTTTCCATCGACCTTGTGAGTATCTCTTCATACGGTTTTAATTTGGCCAAAAATCTTTAGAAGATCCATTCACCCCCCTCTGGATCTCCGTTGTCGTCTTATCTGCACCCAACAAGTGGTATCAGAGCGGGTTGCTGTGCATTGGATCCAACGATTCGCAGCAGTTCCTGCATCTTTTGTGGTGCATTTCAGAGTGGCTTTCTTGTGCTCGTTGTTTTGCCTCCCTGTCTTGTGTCTTGCATTGCTCATCTGGTTTTGGTGTATTTATTATATCTCGATGACTTATCCACCAATCTTCAGAGGTAATGATTTTGATCAATGGCTTGAAAAGTTGCATCGGTATGTGAGGACATTGGATCCGGATCTGTGGAAGTTAATCTCACACGGTCCTCACAGACTACCAAAGAAAGAGTCCAAATGGACTGACAGTCACAGATCAAAACATGGAGAGAATCAGAGAGTTTTAAATCTAATGAAAGAAGCTACTGACAAGGCTCTACATTCTTGTTTTTATGATTACATGTCCGCCAAGGAGATTTTGGAGAAGCTAAAGCTCACCAAGGATCACAACACATGCCTGATGGCTGACAAGAGCGACCATAGCAGTGATCAAGATCAATTCGAAGATGCTGAAGAGGTAATTAATCCTTTTTCTAGTTACACCTTAGATGACTGGGAAGATGCTTATGCCAATCTGTTACACTCCCATGAAAAACTGAGGAAGAAGAATAAAAGTCTGATAAAGAAGATAACAAATCTAGGGGATCCTATTTCTGGAGCTGAAAATCTTGAAAATCCTGAAATTCTGAAAACTGAAAATGAAATTCTCAGAAGACAAGTGTCGAAACTAGATGGAATCCAATCAGAACTTGATCATGTCAAATCTGAAAACGGAAAACTCAAAAATCAATGTCAAGAATCTGAACAAAGATTAATCAATCTTGAAAGTGAAAACAGATTGATAAATGAAAAGTTTGAGGCTGTTAATGTTGCGAACTTAAAGTTTCAGGAAAACTTTGAAAATTGTAAATCAGAATATCCAAGTTTCCTAACTGATGTTTTGTTTGATGATGATAAACTTGAGCAAGAGAACACTAGTCTAAAGGAAGAAATTGAGAAACTAAAACAATTGAACACCACCATGTCAGAGAGATTGCTGACATTTGAAAAAGGTAAGTGTGTGGTGTCCGATAATTCAGAAGAAGTTGAAAAGCTCAAAGCTGAAATTGAAAATCTTAAAAATGTCAATGCCACCTTAAGTGAAACACTCAACAGGAGTGGGGAAGAAAATGCTAATTCTGAATTGCTCATCATTACTCTTGAAAATGAAAGTCAGGATTTGAAAAAGTCTTTGTCTAAATTTGTGAGTGGGCAAGATAATCTGAACAAATTGCTGGGAACAAAGGTCAACTTTCAGAAGGAGGGGTTAGGTTATAACCCTGTAAATAAAAAGAATTTTGAAAATAAAATTCGGACATCCTTTGTTTCTAGTTCTACTTCTCACATTTCTCAGAACCCACCTGCTTCTCAGTCTACCGTTCAGAAAACCGAAAAATAGAACAAAAATCAGAAAAAGATTGGAAAATAAAAAATAAATAAAAAGGGTTCATTAGGGCATGTTGATCACAGTTCTCACACACACTCACATGCATCTAAAAAGAAAATGTCATGCCATTATTGTCATAAATTTGGTCATCTGATGCATGAATGTAAATTGATGGAGAAGGATGATATGACTGCTAGGAAACTTCATAATAGAAATCCTTCATTTCAGAAAAAGAAAATTGAATGTTTTCACTGTGGTAAATTAGGACACACAATTGCACAATGCTGGTTTGTAAATGGTAAGAAAATATCTCATTCATATCATGGTAAGTTTCCTGCAAGCCAACATGGTTTTAATAAGAACAAATTTACTTTTAAAGATAAGCTCATTACATGCTTTGAGTGTGGAAAGACAGGCCATAGGGCCATTGAATGTTGGCTGAGGGCTGGTGGAAGAAATTCTAGTTCATGCTTTCACTGTGGCAAGATGGGCCATATTGCTGCCCAATATTGGCATGCTCAGGGAAGGAAGCCTAACTATAAATCTGGTAAATTCTCTGTCAATAGAAACATTTCTAGTAGAAATGGATTTGTGTTTGAAAGGAAAACACTTGCATGTTTTGAATGTGGGAAGCCAGGCCATAGAGCTGCTGACTGTTGGCTGGCTTATTTTGGTAAATAGAATCTTAATTCTGTTAACAGAAATTTTCATGCATATGCACATAGAATTCATGCTAATAAGAATGTTCATAAATCAAATCTGAAATCTGCTCCATCTTGCTATTATTGTGGTACATTAGGTCATTCAATGAATAATTACTATTTGATGAGATCTGATAACCTACATGCTAAAAAGTTGTTTAGAACACCTGCCAAAGGTGTCACTATTAACCATGCAGGACCCAAGACTGTTTGGGTACCTGCCCATGCAAAATAGTGTGCTAACTTGCAGGTGTGCCTTGGAAGCTGAAGAATAAAAAGGGGAAAATAAACCAAGGCACCCAAGTTGATAAAACCCCATTCAGGTAAATTCTTCACATCTGTTCAAATGAAATTTATGGTTGATCTGATAAGTCATAGTTTCATGCATACATGCTTTTTGTTTGGTTTGACTCTTGCATTAAGCTTTGTGGGCTTTCTTGTTTGTACTTTGAGATGTGTGCATATATGTGAATTGCATATACATGCACTTGACATACAATCATTGAAAATCTGATGCATATAGGACTGTTGGTATTGCATTGTCATGCATGACCACTTTGGTATATCAAATGGTAAGCTACTAAAGGGCAGCGGAAATCTGTCTGAAGGTTCTTACTATGCGTAGAGGCTTGCCTTCGCCAAGTAACAAGGGTCAAATTTGCATATCAGAGAATGTCTGCATCTTCATGTGAATATTTTACTTCATGCCCGTGCATACATGTAGTAAATTGCATTACATTTCATTACATTGAAAATGCCAAAAGGATAGATTGAATGCATACATTTAGGGGGAGCATTATTCATACTTTTGAAATCACACAACTATTTTTAGATTTACTGCATAGCATGTTAAATATGTTGTTGCATAGTCATTCATCATCTGCATTGTCTTCATGACATATAAGATGATTCAGTATTTTTAGTTAGAGGGAGTCATAGCATAGCATATCACTTATTTTTGAAAAATCAAAAAAAGGGGGGGAAGGAAGTGTCTCACTGTATATAGATAGGGGGAGCATGCTTAATCCGTTCAGTTGTGTCTTTGTCTGAACTCTTCCTGTCCATCTATTTGATTCATCTTGTCATATCTGTAGTGTCAGTGATTCCATCATCAAAGTGGTATCAAATGATCTTTCTTGACTGCTTCTGAAGTTGTTCATAATCTGAATTTATACCTTATTGGTATTTGTCTGCCTCTCCTAAATCTGCTGAAGGAGAGCTTCACCTCTATTCAGTCAACTTTGAACTTCTTTGCTCAAGAGCAGCTCCTTTGCTACAATTTTTCAGAACCCATGCTGTCTGTTGAATATTCTCACTTGAATTACTGAGCTGAGATATGAAGTAAACCTTCAGCCTGAATACTACTTCATAAATGTTAAAACATCTTTAATGAGGAACCTTCCATTATACATGCTTAAGAACATTTGTTAACTGGAATTGGTTTAAGTCTTATGTACTCTTGTTTGGACACAAGGAACTTGAAAATATATGTTTCAACCTCTTAATAAACTTTAACTGTCTGCTTCATGTAAATTCATGTAAGACTTTCTGAAATCTGAAAAGTTGATATCCATGTCTACGTTGACTGAGATATAAAGTGTATGTGGTTGTTCCTAAACATCTAACTTGTTCTGAATCCATTCTGGGTAAAAGTATGGATAGAGCAATGACTGTGGTTACTGAGAAACATGTCCAAAGGATTGTGTCATGAAGTACCATGGTTAACTCTATTTAAAGAGATGATTAGAAATTATTGTGAAAATATGGCAGAGCAATGGCATAGTTGTATTGAGTAACTGGGGATTCTGGCCTCTGATCAAGGTGCATTCTCATGTCAAAGATACTTTTAATGCTACCTCTGTTCTCTAAAATGGGAGAAGCAATACAGTTGTCACACTGAGTAACTGGAGATTCTGGTCTCTGATCAAGGTGTCTCCCCACGTCAAAAGGTGCTGATAAACCAAAATTGTTCATTAAAATTTTTTTTTGAACAAGTGTAAATCAA
Source organism: Amorphophallus konjac (assembly GCA_022559845.1). Taxonomy (NCBI): domain Eukaryota; kingdom Viridiplantae; phylum Streptophyta; class Magnoliopsida; order Alismatales; family Araceae; genus Amorphophallus; species Amorphophallus konjac. The sequence continues at coordinate 177,763,371 of CM040121.1, forward strand.
TTTCTGAAAGAACAATTAAAATTCAGATGCATTCACTTATGTTTCTCTTAAAGCAGTCATGGAAAGTAAACTAAGTAAGATGGAAGTTGGTTGAACTAGAATCTTATATGAGCTTGTAGTTCCTTTTATTAAGAGTTGGTTCAAATATGAGTACAATTTCTTTTGGAAAATTTTTGATTTACATCATTCATAAACCATATCTGACAATCAAGGTTTCATAAGCTTTTATAATGGAGGAATCTAGAACTTAAAATTTTGTTCTATGAAGTTGGTATCTTGCTGAAAAGTTCTATATCTCAATTTTCACTAATTGTTGAATCTGTTCATCCTATTGCTCTCTATCACTGTGTTTTGATTCACATTGGTTCTCATATATGAGAGGCACATCTCTCAGTTTAACCTGTGTACTTGCAGTCTTTGGATAACCAGAGTTCATCCTTGTAGTCTTCTCTTATCTCATGGATCATAAGGGAAGAATATTTTTGTCTGGTCTGTTTGAGAGACGATCTGCAAGGGGGACAATGTGCTAGTGTGTCTGATTATGATGCTTGTCTACATTCTCTCAATATTAGTTGCATATGCATGTCTGCATAAGTTGTTTGACTAAGGAGGAGAATTACTTTAACTGCTTCTGATATTGTGTTTCCCTCATCTGATGATCTATTTTGAGTGTCTCATATGACATCACTAGATTATCAAAGTATTGTTCTACTTTTTGATGAAGTCAAAGGGGGAGAACACTTTGATGAGTCTAGTCTGAATAATATTCCATTTCTTTCATTCATGAGACTCATATTCATTCATGAGACTCATAGTGTTGCCATCATCAAAAAAGGGGAGATTGTTGGATATTGTGTTTTGATGATGACAAACACTATGAGTCTCATATGTTTGATGTCATATGTGTTTACTTCATACAGTATTTGTTTCATGCATTAACTGTGACATGAAGTCTGAACTCAATGATTTTGATGATAGCATATCATGAATATGTGTCTGAATGATTGGTCTGAATGATTGTTCTGCCTTGGGCATATGGATGTGTTATCTTGCATTAGTGCATTGCTCAACTGCTTTCTATATGTGCTTCACTCTAAGTCAGTACATTGCTGGAACAAGCCTGTACATCGGTTGGGTTGTGCATCCAGCGTCTTAAGGTAAAGTCTATACACTCCTCATCTTTACCTACGATGTGCAACACAAGTCTATACATCGCTCACTTGCATGATCATTAAGTCTGCACATTGTTGGCCATTACACATGAAGTCTGTATAGCACTCGCCATCATGCTACTGCTAAGTCTGTACATTGGCCAAGTGTGTACAGAGTCCTTTGCATCGTGTGCATTCTTCATTAAAGTCTATACATTCTCATTCGTCTTAGTTAACGTCTCACGCTGTTCAAGTCTACAGTGTCTAGAAGTCTATACATCGTCCGTCTCATCCTGCGTCTCAATTCGTTTGAGCATTCACTGTACAAGTCTGTACATGGTCTCAGCACTGTAGCTACACGGACTCAAAGTCCATACAGTGGACTGTAGCATGGTCTGCAATGTCTATACATTGCTGGCCGCCTGCACGCAGCAAGTCTATACAACGCTGGCAACCTGCACGCAAAGTCTGCACATTGCCTAAGTCCGTACATTCGATCGTCTCATTCAACGTCTTACACTTGCAAGTCTATACTAGCCCGTTGGGCATCAAAGTCTATACATTGGCAGCACTGTGCAAGTCTATACATTGATTCACTGTTCATGCCTTCACTCAAAGTCTGTACAGCATGCATCGTGTCTGTGTCTCAAGTCATTTCTTCAAGTCTGTACATTCCCAGTCTTTACTTACGTTCAGAACCCCAAGTCTATACATTGGGAAAGTCTACACATTGGCCTTCAAGCTTCCAAGTCTGTACATTGGTTCAGGCCTTCCAAGTCTATACATTGGTTCAAGCTTCCAAGTCTGTACATTGGCCTTCAAGCTTTCCAAGTCTATACATTGGCAGCTGAACTGTGAAGTCTATACATTGTCTGATCATCCATTCTTTGAAGTCTATACATTGGTCTTCACTTCAAGTCTGTACAGCCTGCTTTGTCATTCAAAGTACAAAGTCTATACACTGGAGTCGTCTGCTGCAGGGACAACAAGTCTGTACATTGGGTTCTCATGCATGTTAACATCAAGTCTATACACTCGTTACTCTCATGCATGTTAACACCAAGTATGTACACTGCATCAGTTGTTCATGCATTGCACATCATCAAGTCTGTACACTGGCAGCAGCAATGCTCGCACTTCAATAAGTCAATACACTGCACTGTTCATGCACGGCACACCAAGTCTGTACAGAGATTTCGTCTCATGCATCGTCTATGCAAAGTCCATACAGAGTCTTCTGTTGCATATTGAACGTAAAGTCTATACACTCGTCCTCCTTCATACGACTAACTCTATACATCCATTGTCTTGCCTGCTGAATAAAGTCTGTACACTGTCTTCAGCTGATATTGTTCATCGACTGAACTCTTCATTAATCTTGCAGGTGACTGGGCACGTGATCCGAGGCTGGCGCCTGGCATGTGATCCAAGATGCTGAGAATTCGCCACGTGGACTGAAGCACACACGCCCTAGCTGCTGCTTGATCCACACGAAGGCTCTGTCCCTATAAAGGGTCTCTTTGCCCCTTCAAAGGAAAGAGCTGGAAAAAGAGAAGAAAAGCCCCCAGAAGGAAGAACGAAGAGGAGTGAGCCTAAGTAGAAGGATAGACAGAGCAGAAGAGAGACAGTAATAGAAAGAAGGAGAGATCATAAAAAGAGAAGTCGTGAAAGCAGAGAGTGATTGAAGAAGAGAAAGAGATAGAGAGTTAGAGGAGAAGAAGCAAAGCTACTTGAAGATTTGTTCCTGCTGGACCGTGGATCATATCCAGGTCAGTCAGCTCTATTTGAGAGCCACAGTTGTGCTACCATCTTTATAGTTTTCTAATTACTGTATTTTCCCTTTCTTGGTTTCGTTTACATTTCTTTGTGTTTCTCCCGATTGCCCTGTTGGGGATCGGGTTCCTCCTATGGTTTCAGGAGAAGGGAGATTTGTTTCTCCAGGTTGCTGGTGACTTAGTGTCATCAGTGGTTCCCTCCCTTGTGGAGGAAGAGAGGTCCGAGACCTCTAGTTTGCAGGTGACTTGGTGTCACCTGTGCTTCCCTCTGGGTTTCAGAGGAAGAGAGACTTGGGTCTCTAGGTTCCCCTCCAGTTTGGAGGAAGGGAGGATTGGTCCTCCGGTTCTAGTCTTGTGGGTTGCAAGTCCTGGTGTTCCCTCCTGGTCTGGAGGAAGAGAGATTGTGTGTCTCTGGTTTCCAAGTGGCTGGGAGTCACTTGGGGTGTCCCTCTGGTTGGGAGGAAGAGGGGTGGTTGCTCTCCTGGTCAAGCTATTTGGCAGCACTTGTTTGTAGACTGAGTCTGCTGTTTCTAGCATTGCTTGTGGAAGCCTCACTCCGATTTGGAGTGAGGGGTGGACGTAGGTCTTGGTGACAAAACCACCTAAAAATCCCTTGTGCAGTGGTTTGATCTGTGATTTCTATTTCTACTTCCGCTAGATGATTGCATTGGGTCGATATGGTTTGATTGCACTGACTGTGTGATTGTTATCGCTAGATGGTTGCTCGGACCGTGATTCCCTTGGCTGTCCTAGTGACCAATCAGGTTTGCATCCTTGCTGTTTGAGCATTTGTCCATCGACCTTGTGAGTATCTCTTCATACGGTTTTATTTGGCCAAAAATCTTTAGAAGATCCATTCACCCCCCTCTGGATCTCCGTTGTCGTCTTATCCGCACCCAACACATTCCGCTTGCTATCTCCTTCATCATCGAGCTCCAAATCTCGACGGGAAGAGATCAAATATAGCTTGAAAGTCCTCTCCAGCTCCTTTCTCCTTCTCCTGCAAGAATAGAACGATGTTAGCCCTTGGGAGATATTTTTCATCCCCAAATTCACATCATACATATAGGGCAGCAAATAGAGGCACAAAAGACCATAAACCCCATGCATATACCCTCTCAAAACCACACCCAACCAAGGGTAGAAACCCTCGGGGTAATAGGGTAAAAGGGCAAGCCAATTGGACCTTTAAACCCATGGTTCGAAACCGAACCCGGAAACCCGATCCGGACGTAGCAGACAAAGTGTCGACCTCTAGGGTCGACACTCGTATCAACGAGTTCTGCCAAAAATAGAAAATCCAGAATCTAGTCAAAAGTGTCGACCCATGGGGTCGACCCTTTTTTCACGAGGTTCTGTTCTGAGACAAAATCAGGACCCAAGGTGAAAAGTGTCAACCCATGGGGTCGACCTTTTTTACCGGGGGTTCTGTTTTAGTTAAAACAGCATAACCCAATATAAAGTGTCGACCCCATGGGTCGACACTTTTCCTGACAGTGGAAAAGCTCAATTAAAACACACTTGAAACTTCACGAAACGAGGAACATGGTATCAAGATCAATCAAAATGCACTTACAACTCAGATTGACATAGTCAAAACCTGATTTCAACATTGATCAATCCATTCACATTAAAAACCAATTAATCAGACATTCTTACCATGGCCTTGAGTATTTGAATGAAAAACTCCACAACGAACCTGAATTTTCCAGATTTGAACATATCTACAGTTCTGAACCACTAGCAATCAATCCATATCAATCCATGCATATTGAGATATGCTTTATCAAATCTTCTTACCATTGGCATATGAGTTTTGATAGAAATCTCACAATAATTGTGTCTTTTCCAGCTTTGAACCAATGCCAATCCAGCCACTTGGAGATCGACCTCCAATTGTGTTCTTACCATTATTTCTAGGATTTGAACGTTGTTTCCTCATCGATCCTGCACAATACATATTCTCATTAATTTCAATCTCCAGCTCATCAAATGAAATTCTCAAGTCAACCCATATCTAATTACTCAACCAATGCATCCATTGAAACTAGAGCAAATCCTGTGACCTTCTCATTCACTAAGTTCATTCAACAATGTTAAGTCCTAACTAAGGCCACTTAGTCAAGATTTAACATGTTAGTCCAAACATCCATTTAGAACCTGAAATTCATCAAGATAAAACTTCAAGTCAATTCAAAGCAAGTCAATAAGCCGTATATTTAGAACATAATTTTATCAACCAATCATGTTATCAATCAAAGCCCACATTAATCAAAATATACATGCAGTTCAAGGCAAAAAACCAATCAATAAGCAAAGTTCAGATCCATGTTCGACCATGCTTCATAACAAGGTGAGAATTAAGGCTCAAGGAGCCATGAGTCGACCCATGGGGTCGACCCATCCCAAGGGAATGGCAAACAGGTTTAGCAGTCCAATGCATAGCTATTCAAGTTCAATCCAATCATAGATAGGGGCATTCCTAAGCAAGCTGAGAAACCACTATCACATAACAATTATGAAAAGCAAACATGAAGTCATATGCAATGTAACCAATCTTCCCACATTGAAATGCAGTCAATATAAGTCCAAAAACATGAAAGGGCTTTTAACCCCAATCAAGACACTATAAACGAAATCCACATGAAGGCTCCAACTCCTCATGCACAGCACGCATGAGTCGACTTCATAAATGTATTCAGGAAGAACCTTTGAATTTCAACCTACAAAACAAGATATCATCATGTTAGCTTGTTTATCATGAAAATGCCATTAAGCATAAAACTCACAATATATTGGAATCATCAAAACCATTGTCAAAGATAACGAGGGGGCGCACAGAACCTCAAAATCTCCCCCTTTTTGATGATGACAATATATTGTGGCTGTTCAAATTTCTCTCCCCCTTTGGCATTATCAAAAAAATGGGGGACTAAGGGAACATATATGAAGATTCAAAAAGTAGAGCACGAACCTAGCAATACACCTACCATGAGAGGAAGGTGTGCAAACCAAGAGCTAAGTAATAAGATGAGACTTTATGTGCAATGAGCAGATGTGAGATAAGTGCAGATGCTCAATTTTTGTAAGTTTTTGTTATATGTATGACTAAATATATATAAGTAGTATAAAGAAACTATATGCAAAATCAGAAAATTAAGTTATGCACAAAGTGTATTATGCTTAAAAAAGCACACTATTCTCCCCCAATTGTCAAAAACAAAAAAAACAACTGACAATGGGTTATTTAACATGTTATCTACAAGTATAACCTATGGATGCAACCTATGGAATGAGATATGAGAAGATCAAACGGATCAAGCATTCAGGCACTCAAGCATGCATATCAAGTTATAGACTCATGCAAGTCCCTTCGAGACGGGTGTAAGGATAATACAATTGATCGTTGAACATGAAGTGCATGAACAATACTAAGAAGGTCGTGCTTACATAAATAAAGTACTACATTAACCATGAAAGATGACTGATTCATAAGCGACATTCAAACAATCAAACCCAAGGTGCATAAGTGAAGATTGAGCAATGAAAATCAAGTCAATATGGAAAATCAAATTTCTTAAAGAACACTAAAAAGAACTTCTCATCCATACACTTCCATACACAATGCTCGAATATTGGTAGCTACGTATGACCCTAATTTTTAATTACTAAAAATGATGTGACTAACCTTTTGACACGAGTCATGCCCTTTGTTTCAGGGGCAATTCTCGGTTACTCAGTTTCGTCACTTTTTATGATGTGGATGACACACTTTTCGACGCGAGTTGTACCCTTTATCTCAGGGGCACTTCCCGACTACTCGGTGGCAAATCACACTTATTTTTATATGGATTAGTTTCTCCTTTCGACGCGAGTTTCATCCTTTATTTCCGGGGGGATTCTCGGCTACTCGGATCCACGTTCCACTTATACGACTTTTTGGAGGGGTAAACAGCCATTACCTCACGAGATATGTGATTTCATGTATAGAATCAACAGTCCTTAAGAGTGTAGAGTTGAAAATAGTAATCCTTATTAGATTGAATCATTATCTCAAAAAGGTGCATTTTGTGTGGGTGGTTATATTGAATGTAAAAGATGAATTAGTCTCAACACAGAAATGTCTCCCCCTAAATGTATGCACGGTTATAAAAAAATCTCCCCCTTAATATATGCCATGTTACAAACATGTCTAAATCAATGCAATTTCATTTAGCAAGGGATGAGTCATAGAAGGAGTCAAAAAGTGGTTGTATATTATATACATTCAAACAAGCACTGAACTGAAGTTTTCAAGCATGTTGATTTCTAGTACGTGGCGGAGAATGTAGGTCCGAAGACCACCATCACGCGTGAAGAAAATTTCCAGTTGGACATAATCCAACCTTCCATAATCATCATTTGATATATCGGATAATCATGGCATTCAGGCACACGAGTATGAAGTATATGCAAGTATATGCATGTAACTTGAAAAGATGATTGAAAAATTATTCCTATTCACAAGTATGCAAAGATGTGTATGATATGTGCATGAAAGTAAGTATGCAACCTGTGTATGCATAAGTGAACTATGTATGCGCATGTGAACCATTATTTACAAGAAGTGATTGAAAGTATGAAAATTTTTATGTTCAAACTGAAGGATTCAAGAACTGAATTGTTATTTGCAAGATGTAAAACAGAGAGTGTGAAAGACTCTACGCGATCTCTCACACAATTTGCATGTAAAGCGTTCAAAACTAAATTTTTATTTGGGAAGCAAAAGAGAAGGTGTGTATTAAAACTAACTATGTATGTCCAAAGTAAAGCATTCAAAAACCAGACTTACTCACAAAATGTGAGATAGCTCCAAACACAAGTTTTTACCTTTGTAGGTCTTTGAAAGTGAACCTAGGCAAATTGATTTTCAATTCCAAGCCAATTTTCTTTCTCACCATGAGAGCCCTTTGTTCATTATCAATCCTTGGTCTCAAGGTGCCCCTACAAAAGAAATTCTCATTTTGAAGATTTGGGTACCCAAGCCATCTTGGGTCCCGAGGGGTTAGCTCTAATATAGACAAGTGTGTTCTTTTTCTTTTTCCTCTCATACCACTCATCGTCGGCCCTCATCATGGTACACTCATCCATGGAATGTCCATTCAGACAACAGTAAAAATAATAAAAGGATTTTCTTTTCATGGACCAGTTATCATCATTTTTTATTAAAGAAAAATTATCCATGATATGTCCTAGCTCACCACAATAATGACATGAAAAATTCATGTTGAAAAACCATTCATCGTCATTTTTCTTCATGACACAATTTTCAAAGACATGACCATGTAACCCACAATAATAGCAATGAGCATTGAAATTTTTCTTCTTTAGTTTTTCATAATTTTCTAACTTATCCATAATTTTCAATTGTGACTTCAATGCCACATCATCATGAAACTTCATAAGAAGACAGTCATACATGTCATGACCATATTGTCCACAATAGTAACATGAAACATTTCTTCTTTTACTTGGTGCATGATTATGTTTGACAGATGAAGTTTTCTCATGCACACAAGAGGATTCAACAACATGTTTTTGTTTTTCAATTCGTTTATCACACAATTGCAAAGATTTATTTAAACTCTTGATTTCATTTTGTAGATTCAAGATTTACAAGTTAGAGTTAGCAACCTCGTGTTCACATGAAGCAATCTTCTCATTCAACAGGAAATTAACAGTTTGTGACTTTCAATTTCTTATTCAAGAATATGCAGTTTGTCACAATCATCATCAATCACACATTTTCCTTTTTCAATTTTTTTAAGACTTTTCAATTCTCCTTCAAGCAGTGAAATTTGAATCAACAGAGCATTGTTTTCATTTTGGAGCTTTTCAAATGAATTTTTGTTCATGGAAGTGTGTTCAAGTTCTTTCATTTGAAAACTCACGTTATCATTAACAATTTCATTCATGGCTTTGTTGGATTCAAATTTATCATTCAAATTCCTAAAGCTTTCTATTTCCTTCCTTAATTCTTTCAGCTTTTCAGATTTGTCAATAGACAAGGATTTCTCTTTTTCAAGAGTAAGCAGTTTTTCAGACATGGCTGTGTTCAACATTTTTAGCTTCTCATTATCTTTCTCAATGTGTTGAAATTCTGAACTTTTATCCAGTAAGGATTTATTTTCAGATCTAAGGTTTTTAATCACTTCTTTGAGTTCTTCTTCAACAAGCATGTGAGAATCAACAAGTTTTTCAAGCTCAACACATTTCCCACATGAAGAGTTGTCATGTTTCTTTTTCAACCTTTTGTTTTCAGATTTTAATGCCTTATATCTATCAAGCAAGTCATCATAGGCATCCATTAATTCTTCAAAGCTTAATTCATCATCAGAATTAGAGTCAGAGGATACCTTGGTGCTTTCTTTACTTTGACGCTCATTGTCATTCTTTTCCACCAAGCAGTCACCATCGTTGCAATTTTCTTTTTGGGCTTCCTTTAGCCCGTCCCAAATTTCTTTGGCAGATCTGCAATTAGAAACAAACGGAAATTTGTCAATACATATTGCAGCTTTAAGAACATTCAAACATAAACATTTCCATAATTCATTCTTTTATGCTCGTCAGTCCATTTTAGTTCATTTTTGGGCAAAACATGTGGACCATGAGTAATCAGACTCATAAGCTTCAGATTAGTATTAGTAATCCAAACAAAAAGTTTTCCAAGCCATGTAGCGTAATCAAAACCATCAAAGACAGGAAGCACATTTACACTAGCCATCATAAAAATGATCTTTACTCTACGACCGCAAGGTCGACTAAAAAATCAGAGACAAGGCTCTGATATCAATTGTTGGCCCAGAGAGATGGCAGACAAGAAGGGGGGTTGAATTATCCCCTTGCCGAGATGGCAGATTTTAAAAACTTTCTTAATGGATGTATAATTAACAACGATGATTAACAAAACTTCAAGTGAGATTAAGACGATCTCTCAAACTTCCCGATCTCACACGAATAGTTAATGCAACTAATCAAGGAAATTACGCCCAACACGGATAACGGAGGTAGCAGTGTGTGACAGTGTAGTGAGTTAAAAACCTATATAATGTACCTGTGAACGGAGATAGAAGAAATGACAATCACACAGGCAATCACACAAAACACAGAGATTTTAAGGTGGTTCGGGACCACGACGGGCTCCCTACGTCCACCCCTCACCCAACCGGGTGAGGCTTCACTACACGCTACTTTCGTAGCAACATGGGGTCGAACCCCAACCACACACATGCTGCTTCCACAGCAATAACCACACGGGGACTGGCCCCAACACGCTACCACCGTAGCACACACACACATGTTCAGGGAACGTACCCCGGACACGACAACCACACGGAGTCGCAGCTCCGTCTGCACACAACACCACACGGGGAGTGTTTCCCCACAATAAACCCACACACGCGGAGTCGCAGCTCCGCCCACACACGATGTATATCGAGTTTAACAAAATAAAGGATATACAATAATCACCCAAATGTTAATCTATTGCTCAAATGAAAGAGTAGAGATGAGAGAAGATTGATTCCCCCTCAAATCTGTAGTGAAGGCCGTCCAATGGAATGATGGGGTGCGCTGAACGAACTGTCCGCAGAGTGGAAGCCACTCAAGCTCGTGGAAGGTGCCGTAGGGAGAATGGTTCGCTCCCAGCTTTCAGTTCGGCAGAGAATGCTTGTTTGACGTCCTCCTCTCCTTCTTTCCTTCAGCAAATGAAAGCGTTAAGCCCAAAAACTCTGCTCTCGAATGAAAATCGCGGCCAACATATACCTAGTAGAAAGAGCCGCTTAAAGACTAAAATGCCTAGCAGAAGAACCTTTCAAAATATCACCAAGAGATGAATAAAGGATATAGAGTGTTTCCCTTTTGCAAACTCCTCAAACCTCCAAGTAGATGTCGACGGTTGCTCGCGATATTGACATCTTCAGATTCCTCTCTTCATTCCGCTTGCTATCTGCTTCATCACCAAGCTCCAAATCTCAACGGGAAGAGATCAAATATAGCTTGAAAGCCCTCTCCAGCTCCTTTCTCCTTCTCCTGCAAGAATAGAACGATGTTAGCCCTTGGGAGATATTTTTCATCCCCAAATTCACATCATACATATAGGACAGTGTTTGCGATCGTTTATTTTACCCAGGGGGTATTTTGTTAAGTAGGTCCCTGACTGTTTGGGACGAGATTTCTATTCTATTTGTTGGTTTATTTCACGTGTCGATCAATCAATTAACTGACTGGCAATTAACTGACTGATTGACTGCGCGGGCGTGCCAGTCACGTACGTGACAAGTTTATTGTGTGCTCGTTCTGACCCGTGTCGGGCGAGAGTGAGGTTCGGTCGGGACCAGCAGTCTGTCATACCATAAAGGTCATGACGTTAATTACATCCCCCACGAGGAGGGAAAACCTTTGATTAATTACCGAGATAGTGGGCTATCGAGGCCGGAATAAGAGATGCAGAGCATGCGAGTGGTCATGCAAGATGCTACGATCGACTACACACAATTTATTAAGGCGGACCCTCGGTACATTGCGAAGGACTTAGGCCCGAAGACCACCATCACGCGTGACAAACTTCCGATCGGGTGTAACCCGACTTTCCATTAATGCCATTTGATATACCAAGGGTGCGCACACTCAGGCATGCATTGACGTGACATGAATATTCAGAATAAAGGCATGATGGCAACGATACGAAGCAGATCAATTCAAGCTTAGACAAGCTAATTTATTCAATTTATTGATCAAAAGGTTTACTTCATCCTGTTATTAACATTGGGAATTGTTGTGCCCCTTGTGCCTTGATGATTATGTGGTGTTTTAATGATAGCAACATAAATGAGTCACCATATTGTTTTGCTAAGAACATCACATTGAATGATAGTAACATGAATGCATATGACTGATTTATTCTGTGGAGAATGCATGAGTGTGTTATATCTGATCTGTTCTATGGAGAATGCATGAGTGTGCTAGTTCTGTGGGTCGACCCCCTTCTTAGATGGGTCGACCCCCCTCAAGTCTTTACATCAGATTCGCATGTCTATACATCTCGTAAGTAGTTCAGATGGCATCAACCCATTGAGTCCACGAGGTTGACGCAGCCTTGAAATGCCTCAGATGGCTTTGAAGATAAGGTTGGATGCGTTGACGCATGGGGTCACTGCGTCGACCCACTGAACTGACCCAGATCTAACTTCACATCAGGGTGAACTGCTACGTCGACGCTGTCATGCTGTAGCGTCTCTATGCATTTCTGAAGTCTGCACAGCGTTTAGTTGCACGCCACTGTGTTGAGAAAGTCTACACATCATATTGCCTTGCTTCATGCATTAGTCTATACATCGGTTGTTCATCACACACAAAAGTCTGAACATCGTTCATGAAGTCTGTACAGCCATTGCTTAAGGCAGCAAGTCTGTACAGTCCAAGTCTATACATTGCATCATGTTGTTCATGCAGTGTCTTTCAAAGTTTATACATTCATGCTTGTTCATTCATCCAAGCCTGTACAGCCTTTTTGCATTGGACTTAAAGTCTATACATTTGGCAAGTCTGTACATCAGACTGTTCATGCATTCATCTCAAGTCTATACATCCGATTGATCAGCTTGTGGCTAAGTCTGTACAGCGTCTAGTGTTTCTTGGAAAGTCCCACTGCATTGGTTGTATAGACTTAGAGCTGAAGTCTGCACATTGCTATCTTTACCTACGCTCAAAGTCTGTACACTGCATTGGCATCTTTACCTACGTGCTGAACTGAGCAAGTCTATACATTCTTAATCTTTACCTACGCTCAGTTCCACCAAGTCTGTACATTGGGCTCTCACTCAAAGTCTGTACAGCGCCATGTTCATATGCTTCCAAGTCTATTCTTTGCACTGTAGCTAGAACTGTGCAAGTCCATACATCGCATGCTCACACAAACGCCAAGTCTATACATTGACTTTGCTTGCATGAGCTTGAAGTTTATACATTGGCTTGAAGTCTATACATTCGTTGCCTTGCATTGCATCAAGTCTGTACAGCCCTTGAATTGGCAAGTCCATACATCGTTCAATTGTTTGTCTAAGTCTATACACTGTAAGACCAAGTCTGTACAACCATCATGCATGCATCGTCTCTCAAGTCTGTACAGGATCTGCCTAGAATGCATTGTTCATCAAGTCTATACACTCTGTGTGTCTGCATCGCATTCATCAAGTCTATACACTCTTGTGTCTGCATTGCATTCACGCTAAGTCCATGCACTGCACTTGGGCATTGTTCTTCACAGCAAGTCTGTACACTGCTTTCTCATGCATGCAATCGAAGTATGTACAGCCTGTGTTCGCAGCGGTCAAGTCTGTACATTGCTTTGTCATGCACATAAACATGAAGTCTATACATTGCTTTAGCGTTGCATTCTCAACGTCTGTACAATGCCTTAGTCTTCTACACATGAAGTCTATACATTGCTTTAGCTTTGCATTCACAGAGTCTATACATTCTTTCAGCATGACAATGCATTCAGTTGTAATGTATATACTTTGCTATCTGCAGTTGAACATGCATTGCACTCTAACTCCATACACTGCTTCATGCATTACACGAAGTCTGTACACTGTGTTGCTATGCTCATACTGCATGTTGCAAAGTCTACACAATGGTGCACACTAAGTCTGCATACTCATTTGGCATGTCTGTACAACCATCTGTAATGCTCATAGTCTGCATACGTGAAGTCTGTACATGCTTCAGCGTCACATTCACAAAGTCTGTACACGCCATAGCATTGCATGCACGAAGTCTATACATGCCATAGCTTTGCATTTACAAAGTGTGTACACGCCACAGTCCTGCATACATGAATTCTAAACATTGCATCACTTGTACATGCATTACCTTCACGCAGAGTCTACGCATTCCCCCACAGCCTGCATAGCATGTCTATACATTGTCTGGCAGCCTGCACAGCATGTCTATATATTGTCTGGCAGCCTGCACGCAAAGTCTATACATTGCGTCCAGCAGCCTGCACGCCAAGTCTGTACACTGCATACACACTGCATCCTTAAGTCTATACACTGCTGCCTTATATGAAGTCTGTACAGCCTGTGCTTTGTTGATCGACTGAACTCTTCTTTAATCCTGCAGGTGTCTGGGCACGTGATCCGAGGTTGGCACCTGGCACGTGATCCAAGAAGCTGAGACACCGCCACGTGGACTAAAGCTTGGGCGAGAATCGTGGAGAGCATACGCCCTAGCTGCTGCTGCTATATATAGAAGACTTCTCCATCTGGAGAAGAGAGATGGTGAGTAGAGAGGTTGATCGAAATAGAAGCAGAAGAGCAGAAGCAGAGAAAAAGAATAGAGAGCATGTTCGATCCAGAGAAAAGAGAAGAAGAAGAAAAGAAAGAGAGAAGAAGCAGAAGAGAAAAGTGAGAGATAGAGAGCTCGAGCAGATAAAAGAGGAAGAGAAAGAAAAAGAGAAAGAAAGAGAGATAGAGTGATCGGAAGAAGAAGAAGGGCAGAGAGAGGCTTCATTCTGAAGATCATTCTTCACTGGACCGTGGATCAAATCCAGGCCAGTCAGCTCTGTTAAGAGCCACATTTGTGCTTTCATTATTTACAGCTTTCAGTCGTTGTTGCTACTTGCTTCTTGTTTTCTTTTATACCTTTCTTCAAGCTGTTTGTCAGCGGAGCAAGCTGTGTTGCTCAGCATTTCTAGTGGAGGATTCCACTGGACGGCTAAGCTGTATTGCCTAGCGGAGCAAGCTGTGAAGCTCAGCAGGCAAGGAGGATTCCTCGAACATCAAGCTGTGAGGCTCAGCGGATTGTATGGCAAGCTGTGATGCCCAGCTGTTCAAGCTGTGAGTGAGCGGAATCCACACTCGGGTTTGAGTGTGGGGTGGACGTAGGTCTGCAGGACCGAACCACCTAAAAACCCTTTGCGCATTGTGGTTTGATTTGTTTAATTGTGCTTCCGCTAGTTGATTGCTTAGGCGCGCAATATATGTTTGTTTAGAGGTTCAGCAGAAACTTTAAGTAGCGTTTCAGATTGGCTAATTTGGTCTAGTTAGCATTCTAGTGATCTCATTGTGTGTTTGATTAATTCCCAACTGCTTACTAGCCTTCTGTTGGTATTAGGAACGTGATTGAATTGATTGTCTCCCAAAAGGGTTTAAGCAGCTTACTGGTTATACTGTTTTAATTGGGCGAAGGTTTTTAAAGGGTATATTCATTCACCCCCCCCCCCTTTGAATACATAGCACCTAACCCAACACTTGGTATCAGAGCGGGTTGCTGTGCATAGGATCTAACAATCCGCAGCAGATCCTGCATTTCTGGTTGGTGCATTTCAGAGTGTGCTTCTTGTGTTCTGTGTTTTGTTTCACCGGCTTAGTGTCTTTATTTGCTTATCTGATTTCGGTGCACTCATTACATCTCGATGGCTAATCCTCCGATATTCAGAGGTAATGATTTTGATTCTTGGTTAGACAAGTTTCATCGGTATGTAAAAACAACTGATCCTAATCTCTGGAAGGTAATGACTCACGGTCCATAGAACTTATCAAAAGATAAATCTTGATGGACTGAGAGGGATAAATTGAAAGACTCTGTCAATACTAGAGCATTAGTTTTAATGAAAGAATCAATTGACAGAGCTCTAATCTCATGTATTTCCTCTTGCAGGTCTGCCAAAGAAATTTTGGAAAAACTAAAGCTCACCAGGAATCACAACAAATGCTTGATGGCTGATCGGAGAAATGATGATGATGAGACCTCATCTCAGGTAAGCTCCGGATCAGATGGATACACTTTTGATGAATTGATAGTGATGTATGAAGATTTGTTAAAAGTATCCAAGAAATTAAAATCTGAGAATAAAAGGTTGAAAAAGAAAATTGAGAAATGTGATTCTAATTCATCATGTGAAAAGTGCCCGAAGATAAATGAATTATATGATAAATGTCTTTCTGAGAATCACTTGAATATGAAACAAATGTGCCTATTGAAAAAGGAAAATCAAGAAGGTTTCAATAAAATCTCCGAATTAGAAAGTCAGCTGAAACTGAAAACTAATAAACATTTGATGAATCTGGAAGAGTTGGAAAGGATTAAGGTTGATCTGAAGAAATCGAAAGCTGAGAATGTAGAAATTCAAAGGAAGAATAAAAATCTTGAAGCTGAAATAGAGAAAATGAACAAGGAAGCAATGCATATCTCTTCTGTAGAGTCAAGCTGTGATATGTGCTCAGCTCTAAGAGAACGTAATGAAGATCTTTTAGTGAGAATGAATGGCTGAATAAGCAAATTGCCTCGTTTAAAGAGGATCACAAAAATCTGATTATTGAGAAAACTAAAGTGGAAGAAAGAGAAGAGGAACCAATTGAAAAGCTGGAGCTTATGTCTGGAAATGGAAAATGTAATGAAGGAGTCATGAAGCTATCTGAAGAGAACAAAGAATTGAGGGAACAAAACAAAAAACTGATGATTTTAAATACTATTTTCTCACAGAGGTTTCTGACTATTGAAAAAGAGAAATCTATTTTTAAGGAAGCTCAACCTCAAAAATTTGAGAAGGAAAACACTGAACTGAAAGCTGAAATTAAAAAATTAAAGTGTTTAAACACTGGCTTATCTGAAACACTTCTCACATTAAAAAGGAGAAAATTCACTTGTGATAGAGAATCACAAAGGGTGATCAGTCTAGAACAAGAAATTGAGAAGTACAAAACTGTAAATAAAGTCTTAAGTGAATGTGTCAATTGCAGTGAACAGGAGATAGCCAGTTATGAGCTTCATATAGCATCCTTGGAAAATAAAATTCATGATCTGGAAAATTCAAAAATTGATTCTACTAAGAATGAAAGAAAAATGAAAGCTGTCATGAAAGGTAGAGATGATAATTCAAGAGAGGGGATAAAGTGCAGTTCTAATGTTAAGGAAATCACTAAAAACTAGCTATACACCATTTTTGTGCAAAGCTCTGATGTAGCTGGTACCTCAAATAAATCCCCAAAATAAAACAAAAATCTGAAAACACCTTCATCATCTGTCTTTCAATTTAAGGCACAGAAAGCTGAAAAACAAACAAGAATTGTGAACAAAGTTAAACAATCGAACAAGAATGGAAAGAAAGATGGGGTTAGAAATGTCCCTACTTGTGTCATTAAATCTGTTAGCTCTGCTGAATGTAATGGGTCAATGCAAAATGCTCATGCTTCATGTACTCATTCTCATGCATCTAGTCAGTCTGTTAGTAATCATGTCACCAGAAAAACTCAAGTATCATGTCATTATTGTGGCAAGATAGGGCATGTAATGGATGAGTGCGGACTGTTGATTGAAGATGAGCATGCTAGTGAAGCAATGCGTTCTAGGAATTCATCTGATAGAAACCATGCCACTAAGAAATCTAATGCATTTTGTTATTACTGTGGTAGGCGTGGTCATCTAATGAATGCATGCTTTACAATGAAAGAAGACAACAATGTGAACTCTAGATTTTTCACACATGCTCATGGCCCATATAGATATAAATATACTTCAGGCCAGCATATTATCTGTTTCACTTGCAACAAGCCAGGGCACAAGGCGAATGAGTGCTGGACTGAAAACTATTGGGGTAACAATAACTCAAAAGGCAAGCACCTTAGGTGCTTTGAATGTGGTAAGCATGGGCATGTAGTCAAGGACTGCTGGTATGCTCAGGGAAATCACTTTAATTCCAAATTTGTCAGATTCCCTGCAAATAGAAATTTTTTGGGTAGAAATAAAGCTATTTTTAAAGGAAAGACACTTGTATGTTCTGAATGTGGAAAATCTGGCCACCGAGCTTCTGAATGCTGGTGGGCAGGTAATGGTAAATCAAAATTTCATGCAAGTAACAGAAATCTTCATGCTAACTCACATAGATTCCATGATTATACAAATGTTCAAAAAAAGAATTCAAGAGCTGTTACATCATGCAGATACTGTGGAAAATATGGTCATTCCATGGATAGTTGTTACATAATGGATCATGATGATAACATGGCTAAAAGATTATTCAGAACACCGGTCAGAGTTAACGCAGGACCCAAGACTGCTTGGGTTCCTGCAGGATCAAATTGATTAACATCTTTGCAGGCGTGCCTTGGAAGCTGAAGAATAAAGGGGTTAATAATCCAAGGCACTCAAAAGTGAAACCCCCAGAAGTGGACTATTCAGGTTAGTTCTGAAAACTCAGTTTAAATTCTTTCTTCTGAAGTTGTGTCCTTTAGATGATCGCATATCATAATGATCTGTCTATGCTAAATTGATTTATCTTGAAAAGTTGATTGCTCTTGCATGATGCTATCTGAATAAAGAATGCTCTGATGTTTGAGTAAACATTCTGCATAGCATGTTAAATCTGCGTTTTGCATATTCTTTCATGTTCAGCATTGTCAGGTTTAGATTTTCTAAACTCTCCTCATACATGATTTGCATATTGATGATTGTCTGAAATTGCATATGCATACATGTAGTGAATGCATTGCACATCATCATACTGAAAACTCCAAAAAGAAGTAACTGTCTACACATAAGACTTCTTTGCACTGCATATCTTTGCATAACCCTGGTATATCAAATGGTAAGCTACTAAAAGGCAGGGAAATCTGTCTGGAGGTTCTTACTATGTGTGAGATGGTCCTTGAGACCAGGCTCTCCGCCAAGTACCAAGGGTCAAGTTTTCATATAGGTAGGGAAAGTTGCATATCATGTTGATTTGTTGATGTTAAACTGAAACTTTCTGAAATATGAATTGAACAATCATGCTTATGGTAATTCTCTTCTGTCTAATTTGCATGAATCATATCTGAATGCAAACTTTGATATTATGTGATGTGCTTTCAATACATTTCATGCATATAGTCAGGGGGATTCCAACTATTTTTGATCAATCATATTGCTGCTTATGTTTTATCCTTCACATCGTGCACTTAGTCAGGGGGAGCTCAACTTGTCTTGACTAACCATTATGCTGCTCATGCCTTGCTATTGTCATGATGAATCTAGACAGAGGAAGTTTTCTGATCATCTCATTCACACTCACCTGAAATCCTCCTATCTAGCTTATTGGATCTTCTAATGATCTCAATTTGGTTCAATTAAATTTTCTGCTGTCCTCTCTAAAACAGCTGATCAGTCTGTATTCCAGACTCAGCTACTGTCTGATGATAAACTCTCTTTTAATGCTCTTCTCTATTGGTGATTTATACTTGCACCAGCTTATACTCACCTTTCACATTCTTCTTAGCTGGTGTGACTAATTTGTTTCTACTGTTAATTGTTGGTCAGCTAAATTTATTGTTCTGATCTGAGGTACTTAAGCTGCATGTCATGCAATTCAGTCTGAGAACTTGGTAGAAATTCCTATCATATAGGTTTAAGAATTACCACTGAATCAGACTGATATAAGATTAATGTATTCTCAGATTTGTAATTAAATGAATTGAAAATATCTGAATGATAGGCTTTAATAAATCTTAACCATCTGTGTCATAAAAACCTTAGACTCTCTCATCAGATATCTGAAAATTTGAAATCAGGGCTACTTTGGTTAAGATACATAGAGTGAGTATTGTTGTTAAACATTAACTTGAAAAATGTCGACTAAATGAAAAAATTGTGAATTCAGAGCAATGACTCGGTCACTGAGAAACTGGGTTCTTTATCAATGAAATAAAGTAACTCATGTCATGAGGTGCCATAGTTATCTCTGATAAAAATTTATCGAAAAACCTGACAGAGCAATGGCATTTCTGTGTTGAGTAACTGGGAAGTCTAGCCTCTGATCAAGGTGTCTTCTCATGTAAAAAGACACTTATATTGCTAACTCTGTTTTCTAAGTTGAGAGGTAATGATAGTTATTACACTGAGTAACTGGGTCACTTCACCTGAGATGTGTTGTGCCTCAAGTAAAAAGGTGTTGATCAACCTAAATTGCTCAGGAAAAATATAATGTGCTTCAAATTAAAAATATTGAAAATTCTGTCAACTCATGTTCTTGTAAAAGTGCTTAACCTCAGTACTAATCTGTGTTTCTTTCAAAGAAGCTATTGAGATCATGTGTGTAAGATAAAAGATGATTGATTTTGAGTGTTATCTGACTATCTGGTTCACCTTTATTAAAACTTAGATTCAGATATGAGTATTGAGTTTAATTTGACAAATTTGGTATACATCATAATTAAATCAGATTGGTTAAGTTGCCACTTCATAACCCTTTATGATAGAAGAGTCTATTCTTCTTGAGACTTATTGTAGTGGTGCAAGCATTAAAATCCCTCATGATCAGATTCTTTCCAGATAGCCTGATCAACATAAATCTTGATATTGATTATTCATTGAGATGTCTTGTGATGATTGTTATCTACTCTTGCCTTTCTATCATCAATCACTTTACTCTCCACACTATTGGAATCTTCCATCTTGCTTTGCAATAAGTTCTGGTTCTATGGACTTTCCACATGTTTCATTATGTTCATGCATATGTGAGGTGCCACAACTAGAGTTTAGATTGTTTGTAATGGCAGATTTCAGATTGATTTATTGGATAACCAGAGTTCATTCCTGTGCTTCAGGGGGACTTATGGGTCCTCTGCTTTTGAGGGGAGAGTAGTACATCTTGCATGTTGATAGGGGGAGAGCTGTTTCATTGTCATAAGGGAGAACCTCATTTTAATGAACCATGATTCATTCTCTGACTCTGTGTGCTGAATTTTGTCTCTCAAATCATTTCCTCTCTTTTTGATTATGTCAAAGGGGGAGAATAGTTTGACGTGTGACTCATTATGTTGCCATCATCAAAAAGGGGGAGACTGTTGTGCCCCTTGTGCCTTGATGATTATGTGGTGTTTTGATGATAGCAACATAAATGAGTCACCATATTATTTTGCTAAGAACATCACATTGAATGATAGTAACATGAATGCATATGACTGATTTATTCTGTGGAGAATGCATGAGTGTGTTATATCTGATCTGTTCTGTGGAGAATGCATGAGTGTGCTAGTTCTGTGGGTCGACCCCCTTCTTAGATGGGTCGACCCCCCTCAAGTCTTTACATCAGATTCGCATGTCTATACATCTCGTAAGTAGTTCAGATGGCGTCAACCCATTGAGTCCACGAGGTTGACGCATCCTTGAAATGCCTCAGATGGCTTTGAAGATAAGGCTGGATGCGTTGACGCATGGGGTCACTGCGTCGACCCACTGAACTGACCCAGATCTAACTTCACATCAGGGTGAACTGTTGCGTCGACGCTGTCACGCTGTAGCGTCTCTATGCATTTCTGAAGTCTACACATCGTTTAGTTGCACGTCACTGTGTTGACAAAGTCTACACATTAGATTGCCTTGCTTCATGCATAAGTCTATACATCAGTTGTTCATCACACACAAAAGTCTGAACATCGTTCATTAAGTCTGTACAGCCATTACTTAAGGCAGCAAGTCTGTACAGCCCAAGTCTGTACATTGCATCATGTTGTTCATGCAGTGTCTTTCAAAGTCTATACATTCATGCTTATTCATTCATCCAAGCCTTGCATTGGACTTAAAGTCTATACATTTGGCAAGTCTGTACATCAGACTGTTCATGCATTCATCTCAAGTCTATACATCCGATTGATCAGCTTGTGGCTAAGTCTGTACAGCGTCTAGTGTTTCTTGCAAAGTCCCACTGCATTGGTTGTATAGACTTAGAGCTGAAGTCTGCACATTGCTGTCTTTACCTATGCTCAAAGTATGTACACTGCATTGGCATCTTTACCTACGTGCTGAACTGAGCAAGTCTTTACATTCTTAATCTTTACCTACGCTCAGTTCCACCAAGTCTGTACATTGGGCTCTCACTCAAAGTCTGTACAGCGCCATGTTCATATGCTTCCAAGTCTATTCTTTGCACTGTAGCTAGAACTGTGCAAGTCCATACATCGCATGCTCACACAAACGCCAAGTCTATACATTGGCTTTGCTTGCATGAGCTTGAAGTTTATACATTGGCTTGAAGTCTATACATTCGTTGCCTTGCATTACATCAAGTATGTACAGCCCTTGAATTGGCAAGTCCATACATCGTTCAATTGTTTGTCTAAGTCTATACACTGTAAGACCAAGTCTGTACAACCATCATGCATGCATCGTCTCTCAAGTCTGTACAGGATCTGCCTAGAATTCATTGTTCATCAAGTCTATACACTCTGTGTGTCTGCATCGCATTCATCAAGTCTATACACTCTTGTGTCTGCATTGCATTCATGCTAAGTCCATGCACTGCACTTGGGCATTGTTCTTCACAGCAAGTCTGTACACTGCTTTCTCATGCATGCAATCAAAGTATGTACAGCCTGTGTTCGCAGCGGTCAAGTTTGTACATTGCTTTGTCATGCACATAAACGTGAAGTCTGTACATTGCTTTAGCGTTGCATTCTCAACGTCTGCACAATGCCTTAGTCTTCTACACATGAAGTCTATACATTGCTTTAGCTTTGCATTCACAGAGTCTGTACATTCTTTCAGCATGACAATGCATTCAATTGTAATGTATATACTTTGCTATCTGCAGTTGAACATGCATTGCACTCTAACTCCATACACTGCTTCATGCATTGCACGAAGTCTGCACACTGTGTTGCTATGCTCATACTGCATGTTACAAAGTCTACACAATGGTGCACACTAAGTCTGCATACTCATTTGGCATGTCTGTACAACCATCTGTAATGCTCATAGTCTGCATACGTGAAGTCTGTACATGCTTCAGCGTCACATTCACGAAGTCTGTACACGCCATAGCATTGCATGCATGAAGTCTATACATGCCACAACTTTGCATTTAAAAAGTGTGTACATGCCACAGTCCTGCATACATAAAGTCTAAACATTGCATCACTTGTACATGCATTGCCTTCACGCAGAGTCTACGCATTCCCCCACAGCCTACACAGCATGTCTATACATTGTCTGGCAGCCTGCACAGCATGTCTATACATTGTCTGGCAGCCTGCACAACAAGTCTATATAGCGTCCAGCAGCCTGCACGTAAAGTCTATACATTGCGTCCAGCAGCCTGCACGCCAAGTCTGTACACTGCATACACACTGCATCCTTAAGTCTATACACTGCTGCCTTATATGAAGTATGTACAGCCTATGCTTTGTTGATCGACTGAACTCTTCTTTAATCCTACAGGTGTCTGGGCATGTGATCCAAGGTTGGCACCTGGCACGTGATCCAAGAAGCTGAGACACCGCCACGTGGACTAAAGCTTGGGTGGGAATCGTGGAGAGCATACGCCCTAGCTACTGCTGCTATATATAGAAGACTTCTCCATCTGGAGAAGAGAGATGGTGAGCAGAGAGGTTGATCGAAATAGAAGCAGAAGAGCAGAAGCAGAGAAAAAGAATAGAGTGCCTATTCGATCCAGAGAAAAGAGAAGAAGAAGAAAAGAAAGAGAGAAGAAGCAGAAGAGAAAAAGTGAGAGATAGAGAGCTCGAGCAGATAAAAGAGGAAGAGAAAGAAAAAGAGAAAGAAAGAGAGACAGAGTGATCGGAAGAATAAGAAGGGCAGAGAGAGGCTTCATTCTGAAGATCATTCTTCACTGGACCGTGGATCAAATCAAGGCCAGTCAGCTCTGTTAAGAGCCACATTTGTGCTTTCATTATTTATAGCTTTCAGTCGCTGTTGCTACTTGCTTCTTATTTTCTTTTATACCTTTCTTCAAGCTGTTTGTCAGCGGAGCAAACTGTGTTGCTCAGCATTTGCAGTGGAGGATTCCACTGGACTGCTAAGCTATATTGCCCAGCGGAGCAAGCTGTGAAGCTCAGCAGGCGAGGAGGATTCCTCGGACAGCAAGCTGTGAGGCTCAGCGGATTGTATGGCAAGCTGTGATGCCCAGCTGTTCAAGCTGTGAGTCAGCGGAATCTACACTCGGGTTTGAGTGTGGGGTGGACGTAGGTCTGCAGGACCGAACCACCTAAAAACCCTTTGCGCATTGTGGTTTGATTTGTTTAATTGTGCTTCCGCTAGTTGATTGCTTAGGCGTGCAATATATGTTTGTTTACAGGTTCAGCAGAAACTTTAAGTAGCATTTCAGATTGGCTAATTTGGTCCAATTAGCATTCTAGTGATCTCCTTGTGTGTTTGATTAATTCCTCAACTGCTTACTAGCCTTCTATTGGTATCAAGAACGTGATTGAATTGATTGTCTCCCAAAAGGGTTTAAGCAGCTTACTGGTTATACTGTTTTAATTGGGTGAAGGTTTTTAAAGGGTATATTCATTCACCCCCCCTCTGAATACATAGCACCTAACCCAACAGGAATCACCCCAGAGACGGGGAGGAGACCGGAACGGCACAACGGCACGATTCGGAATGAAATCGGCGTGGTACGCGCAGAGAAAAGGCTTAAAATACTTGAAACGGCACCAGAAAACGTAGGTAAAGGGCTTAAAATGGCGTAGGAACCGTAGGTGTAGAAGGGGGGTTAAAACGGCGTGACCCCCCTTGGGGCGCGTCGGGACGGGGCGTGCCGTTTTAAGGCGCACCGGATGCAAACAGCGCTGGTTTAACCCAATCTCATGGAAACCGAGGTTTTATTTGTTATTTCTTGGGTTTATTAAAACACTTTAGGAAACTTTGAAAGTTTATTTAAGTCGTTTATTCAAAGGATCGGCCCCGGGGCATCCGGGAGCCGAGTCATAGGCTCGTGCGAGGTTCACCCTCGAGCACGGCGATTGTTCCGAGTCGGACTCGTTCGAGCCGGAATTTCGGCAGCATCTCCCCATCCCGGAGGATTGTCGGGGAGAAGCGGGGAATACTCACGTGGCGGAGCAACCCCTGAAGGCCGGGTGGCACAACGGAGGCCGGCAAACCCGAACGGAAAGGAAAACCCCGAGGCCTAGCCTGCTAGGGGAACCAAGTCCGTTGGCGAGAGTGAACGAATGAGGTGACTCATTATGGGAGCAAAAACTCCGAGGGCTAGCCTGCGAGGGGCATGCAACCTGAGTCGACACAACGCTCAGATCGGGACGACCGATAGAGGGAAGGAAACCCCGAGGGCTAGCCTACGAGGGGCACACAACCCAGGGCCACCACAAAGTCCATTAAGGACCGTGGATTTGAACTATAGGGCTTAGCCCCATTACTGTGCACTCAATGGCCTGAAGGGATACTCATCATCAATGGATGAGCCCCTGTCGACCGAGTGGCTAGTGTAGAAGATTGGGGAAATATTCCCCTCCCCGGGTATTGGAGCAATGCTACAGAGTAGACTCCCGAATGTTGAGATGCGAACGGAGTGGAAAGAGGGGCGTACGACATCATTCGACAACAAGTGGACAAACGAGTTGTTAGACATATATTAGAACAGTGAAGCCCGCGGGCTGAATGAGTTAACACTTACATGTTATATGGTTAGCATACAGATCTGGGGAAGGGATATGTATATTATGTTCGCAAAAACCAACAGGGGCTCGGCACAGGACGAGCGGGGATGTTAGAAGCGATCTTCCCCTCCCCTCTGGCCTATGAGGAAGGGAACATGGAAGGCGAAGGGTTTGATCCCTAGACAGGGGTGGACAGAGATACGCACACAAGTGTGTCTCCGACCACAAGACTCATAGCACACGTAATACAGAGCTCGACCATTGGATCGGAATAGAGAGAGAAACCCTGGGGAGGGGGGAGAACGATTCATGTAGCCCAGGGGCATATCCAGCGTCGGGGAAAACAGATCCGGGAACTATGCACGCCGGGAAACCATTAAATGCACATTTGAGAGAAAATTAGAGAGAGCATGAAAGATAGATACGGCACCGGGCACAATCTCATTCCATTCATTCAATGAACGATAGGTAGATGTACACAGCATACGTTCCGACGCCGGCGTTGTCGCTCGGCTGTCGTTTACATTAATAGAAAAAGAACGTTACAAGTGAAGAGAAGGAGCAACGATAATGGTGAGGGGGGGAGGCCAGGCTCGTATCATCACCCCTCCCCCCTTTCACTTACATTATATCAGGAGAAGGAAATAAAAAGGGGGAATCGACGGGAGGAAAACCACAGAAACCCACCTAAACCGTTTTTCCCAAAACAGAGTGTCGGATCTGGCTCTTCTTCTCCGGCTCCGGAGGGCTTCAGGAGAATGGACAGAGGAGGGTCACGGCGGCTCTCAGTGGAAACCCTTCTTCTCCCCCAAGACTTCTCTCTCTTTCGAACGAACAGTCTCTCTCCCTTCGTATTGGCTCTCTTCTATTTTTCTTCTCTTCTCCTCTTTTTTTTGGTTTGGTCGAACAAGCGTTGCTTTATAGCAACCAGTTAATCCGGCGCCACGGAGGGGCGCGCCAGTGAACATGGCACCGGGGAAGGAGCTTCTGCAGAGCTTTTGCGTGCCGGAATTGGTGGCACCGGGAAATATTCCCCAATCGGTTTTGGCGTGCCAGAATTGGTGGCACCATTTTAAGCGGCGTCGATGACCTTTCGTGCGCCGTTTTAGCTTGTTTGCTCGGTGCGGGTCAGCCGATGGGTCCGGGGATGGTTCCGGAAGCCCCCGTTGACTCTTCCTCTCGCCATGGTCCTTGGAAAACCTTGACGGGGCGTTGACGAAGCTCTTGATACGATGAATGGCCTTAATCAGAACTTCGCGTGTGTTTGGCCCGAGCATGCGGGTCTCCTACCGTTACGGCCTTCGGCACTATGATTTGTGCTTCTGGCTCAGACGGACTCATGCTCGAAGCTTCCTTGCGGGATGGTACAACACCCGAGATAATCCCGCCTTGACTGGCGACCAATCGGCCACTAACAAACCCACTATGGCGAGAAGCCGAACCTGTGTCGGGTGATCGGGGCCTTCTGCTGACAGAACCCTCGGACCCTTGTTGTGAACGGCCGAGGGCATTCTTCCTCCTTAGGAGAGTCATCGGGTAGACCGTCATCCTTGGTCGGGCGACAGGTGTAGGGTAGCGGCATGATGGAGTCGATGCCGGATCATTAGGCAGGCTTGGTCGCACTGCCGGTTGGTTGTGGATTCGTCTCGACTTTCCTGAGGTGAAGTCTCCGGTGTTCACTTCCAGGTGACTCGGGGCTTTGGCAGCTTGAGGAGCCTTCAGTAAGTTGATCTTCATCGGCTTCTGTGCTTCAGTGGGCTGTATCATTCATCTTTGCGGCTTGGTCACCGAAGGATCATATTTCAAGTGCCAACAAATGCCCCCCAGACGTGGGTGGTGCAAGCGAGGCAGGAGTGCAGCAGGACCGACAGATGAGCTTTGTCTGGATTGATCTCCTCTGGTGAGGGAAGCTTGAAACGGCACTCAATTCCAGCATTGGAAGCTAATCCGGCGCGATCGGAGGCTTGTACGGCGCTGTTTAAAACGACGCGTACTGACCTCATGGTAAAACGGCGCCGCCCGTCACGGCGCGCCTTTTGTTCGGGGGTTAAAACGGCGCCCGGCTGAAATGGCGCGTAGAAATGGTTAAAACGGCGCGCCATTTGTCGCGCCGGATTAACAAGGGGGGAGGCTTCCCTATATAAGCTTCTTTCCTTTGTTTTGTTGCTTCACACTGTTCATTTGTGGAAAAAAATTTCTCTCTCTTCATCTCCTTCTCCACCGCGACGAGTGAGCGAGTCAGAGTCAGAGGTGAGTTGAGGGGTTTTTGTTATTGGGTTTAGAACCCATCTCCCGGGCCCCGGGAGGCTTCTAGTAGGACTTATCCTCGGAGCTAAATTCCCCGGGTGTCCCATTTGGCCTCGGCTTGCGCCTATGGCTGCTTTTAGGGGCTGCTCCCTTAGTGGACGGCATCCACTTTTCTTTTGGCAAACCCCCGAGCTGGGGAGACTCTGCCAAAATTTTGTCAGAAGTCTTGCTTTAATCAACTGATTTCTGACTTTTGTCTGTTCTCTTCTGGGCGCTGCCTTGCAGGCAACATGGCATCCGACCCTTCTTCCATTGCATCCCGAGTGGCTGTGACATGGGGGAATGTCCCAGGCACAAATGTATTCTAACGACTCACATTAATGAAACATCTCTGTTTGTCGCTTCAATCGTGATTTCTTTCCCTCTTTTCTTCTCTCTTTTCTTCTGGCCGCTCATCCAAGTCTAGGGATACGCGTCGATGGCGCAGGAGAGTGCTCACGCCTTCAGCGAAGGGGTGAGGTGTTCGCTCCACCGCAGCATAGCCGTTCCCGGAACCGAATTTTGGCTAGGGAGGGACATGGGTAGCATAGGCGGATGTGCCTTATGAACTTCGCTAATGAAGACAAAGGGTATGTTCTAACCATCGACATGGGTTAAATGTCGACGCAATGATACTTTGTTTATTAACGAGGGCGGAAGGCCCAGGTTAGGGGGGTAGTTGACTGGGCTCGTCGATGGTGACAAGGGTCAAAAAAGGTAGCGACCGATCTTGCCGATGGTGACAAGGGTCGAGAAGGTAGCGACCGATCTTGCTGATGGTGACAAGGGTCGAAAAGGGTAGCGACCGATCTTGCCGATGGTCGAAAAGGGTAGCGACCAATCTTGCCGATGGTGACAAGGGTCGAAAAGGGTAGCGACCGATCTTACCGATGGTGACAAGGGTCGAAAAGGGTAGCGACCGATCTTGCCGATGGTGACAATGGTCGAAAAAGGTAGCGACCGATCTTGCCGATGGTGACAAGGGTCGAAAAGGGTAGCGACCGATCTTGCCGATGATGACAAGGGTCCAAAAGGGTAGCGACCGATCTTGCCGATGGTGACAAGGGTCGAAAAGGCTAGCGACCGATCTTACCGATGGTAACAAGGGTCGAAAAAGGTAGCGACCGATCTTGCCGATGGTGACAAGGGTCGAAAAGGGTAGCGACCGATCTTACCGATGGTGACAAGGGTCGAAAAGGGTAGGAAATATATATATATATATATATATATAGAGGCGGGACATCGGATGAAGACTCCGCTTCGACCCTGTAAAGGGTCTTCAGGACGGAGGATGGATCATCACAATTCATCATTCACTTATAATTTCTTTTTTTTATATTCACATTACTAACCTAAGCGCCCTTTCGGGTTTTCGCCGAAGCCAGCCCCCTCTTGCTTTTGCCCACGCGCCCTCTCGGGTTTTCATGTGGCGGGGTACCTGATTTTTCCCGCGACGCCCTTTCGGGTTTTCGCCACCGCTGGGTTATAGCCATTTTTGCACTTGTCCTAATATAGGAGCAAGTTTGGCGGGGTATCTCTATTTTTAACCCCATTTTTTTTCTTTTTTTTTAATTTAGAGTATAGAAGAACTTAACTGCTAGAACGCTGACTGGCCTTGCCGATGATGACAAGAATTGGTCCCCGGTTTAGTTCGTCGACACTGGTTAAATATCGAAGCAAAGAACATGGTTCATTAACAAGGACGTAAGATCCGTGTTTAAGGGTAGAGGTCGACCGATCTCGCCGATGATGGCGAGGGTCAAACGCAGGTTTATTCATTAGCACGGCTCACATGCCGAAGCAAAGGTAGGATTATTAACAGGGACGGAAGGTCCAAGTTAGGGGTAGAGATCAACCGATCTCGCCGATGATGACGAGGGTAGAACATGGGCTTATTCATCAGCATGGGTCACATGCCGAAGCAAAGGTAGGATTATTAACAGGGACGGAAGGTCCAAGTTAGGGGTAGAGATTGACCGATCTCGCCGATGATGACGAGGGTCGAACATGGGTTTGTTAAAGGATCTCCAGTGGGACTTTTGATGATTGTCCCTTTTGGAGCTTCGTCGGGGAAGAACAAAAGAGGAATTTTTTTTTTAAATTACCACTTTATTGACTTAAGCACCCTTTCGGGTTTTCACCGAAGCCAGCCCCCTCTTGCTTTTGCCCACGCGCCCTCTCGGGTTTTCGCGTGGCGGGGTACCCGATTTTACCTGTAGCGCCCTTTCGAGTTTTCGCCACAGCTGGGTTATAGCCATTTTTGCACTTGTCCTAATATAGAAGCAAGTCTGGCGGAATATCTCTATTTTTAACCCCATTTTTCTTTTGTTTTCTTCTTCTTCTTTTTTTTGGATATAAAGGGTGGTATGTCGAAGTATGATGTCCGACCCTTGGTTGATGGTAGACGACTGTTGGCCGGAGCACCGGGTCTTGTGCCGAGCAGAGCGGTTCATTCGTTAGCAAGGGCTAGATGCTAATGCAAAGGAATGATCTCTTCGTCGATGCGGGCGTGAGGCCCGTAATGGCAATACGGTGTATTCTTTTGAGAGCTCGGCCAGGGCGGAGTGCCACTAGACCAAGGGAAGGTAGCTCGATCTGGGCGGAATGCCGCTAAACCAGGATAAGGGTAGCTTGGCTAGGGCGGAATGCCACTAGACCAAGGAACGATAGCTCGATCAGGGCGGAGTGCCACTAGACCAAGGAAGGGTAGCTCGGCTAAGGCGGAATGCCACTAGACCAAGATAAGGGCAGCTCGGCTAGGGCGGAGTGCCACTAGACCAAGATAAGGGTAGCTCGGCTAGGGCGGAATACTACTAGACCAAGATAAGGATAGCTCGATCAGGGCGGAGTGCCACTGGACCAAGATAAGGTTGCTCGGCTAGGGCGGAATGTCACTAGACCAAGGAAAGATGGCTCGATCAGGGCGGAGTGCCACTAGACCAAGATAAGGGTAGCTCGACTAGGGCGGGATGCCACTAGACCAAGATAAGGGTAGCTCGGCTAGGGCGGAATGCCACTAGACCAAGATAAGGGCAGCTCAGCTGGGGCGGAATGCCACTAGACCAAGGAAAGATGGCTCGATCAGGGCGGAGTGCCACTAGACCAAGATAAGGGTAGCTCAGCTAGGGCAGAATGCCACTAGACCAAGATAAGGGCAACTCGGCTAGGGCGGAATGCCACTAGACCAAGGAAAGATGGCTCGATCACGGCGGAGTGTCACTAGACCAAGATAAGGGTAGCTCGACTAGGGCGGAATGCCACTAGACGCAGGAAAGGTAGCTCGGTTAGGACGGAGTGCCACTGGACTAAGATGAGGGTAGCTCGGCTAGGGCGGAGTGCCACTAAACCAAGGAAAGGATAGCTCGATTAGGGCGGAGTGCCACTAGACCAAGATAAGGGTAGCTCGGCTAGGGCAGAGTGCCACTAAACCCAGCTAAGGGTAGCTCAGTTAGGGCGGAGTGCCACTAGACCCAGGAAAGGTATTCCGACCGATCACTCGGGGAATGTTGGCTGCGCTGCATGATACAGCTTTATGTGCTTTCCGTTGAGGGGAGAGAACTGGACGGCTCCTTTGTGGTCTACCAGGACGTAGGCACCCCCTTCATATACTTGGTGGACGACATATGGTCCGACCCAATTTTCGACCAGCTTCCCTTTGGGGTTGGAGGCCATTACTTCTCTTCTTTTGACCATTACCAGGTCTCCTTTCTTAAATTCTCGACCTTTGACCAGCTTGTCAAAAGCATAGGCCATGCGAGCTTGGTAGAGTTGGATGTTTTGTTGTGCCCGGAGGCGTTTTCCTTTGAGCTCGACGAGCTCTTCCAATCTTCTTTCTGCATTGGTTTGTTCACCGCTGGCTAGTCCGTGCTGGACGGCGACTCGCAGCGAAGGAACTTCTAATTCGATTGGCACCACAGCCTCCGACCCATAGACGAGGGAGAAAGGTGAACAGCCGGTTGGGGTCTTGTAGATAGTACGATAGGCCCAGAGTGCTTCGTACATTCTTTCTTCCCAGTCCTTTTTATTAGACTTGACAGTCTTTGCCAGTAACGTGCATAGTGTCTTGTCGAAAGCTTCTGCGAGCCCATTGGCTTGAGGGTTGTAGGGGGACGATGTCCTCCAGTTAATCTTGTACTTGTCGGCTAGCTGATAAACCTTCTGGTTTCTGAAATGGCTGCCATTATCAGAGATGATTCGGCTGGGGATCCCAAACCGGAATATTATGTTCTGGTGGAAGAATCTTGCAACTAGTTCCTCCGTTACATCTCTTAGTGCTACTGCCTCTGCCCATCTGGAGAAGTAGTCTATAGCTGCTAAGATATATTTGCACCCTGACGAAGATGCTGGTAGCGGCCCTACCACGTCCGTGCCCCACTGGGCAAACGGCCGGCTTGGTAAGGTCGGCTGTAATGGCACTAGAGGTTTCCTTGCCACGTTAGCATGTTCTTGACATTTCTGACAAGCCTTGGCGAACTTGCAGCAATCATCAAACATAGTGGGCCAATAGTAACCCAATTTCTTTATCTCAATTTTCATCTTTGGGCTAGCCTGGTGTGCTCCAGCTGATCCCGCATGGACTTCTTGCATCACTTGTCCCACCTCTGTTGAAGACAAGCAATGAAGTAGGACTTTCCTTCGGGCATCTACCATTATTCGGAACAAGATTCCGCTTCTCATCTCGTAAGAGTCTTTGACCCTCAGGAGTTTCATTCTCTGTTCTTTTTTTTTGAAAGTTGCTGGTGTTGAAACCACCGCAGGAGATGTTCTCGCCAGTTGGGCTGCTAAATCTCCTCGACGACTGCCACCTCGATCTCTTGTTCGTCGGATAAGACTTCCGTTACACTGGGGACTTGCCGGCAGTTGATCACCGTTATGTTCAGGCTTGTGTCTGGTGAGACCGCCAACGAAATGGCCAGCTTAGTGAGGGCGTCTGCCTGAGCATTCTGGCCTCGGTTGATATGCTTGATGCTGATGAAGTAGAACCTCGACATCAGGCGGGTTGCCAGCCGATGGTAGTGGAGAAGTTCTTGCTTTCGCACATCAAATTCTCCTTCCAGTTATTTTATAACTAGCATGGAGTCTCCGAATGCTTCCAGCATCTGAATTCCCATGGATAGAGCAATTTGCAACCCGATTATCAAGGCTTCATACTCTGCTTCATTTTTTATGCAATGCTTGTTTATCGAGCAAGATGTGTGCACCACTTCCCCCTCTGGGGATTTCAGGACTATGCCTGCTCCTGCCCTGACCCTGGCCGATCCAGTGGCAGAGGTGTCAATTCTGGAAGCGCCATCGAAATATAGCTGCCATAAAGAGGGCTGCACCTGAACGGCTTCCAGGGTTTCATCTTCAGGAAGCTCCGGTTCCAGCGGGCAGTCCCCAGGTAGTGGGTGCTCAGCGAAGAAGTCTACAATAGCTTGGCACTTGACGGCCTTGCACAGCACATAGGAGATGTCAAACTCCATAAGGATTACTGCCCATTTGCCCAGGTGACCTTTGAGTGCTGGCTGGGACATAATATATTTTAGGGGGTCCTCATTGGATACCAGGCTGATTTCGTGCGATAACATGTAGTGTCGAAGCTTCTTAACTGCAAAGACCAGTGCCAAATAGACCTTCTCAATATAAGTATATTTCTCCTCAGCTCTGACCAGTCTCCGACTGAGGTAATAGAGGGCTTGCTCTTTTCCTTCTTCATTATTCTGGGCCAGCATTGCCCCCATGGAGTTATGTGTAGCTGTTATATATAGTATCAATGGCCGTCCTTTCACCGGTGCGCCCAGCACTGGAGGAGTCTTCAGATAGTCTTTCAGCTTGTTGAAGGATGTCTGGCAATCTTCATCCCAATAGAAGGGAACATATTTCATCATCAGTTTTTGGAAAGGCTGGCATCGCCCTGACAAATTGGAAATGAAACGCCGGATATAAGCCAAGCGGCCCTGTAGTGATCTCAACTCGGAGAGGTTCCTTGGTGGAGGTAATTCCTGAATTGCTTTGATTTTTGCGGGGTCTATCTCGATCCCCCGATATCGGACAATGAAGCCCAAGAACTTCCCGCTCGACACTCCGAACGCACATTTCATGGGGTTCATTTTCAGCTCATGCTGCCTCAGCCTCTAAAAAACAATCCGGAGGTCTTGCAGATGATCTTCTTTTCTTCTGGTTTTGACCACCAGATCATCTATGTAGCACTCGACCTTGTGGT
Source organism: Amorphophallus konjac (assembly GCA_022559845.1). Taxonomy (NCBI): domain Eukaryota; kingdom Viridiplantae; phylum Streptophyta; class Magnoliopsida; order Alismatales; family Araceae; genus Amorphophallus; species Amorphophallus konjac. Next base: position 177,797,218 of record CM040121.1, read on the forward strand.
AGAGCAACTCATCGACGCGCTGATAAGTTGCGCCAGCATTCTTTAGTCCGAACGGCATCCTCTTATAATGATAAATGCCTTTAGGGGTCTGGAAAGCAGTATGGACCCGGTCATGTTCCACGATCCAAATCTGGTTGTATCCGGATGACCCGACCATGAATGACAAGGCCTCATGACCGGTTGTAGCATCGATCATGACTTCCGTTATTGGCACCGAAAAGTCATCTTTGGGGCAGGCTTTATTTAGATCTCGGAAGTCGACACATATCCAGATCTGTCCATTCTTCATTTTCACGGGGATGATATTCGCCAGCCATGTGGTGTACTGGTTTTCTTCAACAAATCCCACGTCAATAAGCTTGTCGACTTCAACACAAATTTGAGTAATAAGTTCTGGCCTCATGCGCCGCGGTGGTTGCTTCATCGGCTCGGCCTCAGGATTGATTGCCAGCTCATGTTGTGAGACAATGGGGTTTAGACCTGGCATTTCTTTATAAGTCCAGGCGAAGCAATCCCGGTACTCTTGCAGCAGCTGGGTGTACAGCTCCCGTTCTTCTAGGGATAGTTGGGCACTGAGGAAGGTAGGCCTAGGGTCCTCCTCATTTCCCAAGTTGACTTCTATCAGTTCATTGACAGTGGCTTGGCCTCCATCTTCTATCTCCGGAGGTGCCGGCTGGAGGTCAACGAAGTCTGGAATACCATCTTGAGGGTCGAGTTCTTCGACTTCCTCGTCTGACATCATCAGAACCTCTTGAGGATACTCTGTTTCCTGCACCAGCGGCTGCGAGGGTTGTTCTGTTAGCAAATCCACTGCCGTTGCAGCTCCCAAGGGTGAGAGAGCGGCTTCAGTCTTTGTAGATGAGGTTGCAGCCATGACAAGCTGGTAGTTGTTTATTGCAGGGCTTGGACAGCATCCCGATCTTGTAGCAGAAGTTGAGGAGGTCTCGCCTTCTGGGGCAGTTGTATCTTCCATAGAAGTGGCTTTTTCTTTCCTGGTGGCTTGTTCCCCTTGATCGGAGTCGACCGAGGCTTCCCTGATTAGCCAAAGGGGTGTTGAAGTTATCATCAGTAGGACTCTACTGGAGGGAGAAATTGCTGCTTCTTCAGTATCTTCGGCTTCACTGCTGCTAGTTGTATCAAATTTGGCTTGAAGGGCCACCTCTTCAGGGTAGACCTGCTCCCAGCATCGGCAGGGGACCGCGGTCTCTATTTCTTGATTTCTAGGTTAAGCTAGTTCAACATGCTCAGCTTCCGCCGGCTATTCATCAAAGGTTGCCCCCAGCGGGCTATCTTCAGCAGGATAGAAGGCGGAGATGGTGTCCACCTCGTATCGCCCACTGTAATAGTATTCTTCCAGGGTGAAGCCCAACCCCGGATGTTGAGAGACACGTCTCATTTCCTTATCCAGATTTGTGGGATACCACACTTTCTGGAAAGCTTCCTTGCGCTTTTGAGACTGATCGGGGGGCATGTGTTGCTTCTGAAACATCCTGGCCATCCGCTCAGTCGTGAATGCCAGACCCTTGACGGGAACTGGCGGGTTGCTTATATCTTCGGGGAGGCTGCAGTCTGTGTCTTCCCGAGTAGGATGCTCCTTAGCTGTATAGAACAAGCTGCTAGGTCCATCTTCCTGTGTCACCTCCCAAATTTTGAAAGGCTCGATAGTAGGGTTATCAAGGCCGGGAGTTGGCTTGGTGAGGCCATCTGGGATTTCAATATGATTGTGCCGCCGAGCGACCCGCACTTCATTAACTTCAGGGTATAATGTTGGGGGTGATGTTTTGCCCACGTCTCCGGATGCTGTGATATGGGAGACCACCTTGGGATTGACATATCCGCACGGCGGTGGTGGATACCAACTGCTGTCAGATGTGCTTCTCGATGCCCCCGCAGGGGTCTTAGCTTCCTAGGTCTTTTGAGAAGGCCCGTATATAGGTTGGCATCCGCCAAATGACATTCGAACACATCGAACGGATGGGGGTCTACAAATATCCTCTCCTCCTTCCCTTGGCGACTGTACTTGATGCATTGGTGGAGTGTGGAGGGCACCACCATATTTTCATGCAGCCATGGGCAGCCGAGCAGTGCCTTGTACGAGGTGCGGGAGTCAATGACATGGAACTGCACCGTCGTAGTGAAATTTGCTAAGGTGAGGGTGAACTCCGCCACCCCCATTGACACTTCACATTTTTGATTGAAGCCGGCGATACGTATATCCCCGACTTTCTCGAGATGCACGTTAAAGTGGTGCCTCTCGTATATTCTATAAGGCAGGATGTTGACCGCTGCACCGGGATAAACCAGAATTCTGCTCAGCTCCCTTCCATTTAGGTGCCCCTTCATATACAGCGTCCTATTGTGGCTGATGGTGGGCAGCAGCATATCGTCTGGAGTGAAGGTCATGCTAGCCTCCGGCATTGCTTCAGCCAGACATGTCTCAAAATGAGCAGGCATCTGGAGAGCAGTAATAATTGCTTGTCGAGTCTCTTCACTCAAAGAAAGGATCTCCCAAATTATAAATCGAGCAGTGAGCTTCTTGAGCAGCTTCATTATTCAGCTCCCAACTCGGACATTGGAGAGCTTCATCTCTTCAGCCCATCTGGGCTTAGGGAAGTTTTGGTTTGCGGGTCCTGACGGACCTACTTCATCTTCCTCAGATTCGGCGCCCTTCTGGCTGGTACCGACTTCTGGGTGTTCTTTGTTAGCTGTTGCGGGGCAAGCTTCGTCTGCACTTGGATCTTCGGTAGATTGTGCTAGCTGCGGGTGAACGCCCCCGGGTGTAGGGTTAGTCTCCTGACAAGGCTGCTTCTCCTTGGACATCTTCATGAATTCAAGAAATGAAGGGACCCCCTTGCCCCCACTCTTGTTATATAGGCCTGGCGGAGGAGGGATTTGGACTCCCTTGACCTCCGGCGGAGGTGTTTTGTAGGGTTGCTCCCCCCTGAACATGATGTTGTGGTTGGGTGGCGGCTGGCGCCCCCATTTTCGGCCCGACCGGGTGGCATGCGCAGCAGTTGCGGCCTCGGCCTTGCCTCCCCCAGCATGAGGTGTGAAGCAAATTTCCTCTTCTTCCTCCTCTCCGGATAGGTTGAAAAGTGCTGATAGAGTATTACAGGAGACAACCTGCACTTTATCGACCTCAGCGGCCTTCCTTTTCTTCTTCTTTTGTTTTTTCTTCTTTTTTGCTTCTGCGGGCGGGTGTCCCCAGAACAGACTGCCCTCTCTGTCGGGTGCCGCTTCAGCTTCCTCCTTTTGTTCGAGTGAGAGCTGCTCTAGTTCTTGCCACGGGACATGGTCCCGCACCAGCAAGGGCTTCAATTCGGGCTGCACGTATTCTTCCAGCCCCTCAATGAGGTTTTGCAGTCGAAGGACCCCAGGATTGGTCTCCTTAACCACTGGCAGCGGAGTTTGTCTCCTCTGATTATGTGTAGGTATCCTGACAGTTGTAGGTGGAGTGATCCATACAGGTGCTACCACCGGCGGAGCAGGCCGGGGTGTGACACCACGGATATGTGCCCCCTCTTTCGGGCGGGGTGCCCTATTTTTCTTATGCTTCACAGGGACCAGCTGCCATCCCTGCTGTTCTTTCACGGGCTCCAAGAAATGAGCTTCATAGGTGCTCCGCGTGCTTGTTTCAAAGATCTCCTCGGGCAGTGCCTGGTATAGGGAGATCATGTTGACTCCTGCCCTCCTCCGAGGGGCTTCATATGGCTGAGGAGGGTCCACTTTGTACTCTCCCAACTCGATCTCTTTTTTCTTCACCATCCCTTCAATGATGTCCTTGAAAACATAGTAGTCTTCGATTGGATGCCCCAACATCTGGTGGTAGGGGCAGAATCTTGGGCTGTCTTTTTTCTTTAGGTCCTCCGGCCTCCTTGGCTCTGGCAGGGTGACCATGCTATATTCCGTTACCCAGTCGAACAGAACCCGGGTCTTGTCCTTTGGAAATGAATAGGCCTTCTTCATCTTGTCCCTCAACGAAGGACCTTCTTTGCCGTCTGGGGCTTCTGCAGGCTGTGGGGTTACTCCCTTCTTGCCTTCACTTTTCTGTTGTTCGAACGCCTTTATGTCACGTTCGCTTCTTTAGGCGGCGAGCGCCGCTCCACCGCCTTGCCCTTCTGGGTCGTGCCGGCAGCAGATGTAGGGGCAGGTCTGGCCAGGAAAGCTTCCACCTCGGCCATGACATTGTTCAATCGATCAAACGATCATATTTCCATTCCGATCATCTTTTCCAGAACCTCCCTTCGGAGATTCTGTTTGCATATTTGCACAGCGTCCTCCTGATGCGGGGGCCGCTTGCACCTCATTCTGAGGTTCCTCCACCTCTTGATATAATCAAGGGCTATTTCATCAGCCCTCTACTTTGTTGAGTAGAGTTCGGCCACTGTGACCTCCCTCTCTGTAACATGGAATCTTTCTCTGAACTTCTTATGCATATCTGGCCAATCGCTGATCAACCCGGCCGAGAGGCTAGAATACCATTCAAATGCGAGCCCCGTCAGTGAGGACCCAAAAAACTTTAGCAGGTATGACTCGTCGGTGGCCAAGTCACCCATGACAGTCATATAATAGGCTATGTGTTCTCTCGGGGACCCCTTCCCGTTGAATTTGTCAAACTTGGGTGGCTTGTTGATTCCCGGGGAAGCCGTTTAGCAGCATGGTGTTGTGGGTATGGCACCCGGTATGCATCAAACGTGATGTAGTCGCCTTCACCCCTTTCTGCGAGCTTCAGCTCGATCATTCTTTCCACCATCATCCGGTTCACGACTACAGGGTCAACTGGCTCTGGGTAGAAGTCCGCCGGCTGTAGGTACGGGGTGACCAGGGTGGTCGCCTGTGGAGGACGTGGCAGCGGGGGTGTCTGGTGCCCTTGAGAGAGCACCGGTGGTAGCAGCGGCTGGAGCTGTGGTTGCCGCTGTTACAGTGTCGCCATGCTTGGTTCTGACGACTGAGGTAGTGTGTAGAGTGGTGGAGGGCCGTCATGACAGACCGCTCCCCGGGATGATTCACCCTAGACTTTGGGTGGTTTGGAAGCTGAGGACTGTTCAGTTTTCTCCATCAGCTACTTCTTTAGCAAGTCTATCTCTTGCCGATATTTCTGAAGTAGTATCAAGACTGATGGGTCTATAGTGGCTGTAGTGGGGATAACTTCTGCCATCTCCCCGGACGTACCATCGGGCAGGATGTCGAGGGGGACGTCGTCTTCTTCTTCTGTCGTCACCACATTGGCGGTCAGGACGGGGGCCTTATCATCCCACTGATGGTAGACCCGGGGTTGTTTTCCCTTAGTCATCATCAGGAGCTCCCTCGCGGCTTCTGTCCTCCGAGTGCTAAGCCCTAGCCTTGCGGCCAACTGAGCCAATTCTCGGGGATCTTCAGGAAGCCCCCCATATCGGTTGGATATACCAGCCATGTTGTAGGTGAAGACCTGCATCCTTCTCCTTTGTCGATGGACCCTCCTTTTAGCTTGATGCGGGAAGGTCAGCCTCTCGAACACAGAAGCCCTTCTTGTTTCTTCCCGCTTGGGAACGGCTTCATCGGCTTCGATCTCGAAGCCGTTACCATATCCATTGTCGTCGACTGACGACACCATCATTCTTTCTCCTACATCTTCTTCATCTGCCATTGACGGGCAGTAGTCTTCACTGGTGGCGGCTGCTTGCATCAGTCGCTGTTGTCCAAGCGAGGGGTTGCCTAACCCTTGAAAATAGTTACTGACCAGACAGGTCATCTCTTCTTCACGCCGCTCTTGATGTAACAAGGGGGACAGTTGCCGACCTCCCACAGGAGGGGTATAAACTAGCCAAGCTCTGTCGGCAGGTTGTCGGAATCTTCATCCCACAGCTGGGATGTTGGCTTGACGGGCGCAGGCCCGAAAACTCTCGCGGCGTGGGGGATCCGCAACCACTTCTTCTTCTTTCGGGGCCAGGCCCCTTCCTCTCATTCCTTCCCCTCCGTCGTGAGCAAGACGGCAGGGGACGGGTGCAGCTTGGTGAATAGGTTGGAACCTCTTGGGGATCCACACTTGCTTCAATTTCCTTGGCATGGGGGCCAACTTCTCTCGACCATAATGGCCGGCTTTTTCTCTTTCCGCCCTCCTTCCAGCGAGGGCTTGATATGAGTTGCAGATGGGGATAGAAGGGATAACCCGATCTAGAACTATCCGTGTGTCACGTCCGTTGAGGAAGACGTGCATGCCACCAACCATCATAGATTTGCCGGATTGGGAGAGGGTTCCGGTAACCACAGCAGTACTTCTCCGGATATGCCTGCGTTGACGTCCTCCGGAGCTCCTGTTGACATCATTGGGGCAAACCCCACGAACCTCATGGTGCACCAGGCAGCTGGCGACCGGGGTTGGACTCTTGAGCGAGTCATGGCAGCATCGGGCCTTCAGAGGCTCCATATTCTTCGTAGCTCCCTCGACAGGCTCCGAGGGTTCCACTTCTAGCATATCCACAAAGGCTAACCCCAAGAAGTTGGGGAAGCCAACAGTGGCAGGGAAGCTGCCGAACTCCATAGGCACCGCCAGGTACCCTTGCGCATGATCGGCAATAATCGAAGGACCGAAGCCAATGCCAGTCAATCCAGTTGTCGTCATCGTTCGTCTGCAAAGATAGACAAACCAACGATCAGCAGCCTTTGGGAGGGCCTCGAAGCCCACGTATCTCGGCAAAGAGATGAAAGGTGACACCAGTCCCACCGGGCGTGCCAGACTGTTTGTGATCGTTTATTTTACCCAGGGGGTATTTTGTTAAGTAGGTCCCTGACTGTTTGGGACGGGATTTCTATTCTGTTTGTTGGTTTATTTCATGTGTCGATCAATCAATTAACTGACTGGCAATTAACTGACTGATTGACTGCGCGGGCGTGCCAGTCACGTACGTGACAAGTTTATTGTGCGCTCGTTCTGACCCGTGTCGGGCGAGAGTGAGGTTCGGTCAGGACCAGCAGTCCGTCATACCATAAAGGTCATGATGTTAATTACATCCCCCATGAGGAGGGAAAACCTTTGATTAATTACCGAGATAGTGGGCTGTCGAGGCCGGAATAAGAGATGCAGAGCATGCGAGTGGTCATGCAAGATGCTACGATCGATTACACACAATTTATTAAGGCGGACCCTCGGTACATGGCGAAGGACTTAGGCCCGAAGACCACCATCACGTGTGACAAACTTCCGATCGGGCGTAACCCGACTTTCCGTTAATGCCATTTGATATACCAAGGGTGCGCACACTCAGGCATGCATTGACGTGACATGAATATTCAGACTAAAGGCATGACGGTAACGATACGAAGCAGATCAATTCAATCTTAGACAAGCTAATTTATTCAATTTATTGATCAAAAGGTTTACTTCATCCTGTTATTAACATTGGGAATCACCCCAGAGACGGGGAGGGGACCGGAACGGCACAACGGCACGATTCGGAATGAAATCGGCGTGGTACGCGTAGAGAAAAGGCTTAAATACTTGAAACGGTTCCAGAAAATGTAGGTAAAGGGCTTAAAACGGCGTAGGAACCGTAGGTGTAGAAGGGGGGTTAAAACGGCGTGACCCCCTTTGGGGCGCGCCGGGACGGGGCGCTGTGGACGCGGGGATTTTTCTTCCGCCTATCTATCTTGTTTGATTTTTATTTGTTTTATTTATTTATTGATTTATTGGTTTGGTTAATTGGCGTGCCAGTCACATGTGTGACGATTTCATTGTGCGCTCGACTTGACTTGGTCAGTCGATTGTAAAGTCCGAGTCGGGACCAAAAGTCCGCCATACCATAAAGGCTATGACGTTAATTACGCCCTTCCTAAGAAGGACAACCCTTGATTAAACGCCGAAATAGGAGGCCTCATAAGGCAAACAGATATTCATATGCACCGTTTTAAACTTCATACCAGGGCCAGGAAGGCGGGTAAGATAGTAACATCAACCACAGAAACAGACTACATCGTTGAATTGGTGGTTCAAAACGACTAGACTTGGGGGAAGGAGAGACGAAGGATACCAATCACACACAATCTGAGTCATGACCATGGCGGAGGTTTAAAGCATCGATCAATATTTCGACAGCATTTCCCCTTTATCTGGATTATGTCCAGGGGGAAATAGGCTATCACCCACGGAGTGCCGAGATGAAAGCCGAGAGAAAGAGAGAGGTCAAACCTCCCGACCTTACACGTATATGCCCTGGGGCAATATTTGACTTTTCCCTTATAAGAGCCGGTTACACTATGCAGTGGCATAGCTCACCCTGGTTAAAGGGGTTGCGCATAAATCCGATGCGAATAAGAGAGTCTGACCCCCTTTGATTTATCTCCTGGGCGACGATGGTGACTCATGGGCCCCCTAGGTAGGTCTGACCAAGGGGTTGAAGATCCCGTTGGGTGATAGGGCGAGCTCTCGGCTCAACTGGTCCGAGAATGAAGCTCCCGACGCGAAGGCGAAAGAGTCAGGGGCGACTCTCGGCGCAAGGGCAAGGAAGCTGGTTCTCGGCGCCAAGGTGAGAGGGCCGGGGGTTCCCGGCGCGATGAAGAGAAGGCCATGAGGTTCCCGGCGCTAGCTTCCCGACGCGAGGAGGATTTGCTCAAAGAGGGTTTCGGCGCGACCAATAGCGAAGAAGGGAAGCTCCCGGCGCAGGCCTCTCGGCCCGGAGAAGAACTGATGGGCCTTTTCGGCCTGGCCAAAGGAATGGGGTCCTCGGCGCGGGAAGGTTCACGCCGAGGGCTACTCGTTTATTCTACTGTTCGCGGAGCCGAGATAGATGAAGGCGCCGAGACGTATTTTAGGGTTTTACGATACCCTGTTCTGGGGTTTGCTGGCGGGTCAAGGGATTTCCTGGAGATCCAGGTCAAAGTAGATGGGCCCTGGGTGATCAGAATGCATCTATTCATCGGGCTTCAACTGATTTTGGTTTGTGTTTCAAAAGAAGGCCAGAGGCTGAGAGGAACTGGGGAAGACCAATTCAGCATAGAGGACCTCTTTCACCATTGATGTGCAGAGTCCCGGGGACAGTTTAATATTGTCTTTCATCATCCTGGGAGAATTTGGGTAGCACGTCCCCTGGAATCAGCCTTTGCCAGGGAATGATAGGCAATCACCCACGGAGTGCCGGGATGAAAGCCACAATAGAGGGGTATTGGACCCCTGCCCCGTATATGTGCTTGGAGCACTAGCTTAATATCCCTTTTGAGGCCATTGAAGCTTATGTAGTGGCAGAGCTTCCTTGGCTCGTAAGGTTATGTGGGGGTTATCCCCATTAATCTTTATCCCTGAGGTGCATATGATGACCTGGGGTGCCCTTTGACAGAATAAGAGGCTACGTCTAGTAGACTATAAGGGGTATCTGTATGGTTTCTTGGCTGGTGGCAGGGAGGCTTTCATCCGGGGTTCAAGGGATAGATAATCCATAGTGTCAAGGGGTGTATGGCAAGAGGGGTGGTTCCCGGTGCCAAAACTCACCGCGCCGGGAAGTCTTCTTCACAAGGTGCTGTTCCTGGCACCGAGAAGCTGGGGATGGAGGTTATCGGCGTGGGAAGTCTCGCGCCGGGAAGGTCTCTTCATGGGGCACTGTTCGGGGCGCCGGGAAGGTTCCGGCCCCCTGTTCTTGGTTCTTTTGGTTTCAAAGGGGGGGTTTCAGGCAGGATTTCAGATGGGGGAATCAATCACAAAGGTTTTATGGGCGTGAAGGTCAGGGGTTTAAGGGAGGCTAGCATCAGTCGAAGGGCAAGATCATCCATTATTAAACCCTCGGGGATGTGAGGTGTTTTTCTGGTCACCTGCTGCTCAGACGATCAAGAGATTGATGTCTCTGACCCTGAACCAGCTGGGAGCTCGGCAGAAATCCATGATATGCAGGAAAGTCCATCATCCAAGGGAGGGAAGGAGGGGGACAGATCCCAATAACCCATTGAATGACGGTTGGGGCTCCGTCTTCATCCTTCACGAGAGAACGACTCGAGCCGAAATCCGGAGCATCTAAGCAAACAAACGCTTCGAAGAATAGCGGATGCAAAAAAAAGGGGGACAGATAGCAAATATTTCAATCATTCAGGACCCAAACGGGCCACCGTGACATTCCATTTCATTGCATCATTCCAAAACTCGAATCAACCACGAGAAGTGAGTGAGGAAAAGGGGGGATGAGCCAGGGGCCGGGATATCCCGGTTACATCCGAGGAATCGAGACAAGACTCGTATAATTACATGAAGAAGAAAAGAAAACATGGGGGAGGGCGGAGCATTGACTCCTCTCCCTCCCCAGCTGCCCACCTGGAGCTTCTTCTCCTTCTCTTTCTCTTCGGATTGATGAACCCGCTAGAGTAGACCTTACGTCTGTCCTGACGAGACCTACACCTCTACATACGTCCCACCGTTGATCGACCGGCACCTCGCCCGATCAATGATGAAATCCTCTGTCCGATTTAAACCTTACGTCTATACTGATGAAACCTATGAGACTCTTTGCGTCGATATAAACCCAATATCGACGATGAAACCAACCACTGATCGACTGGCATCTCGCCCGATCAGTGATGAAGCCATGTCCAATTGAAACACTGCCAGTGTAGACCTTTCATCTATTCTGATGAAACTTATAACACTTTCTTTGCATCGATATAAACCCGATATCGATGATGAAACCAACTGTTGATCGACCGGCATCTCGCCCGATCAGTGATGCAACACTGCCAGTGTAGACCTTTCGTCTATTCTGATGAAACTTATAATACTTTCTTTGCATCGATATAAACCCGATATCGATGATGAAACTAGCCATTGATCGACCGGAACCTAGCCCGATCAATGATGAAATCCTATCCAGTTCGGACCCTACGTCTGTCCTGATGAAAACCACGCACCCTTCAATGTCCCACCTGCGATAACCTCTATCCAGTCTAGACCTTACGTCTACTCTGATGAAACTTGTAAAACTCCTTTGCATCGATATAAACCCAATATCGATGATGAAATCATGTACTGGTCGATTGGCACATCGCCCCGACTAGCTTTGAAACCTGCCCGGGACGGACCATTCGCCCGTTTCGGATTGTGCTCTGAGCCTCTTCGCTCACATTCCTGCAAGCCATCTCCCTTGCGGCACGTATGGCCAAGAAGGACGTGTGCTACCACCAACAAAATTCGGTTTAAAGCGCCCCCGGAGGCCATCACGTGATGGAGCGAGTTCCCCATCCTTTCTCTGAAGGGGTGGATGCTCTCCTGCTAGGTACGGGCTACTCCCATAGGGACCGCTGAAACCGCTGCCAAATCGCCGTGAAATATTGACGGTGCGATAAGTCAAGAACAAACCACATATGAGACTGGTTTAAAGAGTCCTTTCCATTGAATAAAAAGGGAATACAAGAAGGGCCCCTGAGGGGAAATTGTATTACAAAAAAAGGAAAACAGATATTCACGGGCGCCGGAATATGTCTTCAAAGGCCAGAAGCCCTACATGCGGGGCAGCCCCCAGTTCATGAAGTCGAGCCTCCTCCTCCTGTTACCGAGCAGACTCGTCCTGAAAGGATGCCACCTGCCCCTCCAACAGAGCTACTTCCTCCGCAAGCTGCGGCCGAGAAGTTGTTATTTGCGGTAGTTCAGCCCGGAGGTCAGACAGTTCAGCCTTCAGGATGGTTATCCGGCTACGCACGAACTGCTCCCGCTGCGCCAGAGACTGCAGTTGGCACTGGCGCTTCTGAAGAACAGAGTCCGTCTTCTCCAGCTCAGATTTGCACTCCTTCCATTGCAACTTCAAAGCTGCCAGTCTGTCAGACATAATATGTGCCAAGAAGTCCCGGCGATGTATGAACTTTAACAACAATAGAACCCGCTGGGCCCATATTTCCATGGGACAACCCATCGCCTGCAGACCAGCGGTGAAACGCTCGGCTATCTCCTTCAGCCGCAGATAAGTCAGTCCGGGCTGGGACTCCACCAGCTGGCGTAGCATGTCCAGATTCTGCCAGATGAAACTCTCAGATGAAGCGAAGCCAGGAGAAGGGGCTGGAGCTACTTCGAAAGTCACCTCGCCATCAATGTCTGCCCACAGTGCAACATCCGGCTGAGAGGACGAAGACGGCAAATCCGCTGGAAGAATTGGTCGGTCCCTCTCTGTGCTCTCTGGCTGAGCTGAAGATTCCTCCTCCACCGCTGTCTCGGGTGCTATGGCTTGAACATCCGCGGAGGGAGGACCAATGAATGATGGAGCTATCTCTTCATGAGTCTCCTGAATAAGGGCTTCATCTTCAGCTACTCTTTCTGATAATGGGGGCGAAAGGTCTCTAGTCTGTAGAGGCAGAGATCCAGTCTCTATAGCCACTGTGGCAGGGACTGCTGATTCAGGCGCAATCGACATTACGGCGATCGGTATAAAAGCGGAGCTTCTGGCTGGGTCTACTTCGGCTCTAAACTATGAGGCCCTGACAGGGATGGAAATCTCTCCTGATGATCCCAAGTCCAGTGATGTTAAGTCAGTTGAAAATTGTATTCTCACTGGCACGGGGCGAATAACCTCAGAAATTTCCATGCAAGTTGAAGGTAAAGCAGGGATGATGATCAAATCTGCAGATGAGACATCCATGGAGACTACGGCCGCATCTGAGCTGGTAGTGACAGGGTCCTGAGGACAAAGCAGAATGATCCTCATCAATGGATGGAAGAAAATAAGTAGAACAGCAAACAAAAAAAGGAAGCTTACCTTTAAATTGGGGTCTATATCCTCAAGATGAGACAAAAGGGGAGAAAGCTCCGTAGTTGAAGCAACAAATGGAGGGGTTATGTCGACCTCAGTGTCGAGCCCGGCAAACTCCTCTTGCAATTCCTCCTCAGAAGATAGCATCAACAGTTTAGGAGGTTGAAAGGGCAGGAGACCTTTTGCAAATACAGGCAGGGCTTCTGATTTTTGGGTTTCCTCCTCGCTGCCGCTGAAGGTCACTTCCTCCTCATTATCAGGGACGGTCTCGGAGCTGCCCGAGGATATCTCCACTCTAGCTATGTGCTGCGAGGTCGCCTCTAGAGCATGTCGGGATGCAGACCAGGTGATTATGCGTCTGGCCAGAATAGGGCTCTATTTTGTTTAAGTCCTTTCACTTTCCTGCGGTTGAGACGACTCTCCCACTGCTATCGTAGCCCCAGTCGGCTCCCTGACTGCCACCTCAACAAAAGGGGAACTCTGAGGGATATAATGAAAAAGAATAACAATAAAGTATAAAGAGAAAAGATGAGAGAGCACATTTACCCTCCTCCTCGCCAGTCGGGGTAGGAGAAGGCAGCCTTGTGTCCCTCTCCGTGGGCACTGCAACCTGCTCCGGGGCTGTATCAGATAAAGAGAAGCTCAGTCTCGAAGGACGCCTTAAAAGAACAGTCAAGAAAATAATGAAGATTGCATCTGCAAGATATTTACCGCTACTCTCGGCAGGTTCCTGAGCAGCCTCCCTCTGAGACCTGAACTCGTCAAAAGAGGGGATGTTTGGAAGAGGGGTCCCAGCGTTCGTCGCAACTGGAGCTGACTGCTGGACCCGAACAACTTTGGCCCTCTTGGCCTTGACAACTGCAGCTTTCACCACAGAAGGCTTCCTCTTCTTGCCCGGAGGCAGGGGAGTGGTCGTAGGTGCCGCTGCAGGGATTTCAAAGTAAGCAGGTTTCTCAGCTTGAGCGATAATCTTCCTGTAAAGTCCCTGTCATTTTATGTCCGGTCTATCTGTGCAAAACACAAGAAGGACAGTCATAGTCGACAGCTGCAGAACACAACAATAAAAGAAAGATGCCATGAGCACACAGGAAAGGTCATACCTGCTGGGCCGTCATAGAAGGTGGAAAGCGGCCAATACAGATAAGCCACCTCCTTCGAGCGGGAAGCAGCCTCCTTCACGAGCCAGCATACGTCACCTATGGTCTGGCATTTCTCCGTCAAGGCAGCTAAATCTTTGTGTCTGTGGAAGTCAAGGCAATGAAACAGGCCGAGGTAATCCATGCACCAGCCGTCGACATAATGAAAAGAAATAAAAAGCGGCTTATTCAGAATGCCAGCTATCGGGTTCTCTACTGACAGCCCGTGAACATTCAGCAGCACGAAAAGCCAAGAAGTGTGCTGATAATATGTGTTGGTGCGGTCTTCCCTCCACACAAATGTCCGATAAGGGTGAAATCTGTCTACCGGGCCCCTCCAGGGGGCTGCTGTCGGGAGAGGCTCCTCCGGGGGAAATGGATACTGCACCTCCACATGAATACTCCCTATGTGGCCCAGCTGCCTCAGGTCCTTTGTAAAAGCATCTTCATTGATCTCAGAAAATACAGGAGTGGGTATTTCAGAGTCTTCCTCTTTTAAGGACCGACGCCTGGCAACGTATGTGTCCGCCTCCCTCGGATGCTGTGAATAGAGCCTTTTCAGATGAACCTCATCAATTTCAAATACAGGCACTGATTGTCGCTTTAAGAAAGAGCGCTCGGCCACATCCCAGAAGGCGCCCCTGCCATCCTTATAAAAATTGGTGTGGGTATTCCACCACTTGATGTATTCTGATGTGACCCAGGGAATACGATTAGAAACGGTCGGGACCCTGAAAGTTACGCCCTATCGGCGATGAAAGAAATCCCACCATATCCGACCGTCACTGGCAATGGAGGACCCATGCTTGGCACGGCTGTCCAAAGGGAACTGAGCAGCTGATGAAGGAATATGCTGATCGTAGCCGAAGTTTCTGCCGAAACGGAATGGGTAATAGGGCTCCAAGATGAGCAAGCCTCCCTTCCTGAAGACCAATACACTGGGTCGGATAGCCATAGCCCACCTTACTAGTTCTGGTTCTAATATGGGCCGGGTGGCATTGGCCCCCGAAACAGGATGGACATAAACTTCTACCTCCTCCATTCTGCATTCCCTCTGAGGGTCTACTAAAGGAGCCGAACCTGCTGCCAAGCTCCAGAAATGAATGCTACCAGGAGCATCTACAGGCACTTTTGTCAACTGGCCCCTGATCTTAAACAGCTACTCTGAGAAAAGACCAGGTTCGGCGCTAGCAAACTCAATCATCCGAGGGAGCAGTGTGTCTGACTGCAAAGTTCTCGGGGCCAGCTCGGGGAAAATGCTGCAAACCCAAGCATTAAAGAAATGAAATGGACCTATAGTCCGTAAGGAACGGGGAACCCGATGTCTATGCAAATCTCCCAGCGATTTGTAAATTAAACACAAAGCCGCCGGGCACAGAGACAGTCTCATCCCCCCGACCATCTGACAGGCCGGATATATAGCCTCCGGTCTGATAGTCGTCTCGTCCCCTTGGGGGAGAGCGAAAGTGCACAGCCAGAAGGTCAGATAAGCTGCACAATGAGTAATGGGGTCAACCCCTGCTGGGTTCGGGCCATCTACACCTGCTCGGCGTAGTGAAGCCGGCAATGCTGATTTATAACGAGGGGCCCTGATCTGCTTACTGGGAGTCGGTCCCACGGAAGGGAGGTCTGTATACTTCAAGGGACCCCCGAAGAAGTACTGTATCCACTGTCCTACACGGACTCTCAACCTGCTGCTCTTTTCCCGGGGTTGATATCCTTTGGAAGATCCCCTGCTATAGGCCAGACAAATGGTCCGATAAGCCTTCATCAAGTACTGGTATGCGTAGCCAAAGGAATATCTGCCCTCTCCATCAGAGGCATCCTTTACAGAGTCATCTAGACAGACCTCTTCATATGGCTCCCCATCTATAGGCAGGCCTGAAAGCTGCGCAAGACTCCAAAGATCGAGAGAAGTCTCACCTTCTGCTGTATAGAACATATTAAACTGTGGGCAGAACACTTCAAGCATGCCGCAACATAATCCCCGAGAGATGGGATAGCGGAACCTGGAGGCAAATACACTATGATATACCCCAGCTCTAATCAGTAAAGGGGCGTGTTCCTTCAAGACAAATTCTGTAAACTCCACTGCTCCTACCCTGAAGAGATGGGCGTCTGTCACTTTAGCATCTCCAAACCAGCCGGCAGCTAGCTGATATTTAAATTGAATGGCCAGACAGTTCAGAATGAATGGCTCGTCCCTGTAACCCCACTTCACAGGAGCTAGAAAAAGTCCAAAGTTGGGCTTCTCCCGATGGACGCGACCGGCTGCATGGTCCCACCTTGCTGGGGTAAACTCTGGAGCCCGGGTCAGCATCTTCTTCTCCGGCTCTAATTCGGAAATGCCCAGCACGGCATTCCAGTCCCTCTGCTCGCCTGGAAGATATATAGCTCGGGCTCGATAAACAAAACCCTTCATGCTGTCTCTGTCAGCCAGTATTGCCGCTTCCACAGACCGAGCAAGCAAGAAATCCCTCATTCCGCCTATGGTGAAGGTCCGGATAAATGGCAGCAGATGATGATCCTTCGGCAGGTCCAGACGGTAGTCGGCAGCCCTTCTGAAATCAATCCCTTCTGTGGAAGAATAGACTCCGGAAGATGGCACTGTGTCGGTCTCGGAATCAGAGGACTCGTCAACAGTGGCGATCTGGTTATAGCCGAAGCTCAGACTATTCACATTCAGCCAGTTGACTGAAGCCCGAGATATGTCCGGCTGAGCCGATGAACTCGCTCCCACAGTCATGGAAGCCGCAGCAGAAGAGTCGGAAGCCATGTCAATGACTGCAATCAAGAAAAGATGAAAATAAGCATCGGAAAGATGAATGAGCATGTGATGATTGAATAAATAATTCTAATGAAATTTTAGCAGCCTTTCCTCTTGTCTGGGGTCTGCCCAAGAAAACAGGGAGTCACCCACCAAGAGGGAGTGATCCCGAACATAAAATGGGATTCAATCCCGTATAATGAACCTACCCGAGACTAAATCGGTCAAAAAGGGGGGGGGGGGACGAAATAAGGCTCTCGGAGCGGGGAAGATCACCGCCGCCTCCGAGATGAAGAGAGAGAAGAGGGATGTGTAAATGAGGGTAAAAGCCCTCTCAGAGGGTTAAAAAAGATAAGGGGAGGGGCTTCTCGGTGCAAAGCAATGCGCGCCGAGAGCCCTCCTTCACCCGGATGGAAATGCGCGCCGAGAAGCAACCGTCGAAGACAAGCGCACCGAGAAGCAACCGCTGAAGACCCCCCGCGCCGAGAAGCCCTTGTCGAAGAGGCCCGCGCCGACAACAGTCACGCCGAGAGGGTCACGCTGAGAAGTAACCCAATTCTAGCGCCGAGAAGTCAAAAGGCAGTTGGAAAATATGGAGATGAAAAACATGAAAATGAAAGATATATGCACAATATTGTTACAGTAACATTAACAAGCTGAATGACAATGACAGAAAGAAATTGAGGAAGATACCCTCGAATGATGAAGGGCACCTGCAGACCCCGTGCCGCTTATTCTGCGCTTACGCCGCCCGCAGGTGGGGGGCATTTGTTGACACCTTGAAAATGAGCAAAGGCAGAAGCAGAATTGAAAAGAAGATTAGACCAACAGTGAAAGATCAATGACGAAGTTCGTCAACCATCTACCCGACTGAAGCCCCTTTGCCGACCAAGCTGATGTCCGGTGCCATTGTCAGTCAGACGGCGGCACTGAAGAAGCAGCAGTCATCCGACTGATGAGACCTCCTAGCACATTCTAACAAGAAGCCGGAACCGAAAAATGAAGATTGTAAAGGCTTTTACAAAGTCAGAACAAAAGAAGAATCATCTCCACAAACTATACACCCGGCTGAAGTCTTCTCAGACTGAAGCTGATGTCCGGTCTTGTCATCGTTCAGGTGACGATGCTGATGAAACCCCAGTCCAATGACTGATGAAGGTTCTTTTGGTCCACTTGAGTCCAACAACAAATTCCTGATACAGTTCCAATATGTTTATAGAGCTAACAGTTCTAAGTGGAGCTTAAAAGCCCTAAATGGGCCTATGAAATGGGCTTAGGGGTGTGGCATCCAGGCCCCCTCACTCAAATCGCACTCCGCGCCGGGAGCTACTGTCATTTCAGGCGCGCCGTGAAGATGGAGTGGAGTGGCACGCCGACTTCCACCTGCCGAGAGGGTAAGAGGATCGGGTCTATAAAAACCCACCCCTTCGAAAAGCAAAGCAAAAAAGGCCAATTGAGGAGAAGAAAAAAGGAAGAGAAGAGACCACCAAGAGACCAACAGAGAGAGAGCCTCCTCCGCTGAGAAAAGGGAGAAGAGATCAATCCGAAGAGAAAGAGAAGGAGAAGAAGCTCCAGGTGGGCAGCTGGGGAGGGAGAGGAGTCAATACTCCGCCCTCCCCCATGTTTTCTTTTCTTCTTCATGTAATTATACGAGTCTTGTCTCGATTCCTCGGATGTAACCGGGATATCCCGGCCCCTGGCTCATCCCCCCTTTTCCTCACTCACTTCTCGTGGTTGATTCGAGTTTTGGAATGATGCAATGAAATGGAATGTCACGGTGGCCCGTTTGGGTCCTGAATGATTTAAATATCTGCTATCTGTCCCCCCTTTTTTTGCATAAGCTGTTCTTCGAAGCGTTTGTTTGCTTAGATGCTCCGGATTTCCGGCTCGAGTCGTTCTCTCGTGAAGGATGAAGACGGAGCCCCAACCCACATTCAATGGGTTATTGGGCTCTGTCCCCCTCCTTCCCTCCCTTGGATGATGGACTTTCCCGCATATCATGGATTTCTGCCGAGCTCCCAGCTGGTTCAGGGTCAGAGACATCAATCTCTTGATCATCTGAGCAGTAGGTGACCAGAAAAACACCTCACATCCCCGAGGGTTTAATAATGGATGATCTTGCCCTTCGACTGATGCTAGCCTCCCTTAAACCCCTGACCTTCACGCCCATAAAACCTTTGTGATTGATTCCCCCATCTGAAATCCTGCCTGAAACCCCCCCTTTGAAACCAAAAGAACCAAGAACAGGGGGCCGGAACCTTCCCAGCGCCCCGAACAGTGCCCCATGAAGAGACCTTCCCGGCGCGAGACTTCCCATGCCGATAACCTCCATCCCCAGCTTCTCGGCGCCAGGAACAGCACCTTGTGAAGAAGACTTCCCGGCGCGGTGAGTTTTGGCGCCGGGAACCACCCCTCTAGCCATACACCCCTTGACACTATGGATTATCTATCCCTTGAACCCCGGATGAAAGCCTCCCTGCCACCAGCCAAGAAACCATACAGATACCCCTTATAGTCTACTAGACGTAGCCTCTTATTCTGTCAAAGGGCACCCCAGGTCATCATATGCACCTCAGGGATAAAGATTAATGGGGATAACCCCCACATAACCTTACGAGCCAAGGAAGCTCTGCCACTGCATAAGCTTCAATGGCCTCAAACGGGATATTAAGCTAGTGCTCCAAGCACATATACGGGGCAGGGGTCCAATACCCCTCTATTGTGGCTTTCATCCCGGCACTCCGTGGGTGATTGCCTATCATTCCCTGGCAAAGGCTGATTCCAGGGGACGTGCTACCCAAATTCTCCCAGGATGATGAAAGACAATATTAAACTGTCCCCGGGACTCTGCACATCAATGGTGAAAGGGGTCCTCTATGCTGGATTGGTCTTCCCCAGTTCCTCTCAGCCTCTGGCCTTCTTTTGAAACACAAACCAAAATCCGTTGAAGCCCGATGAATAGATGCATTCTGATCACCCAGGGCCCATCTACTTTGACCTGGATCTCCAGGAAATCCCTTGACCCGCCAGCAAACCCCAGAACAGGGTATCGTAAAACCCTAAAATACGTCTCGGCGCCTTCATCTATCTCGGCTCCGCGAACAGTAGAATAAACGAGTAGCCCTCGGCGTGAACCTTCCCGCGCCGAGGACCCCATTCCTTTGGCCAGGCCGAAAAGGCCCATCAGTTCTTCTCCGGGCCGAGAGGCCTGCGCCGGGAGCTTCCCTTCTTCGCTATTGGTCGCGCCGAAACCCTCTTTGAGCAAATCCTCCTCGCGCCGGGAAGCTAGCACCGGGAACCTCATGGCCTTCTCTTCATCGCGCCGGGATCCCCCGGCCCTCTCACCTTGGCGTCGAGAACCGGCTTCCTTGCCCTTGCGCCGAGAGTCGCCCCTGACTCTTTCGCCTTCGCGCTGGGAGCTTCATTCTCGGACCAGTTGAGCCGAGAGCTCGCCCTATCACCCAACGGGATCTTCAACCCCTTGGTCAGACCTACCCAGGGGGCCCATGAGTCTCCATCGTCGCCCGGAAGATAAATCAAAGGGAGTCAGACTCTCTTATTCGCATCGGATTTATGCGCAACCCCTTTAACCAGGGTGAGCTATGCCACTGCATAGTGTCACCGGCTCTTATAAGGGAAAAGTCAAATATTGCCCCAGGGCATATACGTGTAAGGTCGGGAGGTTTGACCTCTCTCTTTCTCTCGGCTTTCATCTCGGCACTCCGTGGGTGATAGCCTATTTCCCCCTAGACATAATCCAGATAAAGGGGAAATGCTGTCGAAATATTGATCGATGCTTTAAACCTCCGCCATGGTCATGACTCAGATTGTGTGTGATTGGTATCCTTCGTCTCTCCTTCCCCCAAGTCTAGTCGTTTTGAACCGCCAATTCAACGATGTAGTCTGTTTCTGTGGTTGATGTTACTATCTTACCCGCCTTCCTAGCCCTCGTATGAAGTTTAAAACGGTGCATATGAATATCTGTTTGCCTTATGAGGCCTCCTATTTCGGCGTTTAATCAAGGGTTGTCCTTCTTAGGAAGGGCGTAATTAACGTCATAGCCTTTATGGTATGGCGGACTTTTGGTCCCGACTCGGACTGCACAATCGACTGACCAAGTCAAGTCGAGCGCACAATGAAATCATCACACATGTGACTGGCACGCCAATTAACCAAACCAATAAATAAATAAATAAATAAAATAAATAAAAATCAAACAAGATAGATAGACGGAAGAAAAATCCCCGCGTCCACAAGTCTGGCACGCCCGGTGGGACCCAGTCTCCCTTCATCTCTACGCCGAAATAGGAGGCCCAGTGGGGCCCCCCTCCTTACGCGTGCCAGACTTGTGGACGCGGGGATTTTTCTTCCGTCTATCTATCTTGTTTGATTTTTATTTGTTTTATTTATTTATTGATTTATTGGTTTGGTTAATTGGCGTGCCAGTCACATGTGTGACGATTTCATTGTGCGCTCGACTTGACTTGGTCAGTCGATTGTGAAGTCCGAGTCGGGACCAAAAGTCCGCCATACCATAAAGGCTATGACGTTAATTACGCCCTTCCTAAGAAGGACAACCCTTGATTAAACGCCGAAATAGGAGGCCTCATAAGGCAAACAGATATTCATATGCACCGTTTTAAACTTCATACCAGGGCCAGGAAGGCGGGTAAGATAGTAACATCAACCACAGAAACAAACTACATCATTGAATTGGCGGTTCAAAACGACTAGACTTGGGGGAAGGAGAGACGAAGGATACCAATCACATACAATCTGAGTCATGACCATGGCGGAGGTTTAAAGCATCGATCAATATTTCGACAGCATTTCCCCTTTATCTGGATTATGCCCAGGGGGAAATAGGCTATCACCCACGGAGTGCCGAGATGAAAGCCGAGAGAAAGAGAGAGGTCAAACCTCCCGACCTTACACGTATATGCCCTGGGGCAATATTTGACTTTTCCCTTATAAGAGCCGGTGACACTATGCAGTGGCATAGCTCACCCTGGTTAAAGGGGTTGCGCATAAATCCGATGCGAATAAGAGAGTCTGACTCCCTTTGATTTATCTCCTGGGCGACGATGGTGACTCATGGGCCCCCTGGGTAGGTCTGACCAAGGGGTTGAAGATCCCGTTGGGTGATAGGGCGAGCTCTCTGCTCAACTAGTCTGAGAATGAAGCTCCCGGCGCGAAGGCGAAAGAGTCAGGGGTGACTCTCGGCGCAAGGGCAAGGAAGCCGGTTCTCGACGCCAAGGTGAGAGGGCCGGGGGATCCCGGCGTGATGAAGAGAAGGCCATGAGGTTCCCGGTGCTAGCTTCCCGGCGCGAGGAGGATTTGCTCAAAGAGGGTTTCGGCGCGACCAATAGCGAAGAAGGGAAGCTCCCGGCGCAGGCCTCTCGGCCCGGAGAAGAACTGATGGGCCTTTTCGGCCTGGCCAAAGGAATGGGGTCCTCGGCGCGGGAAGGTTCACGCCGAGGGCTACTCGTTTATTCTACTGTTCGCGGAGCCGAGATAGATGAAGGCGCCGAGACGTATTTTAGGGTTTTACGATACCCTGTTCTGGGGTTTGCTGGCGGGTCAAGGGATTTCCTGGAGATCCAGGTCAAAGTAGATGGGCCCTGGGTGATCAGAATGCATCTATTCATCGGGCTTCAACTGATTTTGGTTTGTGTTTCAAAAGAAGGCCAGAGGCTGAGAGGAACTGGGTAATACCAATCCAGCATAGAGGACCTCTTTCACCATTGATGTGTAGAGTCCCGGGGACAGTTTAATATTGTCTTTCATCATCCTGGGAGAATTTGGGTAGCACGTCCCCTGGAATCAGCCTTTGCCAGGGAATGATAGGCAATCACCCACGGAGTGCCGGGATGAAAGCCACAATAGAGGGGTATTGGACCCCTGCCCCGTATATGTGCTTCGAGCACTGGCTTAATATCCCTTTTGAGGCCATTGAAGCTTATGCAGTGGCAGAGCTTCCTTGGCTCGTAAGGTTATGTGGGGGTTATCCCCATTAATCTTTATCCCTGAGGTGCATATGATGACCTGGGGTGCCCTTTGACAGAATAAGAGGCTATGTCTAGTAGACTATAAGGGGTATCTGTATGGTTTCTTGGCTGGTGGTAGGGAGGCTTTCATCCAGGGTTCAAGGGATAGATAATCCATAGTGTCAAGGGGTGTATGGCAAGAGGGGTGGTTCCCGGCGCCAAAAATCACCGCGCCGAGAAGTCTTCTTCACAAGGTGCCGTTCCTGGCTCCGAGAAGCTGGGGATGGAGGTTATCGGCGTGGGAAGTCTCGCGCCGGGAAGGTCTCTTCATGGGGCACTGTTCGGGGCGCCGGGAAGGTTCCGGCCCCCTATTCTTGGTTCTTTTGGTTTCAAAGGGGGGGTTTCAGGCAGGATTTCAGATGGGGGAATCAATCACAAAGGTTTTATGGGCGTGAAGGTCAGGGGTTTAAGGGAGGCTAGCATCAGTCGAAGGGCAAGATCATCCATTATTAAACCCTCGGGGATGTGAGGTGTTTTTCTGGTCACCTGCTGCTCAGACGATCAAGAGATTGATGTCTCTGACCCTGAACCAGCTGGGAGCTCGGCAGAAATCCATGATATGGGGGAAAGTCCATCATCCAAGGGAGGGAAGGAGGGGGACAGAGCCCAATAACCCATTGAATGAGGGTTGGGGCTCCGTCTTCATCCTTCACGAGAGAACGACTCGAGCCGAAAATCCAGAGCATCTAAGCAAACAAACGCTTCGAAGAACAGCGGATGCAAAAAAAGGGGGGACAGATAGCAGATATTTCAATCATTCAGGACCCAAACGGGCCACCGTGACATTCCATTTCATTGCATCATTCCAAAACTTGAATCAACCACGAGAAGTGAGTGAGGAAAAGGGGGGATGAGCCAGGGGCCGGGATATCCCGGTTACATCCGAGGAATCGAGACAAGACTCGTATAATTACATGAAGAAGAAAAGAAAACATGGGGGAGGGCGGAGCATTGACTCCTCTCCCTCCCCAGCTGCCCACCTGGAGCTTCTTCTCCTTCTCTTTCTCTTCGGATTGATCTCTTCTCCCTTTTCGCAGCGGAGGAGGCTCTCTCTCTCTGTTGGTCTCTTGGTGGTCTCTTCTCTTCCTTTTTTCTTGTCCTGAATTGGCCTTTTTTTTTTGCTTTTCGAAGGGGTGGGTTTTTGCCAAGAAATACGTAGGTTTCATCAGGATAGGCGTAGGGTCTGTCCTGGTAGGGCTTTATCGTTGACCGGGCAAGGAGCCGATCGATCAAGGGAAAGTTTAGGAGTTAAATCAGGACAGACGTAAGGTCTGAACTGGCCAGGCTTTATCAGAATGATGACCGGTTTTATTGTTGGTGGAATATGTGAAAAGAGGGTATGTAGATTTCATAAGGGTAAACGTAGGATCTACCGCGGAAAGACTTTATCATCGGTGGGGCATAGAGCCAGATGACCGACGGAAGGCCTCGTCAGTGAAGGGTAGGTGAAGGCAACGTGCCGGTTGGCATGGAACTTCTGACTTACCACATTATCGACCCAAGCGCCCTTTCGGGTTTTCGCCGGAGCCAGCCCCCGCTTGCTTTTGCCCACGCGTCCTTGCGGATTTTCACGTGGCGGGGTACCCAATTTTGCCTGCAGTGCCCTTTCGGGTTTTCACCACAGCTGGGTTTTGGGCCATTTTTGCACTTGTCCAGAATGCCTGAACAAGTCTGGCGGGGTATCTTCATTTTCAACCCCATTTTTATATATATACTTTTTTGTCGTTTTCTTTCTCTTTTCCTTTTTCATTGTCTCTTCTGGGACCAGAACTTTCATCCTATGGACCATGGCGCCATATGTTTATCAGGGACACACGATCATTGATGTGGGTGTCAACATCAATGCAAAGGGAAGTAGGATTTCATGATCTATCCAGACGAAAGGTCCGAATTGATTCAGAGGATATAAGTAGCAGCTCGGGCACGAGGCCGTTTGCTGAGAATGTGAGTTTCATCGTTAATGTGGGGTTTAACATTAACGCAAAGGAATAGAGTTTCATGATCTATCCAGACGGAGGGTCTGAATAGATTCAAAGAGCAGTGTTGTGCTATGTCAGAGCGGACGGAAGGTCTACCCTGGATGGGTTTTAGCGTCGATCAGGCGGTGTGCCAACCGATCGATAGCAGGTTTCATCATTGGTATTGGCTCATACCAACGCAAAGATTTCATAAGTTTCATCAGGATAGACGTAGGGTCCAAACTGGATAGGGTTTTCATCATTGATATTAGGCGAGGTGCCAATCGATCAATGGCGGGTTTCATCATCGGTATTGGGTTTATACCAATGCAAGGAGTTCATGGATTTCATCAGGATAGACGGAAGGTCTAAACTGGATAGGTTTATCATAGATCGGGCAGTGTGCCAATCGATCAACAGTAGGTTTCATCACGGCGGGACGTAAAGAGACTGTAGATTTAGTCAGAATAGACGTAAGGTCTAAACCGAACAAGGTTTTATTACTGATCGGGCAATGTGCCGGTCGATCAGTATCAGGTTTCATCATTAGTATTGGGTTTATACCAATGCAAGGATTTCATAGGTTTCATCGGGATAGACGTAAGGTCTAAACCGGATAGGGTTTCATTGTTGATCGGGCAGTGTGCCAATCGGTCAACAGCAGGTTTCATCACGGTGAGACGTAGGATAGGTTTCATCGGGATAGACGTAAGGTCTAAACCGGGCAGGTTTCATCGTGGTGGGTCTTAGACAGAAACAAGTGGAAGTGTTTTATCAGAACAGACGGAAGGTCTATCCCGAGGTGGGCTTACTATCGAGGGAATTTTTCTTGAGCAATGCATGAAGGCTTCAACAGAATAGACGTAAGGTCTATTTCGGATGGGTTTAATCGTTGATCGGGCAAAGCACCGGTCGATCGACAAGGAGTTTTATGGTGGGAGGTGAGGCTTTCTTTGGAATCACCACATTACCGACCCAAGCGCCCTTTCAGGTTTTCGCCGGAGCCGGCCCCCTCTTGCTTTTGCCCACGCGCCCTTTCAGGTTTTCACGTGGCGGGGTACCCGATTTTGCCTGCAGTGCCCTTTCGGGTTTTCACCACAGCTGGGTTTTAGCCATTTTTGCACTTGTCCCTAATATAGGAGCGAGTCTGGCGGGGTATCTCTATTTTTAACTCCATTTTTTTTTACTTTCCATTTGTTCTTTCTCTCTCTCTTTTTTTTTAGAGGGTGACAGGTCGGAATGCCACCAGCTCAAGATGAGGGTAGCTTGGTTAGGGCGGAGTACCACTAGACCAGGAAATGAGTGTAGCTTGGCTAGGGCGGAGTGCCGTTATACCAAGGAAAAGGGCAGCTTGGTTAGGGCGGAGTGCCGCTAGACCAAGAAAAGGGGTAGCTTGGTTAGGGCGGAGTGCCGCTAGACCAAGGAAAGGTAGCTCGACTTAGGGCGGAGTGCCGCTAGACCAAGAAAAGGGTTAGCTTGGTTAGGGCGGAGTGCCGCTAGACCAAGGAAAGGTAGCTCAGCTTAGGGCGGAGTGCCGCTAGACCAAGAAAAGGTAGCTTGGCTAGGGCGGAGTGCCGCTAGACCAAGGAAATGGGTAGCTCGGCTAGGGCGGAGTGCGGCTAGACGAAGAAAGGGTAGCTTGGCTAGGGCGGAGTGCCGCTAGACGAAGAAAGGGTAGCTTGGCTAGGGCGGAGTGCCGCTATACCAAGAAATGGGTAGCTCGGTTAGGGCGGAGTGCCGCTAGACGAAGAAATGGGTAGCTCG
This sequence comes from Amorphophallus konjac, assembly GCA_022559845.1. Classification (NCBI taxonomy): domain Eukaryota; kingdom Viridiplantae; phylum Streptophyta; class Magnoliopsida; order Alismatales; family Araceae; genus Amorphophallus; species Amorphophallus konjac. Next base: position 177,823,579 of record CM040121.1, read on the forward strand.
GTTAGGGCGGAGTGCCGCTAGACCAAGAAAGGGTAGCTTGGTTAGGGCGGAGTGCCGCTAGACCGGGAAATGGGTAGCTCGGTTAGGGCGGAGTGCCGCTAAACTGGGAAAGGGTAGCTTGGCTAGGGCGGAGTGCCGCTATACCAAGAAATGGGTAGCTCGGTTAGGGCGGAGTGCCGCTAGACCGAGAAGGGTAGCTTGGCTAGGGCGGAGTGCCGCTATACCAAGAAATGGGTAGCTCGGTTAGGGTGGGGTGCCGTTAGACCAGGAAATGGTAGCTCGGTTAGGGCGGAGTGCCGCTAAACCGGGAAAATGGTGCAGCTTGGCTAGGGCGGAGTGCTGCTTGACCAAGAAATGGGTAGCTCGGCTAGGGCGGAGTGCCGCTAAACCGGGAAAAGGGTGCAGCTTGGCTAGGGCGGAGTGCCGCTAGACCAAGAAATGGGTATCTCGGTTAGGGCGGAGTGCCGCTATGTCGGGAAAGGGGTAGCTTTGCCTGATCACTCGGGGAATGCCAGTTGTGCCGCATGATACAGCTTTAGATGTCTTCCATTGAGTGGGGAGAATTGGATTTCCCCTCGATGGTTAACAACCACGTAGGCCCCTCCTTCGTAGACCCTCTGTATCACATAAGGACCTTCCCAGTTAGAATTCAGCTTTCCTTTTGGGTTGGACGCCATGACTTCTTTTTTCTTGACCATGACAAGGTCACCTTTCTTGAATTCTCGTCCTCTTACGAGTTTGTTGAATGTAGTGGCCATGCGGGCCTGATACATTTGGATACTCTTCTGGGCTCGGAGGCACTTCCCCTCCAATTCAGCCAGTTCTTCTAGTCTTCTTTCTGCATTGGTCTGTTCGCCACGGGCCAGGCCGTATTGGACTGCCACTCTGAGTGACGGGACTTCCAGCTCTAGCGGAACCACTACCTCGGAGCCGTATACCAGCGAGTATGGTGAGCACCCTGTAGGTGTCTTGAAGACGGTGCGGTATGCCCACAGAGCTTCATACATTTTCTCTTCCCAGTCCTTCTTATTAGAACTGACGACCTTGGCCAGCAAGGTGTAGAGAGTCTTGTTAAAAGCTTCTGCCAATCCGTTTGCCTGCGGATTGTAAGGAGTGGAGGTCCTCCATTCGATCTTATATTTCTTAGCAAGCCGATAGACCTTCTGATTTCTGAAATGACTTCCATTGTCAGATATTATTCGGCTGGGGATCCCAAACTGGAAGATAATGTTCTGCTTGATGAATCTGGCGACCAGTTCACCAGTCACTTCTCTTAATGCTATAGCCTCCGCCCATCTGGAGAAGTAATCTGTTATGGCCAGTATGTACTTATGTCCGGCCGAGGAAGTCGGCAGTGGCCCGACTACATCAGTTCCCCATTGTGCAAACGGTCAACTGGGAACTGTAGGGTGCAGAGTCGTAGGAGGCCTTCTAGGCACAGTAGCATGCTCCTGGCATTTCTGGCATGATTTTGTAAATTTACAGCAGTCTTCAAATATGGTGGGCCAATAGTAGCCCAGCTTCTTGATTTCTATCTTCATCTTGGGACCAGCCTGGTGGGCACCTGCTATCCCAGCATGTGTTTCTTTCATCGCTTGCCAGGCTTCCTCAGTGGACAGATAGCGGAGTAGAATCTTTTTGCGTGCATCTGCCATTATTCGGAACAAAATTCCATTCCTGAGTTCATAAGAATCTTTGATTCTTAGGAGTTTCATCTTTTCTTCTCTTATCTGCGGCAGTTGTTGGTGTAGAAACCACTGCAGCAGGTGCTGTCTCCAATCAGACGCTTGTTCTGTGCTGATGGTGGCAACTTCGTCTTCTTCGGGGCACCCTTCTAGCATACTGGGGACTTGCCGCCAGTTCATGATGATAATGTTCAGTGTCTTATTTGGCGGAACTGCTAGTGAGCTGGGCTTTGCCAGTGCATCAGCCTGGGCATTGTGTCCACAGCCCACATGCTTGAGCTCAATATGGTAGAACTTCTCCATGAGGCGCACAGCTTCTTGGTGGTAGGGATTCAGTTCTGGCTTCCGTACTTCGAACTCCCCTTGGATCTGTTTTATTATCAACATCGAATCCCCGAATACTTGAAGCATTTGGATACCCATGTTGAGGCTGACATATAGCCCGATTATCAGAGCTTCATACTCGGCCTCATTATTGGTGCAGGGCTTGTTTATAGAACAGGAGGTATGCACGACCTCCCCCTCCGGTGATTTCAGCACAATACCGGCTCCAGCCCGTATTCTGGTCTTTCCATCGGAGTCTGTCTCTGTTCTAGATGCTCCATCAAAGAATAGTTGCCACATAACTGACTGAGCCTGGCAGGCCTCGAGTGTTTCATCATCGGGTAACTCAGTCCCTAGCATATCATTTTCCGGCACAGGATGCTCTGCGAAGAAATCAGCCACGGCCTATCCTTTTATCGCCCTCTGGGGTGTATAGGTAATATCGAATTCCATCAGGATCACTGCCCATTTGCCCAACCGGCCCTTTAGTACTGGCTGAGTCAATATATATTTGAGCGGATCTGCTGCAGATATCAATCTGACTTCATGTGACAACATATAGCGTCGGAGCTTTTTGACAGCAAAGACCAGTGCCAAGCAGGTCTTTTCTATGTAGCTGTAACCTTCTTCAGTTCTAATCAGCCTCCTACTCAGATAGTATAAGGCTTGTTCTTTGCCTTCTTCATTTCTCTGTGCCAGCATTGCCCCTAGGGAACAGTATGTGGCTGCGATATATAGTATCAAGGGCCTGCCCTTAATTGGTGCCCCCAGCACCGGAGGGGTCTTGAGGTATTCTTTCAGCTTCTCAAAGGCTTCCTGATAGCCATCGTCCCAAAGGAACGGCACATCTTTCATCATGAGCTTGTGAAAGGGGTGGCATCTTCCCGACAGATTTGATATAAATCGTCGGATATAGGCCAGACGCCCTTGCAGAGATCTCAGCTCGGACAGATTCCTTGGCGGAGGGAGCTCCTGGATAGCCTTAATCTTGGATGGGTCAATTTCAATGCCCTTATGACGAACAATAAACCCGAGGAATTTCCCACTGGACACGCCGAAGGCGCATTTCATGGGATTCATCTTGAGTTCATATTTGCGCAGCCTCTGGAATACTACCCTCAGGTCTCGCAAATGGTCTTCTCTTCTTTTAGTTTTTACTACCAAATCATCAATGTAGCACTCTACTTTCTTGAAGAGCAAATCATCAAAGATCTTGGTCATAGCTTTTTGGTAGGTAGCGCCGGCATTCTTGAGGCCAAACGGCATCCTTTTGTAGTGGAATATCCCCTTCGGGGTACGGAATGCAGTGTGCACTCTGTCTTCCTCAGCAATCCAGATCTGGTTGTATCCGGATGACCCATCCATAAATGATAGAGCCTCATGACCAGTAGTCGCATCGATCATCACTTCAGTGATTGGCACTGGAAAGTCATCTTTCGGGCAAGCCTTATTAAGGTCCCAGAAATCAACACATATTCTAATCTGCCCATTCTTCTTCTTTACGGGTACTATATTGGCTAGCCATGTAGTATACTGGTTCTCTTCAACAAAGCCCATATCGATTAGCTTGTCAACCTCTTTGTTAATCTGATTTCTTAATTCAGGGCGCATTCTCCTGGAAGGCTGTTTTACAGGGCTAGTCTCTGGGTTTATTGCCAATCGGTGCTGTGCCACATCAGAACTCAGTCCCGGTATTTCATCATATGTCCATGCAAAGCAGTCTCGGAATTCCTTCAAAAATTGTATATACTGTTCCCTGGTAGCTGGCTCCAGCAGTGCACTGAGGAATGTCGGCCTTGGCTCATCTGCAGTCCCCAGATTTATTTCCACAAGCTCATTGACGGTGGCCTGACCTCCATCTTCAACCTCGGGCGGGGCTTCTTGTAAGTCAATGAAGCCTCCCGGGATATAAGCTTCTTCAGTTTCATGATTTTCTGTTTCATCATACTGGTCATCAGCGGGTGCTGGCTCATCATATACGGCCAATATTGTTGTATTCTGTTCAGTATGCCCCGAGGACGTAACTGGATCAACAGGAAACTCAAAGACGGAGTCTTCCGCCCTTAGAGGCTCTTCTGATGCAGACTCCCTTGAGAGATCGTCAGTCTGTAGAGCCCGGACTTCTTCCAGGATGCGCTCAAACTCCAGGCATTCCCTCAGCTCTTTGGCTACTTGGTCTTCATCCGGGGTTCCCGTATCAAACTTTGCTTCAGCATGGAACAGATCCTCTTTGCAAGGTAGGTCTTCCCAGCACCAATCTTTCTTTGCTTCATCAGACGTCCCCGTCTCCGGCCGACTGTCTGGGGCTTCATTGTTCATTATGGACTGATAAATGATTTCTTCATCTTCCGAGGGGTATTTGTCCTATCCTACCTCGGGAGGGTCTTCATGCTGGTAGGAGACAGATATGACGTCCACCTCAGCTTCATAGTATTCTTGAAGGGTATAACCCAATCCTCGGTGCTGAGTGATCTTCCTCAGTTCTTTATTATCCCGAGGCGGATCCCATAGCTCCTTGAACGCCTTCTTCTAGGCAGCAGGCTACAATGACGGCATTCGCATCTTAGAGAACATCTGCGAAACCCGTCGGGTAGTATAATCCAAGCCTGTAATTGGCACCATCTAGTTTACGGCCTCTTCAGGGACCATGCAGTCTTGATCATCTTCCTCGACTGACTCCCCAGTGTAGAATATGGTAGGAGGCTCGCAGAAGCGAGGGACTTCCATAGTCTTCAGTGGTAGCACCGTCTGGTACTCGAGGCTGATGATGGGTTTAAATAAACCCTGCGGCACCTCCACTTGTGTGTACTTTTCTTTCATTTCTTCATTGATATCATCCGGGTGAATGCTAGGAGGGGTGATCCGAGCAAAGTCACCGGCATAAGAGATGTGAGATACCTCATGCTTTTTAATATAGCCCTTTGGTGGCGGTGGAGACCAATTTCTTACCTTCGTCGCCGGCTTTTTCTGGCTGACCACAGCCTCTTTCTCTTCACCCTTTCGCGACACCTCCGTGTAGTAGGATGCATCGAGCATATGGCACTCGAATACTTCGAAGGGATGTAGATCCGCAAACACTCTCTCTTCTTTTCCTTCATGGTAGTATTTAATGCACTGATGCAGCGTGGACGGCACTATCTGATATTCATGCAGCCACGGTCTCCCCAGCAGGGCCTTATATGTGGTGTTGGAGTCGATTACATAGAATCGTACCACGGTAGTGAGATCCCCCAATGTGAGGTTAAAATCAGCCACCCCAAGGGGCGTCTCACATTTCTGGTTGAATCCTGCAATTTTCATGTCTCTGACCTTGGTAAGCTGCAGATCAAAGTAATATTTTTGGTAGATGCAGTATGGGAGAATGTTCACGGCAGCCCCGGGATCTATCAGTATCCTGTTCAGTGGCTGACAGTTCCGGGAGCCCCTCATATACAACGGTCTGTTATGGCCGGAATTCGGAATCATCATGTCATCCTCTGAGAATGTAACTGACGGCCCAGAATTCACTTCTGTCAAGAGTGCTTCATATTGTGCCGGCGACTGCAAGGCATCAACAATTGCTTGGCGAGCCTCTTCACTCAGAGAGAGAATCTCCCAGATGGAGAATCTGGTAGGGAGCTTCTTTAGCATTTTCATGATCCGGCTGCCCACCCTGACATTAGACAGTCTCATTTCTTCCGCCCATCGGGGTTTTGGAGGTTCATGTGGTGCCCGTGGCCTCTGCTGCCCAGTGCTGGTTTCATCCCCGGGACTGATTTCTTGGGGGGCTTCTTCTATAGCAACGGCCCCTGGTGCCGTCAAAGGGTTATCCCCTTCTTTCTCATTCTGCTCGTAGGCTGCAGACGCCGATTGCTGAGGTCCCTTGCCTTTATCTAGCCCAGCCTGTATCGACTGCCCATTTTCTAGACTAGACAGAAATTCCAAAAATGTTGGAGTTTGACCTCCTTTCTTCTTTTCTTGGTACAAGCCGGTAGGGGGAGGAACCTGGACACCTCGTACCTCCGGTTCAGGAATCTGGTAGGGCTGTTCCCCTCTGAACATAATGTTATGATTAGCTGGTGGTGGGCGCCCCCACCTTCTTCCGGAGCGTGTTGCATGTGCCGAGGTTGAGGCCTCGGCATGGTTGGCTTCTAGCGGGGCATTTGATGTTTCATCCTCATCGTCCTCCCCGGGTGAGGTAAAGAGTGCTGACAGGGTGTTACATTGTACTGTCACGACCCTCTTTCCCTTCTTGGACTTGGGCCGCCTCTTCTTTTTCTGGGAATTAGGCTTTATTGGCCCCTGCCCCCAGAAGGGTTCAGTCTCAGCCTTTTCTTGTTCTGCCTCTGACTGCTCTTTAATTTTTAATTCTTCGAGATGTTCCCAGAGTATACAGTCTTTCACCAGCAGGTGCCCAGGCTTTTTCTGTTCATATTCATCAAGCCCATTAATATACTGCTGTAAACGCCTGGCTGCAGGACTTATTTCCTTATGTGCAGGTAGGGGGACTTGTCTTCTTCGGTTATGAGTGGGGATCCGGGTGACCGGCCCTGTCTCAGCTGTGCGCCATACTGGCTTTACTGGAGGTGGTTCGGGCCTTGGTGTGACACCGCGGATAATCGCTTCATTGGTTTTGGCTGCGGGAGTCTTCTTTCTGTTCTTTATGGGTTTCATCTGCCATCCTTCCTGATCCTTCAGTGGGGTGAGGAAGCAAGCTTCATAAGTATGCCTGGTACATTCTTCAACGACCTCCTTAGGCAGCTGCTGGTAGATTGAAATCATATTGGCGGCCATTTTTAACGCCGGAGGCTCATGTGGACGAGGTGGCTCTACCTGGTAATCTCCCAGTTGTAGCTCGCCCTTTTTGACCATGCCTTCCATAATATCTTTGAAGACGTAGCAATCTTCAATTGCGTGTCCCAGCGCACAGTGATATGGACAGAACAGTGGATCACCTTTCTTCGCCGCGTCATCGGGTCTCTTTGGCTCAGGCAATGTTACCTTGTTGAACTTGTATGCCCAGTTGAATAGTGCGGCTGTCTTATCTTTCGGGAAAGAGTACGGCTTTCTCATTTTGTTTCTCAGAGAGACCTTATCTTTTCTTTCTGCTGTGTCTACTGGTGGGTGAGCTTCATCTGCCCCCTTCTTCCCTTTCTGTTGCTCGAAGGTTCTGAAATCGACGGTGTTGGCCTCAGAGTGCGTTGGTCGTCGATCATTAGATTTCCCTTTCGGCACAGTTGGAGCATTGGCTGTCGGACGCTTAGACAGGAACGTCTCGACCTCCGCCACTATATTGTTCAATCGGTCAAATGTTCTGACATCTGCGCCAATCATCTTTTCCAGTACCTCTCTCCTGAGGCTCTGCTTACATATTTACACTGCATCTTCTTGATGAGGAGGTCTTCTGCATCTCATAGCTAAGTTCCTCCACCTTTTGATATAGTCCAGTGCTGTTTCATCTTGCTTTTGCCTGGTCGCATATAGTTCTGCTATTGTAATTTCTCTTTCCGTGACGTGAAATCTGTCGTGGAACTTTCTTTGCATGTGAGGCCAATCGGTCACTGACCCAGCCGGCAGGCTTGAATACCATTCAAAGGCTATCCCGGTGAGGGATTGTAGCAACCCTGATAAAATATTAATAATGATAAAGATTTTAAAATAAATCAAATAAATAGATAAATAAAACAATATAAAATAACGCCTCGGGTAAAGGCGCTATTTAAATTATAAACGCCTCTACATAAGGCGTTATTCAAGAAGTGATGCCCTGACCACAGGGCGTCAAATCCCAACGTCAAAAAGGGGAAGGCCAAGAAACGCCCCTAGATTGGGCGTGTTTTAAAAATACGGAACGCCCTGATACAAGGCGCTTCTTAATAAACGACCTGCACAAGGTCATCAATTCAAGAACCGACGCCCTGACCAAAGGCGTTAATTCCATTCGGGAACCGTTCGACCTAGAGCTTATCTAGGGAAAGATCAACCTAATCTAGTAAGTGTCTATTAGAGTAAGGACTCTATTAGGGATATATTACCCTCACACAATCACTAACCCTAATAGGATTTCCACAATCCTATAAATAAATTGTTCGATCCAACCCTAAATCTATTTGGACGGACGACTGCTGCACGGTACGTGAAGAACATATGTTCTTCTAATTCCTTTGTTTTCTGCTTCGGTTACATGAAGAACTAATGATTCTTCATCTTATGTTCCTTCTTACAGGTCAGGAAGCTCCTACGAAAGAACCAGGTAATGTTCTTTCTTCCTTATCCTCTCGTTAGGTAGTTGAAGAAACTAATATATGTTTCTTCTTTCCTGTAGGATCTACAGCAAAATTGACAAACCAAGAATAGGTGTTCTTCATCGAAAACGAACTCCTTCTTAAAAGGATTTTCTTCCTCCTGCTGCTACTGCGGTTGATTGATTGCAGTGGAAGTTTCAGACCTTTCAAACCCTTCGTCAGTTCAATCATATTAAGGTAGGTTTTCTCAAGTTACTGTAGCTCAAATGAAATTAATGCAAGATATATATATATATAAGCATGTCATGCATACGGTTATTATAGTTTCCATGCGTTTTCTGGAATATTTTGAAAGAGACGCCCCTGGCAAGGGCGCTAATTTACAAGACACGACCCTGCCCAGGTCGTCAATTTAATATTTGACGCCCTGTACTCAGGCGTTAATTTCTTTAAACCGTTAATCACCCATCTTAAGAACTGATTATCTATGAAATCATGATTATAAAATAATGCATGATCCTCTATCTTCAACATGCTAACTTTACTGTCATGATGTTATATTCGTTCCTCTATTATCCTGGAATTATCACTGTCCTTAAAATTTCTGAAGAAACTTGAATTAACGACTTGGACAAAGTCGTTTTCCATATGTTAACGCCCCAGAACAGGGCGTGAATCTGAAAGGTAACGCCCCTTCCTAGGGCGTGTATCGGTTAAAATCCTAAAATTTATATATTCTAAAAAATAGAATTAAATAGTAACGCCCCTGCCCAGGGCGCGTTTTTGATAATTCCTGAAATTAATTATATCCTGTCCAATATTGTGAATAAAAAGGACGCCTTCTGGTATAGTCGTCAAATCTTGAAGAAACGACCCTGACCAGGGCGCGTTTTAGATAAATTACTGAATTAATGAAAATTCTGCAAAATGGACACATGTGTAAACGCCCTTATGTTAGGCGTTAATTACTTGAGAAACGACTTGACCTAAGTCGCTATTTTCTGTAAACTGATTTTCATCCTGATTCTGTTAACCGATGGTTTCATATTATACATATACGTATATATCGGCACTATTCTCCACTCCGTGAGTATAGTCCCACTTTTCACGATGTTTCATCGATCACACTTAACTCTCATTGACATACAAGCTCTCCATTAGACATTCCGTTCCTTTGGACTAGCGAGTTAGTCATAGAGACCTCCGTAAGACTCCTCGTACCTTGGATTCCCTCAAGGTCGATTGAGCTGGTTGTACCCTAAAAACCCATTACACGATCCTTGCTATGTCAATCTAAAGAAACATGGTATACCGGCCTTTATGATTATACAAAGAGTATATCATAAGAAATTCTTAATGGGATGATGATATCATGCCATATCGTGTCATTCTTGTAAACCTCAATTCTATGATAAGAATGAGGGTATCTTACTTGATCTAATGTTCATGTGGACCTCAATTCTATATAAAGAATGTCCATCTTGATTTATCATGGTACCCAAGTTAAGGGAACCATATTCTACCTAGTTTTATCGATATCGTGATTATACCGTTATTATCGCCATTCTATGTCCTTGTCATATTTTTGGACTCTATTCTGTCAAAGTTGTCATACGTGTCTACAAGCTTGATGATTGAAATTCTATATTGGCTATATAAACAAGAGTGGATGTCAAAACACATGATAAATGCCTGCGCATATAGGGCCCGATCTGGTCCTGGGAGGAGCACCCGAAAGTACTTGTGCCCATGGGAGTTAAAATGATAAGGTATCTGGCATTATACCGAGTACTTGACTTGCTTGATTGGACATTCCATATAAATCTTGTACTTGAATCGTACTTGACTTGACATGAAATGCGTGGCCCGAAAAAGGGTAATTTGCTTGCTTGATACATGATAGCCAAAATTCTTGACATGACTTGTTAAACGTACTTGCTTGAATATCTTGAGTATCTTGTTGAAAGTTCATGATTAGTTCATCTTATTCTTTGATATTACATTCTCTCTATCTTGTCGTTTTATGCGAGCATGCATAGCTTTATTGCATTCATGAAAGATGTAATTACTTAAACCCCTTGCTAGTACTTGAGATATAATTTCCTACTGAGCGTTCGCTCATTCCGTTTATCCCTTTTTACTTTTCAGGTAAGTCCGACGATGGAAGTCAATCGGATGGGAATGGTCAAGAGTGAAAGTGATAGAGATTCTACAAGTGTCGTCTAGTTGTTTCTATAGTTTCTTGAGTCAACTATGTACTTTTCTTTTTATTAAACAGAGTATTGGATTTGTAATAGTCTATCCATTATGAAATAAAAGGATTGGGTTATCTTGCTATTTTTGCGCATCTCTGTCTTTGTGTCGAATACACGACCACTCTGATTGACATGATTGATATAAACTCGTCACGCGTCTCCGGGTATCTTCCGCGCTCGGGGCGTGACAGTTTTTGTGGTATCAGAGCCTAAGGTATTCAATTCCTAGGAAAAACCCAAGTCCAAGGATAAGTTGAACGTTTAACCAAGTGAGATTGGGTAGAACCAAGGGTTAAGAGTCAATGAGTCTTTTAATAAGATCACAGTGATATAATACTAATGTAGCTATTATAATTGTAGGATAATGGCTGCCGAACGTGCTCAATGGCGCAACATGCAGCGTACCCTCCAAGGGATGACTCAAGTGCTACAACAGGTAGCACAAGGTGGTGCTCCACGAGCTGGAAGCTTACACCAAGCCTTTAAGAACATGAATCCCCCAAAGTTTATGGGATCGACCGATCCGGACGATGCCGAGCATTGGGTTCGGGAAATCGAACGTATATTCTGTGTCATGCAATGCACGGATCAGGACAAAGTTCTATTAGCTACATTTCAATTAGAGAAAGATGCTAGATGCTGGTGGGAGTCTATTGAAGCAACCATCGACCCTACTCAAGTAACATGGGAAGAATTTGTGGAATACTTCAATGCTAAATATTTCTCGGACCGAGTCCAAGAAAAGAAGGCTGCAGAATTCGCTTCATTAAAGCAACGATCTTTATCATTAGCAGATTATGAAGCTCAGTTCTCCAGGTTGTCTAGATATGCTAAGCATCTTATTAGCACGGAGAAGATGAAAGCCCGTAGATTTCTTAATGGGCTTAGGCCCCACTATATTACTCAACTGGCGCCTATGGACATCCAAGTTTATTCTGAAATAGTGCGCCGAGCTCAATTACTTGAAGATGCCACGGAACTATCTGATAGGATCCGTGGAAAAGATAAGAAGGAGCAAGTCACAGGTTCGGGTTCTTTCAAACCCAACTTTAAGAAGAGGCCTAGTAATGGAGGTCCTTCCTCTCAAGATCAAAAATTCAAGAAGACCAAGCCCTTCTCTATCACCACTACACCTTCAAACGTAGTATGCAAGCATTGTGACAAGGCTGGTCACAAGACCGAAGAATGCTGGAGGAAATTAGGAGCTTGTCTCCGTTGTGGAAGCCGTGAGCATCGGATTCCCGAGTGTCCATTAATGAATGACCAAGCCGGTGATGGTAAACGCCCGGTGACAAAGAATGCTCGTCTTCATGCAATCCAGGAGACCGAACCAGAAGAAGAAGGCGGATTGGTAGAAGGTACATTAACAGTTTGTTCCAAAAGTGCTTATGTCTTATTTGATACGGGTGCATCGCATTCCATTATTTCTAAGAAGTTTGCCGACCCGTTACCATTAGAACCAGAATGGATAAAAATAGTTCTAACTATTCCTCTTGGAAGTGAAAATTATATTACTCATCACTACCAAAACTGTGAGGTAATGGTTCAAGGTAGGAATTTACCTATAGATCTCATATGCCTCGATCTAAAGGAGTATGATGTCATACTGGGAGCGGACTGGTTATCCAAATACCAGACAACGGTTGATTGCCGCAATAGCCGAATTGCTTTCAAAGATTTTCCAGAATTAGTCTTTACTCGCCCCAAGAGTCGGAGCAAATCCCCTCTTATTTCGGCTCTTCGAGCAAGCAAGCTCGTCAGGAATGGATGTGTATCCTTCCTTGCTTTTGTCACTGTTAAAGAAGCTAAGGAAACCAAGATAGAAGACATTCAGGTAGTGCAAGAATTTTCAGACGTATTTCCGGAAGATTTGCCGGGATTACCCCCTCAAAGAGAAGTGGCCTTCACCATTGACTTAGTCCCTGGTGCTGGTCCAGTTTCAAAGGCACCCTATAGAATGTCCCCGGCTGAACTCAAAGAGTTGAAGGAGCAGTTGATGGAACTGATTCGAAAAGGGTTTATTAGACCAAGTACTTCCCCGTGGGGAGCACCAGTCTTATTTGTGAAGAAGAAGGACGGATCCATGAGATTGTGCATCGACTATCGACAGTTGAATCATCTCACTATCAAGAACAAGTATCCACTGCCGAGAATCGATGAGTTATTTGATCAGATTTCAGGATCCAAATATTTTTCCAAGATTGATCTCAGGTCGGGATATCATCAATTAAGGATCAAAGATGATGACATTCATAAGACCGCATTCAGAAGCAGGTATGGCCATTATGAATTTGTTATTATGCCTTTTGGACTAACAAATGCCCCTGCTGCCTTTATGCAGTTAATGAATAGCATATTCAGGCCTTACTTGGATCACTTCATAGTAGTCTTCATTGATGATATATTGATATATTCCAAGACTAAGGAAGAACATGAAGAGCATTTGAGGATTGCATTGCAAATCTTGAGGACAAATCAACTATATGCAAAGCTCAGCAAATGCGAGTTCTGGCTTGAAGAAGTGGCTTTTCTCGGACATGTCATATCAAAGGATGGATTATCTGTAGATCCGTCAAAAGTTGAAGCTGTGAGAAATTGGGAAAGACCCACTAATGCAAGCGAGATCAGAAGTTTCTTAGGTCTTGCAGGCTATTATCAGCGATTCATCAAAGATTTCTCTAAGATCGCCGTACCACTTACAAGATTAACTCATAAGGAGATCTGATATGAATGGAGTGAGGAATGTGAAAGAAGTTTCCAAACTCTCAAGGATCATCTCACTACAGCTCCGGTGTTAGCTCTACCAATAGAAGGAGAGAAATTCGAGTCTACACAGATGCTTCTGGCATTGGCCTCAGATGTGTCCTAATGCAACAAGGAAAGGTCATAGCATACTCTTCACGTCAACTGAAGAAGCATGAGGAGAATTACCCCGTCCATGACTTAGAACTGGCCGCGGTGGTATTTGCCCTAAAGATATGGAGACACTACTTATATGGAGTGCAGTTTACTGTATACTCCGATCACAAAAGTCTCAAATATCTATTTTCACAAAAGGAGCTAAACATGAGACAAAGACGTTGGCTAGAATACCTCAAGGACTTCGACTTCAATATACAATACCATCCCGGAAAGGGTAATTATGTTGCTGATGCCCTTAGTCGAAAGCTGAGAGCAATGATAGCCAATTGTATGATACAAGAATGGAAGTTGCTAGATCAATTCTCCGAGCTCAATATAAGCTTGGACAAGGAAGCCAAATTTGTCACAATATCTCATGTAAGCTTACAGTCAGATTTATTATCGGAGATACAAACACTTCAGGATGATGATCCTATATTAGTGGAAATCAAAGGCAGATTAGAAGGACAATCTGACTTTCAGATTGCTTCTGATGGAAGATTATTGTTCAAAGATAGAACTTGTATACCTGATTGTCCGGAATTAAAGAAGAAGATCTTAGATGAAGCTCACAGATCAAGGTACACTATTCATCCAAGATCAACCAAAATGTACCAAGATGTAAAGAGGAACTTTTGGTGGCCCAACATGAAAAGAGAAATAGCAGACTATGTATCCTGCTGTCTCACATGCCAACAGGTCAAGGCAGAACACCAAAAGCCTGCTGGAAAATTACATCCTCTAGATATTCCTAAATGGAAGTGGGAGGATATTGGTATGGATTTCATCATGGGTCTATCTAAATCAAAAGGAGGACATGATGGAATATGGGTTATTATTGACCGTCTAACTAAATCGGCACATTTCTTGCCAATAAAAAGCTGATGGTCAATTGATGTGCTAGCTGCACTATACATCAAGGAAATAGTCAGGATACATGGAATTCCTGTCTCAATCGTGTCTGACAGAGATCCCCGTTTTACTTCTCATTTTTGGAAGGGACTACAACATTCATTGGGAACAAGGCTCAACTTTAGTACTGCTTTTCACCCACAAACGGATGGTCAGACCGAGAGAGCAAATCAAGTTGTTGAGGATATGCTAAGAGCTTGCATCATTGACTTTGGTGGAAGCTGGCATGAACATTTGCCACTAGTGGAATTTGCATATAATAATAGCTACCAAGCTAGTATCCAAATGGCACCTTTCGAAGTTTTATATGGAAGGAGTTGCCGATCACCTTTATGCTGGAACGAAGTTGGAGAAAAACAACTATTAGGTCCAGACATGGTAAGGGATACAACTGAGAAGATACAAGTAATCAGAGAAAAATTGTAAGTTGCTCAGACCAGGCAAAAGGCTTATGCAGATACAAGAAGGAGAGATCTTGAATTCCAAATCGGAGATCATGTATTTCTCAAGATATCACCTGGACGTGGCATACGAAGATTTGGTGTTAAGGGCAAGCTTACACCAAGATTCATCGGACCATTTGAGATACTCGAAAGAGTTGGCGAGGTTACTTATCGCATCGCATTGCCTCCTCAATTGTCCGAGGTACATAATGTATTTCATATATCTATGTTGAAGAAGTATGTGCACGATCCATCGCATATTATTGAACATGGAGATCTGGTGATCCAGAAAGATCTCACCTATGAACAGAAGCCTATGAAGATCTTAGATCGAGAAATACGAGCTCTAAGGAATAAGGTTATTCCCATGCTCAAGGTGCAATGGAACAAAAATTCTGAACATGAAGCAACATGGGAGACCGAGGAATCTATGAAGAAACGATTTCCCGAGTTATTCTAAGAGGTATATACTTTACACTCTCCGCATGTATAAATATTATGTATTATGGAATTTAGGGACCAAATTCTTTTTAAGTGGGGGAGGGTGTAGTAACCCTGATAAAATATTAATAATGATAAAGATTTTAAAATAAATCAAATAAATAGATAAATAAAACAATATAAAATAACGCCTCGGGTAAAGGCGCTATTTAAATTATAAACGCCTCTAGATAAGGCGTTATTCAAGAAGTGACGCCCTGACCACACGGCGTCAAATCCCAACGTCAAAAAGGGGAAGGCCAAGAAAAGCCCCTAGATTGGGCGTGTTTTAAAAATACAGAACGCCCTGATACAAGGCGCTTCTTAATAAACGACCTGCACAAGGTCGTCAATTCAAGAACCGACGCCCTGACCAAAGGCGTTAATTCCATTCGGGAACCGTTCGACCCAGAGCTTATCTAGGGAAAGATCAACCTAATCTAGTAAGTGTCTATTAGAGTAAGGACTCTATTAGGGATATATTACCCTCACACAATCACTAACCCTAATAGGATTTCCACAATCCTATAAATAAACTGTTCGATCCAACCCTAAATCTATTTGGACGGACGACTGTTGCACGGTACGTGAAGAACATATGTTCTTCTAATTACTTTATTTTCTGCTTCGGTTACATGAAGAACTAATGATTCTTCATCTTATGTTCCTTCTTACAGGTCAGGAAGCTCCTACGAAAGAACCAGGTAATGTTCTTTCTTCCTTATCCTCTCGTTAGGTAGTTGAAGAAACTAATATATGTTTCTTCTTTCCTGTAGGATCTACAGCAAAATTGACAAACCAAGAATAGGTGTTCTTCATCGAAAATGAACTCCTTCTTAAAAGGATTTTCTTCCTCCTGCTGCTACTGCGGTTGATTGATTGCAGTGGAAGTTTCAGACCTTTCAAACCCTTCGTCAGTTCAATCATATTAAGGTAGGTTTTCTCAAGTTACTATAGCTCAAATGAAATTAATGCAAGATATATATATATATATATATATATAAGCATGTCATGCATACGGTTATTATAGTTTCCATGCGTTTTCTGGAATATTTTGAAAGAGACGTCCCTGGCAAGGGCGCTAATTTACAAGACATGACCCTGCCCAGGTCGTCAATTTAATATTTGACGCCCTGTACTCAAGCGTTAATTTCTTTAAACCGTTAATCACCCATCTTAAGAACTGATTATCTATGAAATCATGATTATAAAATAATGCATGATCCTCTGTCTTCAACCTGCTAACTTTACTGTCATGATGTTATATTCGTTCCTATGTTATCCTGGAATTATCACTATCCTTAAAATTTCTGAAGAAACTTGAATTAACGACTTGGACAAAGTCGTTTTCCATATGTTAACGCCCCAGAACAGGGCGTGAATCTGAAAGGTAACGCCCCTTCCTAGGGCGTGTATCGGTTAAAATCCTAAATCTATATATTCTAAAAAATAGAATTAAATAGTAACGCCCCTGCCTAGGGCGCGTTTTTGATAATTCCTGAAATTAATTATATCCTGTCCAATATTGTGAATAAAAAGGACGCCTTCTGGTATAGTCGTCAAATCTTGAAGAAACGACCCTGACCAGGGCGCGTTTTAGATAAATTACTGAATTAATGAAAATTCTGCAAAATGGACACATGTGTAAACGCCCTTATGTTAGGCGTTAATTACTTGAGAAACGACTTGACCTAAGTCGCTATTTTCTGTAAACTGATTTTCATCCTGATTCTGTTAACCGATGGTTTCATATTATACATATACGTATATATCGGTACTATTCTCCACTCCGTGAGTATAGTCCCACTTTTCACGATGTTTCATCGATCACACTTAACTCTCATTGACATACAAGCTCTCCATTGAACATTTCGTTCCTTTGGACTAGCGAGTTAGTCATAGAGACCTCCGTAAGACTCCTCGTACCTTGGATTCCCTCAAGGTCGACTGAGCTGGTTGTACCCTAAAAACCCATTACACGATCCTTGCCATGTCAATCTAAAGAAACATGGTATACCGGCCTTTATGATTATACAAAGAGTATATCATAAGAAATTCTTAATGGGATGATGATATCATGCCATATCGTGTCATTCTTGTAAACCTCAATTCTATGATAAGAATGAGGGTATCTTGCTTGATCTAATGTTCATGTGGACCTCAATTCTATATAAAGAATGTCCATCTTGATTTATCATGGTACCCAAGTTAAGGGAACCATATTCTACCTAGTTTTATCGATATCGTGATTATACCGTTATTATCGCCATTCTATGTCCTTACCATATTTTTGGACTCTATTCTGTCAAAGTTATCATACGTGTCTACAAGCTTGATGATTGAAATTCTATATTGGCTATATAAACAAGAGTGGATGTCAAAACACATGATAAATGCCTACGCATATAGGGCCCGATCTGGTCCTGGGAGGAGCACCCGAAAGTACTTGTGCCCATGGGAGTTAAAATGATAAGGTATCTGACATTATACCGAGTACTTGACTTGCTTGATTGGACATTCCACATAAATCTTGTACTTGAATAGTACTTGACTTGACATGAAATGCGTGGCCCGAAAAAGGGTAATTTGCTTGCTTGATACATGATAGCCAAAATTCTTGACATGACTTGTTAAACGTACTTGCTTGAATATCTTGAGTATCTTGTTGAAAGTTCATGATTAGTTCATCTTATTCTTTGATATTACATTCTCTCTATCTTGTCGTTTTATGCGAGCATGCATAGCTTTATTGCATTCATGAAAGATGTAATTACTTAAACCCCTTGCTAGTACTTGAGATATAATTTCCAACTGAGCGTTCGCTCATTCCGTTTGTCCCTTTTTACTTTTCAAGTAAGTCCGACGATGGAAGTCAATCGGATGGGAATGGTCAAGAGTGAAAGTGATAGAGATTCTACAAGTGTCGTCTAGTTGTTTCTATAGTTTCTTGAGTCAACTATGTACTTTTCTTTTTATTAAACAGAGTATTAGATTTGTAATAGTCTATCCATTATGAAATAAAAGGATTGGGTTATCTTGCTATTTTTGCGCATCTCTGTCTTTGTGTCGAATACACGACCACTCTGATTGACATGATTGATATAAACTCGTCACGCGTCTCCGGGTATCTTCCGCGCTCGGGGCATGACAGGGATGAGCCGAAGAACTTAAGCAGATAAGCTTCATCAGTTGCCAAGTCACCCATGATTGTGGTGTAGTAAGCTATGTGCTCCCTGGGAGAGCCCTGGCCATTAAACTTCTCAAACTTCGGCGGCTTACTGACGCCTGGAGGTAGTCTCTTAGTAGCATACTGGGGAGGATATGGTACCTTGTACACATCGTAGGTACTAGCATCATCACCAGTCTTTTCGGACAGCTTCATCTCCATAATCTTTTCAATCATCAGCTTTTGGGCTATGGCTGGATCTATGTTTTCTGGGAAGAAGTGAGCTTGTTGCTGACCGTAAGGAGTTGTCATCACAGTTGCGTGCAAGGCTGGCGCGGCAGGCTGCGTCTGAGATGCAGAGGGCTGAGCTACCGTCTGCTGCAGAACGGGTTGGCTCGGTGCTTTGCCCTTATCAGCCGGAAGAGGATTAGCTGGAATAGCCATTTCTGTTGAACTGGCAGTCTGCCCCACAGGCTCGGCTTGCTTGGAGACCGGTGTAGCTTCATGCCTCTCATTTAACTGTCTTCTGAGAGCATTGATCTCTTGTTGATATCTTCTAAACATCATCTGGATCATGGGATCCAGGGTTGACGGGATCTGTAGATCTTCTGAAGTCCCTTCAGCATCATCAACGAAGGGATTGTCTTCCTCTTCCATTGTCACCACATTAACTATCATAGTGGTGATCTTGCAAGCTTCTTCATTAGTCTTCATCTTATCTTTTGCCGCCTGGCCTCTCCTTGTGACGGGGCCTGGTCTGGTTGCTAGTCTGAGCAGTTCATCTGGCTGTGTCTGTAACATATCCTGCCCTTTGACAAGCCCGGCCATATTGCAGGCAAAGATCTGCATCTTTTCCCTCTGCCTGAAGACTTTCCTTCTCATCTGATCGGGGTATTTGAGCCGGTCAAAGACTGATATTCTTTCTCTAGATTCTTCTCTATGCAGGTCTTCTTTTCCATACCCGGCTCTGTAGCCTTCTTCATAATCATTGGAATCGGAGGAGGAGACTCCGAGCATCACTTCTTGAAGGATTTCTTCTTCTTCATCATCCATGGTGCCCAAGGCACGGGATAATCTTTGCTGCCCGAGGGCGGAGTTCCCCAGGTAGTGAAAGTAGTCTTGAGCCACTTGTTTCATCTCCTCTTGATTGTGCCTTCGTGGCTTTGGTTGGAGCATCAATCTTTCCTGGCTCTTCTGCTGATAAGCCAGTCTCCCCACTTGAGCAGTCAGGCGCTCGGCTTTGCAGTATTTGATTATATCGGCCTGTCTGGCGCAGGCTCTTGGTCTTCTTAGAGTGACAGCAGCGACTGGTTCGCTTATTCTCATTTCCTCTTCCTCCCTGAACCTTCTACTCCCATCCTGGCAGCGGTTGGTAGCAGCAGCATAATTCTTTCTTTCCCATCTTTTGCTCCCAGCCATGGGGTGGGTGACCGTTAGGTCTTCCTTATGCTCATATCTTCTGCCCCTTATCCTGGGGCGAATAGTAGTCAGATTTCTTCCTTCATTCTCTTCCTCATCTCTCCTACCCCGAGCCCCGGGGTGAACAGCAGCAGCGTTTCTTATGTCTCTTCCTTTTCCTCTTCTGCTTCCTGCCCTGAAGCGGGCAACAGTGGTGTCAGCAATGTTTTCTTCATCTTGAGCTGGGGCCCAGCTCTGGGTCTTCTTCTGCCGCCAGATCTGCCTGAACTTGGAAGGCTTTGGTGCCAACGGCCTTCGATGCTCTTTCTCGACGTCGGCCCTCCTAGTAGCCAGAGTTTGGAATCTGTTGGTGGTGGGTACTCTCGGGACGACCACATCTGGGTTGACCTCCCTCGGGCGGCCGTTGAGGTTCGTCCGGATCCCTCCGATCAGCATTGTCTTTCCTGAGTTGGATATCCGACGACCCGCAGCAGTAGATCGGGCTCTCTTGTCGGATCTCCTCCTTCTTCCAGCAGCAGAGGGTGCGCCCCTTTTCACCACGTGATGGACGAAGCAGGCCACGACCTCAGGAGTATCCTGCATCCCCCGGCTCATTTTGGGGATGGTAGCTTGTGGCAATGTCTCGACAACAGTCTTATGTTCCTGGTTGTTGATCTCGAGCAAGTCAGTGAAGATGAGGCCCAAGCAGTTGGGCATCCCGACAGCAGGCGGCATCGATCCGAACGCAAGAGGTACCGCCAGGTAGCCCTCTCGAACATGTACATCGACCACTTGTTGATCAAAGTGTACAGAGATGATTCCAGCCGTCATTGTAGTTTCCTGGAAATAAAGAAAGCACGGAATCATAAGTTTGAGGGGGGGCCCACTGGGCCTCCTATTTCGACGTAGAGATGAAGGGAGACTGGGTCCCACCGGGCGTGCCAGGCTTGTGGACGCGGGGATTTTTCTTCCGTCTATCTATCTTGTTTGATTTTTATTTGTTTTATTTATTTATTGATTTATTGGTTTGGTTAATTGGCGTGCCAGTCACATGTGTGACGATTTCATTGTGCGCTCGACTTGACTTGGTCAGTCGATTGTGAAGTCCGAGTCGGGACCAAAAGTCCGCCATACCATAAAGGCTATGACGTTAATTACGCCCTTCCTAAGAAGGACAACCCTTGATTAAACACCGAAATAGGAGGCCTCATAAGGCAAACAGATATTCATATGCACCGTTTTAAACTTCATACCAGGGCCAGGAAGGCGGGTAAGATAGTAACATCAACCACAGAAACAGACTACATTGTTGAATTGGCGGTTCAAAACGACTAGACTTGGGGGAAGGAGAGACGAAGGATACCAATCACACACAATCTGAGTCATGACCATGGCGGAGGTTTAAAGCATCGATCAATATTTCGACAGCATTTCCCCTTTATCTGGATTATGCCCAGGGGGAAATAGGCTATCACCCACGGAGTGCCGAGATGAAATCTGAGAGAAAGAGAGAGGTCAAACCTCCCGACCTTACCTGTATATGCCCTGGGGCAACATTTGACTTTTCCCTTATAAGAGCCGGTGACACTATGTAGTGGCATAGGTCACCCTGGTTAAAGGGGTTGCGCATAAATCCGATGCGAATAAGAGAGTCTGACTCCCTTTGATTTATCTCCCGAGTGACGATGGTGACTCATGGGCCCCCTGGGTAGGTCTGACCACGGGGTTGAAGATCCCGTTGGGTGATAGGGTGAGCTCTCGGCTCAACTGGTCCGAGAATGAAGCTCCCGGTGCGAAGGCGAAAGAGTCAGGGGCGACTCTCGGCGTAAGGGCAAGGAAGCCGGTTCTCGGAGCCAAGGTTGTTGAGTACGGACTGAATAGATCTAGAGGGGGGGTGAATAGATCTTTCCCCCTTTTTTCGATTTAATATCTATTGACTAAATGAGTTACAGGTGATTGACGAATTACAGAACTAATGTTGATATCAATGAAGGAAACAAACACATAGAGAAGCACGCACACACATAAGCAAACCACAAGATAGGATTTTTAAGGTGGTTCAGTCTCTTCCCGAGACTTACATCCACCCCTTGCTTAACTCAAGCAAGGCTTCACTTATGAGAGCCTCTGATCTCAATCCAAAACACAAGACACCGCTGTCACACAGCTTGTTCCTGCTGACACACAGCTTGTACCAGCTGACACACAACTTGAATCCGCTGCCTCACAGCTTGACACTTGGTGTAAGGATGAATAGAAATGATGAGAAGGTGGGATGATGCAACAGGACTGAATATAGACTTTTGTAACAAAGTAAAGAATTCAGCCTGGGACTTAATCACATAAATAACAAGAGTAGACTCCCTGTAGAGCTTCCAATCGGATGCCTTCAGCTGCTTTGCTGCTGGAGGTCGCACAGCTTCAAGCCCAGTCTTCCTTCTGCAGCAATGAGAATGCCTTTAGTCTTCTGCAGATTTCTGATTGATGGAGAGCCACTTCGTCCTGTGATGTAGGTGTGTTTCTTAGCTTCTGTTCTATGCTCTCTCTGTGTGCTTTCCTCCGCGATCAGTTGCCTTCTACTTTTTATGCAGATACTTTTTCAAGCCTGAAGCTCTTCCCGCTCAAATTCCAGATCGAGCGTCAATCTGCTAGAAAGCAGGGAGAAGGTTAAATCCGATCACTACAATAAGTTTGACCGCTTCTAAGCAAGATTCTCTCCTTGATTCCCGTGTGGAATTTCATCATTTGAACTACCCAACAACCTGCAACAACAATCTGCAGGTTTTAAGGAACCAAAACAGAATTCGGTTAAAGTTCGGTTCTGGACGCTATAACACCCGTGGTCGACCATGACACTGTCCCTGGTCGACAACGAGCAGTGTCCTGATGGCGGTTTCATTCTGGCTGACACTCGCGTCCCGTGGTCGACCACAGCCTTGTCGCTGGTCGACAAGGGGCAAATTCCAGATGGCCGTCAGTTCTGTCTGATGCTCTGTCTGTTCTGTGGTCGACCAGAAGTGGGGCTTTGGTCGACAGCCATGGCACATGCAGAAGACGGATGACTTGAAGTGTTTCTGGCTGGGTTCGTTGGTCGACCATAACCACTTCCCTGGTCGACAAGCGGCCTTTGACACTTCTTCTGATTTGTTGATTCCACTTGGATTTCAGTGGACCTGAAATTACTTAACATATCAGAAGTAACTTGAACTATCAGATTTATATTGAGTTAATCAAAAACATTGTTTGTCATCATCAAATAGTCATGAGTCCATTACTTTGAAGGAACAATCAAACCACTTGTATTTGTTATGAAACAAGATAGAACTTGATTAATCAAACATATCCTATTGTCATCATCAAAACCAAGGGATGCACAACATTCTCCCCCTTTTTGATGATGACAACCATGAGTCATTGTGACAAACAACAGATTATAAAATTCATTTGATATTGCATTCAAGGCTATCATAGCACAGATTTCATTCAGACAATTCGTTTGATGTGCCTTTCAAAAACTATAGCACTAATTACATGAGTGACTCAAAAAGGATAAAGACACTAAGGACACGTAGACAAAGTAAACTTGACATCTAGACACACATCTAGACACACAACTAGACACACAATGACACATAAAGTCCTATCTCCCCCTTTGTCAACAGCAAAAAGAAGATCATTTAAACAATCCCTCTGAGGAGGATGAGGAAGTCTCTGGCTTCACGTTCTCTTCCATGCGATCCAGCTTGTCAACAATGTGGGCATAAGAGAGCCTGAGCTTCTGGATCTCGGAGATAGTAGCATTGTGATACTGTTCATTCTGCTTGGTTGTGAACTCTATGCGGTTTCCCATTTCTTCTGACACTTGACCTAAGGTGCCAACTAGTCTGTTGAACTGAGAACTAGCATGGTCAGTGTGTTCCTTTTGCTTGATGAACCTGGCCTCCATCTGTTGTTCCAGCCTTTGGACTTTCTGCTCCAGGCGCCCGGTGGTAGCATTCATATTCTCTTGAAAGGAATGGAATTGGGTGGTGAGAGAGGACAACTGAGATGCTATCTGGAGAAGCACTCCGTGAGACTCAGTGTTGGAGGTGAAGGATGGTGGTGGAGCAGAAGTAGATTGAGCATGAGTGGCAGCAGTGCCTGGATGCCAGGGCACTATAGAAAGGGAAGATGGAGGATGGGCAGTAGTGGTGGTAGTAGGGGTAGCTTGAGGCACCACAGGTGGAGGTGTGACAGTAGGGCTAACCTGTATAGGTGTATGTGGTGGAGAAGAGGGTGGCAATGGAGCCTTGGATTTGCCCTTGGATGGTAGAGTGCGCTGAATTTGGTCTCCTACCTTCTTAAACCCCAAAAATGTGGTCACGAAGTGAAAGTTGTAGACGTGCCATTTGGGAATTACAATGCGCGGAGCGTGAGGAAATGGTATTTTTGCTGCTTCCAGAATGGCAGATATGTGGGCAGCAAATGGAAGAGAATTCTGGGGATAATGTAGGATGTTTTGGAAGGTGTTTAGGATGAGCGTTATGAGGTGAATGGGTTGACAAGTGATGAGGCCATGGAGCAAAAATAGATGGAGGCGACTTACTTGATCTCTGGCGCCTCCTCTTGGTTGGATAATGGTGGTAAGAATGTGATGAAGCAATCTATGAAGAGGAGGGAAGGTGTTGGCATTCAGATACTTAGGGAGAACCTCAGGAGCTGGCTGGCCAGTGACGACGGTGTATGCAGCTCGGAAGTCAAAATCCTCAGGATTGAAGACGGCGCCATGTCTGGGAATCTTCAACGCTTTGTGGAGCAGTTTGACGTCGAGGCAGACGACGATGCCTTGAACTACGGTGTAGACCTGACCATCCACTATTTGCAAGTTGTGGTAGAATTCTTGCACAAGCTGAGGCGAATACTGAGTATGTGCCGAGACAAACGCTGTCCACTCTTGGGCTTCAAAAATTGGCAGTAGTTCTGGGAACATCTCCATCAGCTTCTCATCAGAGAAATCAACAATCCTTGGTGGCAGAACGGTCCGTGGCTTGAGAACTCCGGAAACTGGATGGACGATGGGTTCTTCTGAAGCTGGTACCTTCCTGCCTGAGTCAGCCGCCTCAGCCGTGGTCGACTTTTGAGGGGCCGATGGCGGACCCTGCACGGCCCTCGGCTTGGAACGCTTGGACGGCTTCGAGGATTCGGCAGGGGCCTTCTCTCTTGTTCTCTTGGTAGACCGCGGAGCGTGCTTTGGAGACATGGTGGAGGGATGCGAGAGAGAGGCGAGAGAGAACTGGAGAGGAAGAATTCGAAAGAGGTACAAGTCGGCGGATGAGAGAAAATTAGGGACCCAGCCGTGGCAATTTATAGGGTAGGGCAGTAGGGCTGGGTCTTAAAAAACTAGGATAGTGAACCATCACGATGCAGAAAACGAGCGGTCAGGATTTAATCAGCATAACTCAAATTTTTGGAAGATATTAAAGTGTACTCCCTTTCTTTAATAGAACACTTATGGAACCTTTCCACCCTTATGCAAAGACCACCTTGTGACCAAATAGAGTGGGTATTGTGGTTCAATGAATTTGAAAGTATTGCACCAATAAATTGACTCACCATATCCAATTTCTTTCACATGGCTCCTTGAACTTATAATATATTTCAAGAGATAATTTGACTAACTATGCTAGCTGAACAGTGTTTTGTACTTTTATTTGCATGCTATGCTTTAGGTCAACCATTTTCTCTGCCTTTGTGATAACTTTTTGAATCATTTGAGAGCTGTGGTCAGGTTTATCACATGCTTTTCTACACGAGGAGACACGCTTTTTACACGCCAGAAATCCCGGCTACTTAGCATGCCTAACCATTCCACTAATGACTGGGACACACCTTTTATCTGTGAGGATATACATTTATCAGACGCCAATATCCCCAGTTACTCAGTATGCCCAATCAATATTTTTGAAAGCAGCAGAGTTATATTGGATCTTCATGACACACTTGTCTCCCATCTATTGTTCAGCCAATTTTTTTGCTTTGAGATGGAGAATAGTAGTTTCTCAGAACACAATCCATTGCTCTACCAAGAAGGCAGAATTATGGCGTATTCCATGTACATACATGTTATATTTGAGTTTATTTTTACTGTCCAACACAGACACAGGTAGAGAAACAATCTCATTACTAAAAATCATAAGTCCTCAAAATCTTGTGACAGAGTCATAGTTATGGTTTGAATTTATTGCAGTAGTACAGTTCAAATTCTCATTACTACACTCAACCTCTACTCTTAATGATTACCTTGGTGATTTTATTGAAAGATATGGTTAGGTTTTTCAATGTATTATCAAGGAATGAGTTTACACTTTTTCTCCCCCTCAATTTGTGAGTCCTTGCTGAAGATAAAAAAAATGTTGGCCATGAAGAGATATAGAGACACAAGGGATGGGAAGTATGGATAAGGATGAATGAGTGAAGAATCTGAGCACAAAAGTTCACTTAGTTCAGAGGATTTCCTAGCAGAGCCAGCAGCCTTTTTAGATCCATTTTCCCTTGTTCAGATCCTCTGTCGACCATAGAGTTGCCTTTGGTCGACCTCTGTGCTGTCACAGAAACTGCCTGATGAGTAGTCACCTGTGGTCTGCTTTCTGACAATTCTGTTGTCGACCATGGGACCGCCTGTGGTCGACAGCTGCGAAGTCACAGAACCAACTATTTCCTGTCCTGATGCCTTGGTCGACCAGCGCCTTGCCTGTGGTCGACCACAAGAGATAATCCGTAGTAGAACCAGGATTCTGCAGAACTTGCTGAAGTAGCAACCGACACTAGACCTCCAAACTCAAGACTTGACCAGTACTAGAGACCTAGTTGACATAACTTAGTACAGAAATGACAGAATCTATACAGTGAACACATGAATATGATTATTTCAAGAATTTTCAGGAGAAATTCTACAAATTCCTAACTCCCTTCTTAGAGTTGAAAATCTGTCATTGTTAAGGGGTTTTGTGAAAATGTCTGCCAGTTGTTTTTCAGTTTCTACAAAATGAAGCATGAAATTTCCTTTGGAGACCTCATCTCTTAGAAAGTGATGACGGATCTCAATGTGTTTTGTCCTAGAGTGTTGAATGGGGTTTTTAGACAAATTAATAGCACTAGTGTTGTCACAGAAAATAGGTGCACATCCAAGATCTACATTGTAGTCTTGGAGTTGATGTTTTATCCACATAACCTGTGTACCACAGCTCCCTACTGCGACATACTCAGCCTCAGCAGTGGAGAGTGCCACAGAATGCTGCTTTTTAGAAGCCCATGATATTAAACATCCACCTAATATTTGACAATAACCACTAGTACTCTTCCTATCAATTTTGCAACCAGCATAATCAGCATCTGAATATGAAATCAAATCTAGTTTGCAGTATGTAGGATACCATAAACCCAATTCTTGGGTGCCGGCAAGGTATCGAAGGATACGCTTGACAGCCCCTAAATGTGATTCTCTAGGGCTAGACTGATATCTAGCACACATGCATACACTAAACTGAATATCTGGCCTTGAAGCAGTTAAATATAGCAGGGACCCGATCATACCTCTGTATTTCTTGGCATCTACCATGTTACCTTTTACATCAGCTTCCAATGTTGCATTTGTACCCATGGGTGACTCGATTGGTTTGCAGCTTTCCATGCCAAACTTCTTCAACATCTCCTTTATGTACTTGGATTGATTTATGAAGTATCCTTCTCTACATTGTACGATCTGCAATCCAAGAAAAAACTGTAAATCACCCATTAAACTCATTTCAAACTCATTGGTCATTAAGTTTGCAAATTCAGTACATAAAGAAGCTTCGGTAGACCCAAACACAATATCATCCACATAGATTTGTACAACTAGTATATGCTTACCTTGGGTCTTGGAAAACAATGTTTGATCAATTTTACCTCTTATGTATCCCTTCTTGGTGAGGAAGGAGCTCAACCTTTCATACCAGGCCCGAGGAGCCTGCTTTAATCCATACAAAGCTTTATGCAATTTGAAAACATGATTAGCAAGTTCATCATTTTCAAATCCAGGGGGTTGTTCCACATAGACTTCTTCTTTTATTATTCCATTTAGAAATACACTTTTTATATCCATTTGTTGTAGTTTGATTCCATGAGATGCTGCAAAGGCTAACAATATCCTGATGGCTTCTAATCTAGCAACTGGAGCATATGATTCTTCAAAATCAACCCCAAATTCCTGGTTGTACCCTTTAGCCACCAGCCGAGCCTTGTTTCTCATTACAACCCCTTCTTCACTTAGCTTGTTTTTATAGACCCACTTGGTTCCAATAACGGGGTGAGATGAAGGTCTAGGGACAAGACTCCACACCTGATTTCTTTCAAATTGATTTAGTTCTTCATGCATAGCATTTATCCATGAGTCATCTTTTAATGCTTCCTCTACTGATTTGGGCTCTATTTGGTACACAAGTGCAAGCTGATCTAGTTCATTGATTTCTTTTAACTGAGATCTAGTCTTCCTAGGATCATGAATTCCACCAATGATGTTTTCTATGGGATGATCTCTAAGAAGTCTTAAGTTCTCAAGATTGTTACCTGAGATGCCTTCTCCTTCGGGTGGAGCATTAGTAATACCTTGATCTCTTTCCTGAGATTGTTCTTCTTCATTTGGTTCTTCGTTGTCTTCTAGAAATTCCCTATCTTCTTCTTCCTTGCTGACCTGCTCATTTTTTTCAAGATCATTAATTTCATCAAATGTAATATGAGGGGATTCTTCAACAATTTGATCTTTGGTGTTAAAAACTCTATAGGCTCTTGATCGGTCGGAATAGCCCAAGAATATTCCTGGATCACTCTTCGGTTCAAATTTGTCCAAGACCCTTTTATCATTGTTATGAATAAAGCATTTTGACCCAAAAATTCTAAAATGAGCTAGGGATGGTTTCTTACCTTTGAACATTTCATATGGTGTATTTTCACTAGCCGGTCTTACCATTGCTCGGTTTACAATGTAGCATGCTGTGTTGACTGCCTCTGCCCAAAATCTCCTTGGAAGTTTAGCTTCAACCAGCATGGTTCTAGCCATCTCGACAAGAGTGCGGTTCCTTCTCTCCACAACTCCATTTTGTTCTGGAGTCCTTGGTGAGGAAAATCTGTGGGTTATGCCCTTGTTTCTGCAGAATAAGTCAAAGTCAGAATTTTCAAACTCCCCCCCATGGTCAGATATGATTGTACACACTTTGGACTTGCCATCCTGCTTCATTCTTTTGTAGAATTCCTGAAACTCAGAAAAAGCATCACTTTTATGAGATAGAAATATTACCCATGTGAATCTAGAGAAATCATCAACTAGTACATAACCGTATCTCTTACCACTAAGACTAGCAGTTCTTGTTGGGCCAAAAAGGTCCATGTGCACAAGTTCTAGTGGTCTAAAAGATTGACTTTCAGTTCTACCTTTGAATGATTTTCTTGTTTGCTTACCTTGGGTACATGATTCACATACTTTGACATTTTGAGCAAACGAAATTTCAGGCATACCAAGAACCATTTTATTCTTCACAAGTTTATGCAACACCCTATAGCTAACATGCCCTAGCCTTCGGTGCCACAGCCAGGTCAGGTCCTCTTTCTTGGCGGTTAGGCACAGGTTGGAGTGGGCTGGATCATCCAAGTCTATTATGTAGACATTGTTTACTCTCTGGCCCATAAACTTGACTGTATCTGAATTTGGTTCAATAATCTTGCAGATCTTGGAGTCAAATATTACTTTATGGCCTTTGTCGCAAAGCTGACTGATGCTCAGCAAGTTATATTCCAGTCCATCTACCAGCAGTACATTTTCAATACTGTTTGAGGAGTTCTTACCTATTTTACCTGTCCCGATGATCTTACCTTTGTTATTTCCTCCAAAGGTCACATAACCTCCATCTTTTGAGCTTAGTTGGGAGAACTTGGTCTTGTCTCCCGTCATGTGTCTTGAGCAACCACTATCTAAGTACCACTTATTGTGCATGGCTGCCAGACATTCCTGCATCATGAATTACACAGAAATTTTTGGACCCCAATGGTACCCGGGTCCAAGATAACTTGTAAAATTGTGAAATTGCTGTAACAATCCTTTGGGAACCCAGATTTTGTTAGAGCAGTTTAATTTTTCGTCTCTGAACTTGTTCAGATTGGGTGGCTTTTGTTCTAATGTTTCTTTAATCTGAATCCACCTTTTTGATTTCCAATTTTCATTTTGTTTCACTTGAGAAAATCTGTGGTTTCTGTTTGCGTGTCTGGTCATGGTCGACATCTGGTGTGTCTGTGGTCGACCATTGCTTTTCCAGAAGCCAGCGCTTGTTCTGGCAGTTCCTCTGGTCGACATCTGGTATGTCTGTGGTCAACCACTGCTTCTCCAGACGCCAGCGCCTGTTCTGGCAGATCCTCTGGTCGACAGAGGAGGGGTCGGTTGTCGACCAGCCTGTCTCCGGACACCTTGTTTTCCAGATTTATGTCCTTTAACTTGATTTAGTACTTGGTTTGTTTGGTTATTTCTGTGAATTTGAGTTTCTTGTCTATTATTTTTAAGCTTATGTTGATTGACTATTTTCTCTTTAATGTTTCTCTCTTCCTTGGTGACATTATTCCTTTTGGAGGAGCATTCAACTACATCCTCTTGTTTGTCTTGATATAGATTGATTAGGGGCCCTTTTCCTTTTGAGTCAGCAATCCCAGTTACGGTTTTTATTTGGAATTCCTTTTTAGCCGTAGGATTGTATCCTAACCCTTCTTTTTGAAAGTTTACTTTTATTCCCAAGACAGCATTTAAGTTTTCTTGACCTTTAGTCATTTTTTCCAAGGTTTCCTGTTTGTTTTTCAGTTCACTCTGGATTCTTTCTATTTCTTCCAGAAGTTGACAGTTTTCCTCCTTGAGTGAGTTGTTTCTTTCTTGAGTTACCTTAGTTTGCTGTTCACTTTCTTGAGTCTTTAATTTTACCTCATCAATTGTGTTTTTCAGTGACTCATTTTCTTCTAACAGCCCTTTGACATTTTCTTCATCTGTCTCATATTGTTTCAGCTTATTTTTCAAGGTGGTGATTTCTAATTCTAGTTCAGTTCTGTTGGCAAATGGGTTGCTGTCATTATTGACCTGATTAAGCTTTTTCTTCAAACTCTTATTTTCCTTTCTAATTCTTTCATATGCATCAAGTAAGTCTGAGTAGACTTCTTCCCAATCTGAGCTAGAAAAATCTTGAAACGGAGGGATTACCTCAAGATCATCGCTATCTCCTTTGGCCATCAAACAGATGTTTCCTTCTTCTTCCTCGGAAGTTGTTTCCTCCTTACTGCTTTCCTCCTCCTCGCTCCATGTGCTTATCATTGCTTTTGGTTGCTTGCCTTTCCACTTGAAGCTTGATTTCTTAGGAGTCTCTGGACATTCAGCCTTTATGTGTCCTAGTTTCCTGCAGTTGTAGCAGACAAGTTTGTTAGATGAAGTTTTATTTTTATCAAACTTAAACTGAGATGACTTTCTTACCATGCCCTTAGGATTCCTGAATCCCTTACCTTCCTTCCGCAGAAACCTTTTGAATTTTCTTGTTAACATGGCTAGCTCACCAGTTTCCTCACCTGTGCTAGATGAGTTATCAGTGTCAGATAGTCCAGAGGTGCCTATTTTAGTTTTTAGGGCGAGCTGGTTCTTTTTCTTGCCCTCATCTTCTTTTCTTTTCAGATTGACCTCATAGGCCATTAGGGATCCCACTAGTTCATCCACAGTCATAGTGGTGAGGTTCTTTGAGTCCTCAATTACTGTGGCCTTGGTATGCCACATAGGAGTGAGGGATCTTAGGATCTTCCTCACTAATTCCTGTTCCTTGTAGATTTTCCCTAGACTCTTTAAACTATTCGTTAATTGCACTAGTCTAGCATACATTTCAGAAATATTTTCGTCAGTTTTCATTCTAAACATTTCATATTCTGAAACTAGCATATTTGCTTTTGACTCCCTTACCTCTGAAGTACCTTCATAGATTACTACTAGTCGATCCCACATTTCCTTGGCCGTTGCACATTGTGAAACTCGTGAGAACTCCGTGGGGTGTAGTGCGCATTGCATTACGTTCATGGCTCCCCAGTTGATGGTTGATTTTCTGACCTGTTCTCTGGTCCAGGTATCCTCATCTTCGGGCAGCTCGTAGGGTCCTCGGCTTACTACTCTCCACATCTCATGATCTTGTGCTCTCAAGAACACCTGCATACGATTTTTCCAGTATGAGAAATCATTTCCATCGAAATATGGTGGTCTAGTTACTGAGTGTCCCTCAGCCATTAGACTTCTAGAGTTCAGTCCGGCAGGCCTCTCCTGGTTGTTAGACCACATTTTTGGAGAGTCTGGCTCTGATACCACGTGTTGAGTACGGACTGAATAGATCTAGAGGGGGGGTGAATAGATCTTTCCCCCTTTTTTCGATTTAATATCTATTGACTAAATGAGTTGCAGGTGATTGACGAATTACAGAACTAATGTTGATATCAATGAAGGAAACAAACACATAGAGAAGCACGCACACACATAAGCAAACCACAAGATAGGATTTTTAAGGTGGTTCAGTCTCTTCCCGAGACTTACATCCACCCCTTGCTTAACTCAAGCAAGGCTTCACTTATGAGAGCCTCTGATCTCAATCCAAAACACAAGACACCGCTGTCACACAGCTTGTTCCTGCTGACACACAGCTTGTACCAGCTGACACACAACTTGAATCCGCTGCCTCACAGCTTGACACTTGGTGTAAGGATGAATAGAAATGATGAGAAGGTGGGATGATGCAACAGGACTGAATATAGACTTTTGTAACAAAGTAAAGAATTCAGCCTGGGACTTAATCACATAAATAACAAGAGTAGACTCCCTGTAGAGCTTCCAATCGGATGCCTTCAGCTGCTTTGCTGCTGGAGGTCGCACAGCTTCAAGCCCAGTCTTCCTTCTGCAGCAATGAGACTGCCTTTAGTCCTCTGCAGATTTCTGGTTGATGGAGAGCCACTTCGTCCTGTGATGTAGGTGTGTTTCTTAGCTTCTGTTCTATGCTCTCTCTGTGTGCTTTCCTCCGCGATCAGTTGCCTTCTACTTTTTATGCAGATACTTTTTCAAGCCTGAAGCTCTTCCCGCTCAAATTCCAGATCGAGCGTCAATCTTCTAGAAAGCAGGGAGAAGGTTAAATCCGATCACTATAATAAGTTTGACCGCTTCTAAGCAAGATTCTCTCCTTGATTCCCGTGCGGAATTTCATCATTTGAACTACCCAACAACCTGCAACAACAATCTGCAGGTTTTAAGGAACCAAAACAGAATTCGGTTAGAGTTCGGTTCTGGACGCTATAACACCCGTGGTCGACCATGACACTGTCCCTGGTCGACAACGAGCAGTGTCCTGATGGCGGTTTCATTCTGGCTGACACTCGCGTCCCGTGGTCGACCACAGCCTTGTCGCTGGTCGACAAGGGGCAAATTCCAGATGGCCGTCAGTTCTGTCTGATGCTCTGTCTGTTCTGTGGTCGACCAGAAGTGGGGCTTTGGTCGACAGCCAAGGCACATGCAGAAGACGGATGACTTGAAGTGTTTCTGGCTGGGTTCGTTGGTCGACCATAACCACTTCCCTGGTCGACAAGCGGCCTTTGACACTTCTTCTGATTTGTTGATTCCACTTGGATTTCAGTGGACCTGAAATTACTTAACATATCAGAAGTAACTTGAACTATCAGATTTATATTGAGTTAATCAAAAACATTGTTTGTCATCATCAAATAGTCATGAGTCCATTACTTTGAAGGAACAATCAAACCACTTGTATTTGTTATGAAACAAGATAGAACTTGATTAATCAAACATATCCTATTGTCATCATCAAAACCAAGGGATGCACAACAAAGGTGAGAGGGCCGGGGGTTCCCAGCGCGATGAAGAGAAGGCCATGAGGTTCCCGGCGCTAGCTTCCCGGCGCGAGGAGGATTTGCTCAAAGAGGGTTTCGGTGCGACCAATAGCGAAGAAGGGAAGCTCCCGGCGTAGGCCTCTCGGCCCGGAGAAGAACTGATGGGCCTTTTCGGCCTGGCCAAAGGAATGGGGTACTCGGTGCGGGAAGGTTCACGCCGAGGGCTACTCCTTTATTCTACTGTTCGCGGAGCCGAGATAGATGAAGGCGCCGAGACGTATTTTAGGGTTTTACGATACCCTGTTCTGGGGTTTGCTGGCGGGTCAAGGGATTTCCTGGAGATCCAGGTCAAAGTAGATGGGCCCTGGGTGATCAGAATGCATCTATTCATCGGGCTTCAACTGATTTTGGTTTGTGTTTCAAAAGAAGGCCAGAGGCTGAGAGGAACTGGGGAAGACCAATCCAGCATAGAGGACCTCTTTCACCATTGATGTGCAGAGTCCCGGGGACAGTTTAATATTGTCTTTCATCATCCTGGGAGAATTTGGGTAGCACGTCCCCTGGAATCAGCCTTTGCCAGGGAATGATAGGCAATCACCCACGGAGTGCCGGGATGAAAGCCACAATAGAGGGGTATTGGACCCCTGCCCCGTATATGTGCTTGGAGCACTAGCTTAATATCCTTTTTGAGGCCATTGAAGCTTATGCAGTGGCAGAGCTTCCTTGGCTCGTAAGGTTATGTGGGGGTTATCCCCATTAATCTTTATCCCTGAGGTGCATATGATGACATGGGGTGCCCTTTGACAGAATAAGAGGCTACGTCTAGTAGACTATAAGGGGTATCTGTATGGTTTCTTGGCTGGTGGCAGGGAGGCTTTCATCCGGGGTTCAAGGGATAGATAATCCATAGTGTCAAGGGGTGTATGGCAAGAGGGGTGGTTCCCGGCGCCAAAACTCACTGCGCCGGGAAGTCTTCTTCACAAGGTGATGTTCCTGGCGCCGAGAAGCTGGGGATGGAGGTTATCGGCGTGGGAAGTCTCGCGCTGGGAAGGTCTCTTCATGGGGCACTGTTCGGGGCGCCGGGAAGGTTCCGGCCCCCTATTCTTGGTTCTTTTGGTTTCAAAGGGGGGGTTTCAGGCAGGATTTCAGATGGGGGAATCAATCACAAAGGTTTTATGGGCGTGAAGGTCAGGGGTTTAAGGGAGGCCAGCATCAGTCGAAGGGCAAGATCATCCATTATTAAACCCTCGGGGATGTGAGGTGTTTTTCTGGTCACCTGCTGCTCAGACGATCAAGAGATTGATGTCTCTGACCCTGAACCAGCTGGGAGCTCGGCAGAAATCCATGATATGCGGGAAAGTCCATCATCCAAGGGAGGGAAGGAGGGGGACAGAGCCCAATAACCCATTGAATGAGGGTTGGGGCTCCGTCTTCATCCTTAACGAGAGAACGACTCGAGCTGGAAATCCGGAGCATCTAAGTAAACAAACGCTTCGAAGAACAGCGGATGCAAAAAAAAGGGGGACAGATAGCAGATATTTCAATCATTCAGGACCCAAACGGGCCACCGTGACATTCCATTTCATTGCATCATTCCAAAACTCGAATCAACCACGAGAAGTGAGTGAGGAAAAGGGGGGATGAGCCAGGGGCCGGGATATCCCGGTTACATCCGAGGAATCGAGACAAGACTCGTATAATTACATGAAGAAGAAAAGAAAACATGGGGGAGGGCGGAGCATTGACTCCTCTCCCTCCCCAGCTGCCCACCTGGAGCTTCTTCTCCTTCTCTTTCTCTTCGGATTGATCTCTTCTCCCTTTTCTCAGCGGAGGAGGCTCTCTCTCTCTGTTGGTCTCTTGGTGGTCTCTTCTCTTCCTTTTTTCTTCTCCTCAATTGGCCTTTTTTGCTTTGCTTTTCGAAGGGGTGGGTTTTTATAGACCCGATCCTCTTACCCTCTCGGCAGGTGGAAGTCGGCATGCCACTCCACTCCATCTTCACGGCGCGCCTGAGATGACAGTAGCTCCCGGTGCGGCGTGCGATTTGAGTGAGGGGGCCTGGATGCCACACCCCTAAGCCCATTTCATAGGCCCATTTAGGGCTTTTAAGCTCCACTTAGAACTGTTAGGTCTATAAACATATTGGAACTGTATCAGGAATTTGTTGTTGGACTCAAGTGGACCAAAAGAACCTTCATCAGTCATTGGACTGGGGTTTCATCAGCATCGTCACCTGAACGATGACAAGACCGGACATCAGCTTCAGTCTAAGAAGACTTCAGCCGGGTGTATAGTTTGTGGAGATGATTCTTCTTTTGTTCTGACTTTGTAAAAGCCTTTACAATCTTCATTTGCCGGTTCCAGCTTCTTGTTAGAATGTGCTAGGAGGTCTCATCAGTCGGATGACTGCTGCTTCATCAGTGCCGCCGTCTGACTAACAATGGCACCGGACATCAGCTTGGCCGGCAAAGGGGCTTCAGCCGGGTAGATGGTTGACGAACTTCGTCATTGATCTTTCACAGTTGGTCTAATCTTCTTTTCAATTCTGCTTCTGCCTTTGCTCATTTTCAAGGTGTCAACAGGCGCGTCATTTTAAGGCGCACCGTTTTAAGGCATGCCGGATGCAAACGGCACCGGTTTAACCCAATCTCGTGGAAACTGAGGTTTTATTTGTTATTTCTTGGGTTTATTAAAACACTTTAGGAAACTTTGAAAGTTTATTTAAGTCGTTCATTCAAAGGATCGGCCCCAGGGCATCCGGGAGCCGAGTCATAGGCTCGCGCGAGGTTCACACTCGAGCGCGGCGATTGTTCCGAGTTGGACTCGTTCGAGCCAGAATTTCGGCAGCATCTCCCCATCCCGGAGGATTGTCGGGGAGAAGCGGGGAATACTCACGTGGCCGAGCAACCCCTGAAGGCCGGGTGGCGCAGCGGCGGCCAGCAAACCCGAACGGAAAGGAAAACCCTGAGACCTAGCCTGCTAGGGGCACCAAGTCCGTGGGCGAGAGTGAACGAATGAGGCGACTCATTATGGGAGCGAAAACCTCGAGGGCTAGCCTGCGAGGGGCATGCAACCCGAGTCGACACAACGCTCAGATCGAGATGACCGATAAAGGGAAGGAAACCCCGAGGGCTAGCCTACGAGGGGCACGCAACCCACGGCCACCACAAAGTCCATTAAGGACCATGGATTTGAACTATAGGGCTTAGCCCCATTACTGTGCACTCAATGGCCTGAAGGGATACTCATCATCAATGGATGAGCCCCTGTTGATCGAGTGGCTAGTGTAGAAGATTGGGGGAATATTCCCCTCCCCGGGTATTGGAGCAATGCTACAGAGCAGACTCCCGAATGTTGAGATGCGAAAGGAGTGGAAAGAGCGGCGTACGACATCATTCGATGACAAGTGGACAAACAAGTTGTTAGACATATATTAGAACAGTGAAGCCCGCGGGCTGAATGAGTTAACACTTACATGTTATATGGTTAGCATACAGATCTGGGGAAGGGATATGTATATTATGTTCACAAAAACCAACAGGGGCTCGGCACAGGACGAGCGGGGATGTTAGAAGCGATCTTCCCCTCCCCTCTGGCCTATGAGGAAGGGCACAGGGAAGGCGAAGGGTTTGATCCCTAGACAGGGGTGGACAGAGATACGCACACAAATGTGTCTCCGACCACAAGACTCATAGCACACGTAATACAGAGCTCGACCATTGCATCGGAATAGAGAGAGAAACCCCGGGGAGGGGGGAGAACGATTCATGTAGCCCAGGGGCATATCCAGCGTCGGGGAAAACAGATCCGGGAACTATGCACGTCGGGAAACCATTAAATGCACATTTGAGAGAAAATTAGAGAGGGCATGAAAGATAGATATGGCGCCGGGCACAATCTCATTCCATTCATTCAATGAACGATAGGTAGATGTACACAGCATATGTTCCGGCACCGGCGTTGTCGCTCGGCCGTCGTTTACATTAATAGAAAAAGAACGTTACAAGTGAAGAGAAGGAGCAACGATAATGGTGAGGGGGGGAGGCCAGGCTCATATCATCGCCCCTCCCCCCTTTCACTTACATTATATCAGGATAAGGAAACAAAAAGGGGGAATCGACGGGAGGAAAACCACGGAAACCCACCTAAACCATTTTTCCCAAAACAGAGTGTCGGATCTGGCTCTTCTTCTCCAGCTCCAGAGGGCTACAGGCGAATGGACAGAGGAGGGTGGCGGCGGGTCTCAGTGGAAACCCTTCTTGTCCCCCAAGACCTCTCTCTCTTTCGAATGAACAGTCTCTCTCCCTTCGTATTGGCTCTCTTCTACTTTTCTTCTCTTCTCCTCTTTTTTTTGGTTTGGTCGAACAAGCGTTGCTTTATAGCAACCAGTTAATCCGGCGCCACGGAGGGGAGCGCCGGTGAACATGGCGCCGGGGAAGGAGCTTCTGCAGAGCCTTTGCACGCCGGAATTGGTGGCACCAGGAAATATTCCCCAATCGATTTTGGCGCGCTGGAATTGGTGGCACCGTTTTAAGCTGTGCCGATGACCTTTCGTGCGTCGTTTTAGCTTGTTTGCTCGGCGCGGGTCAGCCGATGGGTCCGGGGATAGTTCCGGAAGCCCCCGTTGACTCTTCCTCTCGCCATGGTCCTTGGAAAACCTTGACGGGGCGTTGACGAAGCTCTTGATACGATGAATGGCCTTAATCAGAACTTCGCGTGTGTTTGGCCCGAGCATGCGGGTCTCCTGCCATTACGGCCTTCGGCACTATGATTTGTGCTTCTAGCTCAGACGGACTCGTGCTCGAAGCTTCCTTGCGGGATGGTAAAACACCCGGGATAATCCCGCCTTGACTGGCGACCAATCGGCCACTAACGGACCCACTATCGCGAGAAGCCGAACCCGTGTCGGGTGATCGGGGCTTTCTGCTGATAGAACCTTCGGACCCTTGTTGTGAACGGCCGAGGACGTTCTTCCTCCTTAGGAGAGTCATCGGGTAGACCGTCGTCCTTGGTCGGGCGACGAGTGTAGGGTAGCGGCATGATGGAGTCGATGCCGGATCATTAGGCAAGCTTGGTTGCACTGCCGGTTGGTTGTGGATTCATCTCGACTTTCCTGAGGTGAAGTCTCCGGTGTTCACTTCCAGGTGACTAGGGGCTCTGGCAGCTTGAGGAGCCTTCAGTAAGTTGATCTTCATCGGCTTCTGTGCTTCAGTGGGCTGTATCATTCGTCTTTGCGGCTTAGTCGCCGAAGGATCATATTTCGAGTGCCAACAGGCAGCAAATAGAGGCACAAAAGACCATAAACCCCATGCATATACCCCCTCAAAACCACATCCAACCAAGGGTAGAAACCCTATGGGTAATGGGGTAAAAGGGCAAGCCAATCGGACCTTTAAACCCATGGTTCGAAACCAAACCTGAAAACCCGATCCGGACGTAGCAGACAAAGTGTCGACCTCTAAGGTCGACACTCGTATCAATGAGTTCCGCAAAAAATAGAAAATCCAGAACCTAGTCAAAAGTGTCGACCCATGGGGTCGACCCTTTTTTCACGAGGTTCTGTCCTGAGACAAAAGCAGGACCCAGGGTGAAAAGAGTCGACCCATGGGGTCGACCTTTTTTACCGGGGGTTCTATTTTAGTTAAAACAGCATAACCCAATATAAAGTGTCGACCCCATGGGTCGACACTTTTCCTGACAGTGGAAAAGCTCAATTAAAACACACTTGAAACTTCACGAAACGAGGAACATGGTATCAAGATCAATCAAAATGCACTTACAACTCAGATTGACATATTCAAAACCTGATTTCAACATTGATCAATCCATTCACATTAAAAACCAATTAATCAGACATTCTTACCATGGCCTTGAGTATTTGAATGAAAAACTCCACAACGAACCTGAATTTTCCAGATTTGAACATATCTACAGTTCTGAACCACTAGCAATCAATCCATGCATTTTGAGATACACTTTATCAAATCTTCTTACCATTGGCATATGAGTTTTGATAGAAATCTCACAATAATTGTGTCTTTTCCAGCTTTGAACCAATGCCAATCCAACCACTTGGAGATCGACCTCCAATTGTGTTCTTACCATTATTTCTAGGATTTGAACGTTGTTTCCTCATCGATCCTTTACAATACATATTCTCATTAATTTCAATCTCCAGCTCATCAAATGAAATTCTCAAGTCAACCCATATCTAATTACTCAACCAATGCATCCATTGAAACTAGAACAAATCAAGTGACCTTCTCATTCACTAAGTTCATTCAACAATGTTAAGTCTTAACTAAGGTCACTTAGTCAAGATTTAACATGTTAGTCCAAACATCCATTCAGAACCTGAAATTCATCAAGATAAAACTTCAAGTCAATTCAAAGCAAGTCAATAAGCCGTATATTTAGAACATAATTTTATCAACCAATCATGTTATCAATCAAAGCCCACATTAATCAAAATATACATGCAGTTCAAGACAAAAAACCAATCAATAAGCAAAGTTCAGATCCATGTTCGACCATACTTCATAACAAGGTGAGAATTAAGGCTCAAGGAGCCATGAGTCGACCTATGGGGTCGACCCATCCCAAGGGAATGGTAAATAGGTTTAGCAGTCCAATGCATAGCTATTCAAGTTCAATCCAATCATAGATAGGGGCATTCCTAAGCAAGATGAGAAACCACTATCACTTAACAATTATGAAAAGCAAACATGAAGTCATATGCAATATAACCAATCTTCCCACATTGAAATGCAATCAATATAAGTCTAAAAACATGAAAGGGCTTTTAACCCCAATCAAGACACTATAAACGAAATCTACATGAAGGCTCCAACTCCTCATGCACAGCACGCATGAGTCGACTTCATAAATGTATTCAGGAAGGACCTTTGAATATCATCCTACAAAACAAGATATCATCATGTTAGCTTGTTTATCATGAAAATGCCATTAAGCATATAACTCACAATATATTAGAATCATCAAAACCATTATCAAAGATAACGAGGGGGCGCACAGAACCCAACAGTACTAAAAGGAATAAATAACTCTAAAGAACCTATATCTAATTACCCTGTTTAGGGCTTCTATTTTGCTGATCAATCTGGCCAGGTCGCACAGTCTCCTGAGTTTCTTGTATCAAGCCAGCGTCTTTGGAGGCCTTGTTCTCCCTGACGGCTTGATCTCCTAAGACAAAATTTTGAGGGCAGTTAGACCTTAGTATTATGAACGAAATATTCTAAAGAACCTACCTCAAATTCGTTCTACTTACCTTAGTTCCACGTGAGCCAAACATAAGGGCCGCGCAGGTTGAACTTAGGGTCTATTTATAAGGTTAGCTAGGTTTTGGAGATTTGAACGAACCTTGAGTCCTAATTAGGGTTCCAATTCGCTCCTCAAGCATTCTAGACTCTTCTAACTAAGGGATATCATCAATCTTGGGTGATTAGGATGCCAACGTTCCCATCTTTTCATGCCTTCTTCCATTCACAGAATCTACAGATAGTAGAGGTCCAGTTGGGACCGTTTCTTGCCTTAAGCGGTCGCCCGATAGACCGTTTCTATCCTTTAGCACCGAATGTCAAATTATTCAAACTCTTTGTTATATATCCGTTGATTTATCTGATAATTGGTATACTTATCCTCTAAATTTCATAAATAGCCTATTTTAGGCTTCTAGAATGTAGGCCAAACCTTGTGGGCTTGGTTTTGGGTCATTTTAGACTTATTGATCAACCAATAAGTATTGGGTCATATTATATTACTTTAATTTACCCAAATTCATTTAATAGTCTATTTATTTCTAGAAAAAAATCTAAGAAAATCAAATAATATTCTAGAAAAATTCAAAAATTATATATATAAAATTTTGGGGCATTGCAAACACGGTTGGACTGACGGGCCGTCACGGGACTTCGTCCACAGAGGCCGTAGTTGAGATAGCACAAGCTTGCCCTGAAGAAATTGGTACGGATCCGATCACGATAACTGCAAATGTGATCACCGCCGAAGATGACGGCGAGGGACCAATGCCTGCTCTAGATTTTCCATTGGAAGGGCGAGGTCATGCTTCCAACTCTTCTACGCCCGATCAGGATACGATGATGATAATGTTGCAAAAATACCAGCAGGAAGTTGAAACGCTGAAGAGGCAAGTCAGTGAGCTGAGCATGCACGCTCCGGCCTCGAAACAGATTGAGGCCCCTCCTGAAACCTCACAGTGAGGTGCTAATGAATTTGAAGCTTCCCCTCCGATGACGGCCTCTCAGCTGACACCTAATTATACTGGGGGCATAACCCCGATACCGCAGCCTGCCTCTCAGGATCAGAGGACTGCTATTATACCTTTGTCACGTCCCAACGGGGAATATCGACGCGCGACGAGTCGTAATCGTTCGTGTCAATCAGAGCATGCGTATAAGGGGTCCAATCACAA
Organism: Amorphophallus konjac; assembly: GCA_022559845.1. Taxonomy (NCBI): domain Eukaryota; kingdom Viridiplantae; phylum Streptophyta; class Magnoliopsida; order Alismatales; family Araceae; genus Amorphophallus; species Amorphophallus konjac. The sequence continues at coordinate 177,865,724 of CM040121.1, forward strand.
AGGAGATAACGACAAAGGATACTATTATTTCATCGAAATAGAATTTTACAACATTATTAAGCCATAATAGGCAATAATACAACTTCCAATACGTAATTCTAATAAGAGCAACAAATTTGAACCTAGGTATCTAAGATAAACTTGGTCTCTTGTTTCACTCTTGCCCATCCCCATTTGGTTTGGTTTCATCATCGGAACTACCTGAAACGTTAACCAAAAACGTAGGGTGAGTGAAACGCTCAATAGGGTTTATATCTCTATACCAGGCAACTTTAAGTAATTAACATTTTAGAAAAAGTTACTGTGCTATGCCGAGAAACGTAACTAAAATATGGAACATGAATAAGAGGGAGAGTAAAGGAATGCAAGTAATTGAAATCACAAGTAGACAAGGTATCAAGAGTAAAATTCAAGTGGAGACGATCATGTAGTTAAGTGTTGTCATGGAATTGGCCATTTCACGCAAGTATGTACAAGTCAAGCATTTCATGTAATTCAAGTACTTTCAAATATTCAAGTAAGTCAAGTATTTCACGAATTGCGGAATGTCATAAACGAATCTTGCACGCATGTTTCGGTACAATGCCACACCAGGTCAACAATTGCTCCCATGGACATAAGTACTTTCAGGTGCTCCCCTAGGATCAGACCGGGCCCCATTACGGCCAAGCATTGTGGTTATGGATCATAGATCCTAAGTATATTTAGACATCCACATAGTATGTATGGCCAATGAATTTCAAGGTGAAGCTCATGAAATAAAGTATAGATCTAGCAAAATTTATCATTCAAGGAACAAGTAGTATAAGAGCACAAGTAGTTATAAGAGAAGTTCAAGAATGATTTAAGGCATCATGTTTGATGACATTAAGTTGATAAAAGAAATGGATTGATGACCACGGCATGATCAGCTTGATAGTGTGGATGAACCATTGATCTAGAGGGGGGGTGAATAGATCAACCCCAATTTCTACTTAACAGCAATAATAAAAATGCGGAATGAAAATTGCTGTGAAGTAAACTACCAAATCGATCTGGATGAGCACCGAGGAGATCTAATGAAGAATTAATATCATCCACATAGAACACATGATGATATTATAACCAGCAAATAGGCATTCAACATAACAACTCAGTTCTGGTACTAGGCGGAGGTTTGATTCACGAATCTCCTCACGCAAGAGATTGTTTGCCATATGGGCATAACCTATCCTTCTGACTGCATCTTTTGATATACCACGGAGATGTCGATCAATATGTAGAATTCAGATAGAGAAAATATTGAATGAATCAAGACAAGGCAAGTAATCGCACACAAGAGACAAGGCAATTTTTAAGGTGGTTTGATCTCAATCTTGAGATCTACGTCCACCCCTCACTCAATCGAGTGAGGCTTCCACTGATACACAGCTTTCATTCCGCTGAACACACAACTTTGAATCCGATGAACACACAACTTACAAATGGCTGAGCTTCACAGCTTGTTGTCTGAGGAAAACTCCTCGCTGCTGTCTCACAGCTTGGACTGCTGATTACACAGCTTAGACCAGTTCAAAAACAAGCAAAAAGAAATAGAAAAAAATGACAAAGACATAATGAAAACATATATCTCTCTCGAGCAATAGACTCTAAATCTGATCCATAAGTCGTGACTAACCCTGTTTCTCCTCAAGCTCTCTTCTCTCAGACTTCTTCTCCTTCTTCCGATACTCTATTTTCTCTCACTCTTCTGCAAGAAACTCACACTCTCAGCTTCTTCTCAGCACTCACTCCTTTCAAGCTCTCTCTTCTGAATTTCTCTAACTCTAAGCTTTTCGAAAACTCTCTCGAGCTCTAGTTCGTAGTGGCTATCTCTAACCTCTTTTTCTTCTTCCCTTTTCTGCTCTCTGCTCTATTCGCTTGCCCCCTCTATCTTTCTCTTCTTTTCTAGCGCACGCACGATGCCTTTTTATCCTCGAGCATGAATCTTGTGGATCCCACAAGATTCCAATAAGGCTTGTGGAGGGAACGCTCTCGCCAAAATGATTTCTAGAAGGCACTTGATCAGAGAATCCACGTGTCCAATAAAGGCTGGAGACCCTCCACGTGGCAGATTCTTCTGTTACGGTATCATCCTTGGATCATGTGCCAGGCCGCTTCATCTTTCGAACCACGTGACCTTTACTGAGGACTTCAATCAAACGGTTGCCTTTCATGCTCAATCAGTACCAGGGGTGTTTCATACTTAGGAGATTTGAGTGAAGATGACTTGGCCAGTTTGGTTTTGAACTTTGCAGTTTAGATGTTTGAACAATTTGCCGAGACACTCTGGCAATTCCACTTTTGATGTTCCTGACACAATAGATATGAAGATTCATCATTAACTTCATTTTCATGTAACTAACGAGATATCAAAATAAATGATTATAGAATGCAGATTTAAGCATATCATGAAGACAAGCTAAATGAATGTGTGAATTTCTATAAATGCATCGATGCATAAGTAAAGTGCATCGACCTGTCTTTTAAACGTGATGAACTGATGCAGCAAGTTTGCAATAAAGCATCGACATGTTTCTCATACAGGTAGACCTTATGCAGTCATAAAAACAATCGTTGCATCGATGCACATACATAGTGCATCGACCTGTTAATGTACACACCCGCACTCCATGTACTGTAACATCGATGTGCCACTGAGGTATGTCGACCTGTCCAGTGAGATGCTACCAAAAACTCTCAAAACATTGATGCAGGACATTTCTACATCGAGCTGATCTCCAAGACGATGCACAAGGTGCATCGATCTTATAAGCACAAGATCCTTTATCGCATCGACCTCATAATGCAATCGCTGGCTCACTATTGCTCAGCAACACCGACCTGACTACAATGTGCATTGACCCATGGAACTTATTCTAACTTAATGAAAAGACATTATAACATATGTTATTCTACTCAACTTTAAATCACAAGAGTTTTGCCAGCATCAATCAAATCAATCACAATTTTGCTATTATCAAAACCAGAGGAGACACAACATTCTCCCCCTTTTTGATGATGGCAACACTGCTTCACTTCAATGTCAACACTGAGAATGCTATGAGTCAGAATATGCAAAGGACACAGACATGTGCAATTATGCCCAAACGTAGATTTAGATAACTGACTTCAAGATATAGCCACAAAAGATAGATTTGAATCTAGACAGATTTGATTCTGAATCTTCTTCTCACAGCTCTCTCCCCATAAACGTAGCTTTCTCTCCCATGAAAAGATACAGAAGATACAGCTCTCTCTCTACCATACTCAAATGAAACTCTCAAATAAAAGACTCAATCTCTTTTCTCTCCCCCTTTGCCATCAGCAAAAAGATGATTAACAGAAGTGATGTGATCTTGACAACGAAATTGAGCAGAGATTGGATGATAGGTAATTCAAGAGCATGTATGAAAGGTTCAATGAAGAGAAGCACATAAATGAACATGCTTACAATCTGAATCAACCTTCATTAAGTAAGCCTTGAGAGTTAAGATACTTCTGGTATAAGACTTCATATTATGCAACCTTGATAGAGATTTGGTTTAAGAATGATGAATCAAGAGTTTAGCAATCAAACTCTTTGAATAATTTTGCAGTATCTCTTAATAGCAATAAACCAAAACTACATAGATTGTGTCAAGTTTAATCTCACTTTATCTTACTCATTCAAAATCGGTGATGTTTTAGGAGTGACTAGGAACATGTATTGAGATTAAACATTTTTAACAGTTCTGATTTTTCACCTTCGAGTTACAGCATTATTTTCTTTAACTTTTTGCTCATGAATTTTAAGAACAGTCAGGTATAATCCATACCTTTTGACGTAAGGGTATACGTTGATTAGATGTCAGTACCCCTAGTTACTCAGTAAAATTTACCATTCTGTTTTAATTTTTGAACAGAGATAGCTAGAGTACTTCATGACATAGGTTCACTTCATTTCTTTGATGAAAGACCCAATTTCTCAGTGCTACTCAACTATTGCTTTGTCTATTAAATTTTTGACACAATTTTGACTTTTGCTACCCTTTAGTTTTCAGAAAGATTTATGTTTAAAAATAATACACAATCCAAGTGTCTCAACCAAGTTTATCATGAAGTTTAAATTTTCAGATTCTGAGAGACTTTGCGAAACATATCATGTGAGATGTGGTTGAGAGCTATTAAGTGTGAACTACAGCCTTTGTCATTGAGTTTAATATTTAGACTCTTTAATTCAGTAGACTTAAACCATCAATTCATTCATGGTACATCACAGATTCTTATAAGAGAAGATTTCTTATTTCAATAGCTCAGAGTAATGAATTGATGGTCAGATTGTCATTATTTCTAAAATGAAGTGCAAGAGTTTTGCAAGATTTTTCAGGATTTCTCAAAATAATCTAATACTAAGTAAAAAGAATAATGCAACTGGATAGATATGACAAGTGGGAGATGTGAAAGATACCAAGTGATAGGTTATAGATGTGATTCCACATGCAGAAGATATATATAAGAGAGACATATGGAATGGTGAAAACATCTGATCAACTGGGAGTTAATCAATTCAGGAGACAGTGAAGGTTTCGGTTGACCAAAATGGTATTTTAGGTCGACCAAGTAAGATAGAAACAAAGCCTGAGACATATGATGCAGCAGATAGAACCTATGCAAACGAGTGTCGACTTTGGGTGTCAACATTCCTTAAGAAACACTCACATCTGCCTTGATGCAACAAAATGAAATTAACTTTGGCTTAATTTCTGAACATCCTAACATGAACTCCTCTTATTAACATGTAAGATATGAGATGAACACAAGATGTTTTAACATGAACTCCCCCTATCTATATGCACTACTGGACTCAACATTTAATGCACAACATGTATGAATTTTGATTATCATTATCAAAAATAAGGTGCAAGACCTTGACACACCCTTGACCCATGGTACCTGACGGAGGACTAGCCTCTACACATGGCGTGGGTTTTCAGATAGAAGAAATCTGCCCTTCTCCCAACATACCATTTGATATGCCTTTAGAGTCAAGATGGATAGAATGCAATGCAGTGTATGCAATGACAACCACATTAAGCATTTATTTATGCAAGAAAAACTCAAGCAATCAGTCATCATGCTGAAATTTACATAAACCAAGTTCTCTTCTTAAGAATTTGAATCTTTCATTACAAAGTGGTTTAGTAAAAATGTAAGCAATCTGTCTTTCTGATTCTACAAAGTTCAATTCAATTTCATTCTTATTTACCTCATCTCTCAAGAAATGTTATTTTATTTCAATGTGCTTAGTCCGAGAATGATGGATAGGATTTTTAGTTAAGGAAATAGCACTAGTGTTGTCACATAAAATAGGAATACACCCAAGATTTATGTGATAGTCATTAAGTTGGTGCTTAATCCAGAGTACCTGGGCTGCTCAGTTTCCTACTGCAACATACTCAGCTTCAGCAGTAGAAGGAGCAACAGTGTGTTACTTCTTAGATGCCCAAGACAATAGACAACCACCTAGGTATTGACAATACCCACTAGTGCTTTTTCTATCTATCCTACACCCTGCATAATCTGCATCAGTGTAAGCTATCAGTTCTAGCTCACACCTAGCAAGATACCATAATCCTAATTCAAGGGTGCCAGATAGATATCTAAAAATCTTTTTTACTGTACTCAAGTGTGATTCCTTAGGACTAGCCTGAAATCTAGCACATAAACACATAGAAAATTGAATATCTGGTCGAGATGCAGTAAGATAAAGTAATGATCCGATCATACCTCGATATGTTTTAGAATCAACCAATTTACCTTTAGGGTCATCATCAAGACTAGTTGATGTACCCATTGGCGCAGTGATGGCCTTGAGGTTTTCCAGCTTGTACTTCTTCAGGAGATCCTTGATGTATTTTGCTTGAGTAATGAAGCTTCCTTCTGAAGTTTGACAGATCTACAGTCCAAGGAAAATTTTCAATTCTCCCTTTAAACTCATTTCAAATTCATCAGTCATTTCATTAAAAAATTTCTCACACATGGATAATTTAGTTGACCCAAACACTATGTCATCTACATAAATATGAACAACAAGAATGTCCTTGTTATCTACCTTAGTGAGTAGGCTTTGGTCAACCTTGTTAGGTCCGATAGGGTGAAACTGGATCTAGAAGGGGGGTTGAATAGATCCTGTTTAAACTATGCCCAAATAAAAAAAATTGATATTTAAAAAAACACAAATCACTGTAATAGTGCAGATAAAGCACATAAACATAAGGCACATCAGATTAAGCATGAGTGGTTCAAAAGTTGGAACGAAGAACTGGACTCAGACTGCTAAGATCAACGCACCCACAAAGGTTTGTGGTTCAACAGGGAGGTGTGTTGACGTAGCAAAGAACTTGCGGTGGCAACGCGCCCACACAGTCAGATCAGGACTTAATAAGAATGGATGTTCAACAGGCACTTAGTGGGTGCGTGAGCAGAGTGATAGAGAGTGCGGTGGAAAACAACTAAGTTTGCATGCGTGAGTCCTAGCACATGAACCTGTGAATGTGGGAATAGGATAATGAGCAAACGCACACAGACAACCCACTACACAGGGATTTTAAGGTGGTTCGGTTGCAGACCCGCAACCTACGTCCACCCCTCACCAAATCGATGAGGCTTTACCACACGCTACAAACGCAGCTCCACTTCTTACACACAAACCGGTAGGGATGGTTTTCCACACACACACACGAGGACGAGGTCCTCAAGCCATAGAATGGAGAGCCCTCCGTCTGTCTTCCTACACACAAACTGGTAGGGACGATTCAAGATGAAATGAGATAAACGTAAAAACACAAAAGAAAGACACTGCAAGTGCAGTAGAAAAACAACTCTCCTGAAATGAAAATGAAGCAAGGAAATGCACACTCAGGAAAGGATAACCAGACATTGGCTTCAAATTTTGCTCTTGAAGCACCTTTGGACAGATCTGACCACAAGTCTGATCTGGCTTCTTCTTTGGCTCAGTCTGGACGTGAGAAGGGCTGCTCTCTTCACTTAGCTTCTCTTTTTCTTCTGCTCTCTCTTGACACTTTCTATCAGCACTGGCCGATTTCGGACCAAGACTGGGCTGCTCTTTTTTCTTTCTTTTTATTTCACAGATTCTCTCTTGAAGGCTCATGTAGATTCTTCTCTTGGATAGCAGCTTCAGCAGCAACCTTCTTGCATGGGGTCCTTCTCTTTTATAGGCACAACCAGTCCTCCCAAAACACGGTTCCAGGCTGAATGTGATTGGCTCTTCATAAACCATCATTTGTCTTCAAGAGCCTTTTGCCTTGGCAGCCTCTGATTGGCCACAGAGGTAGTAGAAAAGGTTTCTTGCAATTTCTTACTTTGGTTGACATGAAAATATATAAGAGGGGCTTCCCAAGTAAGATCTGTAGCATCTTCTTTTTGCTGGCAGGATAGTCGAGGACGTCCTTTTGTCTTGAGGGATCTGATTGACAGAGCATGTGATTGGGTGGAGGCAAAAAGGTGAGTACCAGACAAGTGACTATTCTCAAATATGGTAACCTGCTTTTCTATTGACCAAAAGGGCTGAAATAGTAAGTCAATGATGACATGGAAGTTGACTAAGCAAAGGTACCTTTCCAGACTTCAAAAGATGAGTTTTTGGGCATTTGCGGTTCCTATTTATGCTCTCTGGATCCTTTTTTGAAAACAGTGCAGGTTTACTAAGAATGGCCTTGGAAGCCGCTCACTGAGGCATTTCATCAAATTGGTTCTTTTTCTTCATGAGGTCGGTGCAGCTAGCTTGGCAAGACTTATGTGGTCGACCTGTCTTCTGCAAGGTCGGTGCAGCTGCTGAGGCTCCCTTGAAGATGGTCTTTGAGGTCGATGCACATAAGATGCATGGCCTTTGGCAGGGTCGGTGCACATCAGATGCTTGGCCTTGGGCAGGGTCGGTGCATATCAAGAGCTTCTTCAGTTGAGGTCGGTGCACATTTGGAATTTATCATACCCAAGTCTATGCACATTTGTATCCTAGGTCTATGCACATTTGATTTTTACCAGCACCAAGTCTGTGCACATTTGCATACCAAGTCTGTGCACATTTCCATATAACAAGACAAAGTCTGTGCACATAGGGTCGATGCACATTGGAACTCCTTCACTCAAGGTCGGTGCACATAGGAATTACTTCAGTAAAGGTCGATGCACATTTGAACTACTTCAGTAGAGGTCGGTGCACATTGTCTTTTTGCATCTGAAGGTCTATGCACATTTTCTGAAGCTCATGAAGGTCGATGCACATCTGACTGATTGAATATAAAGGTCGATGCACATCTCTCTGAAGCATTAAGGTCGATGCACATTTCATATTTCTTCATATGCAGGTCGATGCACATTCCTATCCGAAGCATGGAAGTCGGTGCAGCTGAAAAACCAAGGTCGATGCACATCTGTCTGCAACATATGAAGGTCGGTGCAACTGAAGACCAATGTCGATGCACATCTGACTGCAGCATATGAAGGTCGATGCACATATGTTATCTGAATGAATATGAAGGTCGATGCATGTCTTCTGTTTGAATCATAGAGGTCTGTGCACATTCAGAACAAGGTCAATGCACATCTCTTTCTGAAACATATAGGTCTGTGCACATTCATGCTGATGCATATGAAGGTTGACGCACATCCCTTGTCTGAAGCATATACGTCGGTGCACATCTCTCCAGGGCTGTGATGAACCAATCTTTCTTTCCAGTTCTTTCTTGCATCTTGGAGCAATGACCTTTGGTGAGATCTATCTTCATTTTTGTGCAACCTCTTATCTCGATTTCTGTGCTCTCAATTATCTCGATTTCTGTACATTTGTAACTTGGCCTAAAATTTAAACATGATGGCATCATCAAGAGAAATTAAGACTCGCAAATGAGTCATGGTTAGACATCATCAAAACTCATACTTAGACATCATCAAAACAACATATATCCAACAAACCTCACCTCTTGAGGAGCCTTTACCTGTGAGAAATGAGCTCAACCTGTCATACCAGGCTCTGGGAGCTTGCTTCAGTCCATATAATGCCTTATCCAGCTTGTACACATGGTCAAGGAAATCAATACACTCAAAACCAGGGGTTATTTTACATAAACAGTTTCTTTTATTAGACCATTTAAGAATGCAAATTTGACATCCATCTGCTGAAGTTTTATTCCAAGGCTACATGCAAATGCAAGAAGTATTCTAATAGCTTCTAGCCTGGCCACAGGAGCAAATGACTCTTCAAAATCTACCCTAAATTCCTGATTGTGTCCTTGTGCCACTAGCCTAGCTTTATTTCTAACAATTTTTCCTTGTTCATCAGTTTTATTTCTAAAAACCCATTTTGTGCCTATATGGAGCCATGTGAAGGTTTGGGAACTAGGTGCCATACCTTGTTCCTTTCAAATTGATTCAGCTCATCATGTATGGCATTAATCTAATGATCATCTTTTAAGGTAGTTTCAATGTTTTTGGGTTCTATTTGTGAAACTAAGGTAAATGAATTCAGTTCATTTTCAATTCTGAAGTGAGACCTAGTTCTAGGGGGTTCATTCAGATTACCAATAACATTCTCTAATGGGTGGTCTCTAAGTACTCTAATGTTGGTAAGCTGATTACCTGAGCTGCCACTTACCTCCCCCTGAATTCTTGATCCTTCAATCTCATCTTCAGCTTCTTGTTCTTCACTTTGCATTTCTTTATTTTCCAGTATCTCTCCTTCATCCTTGTTCCTGCAGAGATCAACTTCAGACCTGTTAGTTGTCTCATCAAAGACAACATGTGGTGATTCTTCAACAGTTTCAGATTTCACATTATAGATTCTATAGGCTCTAGAAGTCTCAGAATATCCCAGAAAAATTTTTGGTTCACTCTTAGTCTCAAACTTATCAAGGTCTCTTTTTGAGTTAACATGAATAAAACATTTAAATCCAAAAACTTTGAAATGAGCTAGTGAGGGTTTCTTACCTTTCAATAATTCATAAGGAATCTTTTAAGTAAAAGGTCTTACCAAAGCCCTATTAATAATGTAGCAGGATGTGTTCATAGTTTCAGCCTAAAACCTTCTAGGTAAGCTACTCTCCACCAACATAGTATGAGCCATCTCCACTAAGGTTCTATTCCTTCGTTCAACTACTCCATTTTATTTTGGAGTTCTTGGTGAAGAGAATCTGTGGGTTATTCCATTATCCCAGCAAAAATCATCAAACTGTGAGTTCTCAAACTCACCACCATGATTTGGCAGAATACTGGATATGGAATACTTACCATCCTAATTTATTCTATAGAAGAATTCCTGAAATTCACTAAAAGCATCATTCTTGTGAGTTATGAAAAACACCAAAGTATACCTAGAGAAGTCATCTACAATGACAAAACCATATCTTTTACCAGTTAAACTAGCTGATCTAGAGGGACCAAACAAATCCATATGAATCAGCTCAAAAGGTTTAGAAGACATATTTTCTGTTCTAGACTTAAATGACTTCCTAGTCTGTTTACCTTGAGTGCATGCCTCACAGATTTTATTGTTCTTCTTGAATGATATTTCAGGTAAGCCCTTAACCATGCTAAATTTATTCAGTTTATACAGTATTTTGTAACTAGCATGACCTAACCTACGATGCCAAAGCCAGGCTAAGTCATCTCTATTTACAGTTAGACAAAGATTTATGTGTGCAGCATCATCTAAATCAACAAAATAAATGTTGTTGACTCTTTTTCCAATAAATTTTACAGTTTCTGAATTAGGTTCATGGATAGTGCATGCATGTGAGTCAAAAACTACTTCATGGCCCTTATCACCTAATTGACTGATGCTAAGAAGATTATATGCAAGACCTTCAACAAGTAGCACATCTTTTATGCAACAAGAAGAACACTTACCAACCTTACCTGTCCCAATAATCTTACCTTTCGTATTACCACCAAAAGTGACATGACCAGCATCTTTCTCCACCAGCATGCATAATTTTTCTTTGTTCCCGGTCATGTGCCTGGAGCAGCCACTATCAAGATACCATCTATTATGGTTGGCTATCAGGCATACCTGCAAGCATAATCAAGCAGAAAATTTTGGAACCCAAAACTGTTTGGGCCCCGTAACTATATTCAAATCATTCAAACATGACAATGGTTGTTTTGGTATCCAAATGTGTTTTTGTGATTTTCCTTGTGTTGTAGATTTCTTATTATTATTCTGCTTGTTCTGGTTGTTGTACACATTCTGAATTTTTGTTGGGCTTTCAGATGCATGAGAATTTTTGTGCCACCTGTGGGACCAAGAAGCATTGGGATTAGTGGGTGCCCTAAAGAAACTAGGTAGGGCAGACTTGTGATGCACATATTCAAAGGAATTCTTATTCATAAATGATCTGTACCTATTTGGGTTGAAATGAAAGGAATTCTGAAATGATGGCCAGGTGGATGCTCTGTAGTGGTAGTGTCGACCTGAAGGATTCCTACTTTGACTTTGATTTCTAAATAACTGAGACTCAGCTGAAGGGGAAGTCTGAGCAGTGTATTGGACCCGTTGACCTAATTGTTGTGACTGAGTTGTTCTGGTCTTGGGGTTCCCATGCACTTGGGACCTAACAGGTTGACTCCTACCCTGACCCTTGGGCTTAGGTGCAGTGATGTGTATACTAGATTCTTTAGGTGCATCCACCTTCCCTTTGCCCTTATCTTTGGCACTCACTTTACTTTGTTTATTATTTTTCACAGATTTTTCATAGCTATTTTTCTTACAATTCATTCTTATCAAAGGATTTAATTTCGATTTTCCTTTCTTAGCAACAAATGAGATTGTCTTCACTTTAAAACTTTTCTTGCTTGTTGGATTAAAACACAATCGTTCTCTTCTGAAATTTACTTTAGTTCCCAAAATTGCATTCAAATTTTCTTTTCCTTGAGTCATGGCCTCAAGAGAGTTTTGTTTATCACTGACTTCCTTTTCCAAACTATCAATGACTTTCTTCAATTCCTCATTTACACTTTTTACAGCCTCATATTTTTCATTTGTAGTTTTTACTTCTTCTTCAAACTTTTGCATTCTGATTTTAACTTCATCAATAACATTTTTTTGATTCTCATTTTCACATCTCAATCCATTCAGAACACTTTTGTATTCATTCATTTCGGCAAGCGAATTTTTTAACTCAGTGTTTTCAGTTTCTATATAGGCAATCCTATCATTCAAAGTGGTGTCATTAACAAGGGAGTTTATCTTATTTTTCAAATGTCTATTCTCCCTACGAATATCATCATATTTATCTAAAATTTTAGCATATGCCTCTTCCCAATCACTATGAGTATAATTTTTGAATGGGGAAGTTACCTCATCATCTTCCTTTTCTTCTTCTTCTCTTATGGTCATCAGGCACAGCTTGTCATCATCTGTACTGTCAGATGAGCTTCTCTGACTGTCTTCTTCTTCGTCGCTCCAGGTGCTCACCATGGCCTTGGCCTTCTTGTTCTTCCACCTAGGCTGATTCTCTTTCTGCCGCTCTAGGCAATCCGCCCTCAGATGTCCTGATTTCCTACAGTTATAACACACGATGCCATCAGTCTTTTTGAAATTATTAGATTTAAATCTTGATTGTCTCTTCCCTGAGGAGTATTTTCGTCTGAAGCTCTTACCTTCTTTCCTCAAGAATTTCTTAAACTTTCTGGTTAACATAGCGAACTCACCTGAATCTTTTTCAGAACTAGACGAACTATGCTCGATCGAAGACCTTTTGCTGCTAGAACTTACTCTAAGCACCAGGGGCTTCTTCTTCTTCTCAATGTCGTCGACTCTTTTAAGATTCAGCTTGTATGTCATCAAAGAGCCAATGAGTTCATCAACCGTGGTGGTCGCCAGATTGCTAGACTCCTCCACTACAGTGGCCTTCGTATGCCAGATCGGTGTCAAGGACCGGAGGATCTTCCTGACCAGCTCGTAATCACTGTAGATCTTGCCCAGACTCTTCAAACTATTAGTTAGCTGCATCAACCTAGCATACATCTCGAAAATGGATTCGTCAAATTTCATCTTAAAGGCTTCATACTCAGAGACTAGCATATTTACTTTGGTTTCCCTTACCTGAGATGTTCCCTCATATATTACCTGCAATTTATCCCACATTTCCTTCGCTGTGGAGTAGGAGGACACTCTGGAAAACTCGGTGGGATGTAGAGCACATTGCATAGCGTTCATTGCAATCCAATTCAGAGTTGATCTTCGAATTTGCTCCCGAGTCCAGACATCTTCATCTTCGGGAAGCTCGAAAGGACCTCGGCTGATCACCTTCCAGATCTCGTGGTCTTTAGCTCTTAAGAAAACCTGCATTTGATTCTCCCACTATGCATAGTCAGTCCCATTGAAGAATGGAGGCTTACTTACAGAATGATCCTTAGCTATAAGATCTCTAGCATCCATTTCACCAGATCTATCCGGGATGTTAAGCCCTTAATGAGAGTTTGGCTCTGATACCATGTGACAGCATGGATGAACTACTGATCTAGAGGGGGGGTGAATAGATCAACCCCAATTTCTACTTAACAGCAGTAATAAAAATGCGGAATGAAAATTGTTGTGAAGTAAACTACCAAATCGATCTGGATGAGCACCGAGAAGATCTAATGAAGAATTACTATCATCCACATAGAACCTCTAGTGATATTATAATCAGCAAATAGGAATTCAACATGACAACTCAGTTCTAGTACTAGGCGGAGGTTTGATTCACGAATCTCCTCATGCAAGAGAAGTTTGCCAGATAGGCATAACCTATCCTTCTGACTGCGTCTTTTGATATACCACTGAGATGTCGATCGATAGGTAGAATTCAGATAGAGAAAATACTGAATGAATCAAGATAAGGCAGGCAATCGCACACAAGAGACAAGGCAATTTTTAAGGTGGTTCGATCTCAATCTTGAGATCTATGTCCACCCCTCACTCAATCGAGTGAGGCTTCCGCTGATACACATCTTTGAATCCGCTGAACACACAGCTTTGAATCCGTTGAACACACAGCTTACAAATGGCTGAGCTTCACAGCTTACTGTCCGAGAAAAACTCCTCACTGCTGTCTCGCAGCTCGGACCGCTGATTACAAGCTTAGACCAGTTCAAAAACAAGCAAAAAGAAACAGACAAAATTGACAAAGACATAATGAAAACATATAGCTCTCTCGAGCAATAGATTTTGAATCTGATCCAGAAGTGGAGACCAACCCTGTTTCTCCTCAAGCTCTCTTCTCTCAGACTTCTTCTCCTTCTCCCGATACTCTGTTTTCTCTCACTCTTCTACAAGAAACTCACACTCTCAGCTTCTTCTCAGCACTCACTCCTTTCAAGCTCTCTCTTCTGAATTTCTCTAACACTAAGCTTTTTGAAAACTCTCTCGAGCTCTAGTTTGCAACTACCTCCCAGTTTCCCAGTTCCCAGCCAGTCCCCAGTCCACATACCAAATTGAGTGAATCGCCAGGACCCAACACTCAGCCTCTAGTCCCTAGTACTCGACCTCTAGTTTCAAGTGCCCATCCCCCAGTACCCAGTACCCAGCCTCTAGTCCCTGGTGCTCAGCTTCCAGTACCCAATACCCAACATCGAGTACCCAATGCCTAGCATCTAGTACCCTGTGCTCCGGGCCTCTAGTGCACCCATCGTCAAGCCTTCACTATCTAATACTTAGTCTCCGGTCCAGTACCCAAATTCGGGTACCCAGTCCCCTATCACCAGCATTAGCATATAGTAGAAGAATCAACCATGACTAACCGTACTTGGTCGCCTGCTCATGCACCCATCATTGTTCCACAAGAGAAAGAGGTGGGACGACACAAGAAATGACAAAAGAAATCCAGAAGTTTGTCATTTATACTCTGTAAAAGGAGCCCAAGACATGCCCTTGGGATAACAAAATATATACAACCAGAGCATATAACATAACAAAAAAAAAAGATAGGGAGATACAATCAAATCATGACTCGCTCCCCTCCAACGTCTGTTGACATGTTTTGTTTTACTCCTCATCGGCTTAAAAGAAGAATGTCTTCTCTCCCCTTCTACTAAATCGATATATAAAATAAATGGGAACAGTAGAAGGAGAACAGAAGAGTGTAAATAATTGTGATCGCCACCAAGGTGCCTAATGTGATTGACACACCGTACCTTGGAAAGAGGGAGACACTCGCCTTATGAGCAGTGCTGGGAGGATGTACGGCTCAGGAGGAACCGCCTGTAAGGATGTGCGGCCGCACGATAGGCCGTCTAAGGGTGCTGCAGAGGATGCGGGATAAGGAACTTCTGGCAGCTGAACGTCTCGGACCCGACCGCAAGACGAAGAAGAACGGCCCAGGTAACACCACACGTCTCCGTGAACGGCTGGTTAGGAACCGCACAAGGCCACCACGCCAGAAGTTGTAAAAGGGTCCAACCTCCACCCTTTCCGGCCGGCCAGAAAGGATGGGCCTCGTGTTAGTGAATTGCTGACCTGCGAAAATGATGTGAAGAAGACATAAGAAACCCAAGATTAGAACTAAAAAGTGTAGTAAATGCCAAAATAAGAAGAAATGAACATGAATAAGTGGAAAGGGGGGTACCTGGGGAGTTTGAAACCCTTGGGACGTCAAAAACGTGGGAGTGTGTGTGAATGATAGTGCAAGCAACGAAAACGTGGGAGAATGGATGTGTAGAAACAAACATGCAATGAGAAGAAAATGAGACTATCCAGAATGCAAAAGGACTCAACATGGAGGTTACTCCTTGGACCGGAGGCTTATATGGACGTAGAAGGCCTCCCTCCCTGGTGCTAGGTCGCTCAAGGATTCGACAGGGCTTTGCCGTCGACCAAAATCTCCCCCCTTTCAAAGGTAGCCTTTAGGGTCTATTTATAGAGCACCTAAAGTTCTAGCTCGAAATTAGGATTTTTAGGCATTTTCAGGTCGAGATAATCAAAGAAAAATCGTAGATAATCGAATTATCTCTTATCCAGTCGAAACGGCACTCAAAATGGTTCATTATTCGTGGAGAAAATGACAAGAGAAGTTAGGGATAAAACCACGGATAGAGAGAGAAAATCTGTTAAACTTCAGGAATCGCACAGATGAACGGTCTTACGATAGACCGTTCAACGGGATGTGCGACCATGTTCTGGCCGTCCAACCCTGTCGGTGGAAATTCAACAATTCACGAAATAATCCAAATTATCCATTAAACCGGCCGAATAGTTCGCCGTTGGACTCTCATATATGAACGGCTCAGATGAGACCGTTCAAAGGTAGCGCGGCCAAAGACCCACCGGTCTAGCCTTGTCGGTGATAAATATATTAATTAGATAATTATCTGAGAAAACCACCAAACGCAGGACTCTGAGAGATGAGCGGCTACTATCCGTCCGTCCATCATGTTGAACGGCTAGGGGAAGACCGCATAAATGCTTGTCGGTGGAAATTCAGAAAATTAACCAAAATATATGGACGGCCCACAGGCAACCGCACATTGATTGGGCGGCCAGGGATGAACCGTACATGTGTATGGGCGCTTGAAACTCATAGAAAAGCTCAATCAACAAAAACCAAGGCCCATTAAGCCCAGAATTGAAACAAACCCAGCCAGGGAGAGAGGCTACCCATAAAACTGGCCCAAAACATGCCTGAAAACAGTCCCAACGAGTGATGGACAACTTGAGGCATCAACAAATGGGAGTAAGAGGAACGACTCAACTTATCAGCAAAAAAATGGGTGTCAACAGATGCCCCTCCTTAACGTCCTCTTTGCTAGGGAGCGAGCGAAGGTGAAGCGAAAGTGACATGGAACATGGAGATGAAGCGGAAATGCAGCGAAGTGGATCGAAAAGCGGGCGTTAAGGTAAAACGACACCCGTTTTTACCAACAAGCAACAGGAATTTTCCAAAAACTCTGAACCAAATGCAAGGAATGATAAAATCAAAAGTAACACCAGTCTGGAGGAACTAAACTAAACGAAATGAAACAAATCGATAAGACCAACCTCATGGGGGACACAATCACGCGGTCCAATGAGGAGGCCAAAAGTAGGTAATAAAAGTAAAGAAAACAGGCTAAAGCTCCAGACGGGGACCTCTTAATCAACCAAACCAAGCGAATTGACTAAAGAGAACTTTCCAACTCAGAGTGGAATTAGTTCATCTTACTCAAGCACTGAACGCACAGCTAACCATCACTGACAGGACATTCTTCAGGCAAACCATGGGTCATAAAAGCTTAAAAGGATGCATATGATGCATGCTGGACTAAAATAAAAAAAATCATTAAAACAAATGCAAAGAAAGATTAAAATATAAAATACTCGAGAATAATATTGCTAAGCTGGGAAAATCAGAGTCAAGTACAGGATAGAACCATCCTCCCCAGGCTTTCCCGACCTAACGGCCTATCCGAAGATTAAACACGTGAACCTGGATCATCATCATTTTTGTTAAAGGGGAACATCAGATCCTGGAACACGTAGATAACCAACTGGTTCTCGAGATAATATAGCATAGTACCATATAATAATGCAATAAGGGTGATAGGGACAGAAGGCCATACCTGACTTACCTGAGCAGGTGAAACGGCAAGTTTTTTAGATTTTCTTTTTCAGATTTTTATGGATTTTTATGAATAAGACAAACAAGATAAGCATAGCGATTAACATAATGACAAACAACATGACATAACATGACGAATGGAAAACAACATAATAATACGAACAAGCACATAGGCAAAGACATAAATAGAAAATACGTATGCATAAACACGATGTGACAAGACAACAATGTGGCGGGACAACACATGGTTGGGACAAGAACGTGATGGATGATCACATGGGTTGAGACAGCAATATGACGGATGATCACGTGGTCGGGACAAGAATATGATGGATGATCACGTGGTTGGGACAACACAGGAAACGTAGAGGGACGAATATCATCATATACAAGACAACTAACAACATGTGGTGAGGAACAAAACAACAAGTGTGGGACGATACGGTGGGACATAGACACAAGACAAGGACACGGCGGGACAAAAGACATGAACAAATACGCATTTCAATCAAAACCCAAGATCAGAATGAAGCAAGACTGCCAGGTTCATAATCGTGAGGTAAAGCCCTCTCATAAAGATATGATCATTGCAAACAAAAGTTGAGAAGAACATGAGCTTCAGAACAGACCGAGAGAGTGGATCGAATAAGGAAAGAACATATCAGAAATGTGGATAGGAGGCAAATAGAACACAAAGATATAGTAAGGAAAGCTTGAGTACCTGCAACCTGCACACTTAGCAAACAAATTACGTATATGTCCTTAAAATAAATGCAAATGCATGAAAAAGACACATTTTTTGGATTTTTTAATTATTTTTTTATTTTTGTAGATTTTCAATAGTATTTCATTTTTCTGGATTTTTTTTGAAGTATTTGATTTTTTAGGTTTTTGAAATACTTGATTTTTTTGTTTTGAAATTTGGTAATATTTGATTTTTTTGGATTTTTGACAATATTTGATTTTTTTTTAGAAATTTTGATTTTGACATAGCAATCCGCAGCACCTAAAGACAGGCTCAAACTACTGGCCAGGGATCGTCATTCCTACCCCTTTCATTAAAGGCTTCCTTTAAGCAGGGCGTGCATGTGAGGGTGGCTTACCACAACCAACCGCTTCTAAAGAACGGTGCCCCTACTAAGGCCATACCCGGGATGCAACCCAGCCTAAGAGGGAGAAGCAGAAGAAAATGGGAGACAAGCTTCATGCAAGATGGGAGATATCAAGGGTCGAATTCCTTCCAGGGCACTACCCCTTAGAAAGATAGTCTGTTGCGCCGGGGCATTGTGTCTTTGATTTTTAGACCCATATTTATCAGGCACGCATGCGACCGGGCTCATGACGTCCCGCGGGGAACTGTACTGCCACTCTTGCCATGCCTTTGATTCATAATTTTGCATTGATTCATTTTCTCATTTTGGTAGCCCTTATTGGCCAGATATAGCATGAAAGCTCACTTTTGAGGGTCAAGACTGCCCCTATTTGAGACCTCTCTCGTATTAGGGAGCGCTTAGGTTGGTCATCTCATCCATCCATCTCTTGCCCCTGCACTTGGCCGAGCAGAGAAGATAAAAGACTTTTATGCATACCCAAAGTATGGCCAAAGTAGCAACGGTGCGCCTAAGAGAGATCGGCTATGGCTTGCCGTGTAGTGTGTGAAAAATCCATACTCATAGGTCACCCTCAACAATCAGGGAAAGAAACTAGACTCCCAGCGCGGAGCTATCACCAGCCTAAGGATGCTGCAGAAGCTAACTTTTTTATTTGACACAAAGTTAAGATCTAATTAAACAAAGACTCCTAAAGCCACTCAATCATGTTAAGGAATCATGTACAGAAACAATAGAAATAATGGAAATGAAAGCACGTTTCTTGCATGAAATAAAGATACCTTTACAAATCCATGGCGTGGAAACCAACATCCTGAAGCGATTTCGATCATCGAGCTTTGAGGAGCGTGAGTAGCTTTGCATTCCTTGCTTGCCAGAATAAAGGTTGAAAGGAGAGGATAGCAAAGGATTGGATTCCTCGACACAGAGGAGTGACAGACATCATACTGGATGAAGAAGGGATAAAAAGGAAGAGAGACGAGGGCTAGAACTCCCTCGTTAAGGCACTAAGGCTCTGATAACAAGGAACCATTTACATAATAAATAAGGATTAACTGAGATCAAGGCGGGCTAAAGCCTCGAAAACAGCACGAGAAAGGGTAATGACCCTGAAATGGTGAGGAGGAAAGAATAGAAAGATGATGAAAAGATAGCTGTGAATATAAGGGAGAAAGAGAGCGATCGTCCGACGTGGTCGGAGGAAAGGAGTAGCGATCACTCGCCAGAGGCGAGGAAGAAAATGTATGAACACCCGACAAGGTCGGAGAAAAGAAATGGAAACCACCCGACAAAGTCGGGGAAGGATCAGAAAAACCACCCCGACAAGGTCGGGGAACGAGCACAAAGAATCCCCAACAGGGTCGGGGGAAAAGGATGAGAAGCGAAATCCGGGCGTACCCGGGGAGAAAAATTACAAGAGGATGCCCCTGGACTAGGGGAAGAGGAGGACATAATCTCAGGCCTAGAATGGGGAGAATAGGAGAAGATGGTGGAAATATGGCCAAGTGGTGGAAGGTACACCACCCAAGGATAAGAACTGAGCAAAAGAAAAGATGAATGGATAGAAGAACGAGAGGAGGATGTGGACCCCCAAGTGCGCAACTGTCGGCCCATGAACTTATGACGTCGCCTCTTCTTAGTAAAAATCTTCTTGAAACAACGCCGCCTGGCGCGGACTCGAGCCTTCGGGCTTCTTGTCTTGCAATACTTTCTCAAATAACGGGTCCACCTAGCAGACAGCATGGCCCGGTCATGAATATGTAGCTTCATCGAGACGGTTGCCCCTAGCTGTGCGGTGCTAACCATAGAAGGACATTCCAGAACAGTCAATTCCTTGTGATGAACATTAGGAAGCAATGGAGTTTTGTCATTTGGCACTAGAAGCATAAGATTCGGCAACTCCACTCGGCAATCGGGCATGAAGCACAACTCCCTTGCTAGAAGCGCATGACGGAACTGAGGGAGGGTGATGCGCGGCGTTGACATGGCCGATTCACCAATAAATCGAGGAAGATTGCATAGGATGTGCATAATGCCCCTGGTCAATCTCAAGGACATGGCCAATTGCCCCTTGAACGCTGAATTCATTAGACTTCTGACGGCCGTGTGGGTTAGCACCATCCGGGTGGAAAACTCTTCTGGGTCAGGGCACTGAATAGCAATCAGGTGAGAGGTAATAACAACATCAACAGTGAATTCTCCGGTGCGCAAAGAAATTGCCACCGGCCTTACTTTTGAAGAAACTGGCACCAGTGCACAGGAACTCTTCTGAGCAACCGTCTTCATAGCAAGTGCGGGCTCATTGTCCCTAGAATAGCCATGGACCAAAACTCGGACCTGCATGCGACAAATGAAGTCTTGAAGCTTGTGATGCACAGTCAAAACCTGGTTCGGCTCTTTATCTCCCAGGGGACTAGACCCGAGGGGCACCAAAGGTAGCGTGTACCTACTCTGCGAAGTGAGAAGTGGTAGAGGGAGGTTACAAGGAGTAGGTTTGAAGGGCGCGGGCGACGATGGTGCGAGTGATGGGGAAATACTGATGATGATGGGCATGGGTGGAGGTAAAGGCAAAAGTGGAGGTATGGGTTTAGGGTCGGCCCGCTCGGGCTCAGAGGATGATGGCGAAAGGGGGAGTGGAAGAGGCGACGACAGTGGTGGCGAAGGCGACAAAGGTGGTGATGTGGTTGATGGAGATGGTGAAGGTGAAGGGGAAGGAGATGAAGGTAGGGGTGGGGAAGAAGGAGGAGAGGAAGGTAGCGGCGTAGTGGGGGAAGTGGCGGGTGGTGGCGCTCTTCGGCGTATCTTTACAACACGTCGAGAGGCGTTGGGAATAGGTGTGGTGGGGGAAACGGAGAGTGAAAGAGAGGTTGCCCGAGCGGAGGCTAGGGAAGGTAAAGGTGGTGGAGGAGATGGGATAGAGGAAGAAGTGGGTAACGGAGCAGGTATCTTATCAACTGAAGAAACACCAGGGTGCCCCTGGTCTTGAAGTGGAGACGGTTGCCTAGGCGGCACTTGCTACTGCCACTGCTGCTTGCTGCTGAGATCTTAAATAACTTGGGGTATGATAGCCCAACCAATCATCTTCTTGTCTTCCAAGTTGTGAACAAGTTCTCGAAACTCGGGGTAGTCCTCAATCAAATGCCCCTGTTGACGATGGAACTCACAGAACTGGAGTAAATTCCCGACCGCGGGTCGGAAAGGCATAACCGGAGGGAGTTGCAACGCATGGGTGGCCATCAAAGCCTTGAAAACATCTGTAAGAGATTTCGGCTACGGGGGGTGAGAAGCCTGCTTCGGGCAAGGTGGATGCCGAGGGGTGTGAAAAGGTAATGGGGATGGTAGCGGAGGTTACGTAAGCAAGGGGGATTGCGTAGGTGAAGGCGGAGGGCTACAATGATGTGGAGGCGTGGAGGGAGTGGGAATGTAGTGGACGGCATCCACCCGCTCTGGGTGTAGCGTTTCTTTGACCAGAAGTGTAGAGGTGTGGGGGGATGAAATAGCGGAGGGCTGACTCGTGGAGGGATGACATGTGGAGGGGAATATGGAGGTATAAGGGTGTGTAGGGGCGGAAGGACGACTCGTGGAAGGATATGTAGTGGAGGGTTGACTCATGGTGGATGGGGAAGAAAAGGGGTATGTGGAAGGCGAAGGTGGAGGAGGCTCGTGGTCAAAGGAAACTAGGAGTTGTTGGCTAATGAAGCGGGCTCGACTATAAAGTTGTTGCCATGAAATGATATCATTCAGGGCTAAGATGCATCTGAGCTCGGGCGTTGCATTAGAAATAACCATCTTGATCTGCTCGCCCTCCGGAATATGCCCCGGGACTTGCGTGGCCAGGCGACGCCAGCGGTCGGCAAACGTGGAGAATTCCTCGTCGGGCTTCATCTTCTCTTGGGCCAGATCAACCATAGAATATCTGGGCCCAACCTGGTCCTGGTACTGCTGAATAAATCTTGCTTGGACGGCCTGGAAATTCATCATCTGCTCTTGCGGCAATGTGAAGAACCAATCCTTGGCCGAGCCCTCTAAATATAGGCCAAATAAATAGGCCATCAAGCGTTGATCATGCTGGAACTGGGCCGACTCATATAGGAAATCCTTCAAATGGACGTAGGGGTCACCAATTCCACCATAGCGATGATAAGCCGGTATTTGTGAACGTGGCGGAAGCTGAAGACCATGAAATGCAAATGGGATATCCAAAGAAGTCTGAGGATTGATTCGTCGTTGCAATTCATCAAGCTGACGTTGGGCCTGAGCGAACATCTCCTCGGTAGGAAGAGTCCGAGAAGGGTATGGGCCAGCCTGAGCAAGAGATGGTTAATTAAAACCAGGATAATGATGATGGGCCGGATAGAGGGACCCAGCCTGAGAAGAAGGAAAGCCCATTCCGAGAATGGAGGAATGCATGGGCCTGAACGGATTATGTATGTGGGAATGAGGATTGATTGGGCCAACAGCAGCACGGGCGGGATAAGAAGGCCCGTTAAAAGAATAGGGTCCAATAGAGGAATAAGGAGATGGGCCGGCATGGGAAGAGGAATCCACACGGGGGTAAGAAGATGGAGAATTATAGGAATAAGGTACATGGGAGAAGTGCTCCATGGGGAGAATGGAGACTTTATACAGTGAATTTCAAATGAAAACAAGGAGGGAAATGACCCCAAGACAGATGCAACTAAATGGGGACACACAAAGATGAACTAGACCTAATGAGCCTAATCTGTCAAAAAGATGCAAATGATGACACTGTGCAACATACAATGGAGGAGAGAGATGAGAAAAGAATCAACCAATTACCCAAACAAATTCCAAATGATGCGCGAAGATTTTTATAAGTTCTCTTTTGGGACCTTAGTGGATTAATTAAAATGTGAATTCACTCAACCACAAGGTACCTAAACAAGGTGAGAATGGAGAACTAGCAGAGTCTAAAGGACTCTCTCTCGCACGAATGTAGACCCTAGACTAGGGGGTGGTATGGTACAACCTGCCCGGCGTTCGTGTGAGAATCCACGGCTCACGGGGACTTACGGAGGCCCTTAGCAAGGTCCCCTAGTCGGCTCCAAGGAGTATGGAGACGAGAGGAAACTATACCTCTGTAGGAACACAACTAAATATGAATGAAATGCATGAATCCTAGGCGCACCGGAGTGCATGCAAAGTCTAGCCTAAAAACTAGCAAGCAATGATCAAATCAAATATGTAAGAGGTGAAAGCAAGCATACAACAATGATATAGGTGCAGGGGGAGATCAGTAATCGGCACCAAGTATCATGAAAAGCATATAAGGTGGCAATGAAAGAGAAGCACGGGTGCACTGTAGCATGACAAGGACGGTCTCTGCAAGACCGCTCAGGGAGATAGACGGTCTGTAGACGACCGTATAATGCAAGGAGTAACGACAAAATAACATGCAAACTAGAGAATGCTGGAAATGAACGGTGACAGAAATGAGTTGCGTACCCGGATGAGCGGTCTATGGACAGCCGCTTAATGACTGGAACGGACCTGCATAAACCGTGTAACAGCAACCAAGACAACAATCAGAAGACAGAGGAGTACCTGTGCCAGCAAGATGGATGGCCAATAATCGACCGTGTAAGACTTGAACGGAAGGCCTTGGACCGCTTATCGCAGCAGGCTTTGCAGAAGATATGGCGTTGTTCACAGAGAAGAGCAGTGGACTTCAAACCGTCGAAGAGATGGACGGCTCCTGGAGATCCGCACATGCTCCAGAGGATAGAGACCGCGCCCAGACCAACCTGAAATCACTTTGAAAAGAGGACGAACACAGCAAAAGAAGAGGTCAGCAAATCACTAACACGATGGGCACTAGGCGTCCCACCGTGATCGCCAAAAAATGGGCTGTTGACATGTTTTGTTTTACTCCTCATCGGCTTAAAAGAAGAATGTCTTCTCTCCCCTTCTACTAAATCGATATATAAAATAAATGGGAACAGTAGAAGGAGAACAGAAGAGTGTAAATAAATGTGATCGCCACCAAGGTGCCTAATGTGATTGACACACCGTACCTTGGAAAGAGGGAGACACTCGCCTTATGAGCAGCGCTGGGAGGATGTACGGCTCAGGAGGAACCGCCTGTAAGGATGTGTCGCCGCACGATAGGGCGTCTAAGGGCGCTGCACAGGATGCGGGATAAGGAACTTTTGGCAGCTGAATGGCTCGGACCCGACCGCAAGACGAAGAAGAATGGCCCAGGTAACACTGCACGTCTCCGTGAACGGCTGGTTAGGAACCGCACAAGGCCACCATGCCAGAAGTTGTAAAAGGGTCCAACCTCCACCCTTTCCGACCGACCAGAAAGGATGGGCCTCATGTTAGTGAATTTCTGACCTACGAAAATGATGTGAAGAAGACATAAGAAACCCAAGATTAGAACTAAAAAGTGTAGTA
This sequence comes from Amorphophallus konjac, assembly GCA_022559845.1. Taxonomy (NCBI): domain Eukaryota; kingdom Viridiplantae; phylum Streptophyta; class Magnoliopsida; order Alismatales; family Araceae; genus Amorphophallus; species Amorphophallus konjac. Next base: position 177,890,841 of record CM040121.1, read on the forward strand.
AATGCCAAAATAAGAAGAAATGAACATGAATAAGTGGAAAGGGGGATACCTGGGGAGTTTTAAACCCCTGGCGCGTCAAAAACATGGGAGTGTGTGAATGATAGTGCAAGCAACGAAAACGTGGGAGAATGGATGTGTAGAAACAAACATGCAATGAGAAGAAAACGAGACTATCCAGAATGCAAAAGGAATCAAAACGGAGGTTACTCCCTGGACCGGAGGCCTATATGGACGTAGAAGGCCTCCCTCCCTAGTGTTAGGTCGCTCAAGGATTCGGCAGGGCTTCGCCGTCGACCAAAATCTTCCCTATTTCAAAGGTAGCCTTTAGGGTCTATTTATTGAGCACCTAAAGTTCTAGCTCGAAATTAGGGTTTTTAGGCATTTTCAGGTCGAGATAATCAAAGGAAAATCGTAGATAATCGAATTATCTCTTATCCAGTCGAAACGGCACTCAAAATGGTTTATTATCCGCGGATAAAATGACGAGAGAAGTTAGGGATAAAACCACGGATAGAGAGAGAAAATCTGTTGAACTTCAGGAATCGCACGGATGAACGGCCTTACGATAGACCGTTCAACGGTATGTGCGGCCATGTTCTGGCCGTCCAACCCTGTCGGTGGATATTCAACAATTCATGAAATAATCAAAATTATCCATTAAACCGGCCGAATAGTTCGCCGTTGAACTCTCATATATGAACGGCTCAGATGAGACCGTTCAAAGGTAGCGCGGCCAAAGACCCACTGTTCTAGCCTTGTCGGTGATAAATAGATTAATTGGATAATTATCTGAGAAAATCACCAAACGCAGGACTCTGAGAGAAGAGCGGCTACTATCCGTCCGTCCATCATGTTGAACGGCTAGAGGAAGACCGCATAAATGCTTGTCAATGGAAATTTAGAAAATTAACCAAAATATATGGACGGCTCACAGGCAACCGCACATTGATTGGGCGGCCAGGGATGAACCGTACATGTGTATGGGCGCTTGAAACTCATAGAAAAGCTCAATCAACAAAAACCAAGGCCCATTAAGCCCAGAATTGAAACAAACTCAGCCAGGGAGGGAGGCTACCCATAAAACTGGCCCAAAACATGCCTGAAAATAGTCCCAACGGGCGATGGACAACTCGAGGCATCAACAAATGGGAGTAAGAGGAACGACTCAACGTATCGGAAAAAAAATGGATGTCAACAACGTCGACAAGTGAGATAGAGCAGCTGCGAGCTCTGTCTCGAGAGTGGACAAGAGCTGAGTGCTGGCCTAAACCATGCTCCTAGCCTCTCGCCACTCACCCCAGACACGCACTGTGACCGAATGCTGCTCCTCTCAGGCCTTCCTAAAGGCCTCAATCATGCTCTCGGCCTCCTCGAGCTGAATAGCCTGGCCTCGAAAGAGTGACTGAGCCACCTCGGCATGGCCCCTCAGCTCGGCTACAGCTGTCGCAAGCCGATCCAGTTATTCCCGCTCCTCCTGGATGGCCACCGCCCTCTGAGCCCTCTGCTCTTGTGCCTGAAGAAGCCGCAGGTACTCCACCCATATCCCAGCCACCCCGGATATCCAAGACTCACGTGAGAAGCCGAGGATGTGGTAACCCCAGGTGCACTCCGTCAGACGCTGCCTCAAGTCCTCCGGAGAAAGGAGGGGGTCACTCTGAAGGTACCCTCGTGCTCGTTGGAGCAAGGAGGCACCCACACTCCCATCCACTAACATCTCCGTTGGTGGAGTGGAGGAAGGCCATTCCACCCCCAGGCTCAGAGAAGAGTCACTCGCCTCCATCAGCACATCAGTCAAGGCTGCACAATATCAGAAAGGACAAATGGAAAGTGAGAAATACATGTGAAACCTTCCATGATAAATAAAGTGGAAAACCTAAGAAAAAAATTTCTCAATCCCTACCCAGAGCAAGCCCCTCCACACCTACGGCATCACTCGCCGAGGCCGGGGCAGGTAGAGACTACTTAGCGGCTAGGGAGCCCTCTGCCATAGCCCTGTCCCCCCTAGAAGCTGTAGGAAGGTCAGGAACCTCCTCCCGGCCATCTGCAGCAGGGGCCGACACACGCTTCTCCTCCGACACCAATGCTACACACAAGACAGAAGCATCAGTATCCTACCAGGAAACACAAACAAGTGCTAAAGGGGGGAGGAAAGAGCCCCAAATACCTGCAGAAGTAATGTCAGCCTCCGCCCCCTCAGCAGATAGGGCCCCAGAGGAGGAGGAGCCTGAACTGTCCTTTATCTCCATGACAAAACTACCACTACCTGAGGAGCCTGAAGAAGTCTCCGATGAACCCCAGGAGGTGGTGGAACTAGAAGCCCCTGCGGATCAATAAACCAACGAGGTCAGCACACAACCTGACCTCACATAAAGAAAACCATCTAGCCTGAGAGCTTTAAACAAAGCTCACCAGTCGAGGCACTCCCCTCAGAGACCCTCTCGATATCGATGATCTCCTCAGTCTCTCCAGTCAAAGCTACAGTCGTAGGCTCCACGCCTGCAGCTCCAGCCGTAGGCTCCACGCCTGCAGCTCTAGCCATGTCACGAGGAAGCTCGCCCTCCTCCAAACGGGATGAAGTACCTGTGACCAATACAAGGAAAAGCTTAGCGCTGCCAGATGATACAAAAGCCCACCACAAGTGGCTAAGTTCCGAGTCATGTACTTGAGGGTCCCATGGTGGAAGACCCAACTAGCCCTACTGTGCAAGCCAAGACAACGTGTCACGTCCTAAGACATATGTACAACAGAAGTGATATCATGAAACGTGAGCAGCTGGCAATATGCCTCAAGCAAGAAATAAAATCAAAGCGCAATAAACATCCACATAAAGATGGAGTACACAATATTTGACCAAAATTCTAACTTTTATTGATAAGAATGATTCATAATTACATAAGGTTTAATCTTGATCTACTAGACTCAAGAAAAATGAAAATTACATCATGACTCTAGACTACTTGAAAACTCTTGACATTCTAAGTCTTCTCTCGACCATCAATCATCACTTTCGGACCCGTTCCTAGAATAATCAGAATCCGACTCACTTGAACTTCCTAAAAAAGATTAGAAAAGTAGGTAATGAGTACACTTGCCCAGTAGGTATCTTCGTATCAGTATGAAGGCACGCTTTAAGTAATTACATTTTCGCTCTAGTGAATAAGGTAAAAGAAAATGAGATAAAACACACGAACGAAATCCAAGTAATAAGATATGAATTATAGAGATACGAAGAATATGAATGAACAATAGAGCATGATCAAGCAAGATTTATAAGATAAAGTGGCCTTTCATTAACAAGAATGTACATCATAACCATAAAGGCTATGCACTAGAAAGTCATGAACAAGAATGTACTAGCAAGCATGTAAATTTACCTCATAGTTTTCACCCGTCTATAAAAAAAAGTACTCCGGGCACAATGCGATGCCAGTGTTCATCGTACCCCATGGTTTTCAGCACGTTTCCGACTATCTGCCGAGAGGGCTAGTGTGGAGCCCTTGGACACTGTCTGTGCCCACTCTTGCATCTTCAAGTTACAGATCAAGCTACTTCCATGAGAATATATATAGTAAAGTTTCGGCCAATAATGTTCAATTCAACAATAGGTTCCACGATAATGTACCCAAGGTAAAGAACGCGCAAATAAGAGATCATAAGAAGTCCAAAGATGACTTAGGACAAGGTCATGCCACGGAAGGAATCTGGCAGCATAGCGGCATATTCTTTAACTTTCATAATTTATTAGATAGCTTTGGAATAAGGTGTTAGGTTCTAGATAATCAATAGACCACCTAGGAACTTAGCAAAACCAACCCTAGGGTCAAACCTCGGGTTAGGCATAGTTTAGACATAAGACGGTTAAGTCCGAACCGTTTTTGGGAAAAGCGGTCATGCCAGGACCGTTTATAGATAGTAGCGGTCATAGAAGGACTGTTTCTATGAAGAGTCGACACCAGAGAGGAAAAAGAGTCGACGCAGGGGTGACATCTGGACAGATGTGGTCACGGCCTGGCCGCTTCGAGACAGTAGCGGTCTACTGAGGGCCACCTCTAGCCAGGACTCAGAAAAACACCAGTAGTGTATGTGCTTTCTTGATAATTAGGCTTTAAGGGTACAACCAGCTCGGCATCCTAGTGAAATCCCAAGCTTATAGAGACTTACGGAGACCTTAAAATAAGATCACCTAGTTCGATGGAAGGAATATCTAATGGAGAGGATCACAAGTCGAAGAGGTGTGCTTATAAGTGCAAAAGTGTATCTAATGGCCACCCACCGGGGTACGCACCATGTACTTAAGAAAAGACTATACATGAGAAGGGATCGTGTCAAAACAGCGATCAAAACATCACTTAAACAAGTTTGTATGTAAAAATATGATTATTAGTACAAGAATATATGTTTTGGCATGAAAGTAACATAAGTTTCAAATAGGTTTAAAACTCATAAGGAACATGAAATCTATCAAGATGGGTAGTTAATATAACCAAATTTATGAATACAGTATCATAAACAGGAATAAAACCTAATTATGTAGGCTTAACATATAGTTAATAGGGATGTTCTGCAATTTGTTTCGGGTTAACAAAATACAGAACACAGAAAAACTAAAGTGGTCTCGAGAGGACCGTTTCTTGTATTTGCGGTCTTGCTGGGACCGCGTGAAGAGGTTTAGCGGTCGCTGGTAGACCGTTTCTAGGCTGTCGGCCAGACAAGTAAAAATAGAGCAATAAAAGCCTATTCTAGGGTAATAAATATGTGGAAATCATGCTAAACAGGAAGATATGGCATGATAGGACATAATGAAATCATGAAGATGCATGGGTAGCATGTATTAGGCCAAAGTTAACATCTTTTCCTTTAAAGTGTGGGGACATGCATGCTATGAAATCCCTAATTGCGCAGTCATAGGAAAACGCAAAATACTCTATGTACAATCAATGAAAATAGGAGAAAATAAAGGGCTTTTAGTCCTGACATATTATTCTAGCCATCCACAAGATAACCTACCTCTGTGACAAGCTTTAGACTTTGAATTTCTAAATGGAAGGTCGCTCAGGTTCCTGCACGTCCTGTGCCAAACTAGCAACTTCCCGCCCCTCTATCCTCTGATTCTCTTGACCTAAATTCGTGAAAATAGGAGGGTAGGTAGAAGATAGAAAGGGGAATGAAAAGTTTTAAAGACACAACATGAACTAACCTCATTTAGGGCTTCTAATCTCCTGATCTTCACTGGACCGGCGCACTGGTTCCTGTGCAGCCAATTGCGAACCAGCGACTTGCAGATGTCCGAATTCTTCAACGGATGGGTCTTCTAGCATGAAAATTGGAAGGGAGTTAGATAAAACTAAGGAGAATAAAATATTTTAAAGAACCAACCTGAGATATCGTCTCCTTACCATCGAACTTCGTAAGCCAAAATAAGAATTCTCGTTGTTCGAACCTGAACCCTATTTATCCCTAGAGTCCTAGATTGGGGTAGAATTTATCCCTAGAGTGTTCTAGAGAGTCTCCCATGTCAGATTGCTTCGATCCAAGGTGATTTGGTTCCCAAAGATCCAAACTTTTCACGTTTCTACAAAGCCCATTCTCGGAACATAGTAGTGGTCGAGTGAGGACCGCTTTCATATAGTAGCGGTCGTGCGATAGACCGCCTTTAAGCATTAAGTCTGAAATTTTTGAATTTTCCTATTTACCAACTATTTATCCCCTTTTTGGTCTACTTATCCAACTTAATTCCATAATTTACCCTAATTACGTCTCTAGAAGTGGGCTTGGGCCAAAAGGGCTTGGATTTGGGTCTTGTGGGCCTATTTAGGTGGATTTAAATCTAATATAATATCTGGGCCTTTAAATAATTATTAAATAAACCTATATTCATTAAATAGCTCATTAAGTCTATTTAAATGTTTAATAATTATATTAAATCCCAAAAAATTCTCAAAAAAATTCTTGGGTGTTACACCCTCTCCCACTTAAAAGGAATTTGGTCCCCAAATTCAGTGCATGTTATTTTTAAGGAGAGTGTACTTACATTCAAATATCTCCAGAAATCTTTTGCGCATAGCTTCTTCCGTTTCCCATGTCGTCTCGCATGGCCAGGATTTGCTCCATTGGATTTTGACCATGGGAATACTTTTATTTTGAAGCTGACGTACTTCTCACTCAATTATCTTGATTGACCTTTGCTTGTACGTTAAGTCTTCCTGTATCTCTAGGTTATAATAAGTGATGACATGGAATGGATCATGGACGTACCTTTTTAGCATTGAGACGTGGAAGACATCATGAACTCCTGCTAGTTGAGGAGGCAAGGCTAGTCGATAAGCAGCCTCACCAACCCTTTCAAGAACTTCAAAAGGGTCAATAAATCGTGGAGTAAGTTTGCCTTTGATGCCAAATCTTCGGATACCTCGACCCAGAGAAATTTTGAGGAATACGTGGTCTCCTATTTGAAATTCTAGGTCACGCCTTCGACTTTCAGCATAAGGCTTTTGCCTATCTTGAGCCACCTTGAGTCTTTCTTGAATCAACTTTTTTTTTGATCAATTTTTTTTGGAAAACCCTACCTAGGGTAAGATAGGAGAGTGCAGGCCACTCCACCATCACACCACTAGAAGGTGAATATTATTAATAGAAAGAACAGAATCACAATTACATCAATCGAATGCTAGGCATACCTAGCTTATCCAAGCGAGCAGCACCCTTAGTATTTTTAGGCAGCTCATTATGGGAAAAAAAAAGAATTACACTTGGTGATGCAAGCTAAAGAAGCTAAAGAATAAGCAACAATGTCAGCTTCTCTGAATATGTGAGTAATGGTATTCAAGTGAGATAGGATACTCCATATTTCTCTGACATAAATAAGAATCACCCAAGGATAGTGAGCTTGTCGTTAATAATCTGCACAAGGACTTTAGAGTCATATTCAATGAAAGTTGGACGGCTACTGATTGTATGAAGGTATTTAATACCATCCAAAAGGGCTCTGGCTTCAGCTATGATACTGTCGGAATAACCATAGAAATGTGAAAAGGCAAGAAGAACATGTCCATCAGAGTCTCTAATGACCCCACTACCACCTGAATCACCCGATTGCTTACATGCTCTATCATTATTAAGCTTGAGGAAACGCCATGGGGGAGACACCCACTTGATGATTTTAACAAGAGGACTATTGGTACCAGCAATCTTAAGCCCAAAGTTTTCCAGAATTCTCCTCCTACTATGGTTATCTTCCCATAAGTCAGCAATATCACAGATCTATTTTACCTGCACTAAGATTTTATGGAGAATACAGTGTCTGGAGAATAGCTTTCCTTCATATTTTGCTGTATTTCTAGCATTCCACAATTCCCACATACCAAAATCAATGACAGCAAGAGTAAAAAATCCATACAAGGATTTGGGCTGTAAATGAAGCATGGAGTTAAGAATTAGAGCTCTGGCTGGGTGTTCGAAGCAAATTTTGTCTAAACTCCCCCTCCTGACATCCACCTGGGGTGGACTGAGCCCTGGCCGGGGTGAAATGAAACAGCCATTGTTGCAACCACCTGTCCCGGGGTACAACACCCAGCCACCTGCCCCCCTCCGGGGTGCAACAGCAGCAGCCAAGGCCTGCCCAGGGTGGCCCAAACCTCCCCGGGGTGGAGCAGGGGCGAGACTTGCCTGGGGTGAAGCACAGCAGCTCAGACTTCCATCTCCCCGGGCTGAAACCTATAGCAGTAGAAGCCAAGCTAACCTCCCCGGGGTGAACCACCTGCGAGGGGTGGATTAGGAGGGAAATGAGATGGGGGGTGTGGTCACCCCACTTCTCTCTCTCCCCCCTCCGGTGTTCCGGTCACTTCCCGTGCCTTTGGTGAGCTTAAGAGAGTTCTCACCCACCTCTCTCAGTTAATGGAGCAGAAATGGGGCAGCAAGGAGAAAAAATAGACGCGTTCGGGGTCAGGCCAACCCGTACGGGGTCGTCCGACCCCGGACGAATCCGCGCGCAGGTAGGGTACCCGACCGGGGTCACGTGGCCCCCGAGGTAGACCTCCCCTGGGTCATTTGACCCTGGGAGGGCCTGCCCAGGGTCGACAGGACCGGGTAGGACCAGCCCGGGGTCGTTTGGACCTGCACGGGGTCATTCACCCCGGGCAGGACCCGCCAGGGGTCGAATGACCCCGGGCAGGTCCCGCGGGAGCCGCCCGGGGTCATTTGACCCCGGACGGGTCCGGGGGCCTCCCACTCCAGGCATCCTCCATCTCCCATGCACGGAAATCAAGGAAAAGACTTCCCCGGGGTCATTTTCACCCTTTCTAACCCGTACGGGTCCGGATGACCCCGGGGAGGTTCCCACTTCTATAAATAGACCCCCATGGTCCAGAAGAGGGGGATGAAAACACAGAGATGACCTACACACTTGGAGCATCCAGTATTTTTTTCGTTGTTCGTTATTTTTGGCGCACGAGGGGTAAGTCCCCGGGTCCCGTGTATATGCCCTTATGAGGGTATTTTTGTAATTTTGTCCCTCAGTGGGCCATGTTTGTAAATTTCTACATCCCAGGATGACTAAATTAAGTAGTTCCACCCACATAATGGGGAATTACAAACATGTCCTTCCGGGGGCCCGAGAAACAAAAATGTCATGTCATTTACAGTTATACCCTGCAGCTTTTATAATTGGGGCTACGCCCCTACTTCCCGCGTTAGTGCAGACTTTTGTACAGTCGACAACTCACCGACAACCCTTGTACTCATTCAGACTATAAAAGCACTTAGCATGTTTTATGTATGTCCTCGGGGGAAAATTATAAGGAAACCCCCGACTTTCACAAAATTGCATATATACCCCTCCTTCGGTCAACTTGACAGTTATGTATCTTCGACGAAGCCCCTTGTCTTTCCTTTGGTCCAGAAATGTTGTCAGCCCAGTCCGACACTCAGATGTCACCCCAACCCTAGGTCTGTGTAGAGTATGGTAAAGTTACCAAAATACCCCTACGACCTAAAAACGGCCTACCAGCCCCCATAACCCTCCAGAAAGAGCCTCAGCGCCTTGGGAAGTCAGGAAATCGATTTTACTTCCGTTCTAGCTCAGAAATTTTAGAAGTGCCCCTAGCCTGGTAAAATTACCAAAATACCTTTGGAGTCCAAAAAACTTCTCTCTACTTCAAAAATGCCTACGGCTTTCGCATATTTTCGTTTCTATTCCTAAATATTAGGGTTTTGTTCAGGCCTAGCCCTAACTCCACTAACATGTTGGTGGTAAATGAGTGGTCATGGAGAGTCTCTCGAGTGAGCCTACCCTCTACATCAGAACCTATATAGAAGACTTTGGGATTTCTTTGACAGTTAAACAAAGGTGTTCGGACGTTAGGCCGATGTAAATCAACACTGACTACGGTCAAGGGGGAAAGGTCCAGCACTCGAACCCAAATCGTCTGATACGATGTGCACCCATGGAATCACCGTCTACTCAGATATAGAAATATTTCTTTTCAAAAAGAACATTTTATATTCTTAGATTTTTCCTATGCGAAAGATTATGTGTCTAACAGACTAGCACGTCCGGTGGGACTTTTCACACCTTTCTTCTTTTTGTCAAAGTCAGTCCCCAAAACCTTCTTCAAGGTTCCGATTGCCCCTCTTCCTCTTACAGGACGGGAAGAGGAGGGCACATCTCTCTACTCATCTGAGTGTTTTTTGTGCATTCACACTTCTCCAGTCGTGCTACGCACCACCACCACCACCACCAACAGTAATAGCAGCGATGGCCGCCGTCACCTACGGCCCCCAGATCATCGCCAACCACGCCAAGTTCGGATACTTGGCGACTCCTATTATCTTCGGTGACTTCACACCGGTCGTCGGTTCGCCCTTCTTCCTGGGCGTCATACCCGTGGTTGAGGCCAGCTCAGGCACGCCTACACGACCACTGTCGGGGGTGTTAGGCCCTCGGCTCCAACAACCGGCTGGATTCGCCCTGCCAACAAGACAATTGTCGGGGGTGTCAGGCCCTCGGCTCCAGCAACTGGGGGGGTCCGCCTGGTCAACAAGACCACTGTTGGGGGTGTCAGACCCTCAACCTCAGTAGCGGCCGGGTTCACCCGATCAACAAGAAAACCGTCAGGGGTATCAGGCCTCCGGCTTCAACAATCAGCCAAGTTCGCTCAGCCAACATGTCAGCTCTCGGGGGTGTCAGGCCCTCTACTACAGCAGTCGGTTTGATTCAACCGGTCAAATCTTCAAATGTTAAGGGTATCAAGCACTTCATCCCGATAGCCAGTCGTGCTTACTCGGCGGCCATGTCGATGGTCAAAGGTGTTAGACCTTCTGCCCCAGCTATTGGCCGAGTTTTCTCGGTCAATCAAGTCACTACTAGCGTCGCTCCTGCTCAACGGGGGCAACGCCGTCGCCGTAACGGCCCCAACTCTACCGTGGCCACCCTCAGAGGTACTCCCCCTACTCAACGGGGCAGCGTCACCGCCACAACGACGTCGCACCTTAGGCGGATGTCACCAAGGCTGCCCCTACTCAACGGGGGCATCGTCATAGCCGCAAAGGCGCAAAGCCTACACCGGCCACATCCCACTCCGGTAAAACTATGCTCGTCGGAGATTTCCGCATTCGGCTCGATGGAGGCGAGCCAATTTTGCCTCGGGACCGACATGTCCCAACCATCCCTACCTCCAATCACTTCGAGCTCCTCCAGCAGGTTCGGGAGGACGGAGCGAAAAAGAAGAAGCCCGCCGTATCGGAGGTAAACCAGGGTCCAGTACGACGGCCCAAACCACCCGCTCCCCGACCGCGGTCAGGGGGCAACCCAATTGAGGAGTGCCAGCTCCACTTGAAGAAGATATGGGTCACCAAAGAGGAGGTCCGAATTATAAAACGTGCAAGGGCGAAGGAGCCCTTCTGCATGTCGGATCTGCAACATATGCGGAGTCCGAAAAACACTAAGACCTCAACATCTCTGGGGTCTACAACTCAGACCCTACAGGGGCAAAAGCACCAAGGAACTAGCAAGAAGGTACAGTCGACCTCCCCGTGGGCTAGTTCCATGCACACGGAGGAGGATCGCTCCCCTCAAGCTTCTACATCCCGAGTTTCTATCTTTGACAGACTAGGGATGCCGCCCAAGATGGATCGACAACCACCTAGGAAGAAGCAGGTGGTTCAAGTGACCAATGACACTGTCAAAGTGTTCACCTGTTATACTACTTTCGCGGACAAGTAGCTGGAGGACATTTCAGGAGATCTGAACCAGCCTCTTCAATACTCGAGGAGGTCAAGGTCCGGGTCCCGGGGCCTGGCGCAAACACAACAGGCGCCGACTATCGGTACATCTCAGCCCGAGCTGGCACGGCAAGAAGAATGCCAAGAGGACGTTCACAGTGTTGATGGGGACAGCCACCCCCAGCATGAGAAAGAGCTGGGGGAAGAGACACACACTCCCGCGTTGGAAGAACTCAGACGCGAGAACCAAGAACTCAAGAACCTCTTGCAAGCGCTATTGCGTGAAAAAGAGGTTCATGTCCCAACTCAACCTGCACTAACGGGAGTGGAACAACAACCTCCTCCCATTCTAGTCGCGGCCAACGCCTCTGTCACCACGGTGAAATTGCCATTGGCGGTGGAATTTGAAGTGCCGCCACATGAATTCAATGTGGGATCGTCTGCCACTCTTGCTACGGATAGCCTCATGGAGCAAAGGCGGATGATCGAGCGGATCGTGGAGGTGAAGTTTGCCCAACATGGAGAGGGGGTGGCTACCGTCGATTTGTACAGTGTGCCTTATCCCCTCCACCATCAGTTCAAGAAGCTTCCGCCTGATTGCCCGAAGCTTCAGAAGTTCAACGGGCATGGCTCCCCACATGAACACCTGGCCTATTACATGACGACCATGGGTGAATTGGCACTGGAAGAGGCATACTTGCTACTATACTTTGCCACGTCATTGACTGGCACCGCCTTCCAATGGTACTCTAGACTTAAGCCCAATTCTATAGCTGATTGGGCTGATATGCAAAAGAAGTTTGTCGACCGTTTCCAGATGGTCGAACATAAAATTTCCCTGGCAGAGCTCTGTGCCCTTCGGCAGAAGAAAGGTGAAACAACATTGGACTTCATCAAGAGATGGAGGGACGTCAGCATGCGCTGCGATAATCCTCCGATGCCTGAGGACGCAATCACCTTCTGCCGTAGCGGTCTCTCGACAGAAGTTAGTGAAAAGCTTCTGGGTTCAAACATCAGAAGTTTTGACCAGCTTAACACAGTGGTGGCGGAGATTGAGATGTTCTTCGCTGACCACCCGGTACAAGCCTCTACAAAAGGCAAATCCCCCAAAGACCGTCTGGCTAGCGGCAAGGAGGTAAATGCTGTGGACTTCTCCCTGACAAATGGAGAAAAGGGAGAAGGAAAGTCTAAAGGTAAGGGCAAAAAGCCTGATGACAAGGCGAATGCGTCTCTCTTAGCGGAGCGCATGAAGACACCCTATTCCTTCAGGAAGGAACACACTAAAATGCTTTTTGATCTATGCATGAAGCAGCAGCTCATTACTCTGTCGAATCCGCAAAAGCCCTCAAAGGTGGACATAACAGACGATCCTACCTATTGTGTGTATCACCAAAGGTTGGGTCACACCATCGGGGACTGCTATGTTTTCAAGAACATAACGGAAGAGCTCATTCAAAAGGGCCGGGTAAATATGTTGGGCCATGCAGTTGACCCACCACAGCCTCATCCTTGGAGTCGATCGAATCGGTCGGCTAATGTGGTTTATCTGGTGGCAACAGCTTCGACCTCCAACGCCTCTGAGGCTGGGCCTTCAAATCAGCAGTCCAACACCGGCCCTAGAGCCGCTCCTCCCTCACTCCCTGAGTGTTTAGCATTGCGAAGGACTATTCAGAAAATTCAAGGAGAAATCTGGCAATTACAATCTGAACAAAGGCGTCTGCTGCAGTTTGTGGAGAGCATTGATCAGCAGTTGTCCACCTTCTCCTTTGGCCCATTTGCCAGGGGGTTAGCTCCGGCCCACATACGGGAGGTGGGCGTATCACCCACTGGCCGGGCTCCACTCAGGGGCTGGCTCTCTGAAGAGTCCTCTATTGTGACTCCTATGTGTTGATGGTGTTGACATGTAACTTTACTTCATATGGCAACACATTGTTTTGATTGATTGGCAACACTGTTTATGTTTTGATGAAATTACTTTTATCAGATTGTCTGTGTGTTCTATGTATTTTATCTTATTTTCACACTGAACACACACTCAAAGTCTCACAGTCTATACATTGCTTCTGTAACGTAAGTCTGTACACTGTCCGTGTCTCTTGCAGCATCCTAGCAAGTGTGTACATTGCCTGTCGATTGCAAAGTGTATACATTGTTATGGGTCGACCCCCTGTTCTCATAAGTCGACTCATCTGTTTGTGCATAGTCTACACATTGCCCGTCGCTGCAATGTCCATAGATCCACAGTGCATTGCACAGTCCATACACTGCACGTTCAAGATCAATGTATATACATTGCTACATTACCTGCTAGAGTGAAGTCTGTACAGCCGAAGCACACATATCAAGTCTATACTTTGAAGCTACTGTGCAAGTCTACACATTGGCCTTCATGCTTGATAGTCTGTACATTGGACTGCGTCAACTCATTGCATTGGCTAAGTCTATACACTGTCCATCTCATTTAGAGTCTAAGGTAAAGTCTGTACATTGGACGGTGTCAGGCGAAGTCTGTACATTGAGCGTCTCAATGAGCGTCTCATGTAAGTCCACACATTGGACTGTAGCATGCATTTGTCAATGGCATCTAAGTCTGTACAATGACCGTCTTCCTTAGCATCTTGATCTTCCAAGTCTATACAGGCTTCTGTTTTACAAAGTCTGTACATTGGTCTCACTCTCCAAAGTCTATACATCGCCTGTTGACGGCAAAGTCTATGCAAAGCTCAAGAGTTCGAAGTCTATACATTCAGTCACTGTAGCTTGCACGAGGTAAAATCTGTACATTGGCCTCCATGCCTCAAGTCTATACATTGGACTGTTCGGCCAAGTCTGTACATCGCTGTTTGCAAAGTTTGTACATTGGCATCTGTTTCTTCGTTGCGATTCAAAGTCTGCACATTGGGTTATTTACCTACGTTCAGCTTCGAAGTCTATACATCGATGCCTTTACCTACGTTGCAGTTCAAAGTCTATACAGTCGATGCTTTCCATTGCTTCAAGTCTAAACAGCCGTTCTTTTAGAAAGTCTATACATCGGTTTTCACCTCAAGTCTGTACAGTCATTTGTTAACAAGTCTTCACATCGTGAAGTCTATACACTCAACTCCTTCACATCTTGCAAAGTCTGTACATTGCATTCATCAGTCGTAAAGTCTATACATCGCTTGTCTTCATTCGAGTCTCATGAAGTATGTACATCGTGCATCAGTCCTGAAGTCTATACATCATCTGTCTTCATCTGAGTCTCACTGAAGTCTACACATTGCATCTTCTCACTGAAGTCTACACATTGCATCTTCATTCATAAAGTCTACACATTGCATCTTCATTCATGAAGTCTACACATTGCATCTTCATTCATAAAGTCTACACATTGTATCTTCATTTGCGAAGTCTGTACATTGCATTGATCTTCACTTAGTCTATACATTGACAGTCTTCATATCACCTAAGTCTGTACGGCAGTTGCTTCATACAGCAAGTCTGTACATCGCTTTCACTTATATGAAGTCTATACAACGCAGTTCTTCTGATACGTATATACAGAGTTGTTATTTAATCTGATCATCCAATACTCTGTCTGACAGGGATTCTCTACTGAGATTGCTGACATGGCTCGTGATCCCAGGAGGATGAGGTGTTCAGATGCTGACACGTGGATGGAATTGCCTCGGATCTGGCGAATTCACTTGGGCGGGAAAACGTGGAAGCCACGCGCCCTTATCCACCTGCTGATGTTATATATAGCAGTCTTCATCTTCTGTAAAAGGCTGATCGAAGTTGGCGAAGTCTATACATCCAGCCTGAAGCAGCAGCCACCGAGATCCACTGTGAGAGGAAGAAAAGCAGAGAAGAAGAAAAGGAGAGAAGAAGAAAGTGAGAAGAGATGAGTTGAGAGAGTTATTGTGAGAGCTTGTGAATCAGCCTCTTGGTCCAGTTACCAGAGCTGATATTGCTACAGTCGCTTTGGTTTTCTTCCATTCGATTGTGTGTTTTGTTTGTTTTCAGTCTTTGTTATTTTTCTTTGAAAACTCTTGTTCGATCAAGCTGTTAGTCAGCGGTTTCAAGCTGTGAGGCAGCAGGTTGCAGAGGTGTTACCTCTGGTCGGCTAAGCTGTAGTGCCCAGCAGAGCAAGCTGTGAAGCTCAGCTGTTGTAGCGGGTGTTCCTCTGGTCGGGAAAAGCTGTAAGCCCCAGCCGTTGTTGGCAAGCTGTAGAGCCCAGCAGATTGAAGCTGTGTATCAGCAGTAATCCACATTCGAGTTGAATGTGGGGTGGACGTAGGTCGGATTGACCGAACCACCTAAAAGTCTTTGTGCTTTTCGTGTGTTTGATTGCTTGTTCAGTAGATCTTGTGTGTTTCATTCGGTGCATTGGCTGTGTTCGTTTAGTGTTCTTCTAATTCCGCATTTGATTCTAGGCCTAATTTTTAAATAGCCAGTTGATCTATTCACCCCCCCCCTCTAGATCCACATCCTGTGGTGATAGAGTCTTCCATCTAACTTCAACACTTGGTATCAGAGCTATACTCTTCTACAGGGACCTACCGCCCGAAGAGGATAAGCACAGATGGACAGAAGAGGGATGATAGCTGAAGAACACTCCACATCCAAGCCCCCGTACTTCGATGGAACCAACTATGCATACTGGAAGCACCGTATGCAGGTATTCTTGAGGGCTAAAGATTATGAAATTTGGAAGGTGGTTAGCAAGGGACCTTTCGAGCTATCCCCAAATGAAGATGTATGGACCAAGGCGAAAATTGGAAGGTCCACGCTCAACTGGAGTGCAATCAATGCAATCCAGTGCTCTCTGCATCCCACCGAGTTCTCACGAATATCTGCCTGCTCCTCAGCGAAGGAAATGTGGGATGCACTTGAAGTCGTCTATGAGGGGACTTCACAACTCAGAGAGACTAAGACTAATCTACTGGTTTCAGAATACGAAGCTTTCAAGATGAAGCCTAATGAGACGATCAAAGAAATGTATGCTCGGCTGACTATTATCACAAATGGTCTCAGAGGCTTCGGGAAAAAATATTCTGAGTATGATGTAGTCAAGAAGATCTTGCGATCCTTGACTCCAATTTGGCACACCAAGGCCACAGTTATGGAAGAGTCAAGAGATCTGCACAATACTAAGGCAGATGAGCTGATCGGATCTCTAATGGCTTATGAGATGAATCTGCCGAAGATAGAGGAGGCTGACAGAAAGAGGAAGCCTATAGCTCTGAAGGCTGGTGCTAGCAGATCCAGTCGATCCAGCCCCAACGGATCATCAACTGAAGAGAGCTTGTCTGAAGAAGAAGTGGCAAATGCTGATATTGCCATGATTACAAGGGAATTTCGGAGATTTCTCAAGAAGGAAGGAAGAAAATTCAGCCGAAGAAATCCCAACAGTGGCCGCCGAGACACAAGGTATAAATCAAACCCTGTAAAGAAAGTTGAGACTAATGTTTGCTATCAATGCAGGAAGGCTGGTCACTTTAAAGCTGAATGTTTGACAAATCAGAACCTCAAGGACAAGTCCAAGAAAAAGAACACAAAAGGGAAAGCTATGGTGAGTACCTGGAGTGATGAGGACGAGGGATCTTTGAGCAACACTTCGGACAGTGAAGTTGAAGCTGAGAAGCCAATCTGTCTCATGGCAACCAGCTCAGAAGATAGAGAGGAAGAATATGATAAGGTATCCTCTCGCTATGAAAATTTCACTATTACTGATTGGATGGTTGCTTATGATGAACTTACTGATAGAGTAGATGAGGTCAGAAAAGAAAATAGGCATCTACGAAGAAAAATTAAAATCATGCAAAATGATACTTCATTGTCTGATAAAATTGCCTGCTTAGAAACTGAGAACAGTAAGCTGAAACTCACATGTTCTGAATTTGAAGAAATCAATAAAGAACTGAAAATTTCTAAGGAAGAAAATGTGAGATTAAACAATGAAATTAATGCATGGAAACTGAAAATTCAGAATTATGAAAATGAGATAAAAATTGTTTCTGAAAAATATGAAGTTGTCCTCAATGTGAATAATGAGTTGAAAAAATCTATTGATGAAGTTCAGAAAGATAATGAGGATAAGCTAAAAACAATTGAGAAAATGACCCAAGGATCTGAAAATTTAGATGCATTATTGGGGTCAAAGGTAAACTTCAGAAGAGAGGGCCTAGGATTCAACTCTAGTGCAACTAAAAGCTTTGGAATGAAAACTATTTCCTTTGTTGCACAAAAGGAGAAAGGACCTTTGATCAACATGAATTCTAATAATGCTGTAAAGATAAATTTGAATCTGAAAAGGCTAAATGCAGAGGAGAAGGGCAAACAGAAAGTAGGTGAGCCTAGTAGAATTGGGACTTCTAAACCTAGCTCTAGTGCTCAACCCAAGGTTAGGGGTCAGCCTGCTCAGGTAAACAAACCCCATGTCAATGCCAAAAAGTCTTCACCACCATCATCACAGAAAAGGACCCAACCAAAACCTATGAATAGGTCAGCAGGGTCAAGGGTGCAGGGAAGACAAAATATTTTCAGAAGTCAGCCCAACAAATTCAATCCACCTAGAGTTCAGTCCTACTACCCCACACAGCCAATCTATCCTAATGGGTGTGGGTGGACTAGAACTCAAGGGATGCATACAGGGTATATTCATCAACCTACACACTTTTACAGACCCTATGTCAAAAATTGGGAAAATGGGTATGGTAGTCGGATGCCTAGAAATTACCAACATTTCCACAGCCAGCCCAGGAACTACTATAGCCAAAACTTTATGAATGCAACCTGGCCGAAGCATTGGCACAATAACAACAATTCTGTGAATAACTCTGTTGGTGCAAATAAGAGGAAAGTCAACAAGAAAAAGTAAAACAAAAAGAAATCTGAAAAATCCACTGAACAGAACTGCTTCATACAAATGTGGATTCCTAAAACCATGCTCTTCTTCTTTACTTGCACTTCATCTGCATTGGAGCCCAATCAGACTTGGGTTCCAAACTCTTTGCCCTAATTATGTGTGCAAGTATGCCTGGCAGCCAAGAGCAACTTGTGGTACTTGGACAGTGGCTGCTCCAGGCATATGACAGGAGATAAGGCCAAGTTTTGCATGCTAACTGAAAAGCTAGGAGGCCTTGTCACCTTCGGAAGCAACACAAAGGGTAGGATCATTGGATCAGGAAAGGTAGGTAAGTGTTCTACCTGCTGCATTGATGATGTTATGCTGGTTGAAGGGTTAGCTTATAATTTACTTAGTATCAGCCAGTTGTGTGATAAAGGACATAAAGTCTTATTTGATTCTCAATGCTGCAAGGTTTTTGAACCTGATTCTGAAATTGTCAAATTTTCTGGAAAAAGAATAAATAACACATACATGATAGATTTAGATGATATTCAGCATTCTAACTTATGTCTTACTGCCAGTAGAGAAGATTTAGCATTTTTATGGCATCGTAGGATAGGCCATGCTAGTTATACCATTTTGCATAAACTAAACAAGCATAGCATGGTTAGAGGACTTCCTGAAGTTTCCTTCAAGAAAGAAAATAAAATCTGTGATGCATGCACTCAATCAAAGATAACTAGAAAGTCATTTAAGTCTAGAACTAAAAATCTGTCTTCCAAACCCTATGAGCTGATACACATGGACCTTTTTGGGCCAACCAGATCTGTCAGCTTATCAGGGAGGAGGTATGGGTTTATCTTAGTAGATGATTTTTCTAGGTATACTTGGGTATTTTTTCTGTCACATAAGAATGATGCATTCTCAGAATTTCAGGAGTTCTGTATAAGAATAAATCAAAAAATTGAAAATATTTTGACTGATCATGGAGGTGAGTTTGAAAAGTCACACTTTGAAGAATTTTGCAGGACAAGTGGGATTTATCATAAGTTCTCTTCACCCAGGACACCTGAACAGAATGGTGTTGTCGAGAGGAGGAACAGAACTCTAGTGGAGATGGGTCGTACACTTCTTGTTGAAGGTGGTCTACCAAGGAAATTTTGGGCTGTAGCAGTGAACACTGCCTGTTATGTAATTAACATAGTCATGGTAAGACCTTCTACCCAGCAAACACCATATGAGATCTTAAAGGGTAAGAAACCTTCTATTGCTCATTTCAAGGTTTTTGGTTGTAAATGTTTTATTCATATAAATGATAAAAGAGACCTTGATAAATTTGAACCTAAAGGTGAACCAGGAATCTTTCTTGGTTATTCTGAAAACACCCGAGCATATAGAGTGTTCAATTTAAACTCAAAAGATGTTGAAGAATCTCCACACATTATCTTTGATGAAACCTTGATGGAAACCAACCATGGTTATTGCAGGAACGAAGATGGGAACATTTTGAAAGATGAAAACTCTGCAGACCAGTCTGATGGTGAGGAAGATAAAGAAGAGCAAAATGAAGAAGAACCTGAAGTTCAGGGGGAGGTAAGTGAAATTCCTGAAACTCAGATTGTTAATATTAGATATCTTAAAGATCACCCTGTGAATAATGTCATTGGCAATCTGAATGATCCCCCTAGAACTAGAGGTCACTTTAGAATTCAGGATGAATTAAATGCATATGCTCTTGTCTCTCAAATTGAACCCAAGTCCATTGATTGTGCCCTCAAGGATATGCATTGGATTAATGCCATGCATGAGGAGCTTAATCAGTTCGACAGGAATAAGGTGTGGCACTTGGTCCCACCTCCTGATCAGGGAACAGTCATAGGGACTAGGTGGGTTTTCAGGAATAAATCTGATGAATTAGGGAATATTGTTAAAAATAAAGCCAGACTTGTTGCTCAGGGGTACAACCAGGAGTTTGGTATTGACTTGGAAGAGTCATTTGCCCCTGTAGCCAGATTAGAAGATGTTAGAATTTTATTAGCTTATGCATGTTCCCTAGGTATAATCCTCCTGCAGATGGATGTAAAATCTGCATTCTTGAATGGGAAAATTAATGAGGATGTCTATGTTAGATAGCCCCCTGGGTTTGAATGTCTAGATTTCTCT
The DNA here is from genome assembly GCA_022559845.1 of Amorphophallus konjac. Taxonomy (NCBI): domain Eukaryota; kingdom Viridiplantae; phylum Streptophyta; class Magnoliopsida; order Alismatales; family Araceae; genus Amorphophallus; species Amorphophallus konjac. The sequence goes on from CM040121.1 coordinate 177,911,056, forward strand.
AATCATGTTTACAAATTAAATAAAGCTCTCTATGGTCTTAAGCAAGCTCCCAGAGCTTGGTACGACAGGTTGAGCAAGTTCCTCACTGATCAAAATTTCACTAGAGGAGTAGTTGATCAGACCTTGTTTACAAAGGTGAGTCATTCTGAAATTCTTATTGTACAGATTTATGTGGATGATATCATTTTTGGGTCAACTAACCCCAAATTGTGTGAGGAATTTTCTAAAACAATGACTAATGAGTTTGAAATGAGCTCAATGGGTGAGCTCAAATTGTTTCTTGGACTGCAGGTTACACAAACAAAGGATGGAATGTTTATCACTCAGTCCAAGTACACAAGGGATCTACTCAAGAAATACAAGATGGATAACCTTAAAGAGATAGATTCTCCAATGGGTACCTCTACAAGCTTGGATGAAGACACTAAAGGTAACCCATTTGACCAGAAGTTATACAGAGGTATGATCGGATCCCTTCTCTACTTAACAGCATCTAGGCCTGATATTCAATTCGCTGTAGGATTATGTGCTAGGTTTCAGGCCAGTCCTAAAGAAAATCATTTTAAAGCAGTGAAAAGGATTTTTAGATATCTGCTAGGCACCCAAGAGCTAGGATTATGGTATCCTGCTAGGTGTGAGTTAGAGCTTGTAGCTTACACTGATGTTGATTATGCTGGGTGTCGAGTAGATAGAAAAAGCACTAGTGGCTATTGTCAATTCCTTGGTGGTTGTCTAGTATCTTGGGCATCTAAAAAGCAACACACTGTAGTATTGTCCACAGCTGAAGCTGAATATGTTGCAGCAGGTAATTGTGCTGCCCAAGTACTTTGGATCAAGTACCAACTAGATGATTATCAGATAAAACTGGAATGTATTTCATTTCTATGTGATAATACTAGTGCCATATGCCTTGCTAAAAATCCTGTTCATCATTCTAGGACTAAGCACATAGAAATAAAATATCATTTTCTAAGAGATGCTGTGAACAAAAAGAAAATTGAACTGGACTTCATTGAAACAGACAAACAAGTTGCTGATATCTTTACTAAGCCACTTGGAAATGAAAATTTTAAATTTTTTAGAAGAGAACTTGGCTTGTGTAAATTTCAGCATAATGAATGAACTCTTTGTTGACTTGAATAAAACTTCTGAGCTACTTTGAATAAACTTCTGATTTGGACTTGCTGTTGATAGATTGAATAAACATTGTGCAACAGACTTATGATAATGCATGACTCTCATATTTTTTATTGCACTCATGATCATCATTGCATATATATGTCTAGATGCATGATATGTCTATATTTCTGCATGATTGTATTGCACTGCATCTCCTTGCATTACCCTGGTATATCCAATGGTAAGCTACCAAAGGATAGGGAAATCTGTCTGGAGGTTCTCACTATGTGTGAGATGGTCCTTATGACCAAGTTCTCCGCCTAGTACCATAGACAGGGGGAGTATTGCATATGATTCAGAGTTGAGTCTGACAGTATGGCAATCTTTTAGTCAGTTCTAATATTAAGCAATTGAAAATAGATTTCTTCTTTCATAAGAACTTTAATTACTTAAAGACTGACTAAATGGTTTAAAGTTTATAATCTTTAGAGTTGAAAGACTACAATCAGTAAATAAGGATGCTGAAATTGATAAAGCTCTCAACCTTATCTTATTTCATGAAAGACAAAGCTAATTATATCTGAAATCTGAAAAACTCATCTAAAATCATGTTAGAGAAGCTAAGTATGTGTATTGTCCTTAAACAAGTCATTCTGAAACAAATAAAGGGCAGCTAAGAAAGATATTGAAAAACATTGAAAATTATTTGACAAATAGTATTGACAGAGCAATGACTGGTAAATCACTGAGAAACTGAGTGATCCATCAAAGAAGTGGACACCACTCATGTCATGAGGTGTATCAGCTATCTCTGTATAAAATGATCAAAATAGTAGGTTATTTTCACTGAGTACCTGGGGTAACTGGCGTCTAATAAACGTGTACCCTCACACAAAAGGGTGTCAATCAATTCTATTGAGTTTGATCATAGGCAAGATGGTCCATCATGTTGAGAATCTAGGGGTATTGGCGTCTGATAAACGTATACCCTTACGTAAAAAGACTTTTGGTACATGAATGCCCTAAATGAAATAATATTGAAAATGCTGTTCCTTCAAAGAAATTTCATGGTTGTCAATTGTTTAATTTCAATACATGACCTGGTTTCTCTTAACACACTTTACTGAGTCTATGAAAGTAAGATATTCTGAAACTGAATCTCTCATGAGAATATGACTCTGGTTTATTGTTTTATCATGTACATCTACCTTATCCAATGACTGTAGTACATGAACTCTCATTTTTATAACCTTTAAACCTGAATTTCAATTTCTAAGCCGTTTTTCAGTTCATATGACTGTAGATCTGTGCTTTAGTTGCCTAATTTCTGAACTACTTGCTAAGAATGCCAGTCAGCTGAACTTTCTTTTTCCTTCCCTTGCACTCACTTTCCCTCCTATTTGTTGATGGCAAAGGGGGAGAATATTGTCTGAATTCATTCCTTCAGTTCAGGGGGAGAATTCTGAATTGAGAATTCTGCATTCAGGGGGAGTGTATGCATCTGCATCATGGTATGGCAAAGGGGGAAAATCTTGTTAGCAGGGAGTTGCTTACATTTTGTAGCATGCAGCATGTCATTCATAGCATCTACATACATCTGCATAACAATCTGAATAACAAATCATGTCCTTCATCAAAAAATGCATCTGTATGACAGGATGTTGCTACTCTATATGATAGGGGGTTGCCATCATTAAAAAGGGGGAGATTATTGTGACTCCTATGTGTTGATGGTATTGACATATAACTTTACTTCATATGGCAACACATTGTTTTGATTGATTGGCAACACTGTTTATGTTTTGATGAAATTACTTTTATCAGATTGTCTGTGTGTTCTATGCATTTTATCTTATTTTCACACTGAACACACACTCAAAGTCTCACAGTCTATACATTGCTTCAGTAACGTAAGTCTGTACACTGTCCGTGTCTCTTGCAGCATCCTAGCAAGTGTGTACATTGCCTGTCGATTGCAAAGTGTATACATTGTTATGGGTCGACCCCCTGTTCTCATAAGTCGACTCATCTGTTTGTGCATAGTCTACACATTACCCGTCGCTGCAATGTCCATAGATCCACAGTGCATTGCACAGTCCATACACTGCACGTTCAAGATCAATGTATATACATTGCTACATTACCTGCTAGAGTGAAGTCTGTACAGCCGAAGCACACATATCAAGTCTATACTTTGAAGCTACTGTGCAAGTCTACACATTGGCCTTCATGCTTGATAGTCTGTACATTGGACTGCGTCAACTCATTGCATTGGCTAAGTCTATACACTGTCCGTCTCATTTAGAGTCTAAGGCAAAGTCTGTACATTAGACGGTGTCAGGCGAAGTCTGTACATTGAGCGTCTCAATGAGCGTCTCATGTAAGTCCACACATTGGACTGTAGCATGCATTTGACAATGGCATCTAAGTCTGTACAATGACCGTCTTCCTTAGCGTCTTGATCTTCCAAGTCTATACAGGCTTCTGTTTTACAAAGTCTGTACATTGGTCTCAGACTCCAAAGTCTATACATCGCCTGTTGACTGCAAAGTCTATGCAGAGCTCAAGAGTTCGAAGTCTATACATTCAGTCACTGTAGCGTGCATGAGGTAAAGTCTGTACATTGGCCTCCATGCCTCAAGTCTATACATTGGACTGTTCGGCCAAGTCCGTACATCGATGTTTGCAAAGTTTGTACATTGGCATCTGTTTCTTCGTTGCGATTCAAAGTCTGCACATTGGGTTATTTACCTACGTTCAGCTTCGAAGTCTATACATCGATGCCTTTACCTACGTTGCAGTTCAAAGTCTATACAGTCGATGCTTTCCATTGCTTCAAGTCTATACAGCCGTTCTTTTAGAAAGTCTATACATCAGTTTTCACCTCAAGTCTGTACAGTCATTTGTTAACAAGTCTTCACATCGTGAAGTCTATACACTCAACTCCTTTACATCTTGCAAAGTCTGTACATTGCATTCATCAGTCGTAAAGTCTATACATCGCTTGTCTTCATTCGAGTCTCATGAAGTATGTACATCGTGCATCAGTCCTGAAGTCTATACATCGTCTGTCTTCATCTGAGTCTCACTGAAGTCTACACATTGCATCTTCTCACTGAAGTCTACACATTGCATCTTCATTCATAAAGTCTACACATTGCATCTTCATTCATAAAGTCTACACATTGTATCTTCATTTGCGAAGTCTGTACATTGCATTGATCTTCACTTAGTCTATACATTGATAGTCTTCATATCACCTAAGTCTGTACGGCAGTTGCTTCCTACAGCAAGTCTGTACATCGCTTTCACTTATATGAAGTCTATACAACGCAGTTCTTCTGATAAGTCTATACATAGTTGTTATTTAATCTGATTATCCAATACTCTGTCTGACAGGGATTCTCTACTGAGATTGCTGACATGGCTCGTGATCCCAAGAGGACGAGGTGTGCAGATGCTGACACGTGGATGGAATTGCCTCGGATCTGGCGAATTCACTTGGGCGGGAAAATGTGGAAGCCACGCGCCCTTATCCACCTACTGCTGTTATATATAGCAGTCTTCATCTTCTGTAAAAGGCTGATCGAAGTTGGCGAAGTCTATACATCCAGCCTGAAGCAGCAACCACCGAGATCCACTGTGAGAGGAAGAAAAGCAGAGAAGAAGAAAAGGAGAGAAGAAGAAAGTGAGAAGAGATGAGTTGAGAGAGTTATTGTGAGATCTTGTGAATCAGCCTCTTGGTCCAGTTACCAGAGTTGATATTGCTACAGTCGCTTTGGTTTTCTTCCATTCGATTGTGTGTTTTGTTTGTTTTCAGTCTTTGTTATTTTCCTTTGAAAACTCTAGTTCGATCAAGCTGTTAGTCGGCAGTTTCAAGCTGTGAGGCAGCGGGTTGCAGAGGTGTTACCTCTAGTCGGCTAAGCTGTAGTGCCCAGCAGAGCAAGCTGTGAAGCTCAGCTGTTGCAGAGGGTGTTCCTCTGGTCGGGATAAGCTGTAAGCCCCAGCCGTTGTTGGCAAGCTGTAGAGCCCAGCAGATTGAAGCTGTGTATCAGCAGTAATCCACATTCGAGTTGAATGTGGGGTGGACGTAGGTCGGATTGACCGAACCACCTAAAAGTCTTTATGCCTTTCGTGTGTTTGATTGCTTGTTCAGCAAGTCTTGTGTGTTTCATTCGGTGCATTGACTGTGTTCGTTTAGTGTTCTTCTAATTCCGCATTTGATTCTAGGCCTACTTTTTAAATAGCCAGTTGATCTATTCACCCCCCCCTCTAGATCCACATCCTGTGGTGATAGAGTCTTCCATCTAACTTCAACATCCTCAGATTCATCTGAAGACGAGGAGGCTCTACTTCAAGTCGAGCTGCCAGAGAAGTTATACTCATTCCCTTGCCAAAAGACTCCAAACATCTTCTTCGCATGCCAGCAGGCTGGACTAATTAGCCCATCACCCATGGAGCAGACACCAGGTGCTGGATTTCATCAGGGCTACTGCCCATACCACGAGGTGATAGGCCACATCATCCACAACTACCAGCCGTTTAAGGATCTCGCTGAGGACTTCATCAGGCGGGGAAAGGTCAATATGGGTGAATTCCTTGTCGATCCACCTCAGCCACATGTGCAGGAGAGTCTTCACTTCTCCATCAACGTCATACATGCCTTAGTACTTTTACAACTCCCAGAGCCGCAGGAGGAGGGAGTCAGTTCCCAGGGAGTCAGTTCCCAGCCACGTAAATCCACATTGTGGTACCCAGGGTGGTGACCCTCTCATCAGTGTTCTTTCCTCAAGGAGGACACTGAGAAAATCTTTGACAAGCTCCTGGAAGATGGTCGGGTGCTGACACATGATCCGTCATCTTACTACAATGAGACAGCCAAGAGCCACCCCTACTACTGCAAATATCATGCCAGGGTGTCTCACCCCACTCGGGAATACCCGAAAGTGCAAGATTGCATTGAAGTCCTCATCCAAAGAGGGGAGATCGATGTGCAGTGGAACTCTATGACCAGGCGGCGTCTTAAAGAGGATGGTAAGAAGACTCTCCAGCAAGTTCAACAGGAGCAGACCCAGCTGCGTGGGATCAAACCCACCTCTCAACAAGTCCAACCGGACAAGTCTACGGGCAGTGGCAATCCTCCGCCAAACCCTAAAGGTAAGGCTAGGTGCGAGGGGCCTAAGGCCCGGAGCCCAGAAAGCCGAGCCGAAAGGGAGGGTTCCAAACCTCTGTCCAGGCCGGGTCAACCCAGCATCGTCATAGAGAGAAACCCTCCACCAGATAATAAAGGCAAGGCCAAGGTGAGGAAGCCCCAGGCCAAGGCTCCTATCAAGCCAGCAAGGCCGCCAATTGTAGAAAGGTCTCAACATCGTGACCGTGAGAAGGCACCTGGCAAAACAGAATCGGTGGAGTTGCAATGCCCCCAAGGGCCCCGCTGTGGACTATCAAAGTTTCAGGAGTTGCCCCCTGAAATAATTGCTCAGGCAATCAATGCCACCTTTCAGGTTCAACCGGAGGAGGCCAACTGGACTAAGGTCACTTCCAGAAAGAGTCATGGTACTAAAGCTCCTAAGCAGCCGGCCCGGACCAAAAAGCAAAATTCTGGATGCAAACAAGTCCCACCTCCAAAGCAAACTCCTCTCCCTTCTCAAGAGGCGGCACGCCAAAAGAAGCAAGAGAAGAACCGTAGAAAGAATTTGAAGAGGAGGTTGAAGAAGCAAGTTAAGCAAGTAGCTGCTATGGAGGCCCCTAAGGAGCTAACTCCTTTACAAAGACTTCAAAAGCTCATAGATGTGCTGGAGGAGTACACTCCCCCTCGTCCCACCAGGGTTGTCACTCTAGACAAATATATTCCCTGGGACAAGTTTGGGCATAAAGCCCGACTTCTGCAATGGCTTTGAGATATGGCTCACCGTCTCGAAGAAGGGGAAGACTTCCCAATCCCGGAAGAGCTCTCCTTATTCTACAAAGATGAGGAGCTCACTATTGAGATGCTCGAGGAAATGCTGCAAGAGCTCTCCTGCAACATGGTGGCTGTCACGCCCCGAGCGCGGAAGATACCCGGAGATGCGTGACGTGTCTATATCAATCATGTCAATCAGAGTGGTCGTGTATTCGACACGAAGACAGAGATGCGCAAAATAGCAAGATAACCCAATCCTTATTTCATAATGGATAGACTATTACAAATCCAATACTCTGTTTAACAAAAAGAAAAGTACATAGCTGACTCGAGAAAACTATAGAACCAACTAGACGACACTTGTAGAAGCTCTATCACTTTCACTCTTGACCATTCCCATCCGATTGACTTCCATCGTCGTCGGACTTACCTGAAAAGTACAAAGGGACAAACGGGATGAGCGAACGCTCAGTAGGAAATTATATCTCAAGTACTAGCGAGGGGTTTAAGTAATTACATTTTTTATGAATGCAATAAAGCTATGCATGATCGCATAACACGACAGGATAGATAGAATGTAGTATCAAGGAAATAAGATGAACTTATCATGAACTTTCAACAAGATAACAAATTTATTCGAGATATTCAAGCAAGTACATTTAACAAATCATGTCAAGAACTTTGGCTATCATGTATCAAGCAAGCAAGTAAATTACCCTTTTTCGGGCCACGCATTTCATTTCATGTCAAGTACGAGTCAAGTACAAGATGTGTGTGGAATGTCCAATCAAGCAAGTCAAGTACTCGGTATAATGCCAGATACCTTATCATTTTAACTCCCATGGGCACAAGTACTTTCGGGTGCTCCTCCCAGGACCAGATCGGGCCCTATATGCGCAGGCATTTATCATGTGTTTTGACATCCACTCTTGTTTATATAGCCAATATAGAATTTCAATAATCAAGCTTGTAGATACGTATGACAACATTGATAGAATAGAGTCCAAAAATATGACAAAGGCCGTAGAATGGCGATAATAACGGTATAATCACGAGTTCGATAAAACTAGGTAGAATATGGTTCCCTTAACTTAGGTACCATGATAAATCGATATGGACATTCTTTATATAGAACTGAGGTCCACATGAACATAAGATCAAGCAAGATACCCTCATTCTTATCATAGAATTGGGGTTTACAAGAACTACATGATATGGCATGATATCATCATCCCATTAAGAATTTCTTATGATATACTCTTTGTATAATCATAAGGGCCGGTATACCATGTTTCTTTAGATTGACATGGCAAGGATCGTGTAATGGGTTTTTAGGGTACAACCAGCTCAGTCGGCCTTGAGGGAATCCAAGGCTACGAGGAGTCTTACGGAGGTCTCTATGACTAACTCGCTAGTCCAAAGGAACGGAATGTCCAATGGAGAGCTTGTATGTCAATGAGAGTTGAGTGTGATCGATAAATCAACGTAAAAAGTGGGACTATACTCACGGAATAGAGAATAGTGCCGATATATATATATATATATATATATATATATATATATATATATATATATATATATATATATATATATATATATATATATATATATATATATATATATGTATAATATGAAACCATCGGTAATAGAATCAAGACGAAATCAGGTTACAGTAAAATAACGACTTGAGTAAAGTCGTGTATTGAATAATTAACGCCTAACATGAGGGCGTTTACATATATTGCCAATTTGCAGAATTTTTATTATTTCATTAATTTATCAAAAACACGCCTTGCCTGGGGGCGTTTATTCAAAGTTGAGATCAAAAACGCGCCCTTGGAAGGGGCGTTACTTTCTAATTCCATTTTACAGAATATGTAAATTTCAGGATTTTAACAGATACACGCCCTAGGAAGGGGCGTTACTTTTCAGATTCACGCCTTGTTCTGGGGCGTTAAAATATGGAAAACGACTTTGTCCAAGTCGTGAATTTCAAGAATTTTACAATATTACAGGAAATAAAATTTCAAGGGACATGAGACATGTCGTTGCAGTATAACAGGAATTCACAGGTAGGGGTATGCAAGATATTAGAATCTATATTTCATAATTTATTGAATTTTAAACAGGATCAATTATCAATTTTCAGGTGAGTCTTATGAAATTAACGCCTGCGTACATGGCGTCAAATATTAAATTGACGACCACTGCATGGTCGTGTATTTTAAATTAGCGCCCTGATCAAGGGCGTTTCTTTCAAAATATTGCAGAGAACGTAATAAAAACCTTATAAACAGTATGCATGCCATGCTTATGTATAGATATCTTGCATTAATTCTTATTTGGGCTACAATAACTTGAGAAAATCCTACCTTAATTGATATCTGGAGATGGAACACGTGAATGACTTGATAAGAACACACTGAAGCTTCTAATAGCAGCCGTATGCAGATCGGACAGGAAGAAGAAAAATTCAGTTGATGAAGATGATGGCGACGATGATCTTCAATCAACCTGTAGGGGAGGAAAGGAGGGAGTATGAAGATATAACCGAAGTTTAGGAAAACGGTTTGAAGAACATTACCTTGTTCTTCGGCAGTGGCTGTGGAGCCTCCTACAAAGAAAAGACAATGAAGAATTATCAGTTCTTCATGCAGTCGAAACAGAGGGCAAAAGAAAATAAGAAGAACATACGTTCTTCACTTACCTTGCAGCAGCAGAACGATCAAATAGGTTTAGGGTTTGGTCGATCAAGACTATTTATAGGATTTTGGAGTTCTAACAAAAGTAGTGTTTGATTGGAAGTAATATTTCCAAGATTGAGTTATTACCACATTCGAACTCTTCCTCATAGTTATCACTTACCCTGGATAAGTTCTGGGTTCGAACGGTTCCGAATGGAATTAACGACTTTGGTCAGGGCGTGTATTCTTTAATTAACGCCTTGCATAAGGGCGTTTCTTAAAAAGCGCCTTGAAAAAGGGCGTTTCGTGTTTTAAAACACGCCCAAGATAGGGGCGTTTCTTTTACTTACCCATTTGGTCGCGTGAGAACTGACGACCGTAGGTGTGGGCGTCCTTTCTTTATTCACGCCATGGATAGAGGCGTTTCTTTATAAATTAACGCCTTAATAAGAGGCGTTATTTTTAATTTGTTTTATTTCGTCCAATTAACCCTATTCCTTTTATATATATTACTTCTGTAATATATATGTTTTAATTCATTTCAATTATTCATTTATTAGGGTTGCTACACCCTCCCCCACTTAAAAAGAATTTGGTCCCCAAATTCAATATATATATAATTATACACGTGGAGAGTGTAGGACATATACCTCTTAGAATAACTCAGGAAATCGTTTCTTCATAGATTCCTCGGTCTCCCATGTCGCTTCGTGTTCAGGATTCTTATTCCATTGCACCTTAAGCATGGGAATAACCTTATTTTTTAGAGCTCGTATTTCTCGATCTAATATCTTTAAAGGCCTCTGTTCATATGTGAGATCTTTCTGGATCACCAGATCTCCATGCTCAATAATATGTGACGGATCGTGCACATACTTCTTCAACATAGATATGTGAAATACATTGTGTACCTCGGACAACTGAGGAGGCAACGCGATGCGATAAGCAACCTCGTCAACTCTTTCGAGTACCTCAAATGGTCCGATGAATCTTGGCGTAAGCTTGCCCTTAACACCAAATCTTCGTATGCCACGTCCAGGGGATATTTTAAGAAATACATGATCTCCAACCTGGAATTCAAGATCTCTTCTCCTGGTATCAGCATAAGTCTTTTGCCTTGTCTGAGCAACTTGTAATCTTTCTCTGATTACCTGTATCTTCTCAGTTGTATCCCTTACCATGTCTGGACCTAATAGTTGTTTCTCTCCAACTTCGTTCCAACATATGGGAGATCGGCAACTCCTTCCGTATAAGGCTTCGAAAGGTGCCATTTGGATACTAGCTTGGTAGCTATTATTATATGCAAATTCAACTAAAGGTAAGTGGTCATGCCAGCTTCTTCCAAAGTCAATAATGCATGCTCTCAGCATATCTTCAACAACTTGATTAGTTCGCTCGGTCTGACCATCCGTTTGTGGGTGAAAAGCAGTACTAAAGTTGAGCCTTGTTCCCAACGAATGTTGTAATCCCTTCCAAAAATGAGAAGTAAAACGGGGATCTCTATCAGACACGATTGAGACAGGAATTCCATGTATCCTGACTATTTCTTTGATGTATAGTGCAGCTAGCACATCAATTGACCATCGGCTTTTGATTGGCAAGAAATGTGCCGATTTAGTCAATCGGTCAATGATAACCCAGATTCCATCATGTCCTCCTTTAGATTTAGACAAACCCATGATGAAGTCCATACCAATATCCTCCCATTTCCACTTAGGAATATCTAGAGGATGTAGTTTTCCCGCAGGCTTTTGGTGTTCCGCCTTGACCTGTTGGCATGTGAGACAGCGTGATACATAGTCCGCTATTTCTCTTTTCATATTGGGCCACCAAAAGTTCCTCTTTACATCTTGGTACATTTTAGTTGATCCAGGATGAATAGTGTATCTTGATCTGTGAGCTTCATCTAAGATCTTCTTCTTTAATTCCGGACAATCGGGTATACAAGTTCTATCTTTGAACGATAATCTTCCATCAGAAGTTAGTTGAAAATCAGATTGTCCTTCTAATCTGCCTTTGATTTCTACTAATATAGGATCATCATCCTGAAGTGTTTGTATCTCAGATAACAAATCTGACTGTATGCTTACATGAGATAGTGTGACAATTTTGGATTCCGTGTCCAAGCTTATATTGAGCTCGGAGAATTGTTCAAGTAACCTCCATTCTTGCATCATACAATTTGCTATCATTGCTCTCGGCTTTCGACTAAGGGCGTCAGCAACATAATTACCCTTTCCGGGATGGTATTGTATATTGAAGTCGAAGTCCTTGAGATATTCTAGCCAGCGTCTTTGTCTCATGTTTAGCTCCTTTTGTGAAAATAGATATTTGAGACTTTTGTGATCGGAGTATACAGTAAACTGTACTCCATATAAGTAGTGTCTCCATATCTTTAGGGCAAATACTACCGCGGCCAGTTCTAAGTCATGGACGGGGTAATTCTCCTCATGCTTCTTCAGTTGACGTGAAGAGTATGCTATGACCTTTCCTTGTTGCATTAGGACACATCCAAGGCCAATGCCAGAAGCATCAGTGTAGACCTCGAATTTCTCTCCTTCTGTTGGTAGAGCTAACACTGGAGCTGTAGTGAGATGATCTTTGAGAGTTTGGAAACTTCTTTCACATTCCTCACTCCATTCATATCGGATCTCCTTACGAGTTAACCTTGTAAGTGGCACGGCGATTGTTGAGAAGTCTTTGATGAATCGCCTGTAATAGCCTGCAAGGCCTAAGAAACTTCTGATCTCGCTAGCATTGGTTGATCTTTCCCATTTCCTAACTGCTTCAACCTTTGACGGATCTACAGATAATCCATCCTTGGATATCACATGTCCGAGAAAAGCCACTTCTTCAAGCCAGAATTCGCATTTGCTGAGCTTAGCATATAATTGATTTGTCCTCAAGATTTGTAATGAAATCCTCAAATGCTCTTCATGTTCTTCCTTAGTCTTGGAATATATCAATATATCATCAATGAAAACCACCACAAATTGATCTAGATAAGGCCTGAATATGCTATTCATCAACTGCATAAAGGCAGCAGGGGCATTTGTTAGTCCAAAAGGCATAACAACAAATTCATAGTGGCCATACCTGCTTCTGAACGCAGTTTTATGAATATCTTCGTCTTTAATCCTCAATTGATGATAACCAGACCTGAGATCAATCTTGGAGAAATGTTTGGATCCAGAAATCTGATCAAATAATTCATCGATTCTCGGCAGTGGATACTTGTTCTTGATAGTAAGATGATTCAACTGTCGATAGTCGATACACAATCTCATGGATCCATCCTTCTTCCTTACAAATAGGACTGGGGCTCCCCACGGGGAAGTACTTGGTCTAATGAACCCTTTTTGATTCAATTCCATCAATTGCTTCTTTAATTCTTTTAGTTCTGCAGGGGACATTCTATAGGGTGCCTTTGAAACAGGACCAGCACCAGGGGCTAAGTCGATGGTAAAGGCCACATCTCTTTGCGGGGGTAATCCCGGCAATTCTTCCGGAAATACGTCTGGAAATTCTCGCACTACCTGAATGTCCTCTATCTTGGTTTCTTTAGCTTCTTTAATAGTGACAAAAGCAAGGAAGGATACACATCCTTTCTTGACGAGCTTGCTTGCTCGAAGAGCCGAAATAAGAGGGGATTTGCTTCGACTCTTAGGACTAGTATAAGTCAGTTCCGGAAATTCCATGAAAACAATCTTGCTATCACGGCAATCAACCGTTGCCTGGTATTTGGATAACCAATCTGCTCCTAGTATAACATCATACTCTTTTAGATCTAAGCAGATAAGATCAATAGGAAAATTCTTTCCTCGAACCAATACCTCACAGTTTTGGTAATGATGTGTGATATCCGTCTCGTTTCCGAGAGGAGTAGACAATATTAACTTCATTCATTCTGGTTCTAGAGGTAATGGGTCAGCAAACTTCTTGGAAATAATGGAATGCGATGCACCCGTATCAAATAAGACATGTGCATATTTGGAACAAATTTTTAATGTACCTTCCACCAATCCGCCTTCTTCTTCTGGTTCGGTCTCTTGGATTGCATGAAGACGCACGTTCCTTGTCACTGGGCGTTTACCCTCACCGTCTTGGTCATTCATTAATGGACAATCGGGAATCCGATGTTCACGACTCCCACAACGGAGACATGCTCCTAATTTCCTCCAGCATTCTTCTGTTTTGTGACTAGCCTTGTCACAATGCTTGCATACTACGTTTGAAGGTGTAGTGGTGATAGAGAAAGGCTTGGATTTCTTGAACTTCTGATCTTGAGAGGAAGAACCTCCATTATTGGGCCTCTTCTTAAAGTTGGGTTTAAAAGAACCCGAACTTGTGACTTGCTCCTTTTTGTCTTTCCCACGGATCCTATCAGATAGTTCCGTGGCATCTTCAAGCAACTGAGCTCGGCGCACTATTTCAGTATAAACTTGAATATCCATAGGCGCCAGTTGAGTAATGTAGTGGGGCCTAAGCCCATTAAGAAATCTACGGGCTTTCATCTTTTCCGTGCTAATTAAATGCTTAGCATATCTAGATAGTCTAGAAAACTGTACTTCATAATCAGCCACCGATAAAGATCTTTGCTTTAATGCGGCAAATTCGGCGGCCTTCTTTTCCTGGACCCTATCAGTGAAATATTTGGCGTTGAAATATTCAACGAATTCACCCCATGTAACTTGAGTTGGGTCAATAGTAGCTTCAATCGACTCCCACCAGCATCTAGCATCCTTTTCTAACTGGAAAGTAGCTAATAAGACTTTGTCCTGATCCGTGCATTGCATAACACGGAATATACGTTCAATCTCCCGAACCCAATGCTCGACATCGTCTGGATCGGTCGATCCCATGAACTTCGGGGGATTCATATTCTTGAATGCTTGGTGTAAGCTTCCAGCTCGTGGAGCACCACCTTGTGCTACCTGTTGTAGCACTTGGGTCATCCCTTGAAGGGTACGCTGCATGTTGCGCCATTGAGCACGTTCGGCAGCCATTATCCTACAATTACAATAGCTATGTTAGTATTATATCACTATGATCTTATAAAGGACTCATTGATCATTTAACCCTTGGTTCTACCCACTCTCACTTGGTTAAAGGTTTTGAAACCTATCCTTGGACTTGGGTTTCCTAGGAATTGAATACCTTAGGCTCTGATACCACAAAGACTGTCACGCCCCGAGCGCGGAAGATACCCGGAGATGCGTGACGTGTCTATATCAATCATGTCAATCAGAGTGGTCGTGTATTCGACACGAAGACAGAGATGCGCAAAATAGCAAGATAACCCAATCCTTATTTCATAATGGATAGACTATTACAAATCCAATACTCTGTTTAACAAAAAGAAAAGTACATAGCTGACTCGAGAAAACTATTGAACCAACTAGACGACACTTGTAGAAGCTCTATCACTTTCACTCTTGACCATTCCCATCCGATTGACTTACATCGTCGTCGGACTTACCTGAAAAGTACAAAGGGACAAACGGGATGAGCGAACGCTCAGTAGGAAATTATATCTCAAGTACTAGCGAGGGGTTTAAGTAATTACATTTTTTATGAATGCAATAAAGCTATGCATGCTCGCATAACACGACAGGATAGATAGAATGTAGTATCAAGGAAATAAGATGAACTTATCATGAACTTTCAACAAGATAACAAGTTTATTCGAGATATTCAAGCAAGTACATTTAACAAATCATGTCAAGAACTTTGGCTATCATGTATCAAGCAAGCAAGTAAATTACCTTTTTTCGGGCCACGCATTTCATTTCATGTCAAGTACGAGTCAAGTACAAGATGTGTGTGGAATGTCCAATCAAGCAAGTCAAGTACTCGGTATAATGCCAGATACCTTATCATTTTAACTCCCATGGGCACAAGTACTTTCGGGTGCTCCTCCCAGGACCAGATCGGGCCCTATATGCGCAGGCATTTATCATGTGTTTTGACATCCACTCTTGTTTATATAGCCAATATAGAATTTCAATAATCAAGCTTGTAGATACGTATGACAACATTGATAGAATAGAGTCCAAAAATATGACAAAGGCCGTAGAATGGCGATAATAACGGTATAATCACGAGTTCGATAAAACTAGGTAGAATATGGTTCCCTTAACTTAGGTACCATGATAAATCGATATGGACATTCTTTATATAGAACTGAGGTCCACATGAACATAAGATCAAGCAAGATACCCTCATTCTTATCATAGAATTGGGGTTTACAAGAACTACATGATATGGCATGATATCATCATCCCATTAAGAATTTCTTATGATATACTCTTTGTATAATCATAAGGGCCGGTATACCATGTTTCTTTAGATTGACATGGCAAGGATCGTGTAATGGGTTTTTAGGGTACAACCAGCTCAGTCGGCCTTGAGGGAATCCAAGGCTACGAGGAGTCTTACGGAGGTCTCTATGACTAACTCGCTAGTCCAAAGGAACGGAATGTCCAATGGAGAGCTTGTATGTCAATGAGAGTTGAGTGTGATCGATAAATCAACGTAAAAAGTGGGACTATACTCACGGAATAGAGAATAGTGCCGATATATATATATATATATATATATATATATATATATATATATATATATATGTATAATATGAAACCATCGGTAATAGAATCAAGACGAAATCAGGTTACAGTAAAATAACGACTTGAGTAAAGTCGTGTATTGAATAATTAACGCCTAACATGAGGGCGTTTACATATATTGCCAATTTGCAGAATTTTTATTATTTCATTAATTTATCAAAAACACGCCTTGCCTGGGGGCGTTTATTCAAAGTTGAGATCAAAAACGCGCCCTTGGAAGGGGCGTTACTTTCTAATTCCATTTTACAGAATATGTAAATTTCAGGATTTTAACAGATACACGCCCTAGGAAGGGGCGTTACTTTTCAGATTCACGCCTTGTTCTGGGGCGTTAAAATATGGAAAACGACTTTGTCCAAGTCGTGAATTTCAAGAATTTTACAATATTACAGGAAATAAAATTTCAAGGGACATGAGACATGTCGTTGCAGTATAACAGGAATTCACAGGTAAGGGTATGCAAGATATTAGAATCTATATTTCATAATTTATTGAATTTTAAACAGGATCAATTATCAATTTTCAGGTGAGTCTTATGAAATTAACGCCTGCGTACATGGCGTCAAATATTAAATTGACGACCACTGCATGGTCGTGTATTTTAAATTAGCGCCCTGATCAAGGGCGTTTCTTTCAAAATATTGCAGAGAACGTAATAAAAACCTTATAAACAGTATGCATGCCATGCTTATGTATAGATATCTTGCATTAATTCTTATTTGGGCTATAATAACTTGAGAAAATCCTACCTTAATTGATATCTGGAGATGGAACACGTGAATGACTTGATAAGAACACACTGAAGCTTCTAATAGCAGCCGTATGCAGATCGGACAGGAAGAAGAAAAATTCAGTTGATGAAGATGATGGCGACGATGATCTTCAATCAACCTGTAGGGGAGGAAAGGAGGGAGTATGAAGATATAACCGAAGTTTAGGAAAACGGTTTGAAGAACATTACCTTGTTCTTCGGCAGTGGCTGTGGAGCCTCCTACAAAGAAAAGACAATGAAGAATTATCAGTTCTTCATGCAGTCGAAACAGAGGGCAAAAGAAAATAAGAAGAACATACGTTCTTCACTTACCTTGCAGCAGCAGAACGATCAAATAGGTTTAGGGTTTGGTCGATCAAGACTATTTATAGGATTTTGGAGTTCTAACAAAAGTAGTGTTTGATTGGAAGTAATATTTCCAAGATTGAGTTATTACCACATTCGAACTCTTCCTCATAGTTATCACTTACCCTGGATAAGTTCTGGGTTCGAACGGTTCCGAATGGAATTAACGACTTTGGTCAGGGCGTGTATTCTTTAATTAACGCCTTGCATAAGGGCGTTTCTTAAAAAGCGCCTTGAAAAAGGGCGTTTCGTGTTTTAAAACACGCCCAAGATAGGGGCGTTTCTTTTACTTACCCATTTGGTCGCGTGAGAACTGACGACCGTAGGTGTGGGCGTCCTTTCTTTATTCACGCCATGGATAGAGGCGTTTCTTTATAAATTAACGCCTTAATAAGAGGCGTTATTTTTAATTTATTTTATTTCATCCAATTAACCCTATTCCTTTTATATATATTACTTCTGTAATATATATGTTTTAATTCATTTCAATTATTCATTTATTAGGGTTGCTACAGTGGCGATCCCGCTGCCTGACAACATTTACTATCATTCGGCCGATGACACTGGGGGCAAGGCTCCTATGACAACATATAGACGTCGCTCGGCGAGAAATGGTCGAGGTTGCGGCCGAGGAAGTGGACGTGAAGGTCCCCTAACTCCCGACCGGGTTATAATATTCAGAGGGGAGAAGCCGGATCCAGTCCCGAAAATCTGAGTTTGGAGAATCCCTTTCATCCTCAGCGGCTAAGCCAGGTGGCGTCCCTTGGGTAATTGCCTCTTCCGATGAAGAAGAGGAGCCAGCCAAGTCGCCAGTGCGCGAGGAGGCGTCAGAGCTGGCCAGCCTTTCCAACAGGGTCGAGCTCGCGAGCCCAGCATGTCCTTCTAATGAAGACCAGCATGATGAGCCTTTGCCACCGCTGGAGGAGTCTCTAGCACCGCTGTTCCAAGAGAATGCGGAAGGACAGAATGGGGAGGAGCGCCCTTCTAAACGGGAGAAGCCTCGCTAGGCGTCGAAGACCTTGGAGGAGATCATCCCGCCATTTGACAAGACTCGTGCTCAGGCGGACCGCAAAATCATTCATCATATGAAGCGGTTCTCAACAAATGTCACCATTTGGGAAGCCATCGCTTGGAGCAAAGATCTTAGGGAGGCTCTTGTCAAGATACTCCAAGACCCAAGACCCAGAGGCCTATGAAGCCCATGTTGCAGAATTACAAGCTCAGACATATGAGGCACTTACAGCCAACATCTCCTTCACGGATAAACACATGTTGTTGTCTTCTGCATGCCACAATCGCCCCTTATATATGAGGGGGGCGATCAATGGGCATGACGTGAATCACATCCTGGTTGACGTCGGAGCAGCCGTCAACTTCATGCCTTTGAAGACTTTCAAGTCTCTATACTTGGCACCTTATTTACAAAAGGTGAGCGCGGTCCAAATTTTGGGATTCAATCAGAAGTCCGAAGAGGCGCTTGGTCGGGTTGAAGCCAAGCTTGCCTTGGGCGATTTTGTCACCCAAGTGATATTTTATATCATCAACGCCGACACATTCTATAAGGTGCTACTTGGGAGGCCTTGGCTCCACAAGAATTGGGTTGTCCCATCAACTCTACACCAATGCATTAAATATGCCAAAGGAGGGAAGAACACACTATCTTCGCAGATCAGGCTCCGTTCCACCCCAATGAGTGCCACTTGGCTGATGCTTCCCTATATTTTGGGAAGCCCACTATAGCAATCCCCGAGCCTGTAAAAGAGAAAGGGAAGCAGAAAGTAGACCATGAAGTCGAGGAAGGGCAGTTGTTCACTATCAACCAAGACTTGAGGCTAAGCCTCCATGCCGCCTCCAAGCCAACTCCACCGGAGAGGCGAAGTGTTGACTTTGAAGCCAACCTCATTAGCCAGGTCATTGACTGCAGTATCTTCTTACCACCCAAGTGCCTTCAACTCTCATCCCAACGGGAAGAGTATGAGGTGGAGCAGTTGACGACCTTCACAGTCTCCTATCAACGGAGAAGAAGACGTAACAAGGGCAAGGGGGACAAGCCGATCATCTTTTACAAAGGTGATTTAGTTCCACCGTGCCCTCTTGAAGATGACTTCGACTGGGATACTCCCACCGATGTGGCACCAGAGCCAGTCCAGGAGATGGACGATATGCCCAAATACATCAAGGAAATGTGTAAAAAGTAGCACATCCTGCAAACTCTGGACCCCGCACGAGCGGCGTATTTCCACCAGTTGTGGAACCCTTCGCAGGTCCATAGGCAACCTCCCTTCTCCCGCAAAGGCACACGGGGACTCGGCTATGACCAAGAGAGGGACTTCGAGGTCTATTACGCAGTCAATGCCGTAGGACTGCTACCTCCTCATCATGGGCAAATAGAAGTTGAGCCCGAGATTGATGACTCTGTAAGGGACTCTGGTAAGGCGTCAATGACACCATCATCCTCATCAAAAGTCAACAATGACCACCCCTCGGAGGGAGGGGCAGCCCAGTCTGCTAACCATCGACAAGACGAAGCAAGCCTTTCAGATTCAAGCCATGAGCAAGAGTGCTTCGAAGAATTTGAAGTCTATTAAGTAGATACTGATGATGAGGGAGACTTTGTCGAACTCTAGCCAACTCCACCGGAGCTTGAAGACGGTGGTCAAGCAACTGTGAACGAGTTGATTGAGATCAATCTCGAAAGCAAAGACAAAAATCATCCCACCTTCATAAGTGCTCTCCTCAGTGAGAAAGAAAGGCAATCGTATCGACAACTCCTAGAAGAGTTCAGGGATTGTTTCACCTAGACTTATAAAGAAATGCCCGGGCTCGATCCTTCTGTGGCTAAACATGAGCTGGCAATACTTTCAATAGTCAAGCCAGTCAAGCAAGCTCAAAGGCGTATGCGCCACGAGCTGGAGCTAAAAGTTAATGCTGAAGTTGATAAAATGCTCAATGTAGACTTCATAGAGCCTTGCATGTACCCTGTATGGTTCGCTAACATATTCCCTGTCAAGAAAAAGAATGTCCAAGTCTGAGTCTGCATCGACTTCAGAGATTTGAACAAGGCATACCCAAAGGATGACTTCTCTGTCCCAATCACTGAGACAATGGTTGATATGACCAATGGTCACGAAGCTTTGTCTTTCATGGACGGGCCGTCGGGCAATAATCAAATCCGCATGGCCATAAAAAACAAAGACCATACGGCTTTCCGATCTCCTAAGGGTATCTTCAACTACAAAAGGATGCCGTTCGACCTGAAGAATGTCGGTGCAACCTATCAAAGGGTAATGACCAAGATCTTCAACGAGATGCTACATGACCTTGTCGAATGCTATGTCGATGATCTGGTCGCCAAGATAAAAAGGCAAGAAGATCACCTATCCGATCTGCATCGAGTCTTCGAAAGGCTTCGACAGTACCAGCTCAAGATGAACCCAATGAAGTGCGCCTTCAGCGTCTCCAGTGCCAAGTTCCTCGGCTTCATCGTCAGGTACCAAGGCATAGAAATCGATCCTGACAAAATCAAGGCCATAAGGGGACTGCCTCCGCCCAAGAACTTGACAGAGCTCAGATCTCTTCAAGGAAGACTCGCCTATATTAGGCGGTTTATTTCTAACCTTTCTGGAAGATGCCTACCTTTCGACAAATTGATGAAGAAAGGAGCACCCTTTATATGGGACGAAGACTGTCGGACAGCCTTCAAGCAAATCAAGGAGTATCTATTGACTCCTCCAGTCTTAGGGGCACCCGTCAGAGGGAAGTCCCTTATTCTATACATTGCTACCATGGATGCCTCTTTGGGGGCTCTTTTACCCCAGGTCAATGACGAGGGCAAGGAGCAGCCGTTGTATTACCTCAGCCAGAAGCTGATCGGGCCTGAGCACCGGTATGCTCCCATGGAGAAGGTGTGCCTAGCCTTAGTATTTGCTGTCAAGAAGCTAAGGCTCTATCTTCTAGCTCACAGGGTGGAGCTCATCTCAAAATGTGATCCACTCAAATTTCTGTTCAGTCAGCCCGTCCTCTCTGGTAGGCTCGGCAAATGGGCACTTATCCTCATGGAGTTTGACATCACCTTCGTCCCACGCAAGGCGATCAAGGGACAAGGAATGGTGGAATTCTTAGTAGCACATCCTGTGCCAGAAGACTCGCCACTCAACTTGGAGATACCCGATGAAGAGCTGTTAGTGCCTCCGCAAGAAGCTGGGGAGCATTCTGAAAATGTCCCACCACAGATGGAGCCGGGCGTCCTCACCCTCGACCTTCCACATTGGGAGTTGTATTTTGATGGTGCTTCTCGGACAATCAAAAGGGTTGGCGGCCTCACAGACTATGTCTCGGGTGTGGGGATAGTATTTGTATCTCCGCAAGGCGCCTCCATAATTCTTGCGCTCTCATGAAGTCACTGACTAATAATGAGGCAGAGTATGAAGTGCTAATCATTGGGCTCCAATTGGCACTAGAGATGGAAATCAAGTGCATCAAAGTGTACAGGGATTCTCAGCTCGTCATTCGACAAGTACTGGGCATCTATGACGTCTAGAAGAAGGAGCTTATCCCCTACCATGCAGCCGTCTCAAGGAGAAATTCTACCTATTTGAAATAGGCCATGTCCTACGGGGTAGTAACTCCCAGGCTGATGCTTTGGCAAAATTAGCAGCAGCCTTAAAGTACCCGCCTGAGGGAGAGTTAAATATTACTGTCAAACACCGAAGGCTCATGCCAAGTGTGCTCAATGAAGAGTCTGGCCTCACGGTCTACGAGGTCAACAATATTCAAGAGGAGAATACTCCAGAAGAAGAAGATTGGCGTGAGCCAATTATAAAGATATAGAACGGCTGGCTTCCCCCGATCGGCCTCAGAGGGTGCGACTGCTACGTAGGGCGACATCCTACCAGCTGATTGATGGTCTGCTTTTCAGGCTCGTCCATGAAAGGGACCGATCGGTCCTCCTACGATGCCTTTTCCTCTAAGGAAACAAAGATCGTCATGCACGAAGTCCACTCTAGATTGTGTGGAGCACATCAAGCAGGAGCCAAGATGAAGAACATCATGAAGATCAAGGGATTTTATTGGCCCACTATGTACGAAGATTGCAACCAATGTGCTCGTACATGTCACCAATGCAAGGCATTCAGACCAGTCCCTCGGCGGCCGCCCAATCCGCTCCATCCAACAGTGCCTACCTGGCCATTCGCAGAGTGGGGCATGGACATTGTTGGAACATTCCCGCCATCATCTCAAGCGCACAAGTTCATATTGGCTGTCACTGATTACTTCTCCAGATGGACATAAGTTGTTCTGCTGCGAGAAGTTACAGGGGAGATAGTTGCCCGCTTTGTGAGGCACTACATTATATACAGATTCGGCACCCCTAACTGGATTATATCTGACAATGGCACGCCATTCAGGAACAAGATTATCTATGCTTTGGCGTATAAATTTCCGTCGTCGGTCTACAATCCCCAAGCCAACAGGTTGGCCGAGGCCTTCAACAAAACCCTATGCAAGCTGTTGTCAAAGATAGTAGGCGGTCACAAACGGGATTGGGGCGATAAGGTCCACAAAGCCCTATGGGCCTATCAGACTATTTATAAAACCCCTACGGGTTGCTCCCCATTCTCTTTGGTCTACGGAGCCGAGGCGGTGGTCCCTGTGGAGATCGAGCTAGCATCTTACCGTGTTGCTGTGCACGCCTGATTGCCAGGACAAGACCAGTCTAAAATAGAAAGAAGGCTCAAGGAATTGTCCAACCTTGAAGGGGAAAGACTCAGAGCCTATAAGCACTTGCAAGTGTATCAAGTCCGCATGACACGTGCCTATGATAAGCTGGTCAAGCAAAGGGCATTCAAGAAAGGCGACCTCGTCATGATTAAGGAAAAGGAGGTTCTCGTGGGAAGATCCAGCGGTAAACTCCAACCCAATTGGCGGGGACCTTACGTCATCCAGAAGGTTTATGAAGGAGGGGCCTATACGGTCGTCGACCACAAGGGAGATAATCCCTTTCGTCCTCTCAATGGGAAGCACATGAAGCTCTACCATGCGCCACCGCAAGAGTTTCTACAGTAGTCCTCACAGGACATACCTATCCCCAGTGAAGGTTCCATTTTTTTTAAAAAAAATATGGGGTTAAAAATACTGATACCCCGGTGGACTTAGTCACCCTTCAACGACTGGCTAAGGGCAAAAAGGCCATAGACCCGGTCGAGGTGAAAATCTGAAAGGGCACCCCAGGCAAAAATGGGTAACCCCTCGGTGTGAAAATCCGCAAGGGCACACCGGAAAAAGCTAAAGGGGGCTAGCCTCGACGAAAACTCGAAAGGGTGGTGAGGTTGGTAATGTGAAAAAAAACACAATCCTCTTTCAACATGCTTTATGGGTGGTTCTAAGTCAGCAACTCCACCCTTTAATGGCCGAGACATTATACTGATGCTTTGGCCGTATCTCCCACGTCGTCCTGTGACACCTAATCCCACTAGGGCGTTTTGACGTTGTCATACTCTGTCCCATCGAGATTACCCATGTCTTGGACTTCCTGGGTTCGGATCCCGTGTCTCTCCGGCCTATCCAATCTGTCCTTCATATGTCCCATCGGGCTCGACCTGTGCATGCCCCTTTCGGGCTACCGACCCATTTCTCCTATCGGCTTTCAAGTTTAGCCCACATGTCTCCTTCGAGTAGTTAAAACCACTTATCCTTTTTGTCCCACTAGATTTGGCCTACGTACGCCCCTCTCAGGCAGTGAACCCACATCATGCCTTTCGGCTCTTTTTACTATCTAGTGATTGACCTCAATATGCTATCTCGGGCTGCCAACTCATCATGCCTTTTGGCTCTTTTTACTATCTCGTGATTGGCCTCAGTATGCTCTCTCGGGCTGCCAACTCATCATACCTTTTGGCTCTTTTTACTACCTCAAGGTTGGCCTTAGTATGCTCTCTCGGGCTGCCAACTCATCAGGCCTTTTGGCTCTTTTTACTACCTCGAGGTTGGCCTCAGTATGCCCTCTTGGGCTGCCAATCCATCATGCCTTGCGGCACATTTTACCTTCTTGGGATTGGCCTCAGTATGCCATCTCGGGCTGTCAACTCATCATGCCTTTCGGCTCATTTTTTCATATGGATTGGCCTCAGTATGCCCTCTTGGCCTGCCAACCCATCATGTCTTTCGGCTCATTTTACCTTATGTGGGATTGGCCTCAGTACGCCCACTCGGGTTGCCACCCATCATGCCTTCGGCTCATTTTACCTTCTTGGGATTGGCCTCAGTATGCCCTCTCGGGCTGTCAACTCATCATGCCTCTCGGCATATTTTACCTTCTTGGGTTTGGCCTTAGTATGCCCTCTCAGGCTGCCAACCCATCTAGCCTTTCGGCTCCTTTTCCCTTCTTGGGTTTGGGCCTCAGTATGCCCTCTCGGGCTACCAACCCATCATGTCTTTCGGCTTATTTTACCTTCTAGTGATTGGCCTCAGTATGCCCTCTCGGGTTACTAATCTACCTCACCTTTCGACTAATTTTACCTTCTAGGGTTTGGTCTTAGTATGCCCTCCCGGGCTGCAAACCCATCTCACCCATTGGCTTTTGGGTTTGACTCTCACATCCCACTAAGGTTGTCAAATCCATCCTTTCCTTCTTCTGGGTCTGGCCTATGCAAGCCCCTTTCAGGCTGTCAACCCATGTCGCCTCTTGGCCTTCAGACTTGACTTGTATATCCCACCGGGATTGTCAAGTTTATTCTTTTGTCCCCACGGGCTTGGCCTCTGCATACCTCCTCAGGCTGCCAGCCCTATTTGCTTATAGGCTTGCGGATTTGATTCATATGTCCCACCTGGGCTATCAAATCCACCCTTTCATCCTACCAGACCTGGCCTATGCATGCCCCTTTTGGGTTGCTAACCTATCTTGCCTATTGGCTTCCAAGTTTACTCTGTATGCCCCTTTCGGACTGTTAAACCTACTCCTTTGCTGTCCCAACCGGGCTTGGCGCATGCACACCCCTTTCGGGTTCCCAACTCGTTCAACCTTTGGCTCTTGGATTTGGCTAATTACGTCCCACTAGGGCAGTCGAATCCACCTATGCGGCACACACGTCCCTACGGGAGTGCCACTTTCTCCTTGCCTTTTGGCATTATAGGTTCAAAAAAAATGGGGTTAAAAATATTGATGTCCCAGCGGACTTAGTTGTTTCTGTTAGGGGAGCAATTAAGGGCAAAAAGACTTTGACCCGGCTAAGGTGAAAATTCGAAAGGGCCTTAGGCAAAAATGGGCACCCCTAAGTGTGAAAACCCGCAAGGGCGCACTGAAAAAAGCTAAAGGGGGCCAGTCCTAGCAACAACTCGAAAGGGCGGTAGGACTGGTAAAGTGATAAAAAAAAGCATACATGCAAGAGGATAGACACAAATGCTACTGAGCTCTGTCCTTTATTCATCAATGTCATCAGAAAAGGGAGCCTGAGACGAGCTCTCGGGATGACTGAGACAAGAGTGGAAAAAATACAAAAGCCCTATGTACAAGAATGTACCAAAGCCTGTCAAGTGCCAGACTTGCTCCTCCTTAGGTCAGCAAGGTGAGTCTCACTCTGAAGAGCTTCCTCCTGGAGTCCCTCAAGCCTATGGCGAAAAATCTACATCGGCACGCATAAGACTGCGCTCCTCCTAGGTCTCCTAGACCTCTTACAAAAGTTCCTCCACTCTTCGGGAGGTCATTTACTCGTGCTCGTGAGCGTCCTCGATCTAGGCACCCACCTCAGCCTGGGCCGTCCGAAGTTTGCAAAGTTGCTCCTCCTCTTGCTGAAGCATCAGCTGAGTCCTCCGCCTCTGCTCCTGAATAGCGTGAAAGCGGGTGAACTCCTCCCATAAAGACGCAAGCTCAGTCATCCAGGCGTCCTGAGGGAGACCAAATGCATGCATCTGGCAATGCTACACCAAGTAGAGGACCATTTGGCCACTCCATCCCAAGGGCCAGGAAACTTTGAAGCAGCTTTGAAGTCTCACTAGCTGAAGCTAAAACAAAGAAAGGAGTTACCTCAGCCCGTGGACGCCCGACATCAACTTAGACCAACACACCCCTTGAGCTGGTCTACCCAAACTCTGGCTATCACAAGTCAATAGTTAGCCAGCTTCAACCTTCGGCTGCACACCTCAGCGGCTAGCCGACGCATCTTTGGAGACATCCTAATGGTCAGCCAACACATCAACCTGCGGCTACGCACCCGAGTGATCAGCCGACATATCTTCAGTGACACCTTAGCGGTCAGCCGACACAACGACTTTTGGCCAACACACCCCCAAGGGTCAGCCAATGTCAGTTTCCAGCTATCACAGGTCAACAGTCAATCAACGATGACTTAGATGGATGTGTCTCTCCGAGACAGACCTACATCAACTTCGGGCCAACAAGTCTCTCAGAAGCAGGCCCCCATCAACTCTAGGCCAACAAGTCTCTCAGAAGCAGGCCTACTTCAACTCTGGGCCAACAAGTCTCGTCGAGATAGGTCCGCATCAACTTTAGGCCAACAAGTCTCTCAGAAGCATGCCTACATCAACTCCGGGCCATCAAGCCTCTCCGAGGCAAGCCTACATCAACTCTCAACTTTTTGGAAAGCAACGAAGCAGTGTGGTGTAGTCCTACAATGATCTCCCAGTGTCACAAAGACTCAGGAGAAATCAAAAATGACATCGGGCATGAACCATCTGCCTTCGCCTCCAGCTTTGACGAACGTTCCGTGGGGGGCATTTATTGGAAGCAAATTTTGTCTGCAAAAAACTCCCCCTCCTGACATCCACCAGTGGTGGACTGAGCCCTGGCCGGGGTGAAATGAAACAGCCATTGTTGCAGCCACCTGCCCCCCTCTGGGGTGCAACAGCAGCAGCCAAGGCCTGCCCGGGGTGGCCCAGACCTCCCTCGGGTGAAGCAGGGGCGAGACATGCCCGGGGTGAAGCACAGCAGCTCTGACTTCCACCTCCCCGGGGTGAAACCGTCAGCAGCAAAAGGGGGGGTTCCGGTCACCTCCCGGGCCTTTGGTGAGCTTAAGAGAGTTCTCACCCACCTCTCCCACTTAATGGAGTAGAAATGGGGCAGCAAGGAGAAAAAATAGACCCGTTCGGGGTTGGGCCAACCCGTACGGGGTCGTTCGACCCCGGACGGGTCCACGCGCAGGTGGGGTACCCGCCCGGGGTCACATTGCCCCCGAGGTAGACCTCCCCTGGGTCATTTGAGCCCGGGAGGGCCTGGCCGGGGTCGACAGGCCCAGGCAGGACCTGCCCAGGGTCGTTTGACCCCGGGAGGACCTGCCCAGGGTCGTTTGACCCCGGGAGGACCTGCCCAGGGTCATTCACTCCGGGCAGGACCCGCCCGGGGTCGAATGACCCCGAGCAAGACCTACGGGACCTGACCGGGGTCATTTGACCTCAGACGGGTCCGTGGGCCTCCCACCCCGGGCAACCTCCGTCTCCCGCGCACAGAAATCAAGGAAAAGACCTCCCCGGGGTCATTTTCACTCTTTCTAACCCGTACGGGTCCGGACGACCCCGGGGAGGTTCCCACTTCTATAAATAGACCCCCAGGGTCTAGAAGAGGGGGATGAACACACAGAGACGACCTACGCACTTGGAGCATCCAGCATTTGTTCGTTGTTCGTTATTTTTGGCCTGCGAGGGGTAAGTCCACGGGTCCCGTGTAAATGCCCGTATGAGGGTATTTTTGTAATTTTACCCCTCAGTGGGCATGTTTGTAAGTTTCTACATCCCGGGACGACTAAATTAAGTAGTTCCACCCACATAATGGGGAATTACATAAATGTTTTTCCTGGGGCCCGAGAAACAAAAATATCCTATTTTTTGCAGATATACCCTGTAACTTTTGTAATTGGGGCTACGCCCCTACTTCCAGCGTTAGTGTGAACTTTTGTACAGTCGACAACTCACCGACAACCCTTATACTCATTCGGACTATAAAAGCACTCAGCATGTTTTATGTATGTCCTGGGGAGAAAATTATAAGGAAACCCCTAGCTTTCACAAAATTGCATATATACCCCTCCTTCGGTCATGTTGACAGTTATGTGTCTTCTACGAAGCCCCTTGTCTTTCCTTCGGTCCGGAAATGTTGTCAGCCCAGTCCGACACTCAGATGTCACCCCAACCCTAGGTCTGTGTAGGGTATGTTGACACCTGAAATATAACTGAGAACAAAGATGAGACCGAAGAGAAGATCGAATCAGAAATGAAGACCCCAGAGATTCCTGCGAGGCCAGGACTACAGAAAATTCATCACTAAAGTTACCATCCGGCTGAAGCCCTCCCCGGCCAAGCTGATGTCCGGTATTGTCGTCACTCAGATGGCAGTACTGATGAAGAATTGTAGTCTATTGACCGATGAAAATCTCCGGAAATATTCTGATAAGACTATGTCAACTCACCAATTAACGGGCCTTCACCTGATTCTGACGGACTCGAGGGGTTAACAAATGAAAAGGCAGGCCTGACGGCTTTGATAGTCGAGACCCACTGATAAGAGGAATTGAAGATATTTAAAAGCCCTAAATGGGCCTATGGTTAATGGCGCCGAGAGACCCTCACCAAGACCCAAAACCGGCGCCAGGAAGCTAGACTCGTGCGCGCCGGGAAGCCTCCATCGACTATGCGCGCTGGGATATGCCCGCCGGGAAGACACTCAACATGGGATATATAAAACCCCTTTCCTCTCGAAAGAAAAAAAACGAAGAACAGAAGGGAAGATAGCGACAAAAAAAAGAGAAGAGAGAAGTCCACATCCTGCTCCAGAAAATCGGCGGCTGCTGAGAGGTCAACCGGAGAAGGAGAAGGTCTGCCAAAGGGGGAGGGAGAGGAGTCAATGCTCCACCCTTCCCCCCCTATTTTCTCCTTTCTTCTCTTCTTCTGATGTATATCCGTTCTTTCTTTCTCTTTGTTTGTATTTCCTTGTTGGGAATGTTATCCCTTTTTCTCCTCTCTTCTCGTAATCGTTTTCCCCATGCGTAACCTCGATGTACGCCAGTTCTCGGCCAGATACATTGGAAGCCGATGAGTTTCTTTGGCTTCCTTTCTAGCTGTTCCCCTTTCTTTTCGCAAGAGATGTAAATATTGGAATGCAATGATATGGCCACCCAATCAGGCGGGTGACGTTTGAATCTTCTCTCTCTGTCCTCCATTTCGATATTATCTGTTGAACTCTTAAGCCATTCCTGTGCCCTGAGTTTTGAGTTATTTATGATGTTTATTTCCGGAATGGGAATTCTGGCAGAGCCCCAATCCCCACCCTATGGATTATTGGGCTTTGCCTGCTCCCCTGCTGCTACTCAATCTCCCCATCGATCGAGTTTCACCGCTTGGCTGTGAAGACAGTCCCAAAAATCAGAGACAGTCTTCTTGATTCTCTGGTCTGTAGGCTATAATTGTATATATATACATACACGAAAACTCAGGAGGTTTTAATGGATGATGACCTCAAGCCCCTGTCTCCCAGCAATCCCTTGACATCATAGCATCGAAACCCCCTACCCAGACCATTTCATGTCTTAAACATAGCTCTAACCTGAGCTTGGATTCCAAAACATGATAGAGCAGGGTCCCCGGGCTTCCCGGCGCCCTCGGCTTCTTGGCTTCTCGGCGCAAATTCCTCTCGGCGCCATGAATAGCCCCCGGCGTGAGGTTTGGCACGCCGAGAACCAGGGGCGCCAAGACCCTTCATTGACCAATAAAACCCACGCCGAGAACCCCCCCCCCCTTGGCCACTTTGTCTTCGCGCCGAGACCCTTTCGTTTGCCAATAAAAATCCACGCCGAGACCCCCCTCTCCTTGGCCAATAAACCCAGGTCGAAACCCATCTCTACGCCATCTTCCAATCCCTGGTCACCCTATTGTGTCGAAACAGGGAGCAGGGAGTATCCAGAGGTCATCATGCACACCCTGGGAAATAAATTAACGAGGAATGACCTCCCCTATATTACTTGGTCCCGATCCGGATTCCTCTCTAACCCTATGAACCTAAGGAGCTCTGCCACTTCATGTGCTCCGATGATTTCCAAGGGAATATCAACCAGTGCTATGAATGCAAACAGTGTTCCAGGGCCTAGTGCCCTTCTCTTTCGGCCTTCGTCCCGGCATCCCGTGGATGATGGCTTATCTCTTCTTAGCATAGTCCAAGATAAGGGGATATGCTGCCAAAATTCGCACAGATCACATCCAATAACTATGGTGTCTTCTTCAAACCCTGCCGGCCCAGGGAGTTCTGCCATTATGGGTTCTCCGATGGTCCATCGAAGTGGAATATCAACAAAACATCGTACCGGCTTATGATGTATCATGGTACATCGGTCCCTCTTCGGATTCCGGGTCAAATGTACCCGATCTTTCACGGATTCCATCCTGCCGCTGCATGGATGGTTTCCTATTCCCACTTGGCATAGTCCAAGATAATGGGGACATGCTGCCGGATTTACTCCGCACCTGATATAGCCTCGCTTTATTCAGTATACTCAATGTCTTGCAGATAAATTAGCATGCTCTCATTTGGGCTTTTGCCGCCGATCCCCTCTTACTTTGGCGTTTAATCAAGAGTTGTCCTTCGTAGGGAGGACGTAATTAACGTCATAACCTTTATGGTATGACGGACTTTTGGTCCAGACACGATCACTTACAATCGACTGATTAGAAGACAGATCGAGCGCACAATGAAATCGTCACATATGTGACTGGCACGCCAATAAATAAACAACAGAAATAAAAGAATAAGAATGTAAACGAAAAGCGCGTCCACAAGTCTGGCACGCCCGGTGGGACGAAGTCTCCCTTCATCTCTACGCCAAAGTAAGGGGCCCGGCGGCCTCTCTCAAAATTCTAATTGTGTGTTAATCTTACTCGCAGAAACTACAGATGGAGGCTGGACTAGTTGTTGTTCACTTCGGCCAACAAGTGGTCGATGGCCACATCTACGGAGGGTACCTGGCGGTGCCGATGGAGTTCGGATCCATGCCTCCAGCGGTGGGTCTGCCCAATTGCTTGGGCCTCGTATTTGTCGATCTGCTGCAAGTCGACAACGAAGCTGAAAAGATCGCCATGATAGAGACCACGATGGCGCCAAAAGCCGAGGAGGGGAAGACGGCAGTTGCTCCTACCGTAGTTTCGTGCCTTGTCCATCACCTGGAAAAGAAGACGATGTCTCCGCCACTACTGGTAGGAGAAGAAGAAACAGCCGGAGAAGCCGGTCTGCTGCAACCGGAGGCTGCCCTTCGGCCTCGAGAAAGACAATGATGGTCGGAAACATGAGGGTGAACCTCAATTGCCGCCCCATGAATGCACGGCCCGATAGGGTCATTCCATCGGTCCATACCAACAACAGATTCCAGCCGTTGGCCACCAGAAGGGCCAACTGGGAGAACAAGGGTAAGCAGCCGCTGGCACCTAAGCCGACCAAGTTCAAACAAGTTTGGGTGCCAAAGAAGATTCAGAGCTGGGCACCAGCTCAAGAAGAGTATGTTGGTGCCATCCGCCCCAGGGCTGGGGGCAGGAGACATGAAAGGGAAGAAGAATATGTTGCTGCCGTCCGCCCCAGGACCGGGGGCAGGAGATGGGAGAAGAAAAAGAAAGATGCTACTGTCGCTCACCCCGGGAGGAGGGGCGGAGATTTTCGAAAGAGAGATGAAGGAAGAGTGGATGAAGTCGCTTATATGGCTGCTCCTCAGAGATCCAGGGCCTACGCTAGACAGGCCGATGTGTTCAAATATCCCAGGTCAGAGTACTTGGCTGCTCAAGTCTCGAAGCTGGCCTATCAGCCGAAGACTCAGGAGAGGATGTTGCCACGGTGAGAGCTACAAGGGCAGAGTCGGGAAGAGATGAACCGGGTGGTTCAAGACTACTTTCATTGCCTAGGGAACTCCTCCCTGGGACAACAAAGACTATCCCGTGCCTTGGGCACTACGGCGGGAGAAGAAAGAGAAGGAGTGATGCTGGAGGCTTCGTCCTCTGACTTCAATGACTATGAAGATGGCCGCAGGGTCAGATATGATGAAGATATCTACCAAGAAGAGACAGAAGAAAAGAAAATGTCCGTATTTGACCGTCTGACATATCCTGGACAGGTCAAGAGAAGAGTTCGCAGGCAGAGAGGAAGAATGCAGATCCTTGCTTGCAACATGGCCGGCGTCGCCGGAAGATATGGTATGTTACCAAATCAGCCAGAAGAGTTGATCAACCTGGCACACAGACCGGGTGCAATCACAAGAAGAAGCAAGGCAGCGAAAGATAAGATAGTAGCTGCTAATCAAGACGACCTCTCGGCCGTCAATGAAGCCCAAAGAGTCACCACGATGATAGTAAATGTGGTGACTACTGAAGAAGAAGACAATCCTCTCTTAGACCCCGCTGAAGGGACTTCAGGGGAGATGCAAATTCCAGCAACCATGGATCCCATGATCCAGATGATGTTCATGAGGTACCAGCGGGAAATTGAGTCTCTCAAAAGACAGTTGAATGAGAGAAATGAGCAGACACCTGTTTCTAAGCAGGCCGAGCTGACAGGACAAACTTTCAGCTCAACCGAGGTGGCCGTCCCAGCTGTTCCTCATTTGAATAGTGAAGGCAGAGCACCAAATCAGCCTCTTCCACAACAGGTGGCAGCCCAGCCCTCTGCCTCTCAAACACAATCTGGTGTGCCAGCATCTCAGTCGATGCTGCATACAACGGTCATGACGACCCCTTTCAATCATCAGCAGGCATATTTCTTTCCAGAACCAGTGGATCCGGTTGTGGCAAATAAACTGATGATAGAAAAGATTGTTGAGATGAAGCTGTCTGAGAAAGTCGGGGACGATTCTGGTACCTATGACATCTACAAAGTACCATACCCTGTACATTATGCTGTTAAGAGATTACCACCAGGCGTCAACAAGCCGCCGAAGTTTGAAAAATTCAACGGCCAAGGCTCTCCCAGAGAACATATAGCCTATTACACTATAGTTATGTGCGACCTGGCAGCTGATGAAGCATATTTACTGAAATTCTTTGGCTCATCCCTTACAGGGTTAGCCTTTGAATGGTACTCCAGCTTGCTAGCTGGGTCAGTAGCTGACTGGCCCGATATGCAGCGGAAATTCCAAGACAGATTTCATGTTACAGAAAGGGAAATCACAATAGCTGAGCTATATGCGTCCAGGCAGAAGCAAGATGAGACCGCCTTGGATTATATAAAAAGATGGAGGAATCTGGCTATGAGATGCAGGCGACCTCCCCATCAAGAAGATGCAGTACAGATATGCAAGTAGAATCTCAGAAGAGAAGTGCTGGAAAAGATGATCGGGGCAGATGTCAGGACATTTGACCGTTTAAATAACATAGTGGCAGAGGTCGAGACGTTCTTATCTAAGCGTCCGATCGCCAACGTCCCTGCTATGCAAAAAGGGAAAGCTGTTGATCGGCGGCCACCACATTCAGAGGCCAACATTGTTGATTTCGAAACCTTTGAACAGCAGAAAGAAAAAAACAAGGCAACTGATGCTCCTCCGCCGGCAGGCCCAGCAGAAATGAAAGAAAAGGTCTCCCTAAGAAATAAGATGAGGAAGGCATATTCATTCCCCAAAGATAAGACAGGTGCACTGTTCAATTGGGCTTACAAGTTCAACAAAGTAACATTGCCCGAACCGAAGAGACCCGCTGATGCAGCGAAGAAAGATGATCCACTGTTCTGTCCATATCACCGGGGACTGGGGCATACTATAGAAAACTGCTATGTCTTCAAAGATGTCATGGAAAGTATGTTCAAAAAGGGTGAGCTGCAATTGGGAGATTACCAGGTGGACCCTCCACGCCCTCATGAACCTCCAGCAATGAGGATGGCTGCAAATATGATTTCTGTATATCAGCAATTGCCCGAAGAGGCTGTTGAAGAATGCACCAGGCGCACTTATGAAGCATGCTTCCTTACCCCATTTAGGGATCAGGAGGGGTGGCAGACGAAGCCGGTGAAGACCAGAAAGAGGACACCTGTTGCTGGGACAACTGGACCATCCATTCGGAATGCCACTCCAGAAATAGGTACACCCCCAGCAAAATTGATTTGGCATCTAGCTGAGACACAGCCAGTCATCCGAATCCCCACCTACAATCGGAGGAGACAGACTCCGCTTCCCACACAAAAAGAAATAAGTCCGGAGGCAAAACGTCTCCAACAATACATCAACGGGCTCGACGAATATGAACAGACTGAGCCGAAGCCCCTACTGGTGAAAGATTGCATACTCTGGGAGCAGCTAGAAGAATTGACCATTGAAGAAAAACCAGAGGAAAAACAGGGGAAAGATGATACTGAACCCTTCTGGGGGCAGGGGCCAGCAAAGCCAAAGCACAAGAAGAAGAAAAGGCAGTCACAGAACAGAAGAAAAAAGAAAGTCATGACAGTACACTGCAATACACTCTCGGTGCTATTCACCTTGCCTGGGGAGGATGACAATGCAGAGGCATCGGCCACGCCATTGGAAGCCAACCATGTTGAAGCTTCAACCTCGGCGCATGCTACCCGTTCTGGGAGAAGATGGGGACGTCCCCCGCCAGCCAATCATAATATCATTTTCAGGGGAGAGCAACCCTATCAGATACCAGAGCCTGAAATGCGAGGTGTCCAGATCCCTCCTCCTACCAGTCTATACCAAAAAGAGAAGAAAGGGGATGGAGCTCCGTCATTCCTTGAATTTTTATCCAGTTTAGAGGGCGAAAAGCCAGTACAAACTGCTCCAGCCAGAAGTAACAAGCACCAACAGTCAACGGCTCTAAAGCCTAGGCAGGGTGAGAAAGAAGAAAAAGGTTATCCAGCAACGTCAAGGGCTGTCTTTCCAGAAGAAGCCCCTCAAGAAACCAACCAAGGAACTGAGATAAGAAGCGGGCAGGCAATGCCGCAAGCACCTGGGGAACCTCCAAAGCCCCGCTGGGCAGAAGAAATGCGGCTCTCCAATGTCCGGGTAGGCAGCCGAATTATGAAAATGCTGAAGAAGCTCCCTACCAGATTCTCTATATGGGAAATCCTTTCCTTGAGCGAGGATGCCCGCCAAGCAATTATTGATGCCCTACAGTCACCAGCACAGTATGAAGCACTACTGATAGAGGTCAATTCTGGGCTGACAGTCACTTTCACTGAAGATGAGATGTTGATTCCAAATCCTAGCCACAACAGGCCACTATACATGAGAGGACATCTCAACTGTCAGCCATTAAGCCGGATACTGGTGGATCCAGGGGCTGCTGTAAATATTCTGCCATACCGCATCTATCAGAAATATTATTTTGATATGCACCTCACGAAGGTCAGGGACATGAAGATTGCTGGCTTTAACCAGAAGTGTGAGACACCTTTGGGGGTAGCAGATTTCAACCTCACCCTGGGGGACCTCACTACTGTGGTGCGATTCTATGTGATCGATTCCAACACCACATACAAGGCCTTGTTGGGGCGACCGTGGTTGCATGAGTACCAAATAGTGCCTTCCACACTGCATCAGTGCATTAAGTACTGTCATGATGGCAAAGAAGAAAGGGTCTTCACAGATTTGCACCCCTTTGAAGTCTTCGAGTGCCATATGCTCGATGCATCCTATTATGCTGATATGCTGCAAAAAGATAAGAAGAAAGAAACTGTGACTAGTCAAGAGAAGTCGGTAGCAAAGATAGAGGATTGGTCTCCGCCGCCACCACGGGGCTGTGTTAAGAAGCATGAGGTATCCCATATCTCTCATGTTGGGGATTCTGTACGGATCACACCTCCAAGCATTCATCCCGATGATACTGATGAAGAGATGAAAGAAAAATATGCACAAGTCAGGGTACCGGAAGGGCTGGTTAAGCCAGTCGCCAGTTTGGAATGCCAGACAGTGCTGCCACTCAAGATTATGGAGGTCCCTCATTTCTGCGAGCCTCCCATCATATTCTACACCGGGGAGCCTGTTGAGGAGGACGATCAGGACTGCATGATTCCGGAAGAATCCACAAGCCGAATGGTGCCAATCATAGGCTTGGATTACACCACACAACGAGTCTCGCAGATGTTCTCCAAACTTCAGATGCCTTCACTGTAGCCCGTTGCCCAGAAGAAAGCATTCCAAGAGCTTTGGGATCCGCCCCAGAATAATAAGGAATTGATGAAGATCACCCAGCACCCGGGATTGGGCTACACTCTACAAGAATACTATGAAGCCGAGGTAGATGTCATTTCCGCCTTCTTTTCACATAAAGATCCTCATGTGATGGGCTATGATGATTACCCCTCAGAAGATGAAGAGATTATATATCAGTCTATACCGGATGATGGGCCTTCCAATAACCAGCCCGAGGCAGAAAAATCTGATGAAGCAAATGTATGCCGATGCTGGGAGGAACTGTCTTGCAAGGAAGACCTGTTCCAGGCCGAAGCAAAGTTTGACACGGGAACCCCGGATGAAGACCGGATTTCTAATGATACAAGAGAATGCTTAGAGTTTGAACGTATTCTGGAAGAAGTTCGAGCTCTGCAGGATACAAATTCCCCAGAGGAATCTACGCCAGCAAGGCCTCTAGAAGTGGAAGACCTAATCTTTGAGCCTTACACGGAGCCGGTCATGTCCCATGGTCAGGCTGAACAAAGTCACATGGTTTCTGCCCTATATGATGAGTCATCATTGGCCGAGGTCCGACAAGAAGAATTAGAGAATTCTGAAACTGAAGAAAACTATATCCCTGGGGGCTTCGTTGATTTGCAAGAGGCTCCGCCCGAAGTTGAAGATGGTGGCCAGGCCACCGTTGATGAGCTCGTGGAAGTAAACTTGGGGACAGAGGAGGAACCAAGGCCAACCTTTCTCAGTGTTCTGCTGGAACCAAAGGTCCGAGAACATTACATACAATTCTTGAGGGAGTTCAAAGACTGCTTCGCTTGGACGTATGATGAAATGCCAGGGTTAAACCCCGATGTAGCACAACACCTGCTGGCGCTTAATCCAGAAGCCAACCCCGTAAAACAACCGCCCAGGAGGATGCGACCTTAGCTAATCAACCAAATCAATAAAGAGGTCGACAAGCTTATTGATGTTGGCTTCGTCGAAGAAAATCAGTACACTACATGGCTGGCGAACATAGTCCCCGTAAAGAAGAAAAATGGGCAGATCAGAATATGTGTTGATTTCCGAGACCTTAATAAGACTTGTCCAAAGGATGATTTCCCGGTACCAATTACTGAAGTAATGATTGATGCAACCACTGGTCATGAAGCCCTGTCATTCATGGATGGTTCATCCGGATACAACCAAATTTGGATTGCTGAAAAAGACAGAGTACACACTGCATTCCGCACTCCAAAAGGGATATTCCACTACAAAAGAATGCCGTTCGGCCTTAAGAATGTCGACGCTACTTACCAAAGAGCCATGACAAAAAATTTTGACGATTTGCTCTTCAAGAAAGTGGAGTGCTATGTTGATGACCTGGTGGTGAAGACCAGAAAGAAAGAAGATCATCTGCAGGACCTGAGGGTAGTGTTCCAAAGGTTGCGAAAATATGAGCTAAAGATGAACCCTATGAAGTGCGCCTTTGGCGTGACCAGTGGAAAATTCCTTGGATTTATTGTCCGGCACAGGGGTATTGAGATTGATCCGTCCAAGATCAAGGCTATTCAAGAGCTCCCTCCACCGAAGAATATGTCTGAGCTAAGATCTCTGCAAGGGCGTCTGGCCTACATCCGATGATTTATATCAAACCTGTCGAGTCGGTGCCACCCCTTTCATAAGCTCATGATGAAAGATGTGCCGTTCATGTGGGACGACAGATGCCAAGAGGCTTTTGAAAAGCTGAAGGAATACCTCAAGACCCCTCCAGTATTGGGGGCACCAGTCAAGGGCAGCCCTTTAATCCTCTATATAGCAGCCACGCATTGTTCACTGGGGGCAATGTTAGCTCAAATAAATGAAGATGGAAAGGAGCAAGCCTTATATTACCTTAGCAGAAGGTTGATCAGGACTGAAGAAAGCTATACTTACATAGAGAAGACTTGCTTGGCACTGGTTTTCGCTGTTAAGAAGCTCCGACACTATATGCTGTCACATGAAATCAGATTGATATCTGCAGCAGATCCGCTCAAATATATATTGACTCAGCCGACACTCAAGGGTCGACTAGGCAAATGGGCTGTGATTCTGATGGAGTTCGACATCATCTATATACCTCAAAGGGATATAAAGGGCCAGGCTGTGGCTGATTTCTTTGCAGAGCACCCTGTACCAGAAAGCGCTATGCTCGAGACTGAGCTCCCTGATGATGAAGTGCTCGAAGCCTGTCAAACCCAGCCAATCATGTGGCAATTATACTTTGATGGGGCATCAAGAACAGAAACTGATTCCAGTGGGAAAACAAGAATACGTGCAGGGGCCGGCATTGTGCTGAAATCGCCAGAAGGAGAAGTATTGCACACCTCCTGTTCTATAAATAAGTCCTGCACCAACAATGAGGCTGAATATGAAGCTCTGATAATTGGTCTCCAGGTCGCCCTCAGTATGAGTATTCGGATGCTTCAGGCATTCGGTGACTCAATGTTAGTGATAAAACAAATACAGGGAGAATTCGAAGTGCGAAAGCCAGAATTGAACCCCTATTATCAAAAGGCTATACGCCTCATGGCGAATTTCTACCACATTGAGCTCAATCATGTGGGTCGGGGACACAATGCTCAAGCTGATGCACTGGCAAACCTGGCCAGCTCACTATCAGTCCCACCAGATGAGACGCTCAACATTATTGTCATGAACAGGCGGCAAGTCCCCAGCATACTGGAAGCTTGTCCTGAAGAATATGAGATTGATGCCGTTGACAAAGTCCAGGCGTCTGATTGGAGACAGCACCTACTGTAGTGGTTCCTACACCAACAGCTGCCCAAGAACAAAGAAGAGAGAATGAAACTCCTAAGGATCAAAGATTCTTATGAATGCAGAAATGGAACTCTGTTCCGAATCATGGAGGACGCCCGCAAGAAGATTTTGCTTCGCTGCCTATCTACTGAAGAAGCTTGGCAAGCAATGAAAGAAATACATGCTGGGACAGCAAGGGCACACCAGGCTGGGCCTAAGATGAAGATTGAAATCAAGAAGCTGGGTTATTATTGGCCCACTATGTTTGAAGACTATTGCCAGTTTGCAAAGTCATGCCAGAAATGCCAGGAGCATGCCACTGTACCCAGAAGGCCCCCTGTAGCTCTACACCCTACAATTCCCAGCTGGCCTTTTGCTCAGTGGGGAACTGATGTGGTCGGGCCACTATCGACTTCCTCAGCTGGACATAAGTACATCCTAGCTATAACAGACTACTTCTCCAGGTGGGCAGAAGCAGTAGCACTCAGAGAAGTGACTGGTGAGTTGGTTGCCAGATTCATCAAGCACAATATCATCTTCGGGTTCGGGGTCCCCAGCCGAATAATTTCTGATAATGGAAGCCACTTTAAGAACCAGAAGATATATCGGCTTGCCGAGAAGTACAAAATTGAATGGAGGACCTCCACTCCTTACAATCCACAAGCAAATGGACTGGCTGAAGCCTTCAATAAGACACTATGCACCCTACTGGCCAAGGTCGTCAGTTCTAACAAAAAGGACTGGGGTGAGAAGATGTATGAAGCACTATGCGCATATCGCACCATCTATAAAACCCCCACGGGTTCCTCAACCTATTCACTGGTGTACGGCTCTGAGGCAGTAGTCCCTATAGAGCTGGAGGTACCGTCACTCAGGATTGCAGTCCAGCATGGCTTAGTTCGTGACGAACAAACCAATGCTGAAAGGAGACTTGAAGAACTGGCTGAACTGGAGGGGAAGCGTCTGCAAGCCCAGAAGAATATCCAGATGTACCAAGCCCGCATGGCAAATGCCTTCAATAAGCTCGTCAAGGGGCGGGAATTCAAGAAAGGAGACCTGGTCATGGTCAAGAAAAGGGAAGTCATGGCTTCCAATCCAAAAGGCAAACTTGCTGCTAACTGGTTGGGTCCATACGTAATCCAGAGGGTCTACGAGGGCGGAGCCTACGTGGTTGTCAACCATCGAGGGGAAATTCAGTTCTCGCCACTCAATGGGAAGCATCTGAAACTCTATCATGCTGCACCACTGCCTGCTGGGGAAGTGGCGAATGAACAGAGAAATCAAGACTAATGACAATCAGATGATGAAGCCCTATTCAGACCCTTCGTCCGGATTAGATAATAAAACCCTACTCTTCCTGGTGTTGAAAAAAAAATGGGACTAAAAAATAGAGATGTCCCGCAAGACTTGTTCGGGCATTCTGAACAAGGGCAAAAAAATGGCCGAAACCCAGCTATGGTGAAAACCCAAACGGACACTGCAGGCAAAATCGGGTACCCCGCCACGTGAAAACCTGAAAGGGCTCGTGGGCAAAAGTAAGAGGGGGCTGGCTTTGGCGAAAATCCGAAAGGGCGCTTAAGCCAGTAATGTGGTAATTTAAAGTTCCCTTTTTCACCCTTCCTAATAAAACTCCGAGAAGGACGATCATCATAAAGTCCCACCGAAAATCCTGTCCAACAATCTTTCGGCCCTTGTCATCATTAACAAGATCGGTCGGCTTATTCTTTTAACTTGGACCCTTCGTCCCTGTTAAGTGAATCTACCCCTCCGGCAAATGGCTTCGTGCCTAAGCTGCTATCAGTCAGCATCAGTTCAGACCTTCCGTCTGGACTGCATGAAGAAATATCATCCTTCTTTGCGTTGGTGTCTACCCCACATCAATGGTAAAACGTATGTACACATTTCCTAATGGACGGCCCCATGCTTGAGCTGCTACACAGCGACGTCACTCAGACCCTTCGTCCGAGTAGACGATGAAACCACTCTCCTTTGCGTTGATGTCTATCCCGCACCAACGATGAGATCCACATTCCTGGCAAACAGCTTCATACCCAAGTCGCCGTCCACCAACTTCAGTTCGGACCTTCCGTCTGAATTGCATGATGAAGCCCTACTCTCCTTTGCGTTGATGTTCACCCCACATCAATGAATGGCACTCTGCCCTAACCAAGCTATCTTAAACTTGGTCTAGTGGCATTCTGCCCTAACCAAGCTACCTCAAACTTGGTCTAGTGGCACTCCGCCCTGATCGAGCTACCTTTACCTTGGTCTAGTGGCACTCCGCCCGGACCAAGCTACCTTCCCATTTGTTTAGTGGCACTCCGCCCAGACCGAGCTACCTTCCCCTTGGTCCAGTGGCACTCCGCCCTAACCGAGCTACTTATATCTTAGTCTAGAGGCACTCTGCTCTGATCGAGCTACCCTTATCTTGGTCTAGTGGTACTCCACCCTGATCGAGCTACCCACACCTCAGTTTAGCGGCACTCTGCCCTGGCCGAGCTCGCATATAATAAATAACATCACCAATGCGGGTCCTACGCACGAATCGGCTCAAATCTGTCCTTTGCACTAGCATTACCTTCTTGCTGACGAATAAGCCTTTTTTCGGCACAAGGCCTTGTGCCCTAGTCGACTCTCTCAATATCCTCCTCTTATACGAGTTCAAAAAAAAAGAGAAATAAAAAAAATGAACGATAAGAAATGGGGCTTAAAATAGAGGTGTCCCGCCGTACTTGTTCAAAACATCTTGGACGAGTGCAAAAATGGCAAACAACCGGCTGTGGCAAAAACCCGAAAGGGCGCTACGGGCAAAATTGGGTACCCCGCCACGTGAAAACCCGAAAGGGCGCGTGGGCAAAAGCGAGAGGGGGCTGGCTCCGGTGAAAACCCGAAAGGGCACTTGGGTCAGTAATGTGGTAATATAAAAGTTCACTTCATAAATCTCCTTCGGCAGCACGTCCACCGCATGTCCCACCGATGATGAAACCCCGTTGGTCATGAGGCATATCGTCTCGATCAATGCTAAAGCCCATCTCGGAGTAGACCTTCCGTCTGTTCCGATGAAACCCTTCCACTTTCTATCTGAGACCCACCACGGTAAAACCTATCCAGTTTAGATCTTACATCTATTCTGATGAAATCTATCATATGTCCCACCGTGATAGAACCTGCTATTGATCGATTGGCACACTGCCCGATCAACGATGAAACCTAGCCGGCTTAGACCTTACGTCTATCCCGATGAAACCTATGAAATCTTTGCATTGGTATGAACCCAATACCGATGATGAAACCTGCTATTGATCGATTGGCACACTGCCCGATCAACGATGAAACCTAGCCAGCTTAGACCTTACGTCTATCCCGATGAAACCTATGAAATCTTTGCATTGGTATGAACCCAATACCGATGATGAAACCTGCTATTGGTCGATTGGCACACTGCCCGATCAACGATGAAACCTATCCGGTTTAGACCTTACGTCTGTCCCGATGAAACCCATGGAATCCTTGCATTGGTATGAACCCAATACCGATGATGAAATTAGCTACTGGTGGAGCGGCACATTACCCGATCGATGCTGAAACCCATACAGGGTAGACCTTCCGTTTACTCTGATAAAGACACAACATATTTCCCCAAATCAATCTGGATCTTCCGTCTAGATAGATAATGAAATACTATTCCTTTGCGTTAATGTAAAACCCCACATTAACGATGAAATCTACATCCACAGCGAACGGCTTCGTGCCCAAGCTGCTACACACATTTCTTTAA
This sequence comes from Amorphophallus konjac, assembly GCA_022559845.1. Classification (NCBI taxonomy): domain Eukaryota; kingdom Viridiplantae; phylum Streptophyta; class Magnoliopsida; order Alismatales; family Araceae; genus Amorphophallus; species Amorphophallus konjac. The sequence continues at coordinate 177,954,151 of CM040121.1, forward strand.
GTCAATTCGGACTTCCGTCTGGATAGATGATGAAATACTATTCCTTTACGTTAATGTAAAACCCCACATTAACGATAAAACCTGCATCTCCAGCAAGCGGCTTCGTGCTTAAGCTGCTACACACATCCTCGAGTCAATCTGGACCTTCCGTCTGGATAGATGATGAAATCCTATTCCTTTGCGTTAATGTTAATCTCCACATTAACGATTACAGTCATGCTCCCGGTGAACGGCTTCGCGCCTAAGCCACGAAACACACTCAAGTCGACCTAGGCCTTCCACCTGGGTGGATGATGAAAACCCATACCCCTTGCATTGATGTTAACACCCACATCAATGACGATGCATACACAAGTTGAGCACGTAGTTTGACAATTTGCAAAGCCAAAGTCCTAGTGCAACAAAAAAAAAGAAGAAAGATAAAATGGGGCTAAAAATAGAGATGCTCCGCCAGACTTGTTCGGGCATTCTGAACAAGGGTAAAAAGGGCCAAAACCCAGCTGTGGTGAAAACCCGAAAGGGCGCTGCAGGCAAAATCGGGTGCCCCGCCACGTGAAAACCCGAAAGGGCGCGTGGGCAAAAACAAGAGGGGGCTGGCTCCGGCGAAAACCCGAAAGGGCATTTGGGTCAGTAATGTGGTAATTTTAAAAAAAAAGATTCCATGCCAACGACATGCTACCTTCATCTCCCGCCATTCATAAGAAGCCTTCCATTTGTCGCTCGGCATTTTTGCCCGGTTAGCGACAAAACCCTCGCAGGACAGACCTTACGTCTGCCCTGATAAAGTCTTCAGGCACCTTTCAAAGTCCCACCGACGATAAAACCCATCACCACTCTTATGAAACCAGCTAGTGATCAACCGGCACACTGCCCGGTCAACGATGAAACCTATCCAGTTTAGACCTTACGTTTATTCTCATGAAACTTATGAAATTCCTTTGCATCGATATAAACCCAATATCGATGATAGAACCAGCTATTGGTTGACCGGCACCTTGCCCGATCAATGATAAAACCCTATCCAGTTTGGACCTTACGTCTATTTTGATGAAACTTATCAAATTTCTTTGCATCGATATAAACCCAATATCGATGATGAAACCAGCTATTGGTTGACCGGCACCTCGTCCGCTCAATGATGAAACATGTCCAGGTCAGACCTTACGTCTTTCCTGATGAAAACCACATATGCTCTCACGTCCCACATGCGATAAAGCTTACTCAGTTTAGACCTCACGTCTATTCTGATGAAACATATACAACTTCGTTGCATCGATATAAAACCAATACCGATGATAAAATCAGCCACTGGTTGATCGGCACATTGTCCCGATCGGTTCTGAAACCTATCCGAGATGAACCATTCGTTTGTTCCAGATGATACTCTAAACCTTTTTCATTCAACTACCTACAAAATTCGATTTAAGCACCCTCCGGATACCGTCACGCAGTGGAGCGAGTCCCCCATCCTTTCTCTGAAAGGGTGCACGCTCTCCTGCTAAGTACGGGTTATTCACTTGGGGATTGCTAAAACCACTGCCAAATCGCCAGGAAGTAATTGTAACGCGATAAGTGAAGAACAACCACATATGAGACTAGTGTAAAGATCCCTTTCCACTGAATAAAAAAGAAGAGTACAATAAGAGCCCCTGAGGGGGGATTGTATTACAAAAGGGGAGAATGGATGTTCACTGGCGCCGGAATATGTCCTCGAAGGCCATAAGACCCACATACGGAGCAGCCCCCAACTCATGGAGACGAGCCTCCTCCTCCTGTAGCCGAGCAGACTAGTCCTGAAAAGATGCTACCTGCCCCTCCAACAGAGCCACTTCTTCCGTGAATTGCGACCGAGAAGTTGTTATCTGCGGCAGTTCAGCTCGGAGGTCAGCCAGTTCAGCCTCTAGAACGGTTATCCGGCTACGCACGAATTGCTCCCGCTGTGCCAAAGACTGCAGTTGGCATTGGCGCTCCTGAAGAATAGAGTTCATTTTCTCCAGCTCAGATTTGCACTCTATCTTCTGCAACTTCAAAGTTGCAAGTCTGTCAGACATAATATGTGCCAAGAAATCCCGGCGATGTACAAATTTCAACAACAACAGAACCCACTGGGCCCATATTTCCAGGGGATAGCCCATCGCCTGCAGACCAGCGGTGAAACGCTCGGCTATCTCTTTCAACTGCAGATAAGTCAGTCCGGGCTGGGACTCCACTAGCTGGCGCAGCATGTCCAGATTTTGCCAGATGAAGCTCTCAGATGAAGCAAAGCCGAAGGAGGGAGAGGAAGTTACTGCGAAAGTCACCTCACTGTCAATGTCTGCCCATAATGCGACATCCGGCTGGGAGGAAGAAGACGGGAGATCTACTGAAGATACCACCTGAACCTTCTTTGTGATCTCTTGCGGAGCTAAGGGGCCTTCTACCTCCATCTCCTCGAGGACTGCTATTTGAATGCTCAGAGAGGAAGAGCTAATGAGTGCTGGAGCGGCTGCTTCGCGGGTCCCTAGTGTAGTGCCCGCGTCTTCAACATTCTCCTCTCAGGCCACCTCCTCCTCAAACCCTGAACCCATGGAGATTGATTCTGGGCCGGCTATGGACAATAGTTCCATCTCTGTATCCGTTGCCTCTCCTTCTTCCATCTCTTCCTCAACGATTGTTCCTTTCAGCGTTGAGACCGCAGGGACTACAGCCCGAAGAGGCCGGGGTTCAATCTCCATAATTGCTGTTATAGGAATTGCTGATTCGGGTGCAATGGTCATCACCGCGGCCGCTACAAAGGTGGAACCCATAGCTGGGTCCGCTTCAGCTCTGAAATCCAAGACCCTGATTAGAGCCGAACTATCCCCCGAGGTTCCCACGTCCAGTAATGCCAGGTCCGTGGAGGACTGTATCCTCACCGGCACGGGGCGAATAATCTTAGAAATGCCTGCACAGGTTGCTGATGAAACAGGGATGATGGCCAAGGCATCAGACGGAGTGGCTTCAAAGGCTGCAGTCGTTACTGGGCTAGCAACAGTGGGTTCCTGTGAACAGATCAATACAACATCAAACAGCAAATAAAAGGGAAACCGTGGAGGAGAAGGAGAAGATACTCACTCCTGATGTGATGCCGATATCCTCAAAGGAGTGCAGGGGAGAGGAAAGCTCCGCTGCTGAAGCAACAAAGGGAGGGGTTATATCTGCCTCGGTGTCTAGGTCGGAAAACTCTTCCTGTAGCTCCTTCTCAGAAGACAGCACCAGCAGTTTGGAGGGGGTGAATAGCGAAACAATGTCAGTACATACGGATGGGGCCTCTGGTTTGAAGACACCCTCCGCCTCGCTATCGCTAAAGCCCGCCTCTTCTTCCTCTGCATCAGAGGCAGTCGCGGAACTACTAGAAGATATTTCCACGCTGTCCATGGGCTGGGTAGTCATCTTTGAAGTATGCCGGGAGGTGGACCGAGTAACTATGCGCCTTGTGGTGACAATCTTTCATTTTGTCTGCGCTTTGTAACCCTCCTGTGGCTGAAACACACCTCCTCCCGCTGCTATGACTCCGGTCTCCTCTCCAGCTGTCACTGTAGCAAAAGGTCCATGAAATAAATGACAGAAAAATAGCAGAAATGCACAAGAAAAGATGAGAAAACACACTTACCCTCTACTTCGCTGGCCGGCGTAGGAGAAGGCAGTCTAGTGTCCGCGTCAGGGAGCGCCACAACTTGCTCTTGGGCTGTACAAAATAGTGGTTAGATATCCGGAGATCTCTTTCAGATTCAGCAAAGAAGAGAATGAAAGAAGTAGCTCCAAGCTGGTAATGTTACCCTCAGCAGATGCCTGGGCGGCCTCCCTCTCGGATGCAAATTCATCAAACGAAGGGATATCAGGGAGAGGGGTCCCGGTGTCCGTCACTGTCAAGTCCGGTTGCTGGGCGTAAGTTGTCTTAGCCTTCTTGGCCTTTACGACTGCAACCTTAACCGCCGAAGTCTTTCTCTTTTTGCCCGGAGGCAAGGGAGTGGTAGTCGGCGCTGCTGCAGGGACTTCAAAATGAGCAGGCTTCTCAGCTTGTGCAATGATCCTTCTATAAAGTCCCTGTCGCTTTATATCTAGTCTATCTGTTAAAGACAGAAGAAAAGCAGCAAAATCAGTGAATGTAAAGTTCAACACTAAGCGGAAGGCACTACAGTCATAGAAGAAAGATCATACCTGCTGGACCGTCATAAAAGATAGAAAGTGGCCAATACAGATAAGCCACCTCCTTGGAGCGGGAAGCAGCCTCCTTGACGAGCCAGCAGACATCACCAACTGTCTGGCACTTCTCCACTAAGGCGGCCAGGTCGCTATGACCATGAAAGTCAAGACATCGGAATAAGTCGAGGTGGTCCATGCCCCAGCTGTCGACATAATGAAAGGAAATGAACAATGGCTTATTCAAGATGCCGGCTATCGGACTTTCTGCAGATAATCCATGTACATTCAGCAGAATAAACAGCCAAGATGTGTGCTTGTAGTACGTCTGAGTCCTATCTTCCTTGCGTACAAACGTCCTGTAGGGATGAAATCTATCTGTCGGACCCCTCCAAGGGACTACTGTCGGGAGCGGCTCTTCAACAGGGAATGGGTACTGTTGCGCCTCCAGACGAGCGCCCCCTACATGGCACAGATGTTTCAAGTTCTTCATAAAGGTGTCTTCATTAATAGCAGCAAAGACAGGAGAGGGCGGCTCAGAGCCTTCTTCTTTCAAAACCCGACGCTGGGTCAGATAGTTCTCTGCCTCCCTCGGGTGCTGTGAATAAATCCTTTTCAGGTGGGCCTCGGGGATGTCAAATACTGGCCCGGGCTGTTGTTTCAAGAAAGAACGCTCGGCCACGTCCCAGAATGCACCCCTACCATCCCTATAAAAACTGGTCCGAATGTTCCACCATTTGATGTACTCTGATGTAACATAGGGAACACGGTTGGAAACAGTCGGAACTCTGAAAGTTGCGCCATCCTGGCGATGGAAGAAATCCCACCACAATCGTCCGTCACCGATGATGGTGGACCCATGCTTGGCCCGACTGTCCAGGGGAAACTGAGCGACTGATGTAGGGATATGCTGGTCATAACCGAAATTCCTCCCAAAGCGGAATGGGTAGTATGGTTCCAGAAGAAGCAGGCCGCCCTTTCTGAAAACTAAAACACTAGGCCGGATGGCCATGGCCCACCTGACCAGCTCCGGCTCCAGAATAGACCGAACAGCATTAGCCCCTGAGACAGGGTGAACATAGGTCTCTACCTCTTCCATCTTGCATTCTCTTTGAGGGTGAACCAAAGGAGCTGAACCTGCTGCCAAGCTCCAGAAATGGATGCTGCCAGGGGCGTCTACTGGTACCCTTATCAGTCGGCCCCTTATTTTGAACAACTGATCAGAGAAAGAGCCGGGTTCAGCACTGGCAAATTCAATCATTCTGGGTAATACTGTATCTGCCTGCAGAGTTCTAGGAGCCAACTCAGGAAACAGACTGCAGACCCAGGCATTGAAGAAGTGAAATGGACCCACGGTCCTCAAAGAGCGGGGAGTCCGATGCTTGTACAGATCCCCCAGAGATTTGTAGATTAAACACAAAGCCACTGGGTAGAGTGACAACCTCATCCCCTAGGCCATTTGACAAGCCGGATATATGGCTTCCAACCGGATGATCGTCTCGTCCCCTTGAGGGAGAGCGAAGGTGCACAGCCAGAATGTGAAATAAGCCGCGCAATGTGTGATAGGGTCCACCCCTGCCGGGTTCGGACCATCTTTGCCTATACGGCGCAATGAAGAAGGCAGCGTTGATTTGTAACGAGGAGCCCTTATCTGCTTGCTGGCAACCGGACCCATAGAAGGGAAGTCTGCATATTTTAAAGGACCGTCGAAGAAATACTGAATCCACTGTCCTACCCGGATCCTTAGCTTGCTACCTTTCTCTCGAGGATGGTAACCCTTGGAGGATCCTCTACTATGAGCAAAACAGATGGAGCGATAGGCTTTCATTAAGTATCGGTAGGAGTAGCCAAGTGAGTACCTGCCTTCGCCATCAGAGCTGTCCTTTTCAGAATCTTCCAAACAGACCTCTTCATAAGGCTCGCCATCAATGGGCAGACCAGAAAGCTGTGATAAACTCCAGAGGTCAAGAGATGTTTCACCCTCTGCTGTATAAAATATGTTGAACAAAGGGCAGAATACTTCGAACATTCCACAGCATAATCCGCGGGATATGGGATAGCGGAATCTAGAAGCAAAGACACTGTGGTATACCCCGGCTCTGATTAGCAGCGGGGCGTATTCCTTCAAAACAAACTCAGTGAATTCCACTGCTCCAACTCGGAATAAGTGGGCGTCGGTTATCTTGGCGTCTGCGAACCAACCAACAGCTAGCTCATACTTGAACTGGACGGCCGAACAATTCAGCACAAAGGGTTCTTCTCGGTACCCCCACTTTATCGGTGCTAAGAATAGACCGTAGCTGGATTTTTCCTTGTGAACTCGACCGCTAGCATTGTCCCACCGAGCGGGTGTAAATTCCGGGGCTCGAGTCAGCATTTTCTTCTCCGGCTCCAGCTCTGATATGCCGAGGAGGGCGTCCCAGTCACGCTTCTCCCCGGGAAGATAGATGGACTTGCCGCGATACACTGACTCCTTCAGGCTGTCTCGTTCGGCAAGGATGGCAGCTTCGACTGCACGTGCTATCCGATAGTCTCGCATGCCACCCACTGTGAAAGTTCGGATGAACGGCATCAAGTGGCGGTCCTTCGGAAGATCCGGCCGATAGTTGTTGCCCCGTCTGAAGCATGTCTCTGTCGCAGTGGAATATACCCTGGATGTTGATACTGTATCTGTCTCAGAATCAGAAGATTCGTCAACGGCGGCAATCTTGTCATATCCGAAGTCCAAACTATGCACATTCAGCCAGTTTACTACAACCCGTGATATGTCTGGCTGGGCTGATGAGCTTGTTCCAACAGCTCCAGAAGATGCAGTAGCAGAACTGGAGGCCATTGCAGCGTCTGCAGTCAAAGAAAGTATGTGAATGAGAATCCCAGATAAGAAACAGTCCAATAAAGATTGTAATGAGAAACCCTATGAAAATTTCGACAGCACCTCCCCTTATTCAGGGTCTGCCCAAAGAAGATAGGGAGTCACCCACCAAGAGGGAGTGATCCCAGAAGCAAAAGGGATTTAATCCCGAAATAATGTCCTACCTGGGGCAAAGTCTAATGATACGGGAAGAAAACGGGACGGTCGGAGGGGAGAAACTCGCCGCCACCGCCGAGAGAGTGAAGAGAGAGAAGAGCAAGTGAGAAATGAGGAAGGAGGAGGCATTCGGCGCCTTAAATAGAGCCCCCTCCTGGCCAATAGCTCGCCGAGAAGCCCTGCCCCGCGCGCCGAGAACCGACGCGCCGAGAAGGCTGCGTCGAGGAGCTGCGCCGAGAAGCTCGCGCCGGGAGCATTCAAGCCAAAGAAATTAGAAGAAATTCAAAGAAATTGAAAGGAGTTACAAAAAATACCAAAGTAATGATGCTTCCAAGTTGAAGATGAAAGGTGACTAACAATGTCAAGCTGGGAAAGCGGTTCAGATGCTGAATGATATGTACACCTGCAGGTACCGTGTCATTTATCCTGCACTCCCGCCACCTACAAGTGGGGGGCATTTGTTGACACCTGAAATATAACTGAGAAAAAAGATGAGATCGAAGAGAAGATCGAATCAGAAATGAAGACCCCAGAGATTCCTGCGAGGCCAGGACTACATAAAATTCATCACTAAAGTTACCATCCGGATGAAGCCCTCCCCGACCAAGCTGATGTCCGGTATTGTCGTCGCTCAGATGGCAGTACTGATGAAGAATTGCAGTCTATTGACTGATGAAAATCTCTGAAAATATTCTGATAAGACTATGTCAACTCACCAATTAACGGGCCTTCACCTGATTCTGACGGACTCAAGGGGTTAACAAATGAAAAGGAAGGCCTGACGGCTTTGATAGTAGAGACCCGCTGATAAGAGGAATTGAAGATATTTAAAAGCCCTAAATGGGCCTGTGGTTAATGGCGCCGAGAGACCCTCACCAAGACCCAAAACCGGCGCCAGGAAGCTACACTCGTGCACGCCGGGAAGCCTCCATCGACTATGCACGCCGGGATATGCCCGCCGGGAAGACACTCAACATGGGATATATAAAACCCCTTTCCTCTCGAAAGAAAAAAAACGAAGAACAGAAGGGAAGATAGCCACAAAAAAAAATAGAAGAGAGAAGTCCACATCCTGCTCCAGAAAACCGGCGGCGGCTGAGAGGTCAACCGGAGAAGGAGAAGGTCTGCCAAAGGGGGAGGGAGAGGAGTCAATGCTCCGCCCTTCCCCCCCCCCCCCCTATTTTCTCCTTTCTTCTCTTCTTCTGATGTATATCCGTTCTTTCTTTCTCTTTGTTTGTATTTCCATGTTGGGAATGTTATCCCTTTTTCTCCTCTCTTCTCGTAATCGTTTTCCCCATGCGTAACCTCGATGTACGCCAGTTCTCGGCCAGATACATTGGAAGCCGATGAGTTTCTTTGGCTTCCTTTCTAGCTGTTCCCCTTTCTTTTCGCAAGAGATGTAAATATTGGAATGCAATGATATGGCCACCCAATCAGGCGGGTGATGTTTGAATCTTCTTCTCTCTGTCCTCCATTTCAATATTATCTGTTGAACTCTTAAGCCATTCATGTGCCCTGAGTTTTGAGTTATTTACGATGTTTATTTCCGGAATGGGAATTCTGGCAGAGCCCCAATCCTCACCCTATGGATTATTGGGCTCTGCCTGCTCCCCTACTGCTACTCAATCTCCCCATCGATCGAGTTTCACCGCTTGGCTGTGAAGACAGTCCCAGAAATCAGAGACAGACTTCTCTTGATTCTCTGGTCTGTAGGCTATAATTGTATATATACATACACGAAAACTTAGGAGGTTTTAATGGATGATGACCTCAAGCCCCTATCTCCCAGCAATCCCTTGACATCATAGCATCAAAACCCACTACCCAGACCATTTCATGTCTTAAACATAGCTCTAACCCGAGCCTGGATTCCAAAACATGATAGAGCAGGGTCCCCGGGCTTCCCGGCGCCCTCGGCTTCTCGGCGCAAATTCCTCTTAGCGCCATGAATAGCCCCCGGCGTGAGGTTTGGCGCGCCGAGAACCAGGGGCGCCGAGACCCTTCATTGACCAATAAAACCCACGCCGAGAACCCCCCCCCCCTTGGCCACTTTGTCTTCGCGCCGAGACCCTTTCGTTGGCCAATAAAAATCCATCCCGAGACCCCCCTCTCCTTGGCCAATAAACCCAGGCCGAGACCCATCTCTACGCCATCTTCCAATCCCTGGTCACCCTATTGTGTCGAAACAGGGAGCAGGGAGTATCCATAGGTCATCATGCACACCCTGTGAAATAAATTAACGGGGAATGACCTCCCCTATATTACTTGGTCCCGATCCGGATTCCTCTCTAACCCTATGAACCTAAGGAGCTCTGCCACTGCATGTGCTCCGATGTTTTCCAAGGGAATATCAACCAGTGCTATGAATGTAAACAGTGTTCCCGGGCCTAGTGCCCTTCTCTTTCGGCCTTCGTCCCAGCATCCCGTGGATGATGGCTTATCTCTTCTTGGCATAGTCCAAGATAAGGGGATATGCTGCCAAAATTCGTACAGATCACATCCAATAACTATGGTGTCTTCTTCAAACCCTGCCGGCCCACGGAGTTCTGCCATTATGGGTTCTCCGATGGTCCCTCGAAGGGGAATATCAACAAAACATCGTACCGGCTTATGATGTTTCATGGTACATCGGTCCCTCTTCGGATTCCAGGTCAAATGTACCCGATCTTTCACGGATTCCATCCTACCGCTGCATGGATGGTTTCCTATTCCCACTTGGCATAGTCCAAGATAATGGGGACATGCTGCCGGATTTACTCCGCACCTGATATAGCCTCGCTTTATTCAGTATACTCAATGTCTTGCAGATAAATTAGCATGCTCTCATTTGGGCTTTTGCCGCCGGTCCCCTCTTACTTTGGCGTTTAATCAAGGGTTGTCCTTCGTAGGGAGGACGTAATTAACGTCATAACCTTTATGGTATGACGGACTTTTGGTCCAGACACGATCACTCACAATCGACTGATTAGAAGTCAGATCGAGCGCAGAATGAAATCGTCACATATGTGACTGGCACGCCAATAAATAAACAACAGAAATAAAAGAATAAGAATGTAAACGAAAAGCACGTCCACAGGGTATTGTAAAATTATCAAAATACCCCTGCGACCTAAAAACGGCCTACCAGCCCCCGTAATCCTCCAGAAAGAGCCTCAGTGCCTTGGGAAGTCAGGAACCTGGTCCTACTTCCGTTCCAGCTCAGAAATTTCAGAAGTGCCCCTGGCCTGGTAAAATTACCAAAATACCCCTAGGTTGGTAAAATTACCAAAATACCCTCGGGGTCCAGATTACTTCTCTCTACCTCAAAAATGCCTACGGCTTTTGCATATTTGTGTTCATATTCCTAAATCTTAGGGTTTTGTTCAGGCCTATCCTTAACTCCACTAACATGTTGGTGGTAAATGAGTGGTCATAGAGAGTCTCTCGAGTGAGCCTGCCCTCCACATCAGAACCTCTATAGAAGACTTTGGGATTTCTTTGACAGTTAAACAAAGGTGTTCGGACGTTAGGCCGATGTAAATCAACACTGACTACGGTCAGTGGGGAAAGGTCCAGTACTCGAACCTAAATCATTTGATACCATGCGCACCCACGGAATCACCCTCTACTCAGATAGAGAAATGTTTCTTTTCAAAAAGAACATTTTATATTCTCATATTTTTCCTACGCGAAAGATTCCGTGTCTCACACTTGGGTACCCTCAATTTGCAAACCTGAGGTTTAGACAGAAGACCAAATATATGCAGCATTCTCACTGGTTATAAATAAGTGATTTATATCTTCCTCGTGGGGGTCCTTAGAGCAGAAGCACTTTGAGCAAAGATGAATACCCAATAACTTTACATTTGCATCAGTAGGGAGGTAGTTATTAACAATTTTCCACAAATGCACTGAAACTTTAGTTAGCAGCCAATTCGACCAACGATGAGCCCAGGGCAGAGAATTCTGAAATTGAGAAGAGCTACTTGAAGCTTTGTAAATGGATGAGACCAAACAGTCTCCAGAGTGAAGTCCCGCGATCAATGGCACCCAAGAGGGGGGTGAATTGGGTGATATCAAAATTTTAACAAAGCTATACTCAATTTGAAGTTTATATGAAAACATAATGGATCTAGTGCAAGAGAAAATAGATCTATCGAAATCAATCACTACAATAACCCTTGGTACTAGGCGGAGTTGGCAAATCTGTAGATTCACTCAACGCAAGCTGTTATCTTTCCGGCAATAGTAACCTTGTCAGTCTAAATCTAACTTTTGATATACCGAGGATCTATTTGAAAGTGATCAGTTAATCTAGATCTAATAGGTGTAAAAGATCTAAATCCACACACAAGCATAGAAGAGGGATAGGAGAAAAGGAACAAACCACAATGAGACAGCGATTTTAAGGTGGTTCGGATGCCACAACGGCAACCTACGTCTACCCCTCACCGACTGTGAGGATCCACACACTATCTTGTAAAGAAATACAAGATCGAACACACACACACACACACGTTGGGAGATGGAGGCTCCCAGGAAGGTGTGAGGACACCTAACTACACACACGAATCCAACAAGATTAACTAGACACACACACGGATCTAGGAAGATCCACACACACACAAGATTGTTACAGGATTACAAGAACCACACTTGAAGCTTAGAAAGATTAAGAATGGAAACACAAAAGAAAAGGCTTGATTGATGCTCCCCCTTAGTTGATGAAGAGTTTCTTGGATGCAGCTTGAACTCCACTTGGCTTGGGATTGATCTCCTTCAGATATGGCTTGATCTTCACTTGAGGATGGATGAAGAAGGATGAAGAACTTCCTCTCAGAGCACTGTTTACGTCTACAGTGCTAGCTCCCTTCTCTCCCCTTTGGTAGCCTCCTTAATCCCTCTTAGAGCATTAGGGTTTCTTACCCCAAAGAGGTGATTTTATATCTCTTGAATGGTCAAGAGACAACCCATGAACCAGATCTACAAAATCTGGAGGGTTTGGTGGCTTTGGGATTAAATAATACCAAAAGGAGGGGCTTCTTTTGAGGTGAACAAAAGTCAACATTTTGGGCTTATCGGGGCTGGCGGTCGACCTGCAGAGGCTGGCGGTCGACCGCCACTGTAAAACCTGCAGACAGAATCCGTTCTGTATTTTCCGGTCGACCAGGATTAGATGGGTGGTCGACCACTCTGAGACAGTCTGTAGAAAGTTGCATTCTGTTATTTCAGGTCGACCGGGATCAGGCCGGCGGTCGACCGGACTGTGATAAACCTGAAAATGAAGAGTTTAGTCCAATGAAATATATCCACATGATCGAGGCATGAATTGAGCGTATGTTTATTATTTATTTCAAGTTCATTTAAGTTCTATGGAATGCATTTGGAATGCTAAACACTTAAGCAAAATCCGTGATGAAATCCGACCTTGATTGCTTATGAAATTCACTTAAGTTATTAGTTCCATGCACATATGTCCTTGGTTTTGTTATCATCAAAGGCACTGGGATATATACAACACAGAGGAGGACAGGCACCGTACCTCCTTATCAGAATTAGAGATAGAGTGACATGCTTGAAAGCAATGTAAATGTCAGGGGGGAAGAACCTGTTAAACAGAGTTCTTTCTTCATCTGAAGACTGCATGACACAGTCTCTTACCATCACCTTATTGTTAGGAATGAGCTCAGCAGGAACAAATGAGGCCAAACAATGGTTACCCAACCAAGTGTCATGCCAAAAATTAGTGGACTTCCCATCTCCAATAATAACTCTTTTATGCTGTAGGATGTGGTTTTTAGCTTGAACCCATTACCTTTTAGCATGACCTTTCATGTTTCTGAATGGAACATCAGTAAGATGACAACCTCCGATATATTTGGCCCTGAAATAAGCAGCCCAAAGGGAATCAGAATGTAAAGCTCTCCAAAGCATCTTGACCCCGAGAGCAAGCTCCATATGTCTAAGTGACATGATGCCTAAGCCACCCTGAAAAATTGGCTTACAAATAGCTTGCCAAGACTTCCAGTGTCGTTTGTTGCCTTGATTGGAAGAGCCCCAGAAGAAATTAGCAAAAGACTTCTCTAGCAATTTATGAACACCAGCGTGGAGAGGTGAAGAGGCCAAAGTATAAATAGGAATAGAAGTGAGAACATGTTTAATTAATATCAATTTAGCTCCTTGAGAGAGCAAAGTAGCATGCCAACCCTCAATACGCTTCTGAATGGAAGTGATAATACCTGCAAAGTGGACTTTCTTTCTTCTACCAAGAACCAAAGGGAAGCCCAGATATCTGTGGGGGAAAGAGTGATGAAAGAAGCCAGAGATCTCTTCAATTCGTTTGGCTGTAGCAGCATTAGCTTTTGGGAGAAGGAAAAAACCACTTTCCCCCACATTTATAAGCTACCCAGAAGCTCTTTCATAATCTCTAAGCACCTTGAGTAGGTTTGTTACGGAGATGGCTGAGGCCTTGCTAAAAATTACAGTATCATCAGCAAACAGTAAATGGGAAATGTTAGGACAGCCCCTGGGACCAGCAAACCATTCAACTCGACCATTAGAGAAAACATTCTGTAATGATCTGCTCAAAGCTTCTTCAGCAATAATAAATAGAGAGGGGGCAATAGGATCACCTTGTCGAACGCCTCTTGAAGATTTAAAAAAACTAGCTGGATCACCATTCAGAAGAACTGAAAACCAACAATTGTTTACCATGTTTTCAATTAGGCTAATAAATTGGAGACTAAAACCAAACCTTTTCAAGACAGCTAATAGAAAATCCCATTCAAGCCTATCATAGGCCTTAGCCATATCCAACTTGAACATAACATTGCAACCTCTGGTTTTCCTGCCAAGCTCATTAACCATTTTGTTGGTTATAATGTGTCCCTTCTTTTGCAAGATGGGCTATGATGCCAACTATGATAAAAGTATGAGCAAATAGTGGAATCAATCAACCCATGAACATGTACAACATGAACCTAGGCAATCAACATGAATACTAGCATGGGCATGCTGTCTCAATCAGAACTAAGCTAAGCAAACAAAGAAAGACACACGCCGGGGTGTGGAATAAGGAGATAAAGAAAAACACACCGTATAGGTAGAAAAACAAATAAAGAGAAAATATGAAGAAGGAGAGAGCTAATGCCCAAACTAAAGAAAGATGTGATCGCCACTAAGGTAAAAATAAGCCAAAGATCTGGTAAATACCTTAGAACATGAGGATGATGCACCCACCCACGGGAGAGAGAAAGCAACCAGGAAAACTGCAGCTCTGTCAGATGTAACGGCTGAAGACTGATGCGTCACAGAACTGTGACGGCCTCACGATAAGCCGCCACGTGAATATAACGCGTCTATGGTAGACCGTTAGAGCTTCTGCAGAATAAGAACTGGGAATCTTTGATCTCCAAGCTTTCCAGCCGGCCAGGAAGCTTGGGCCTCGTGCTAGGAGCTCTGTAAACCTGCAAAAGAGTGTAGATCACAAGAAAAACAACCCCAAATTACCCCTTGGACAAAGTAGTATCAATAAATCAAAGCAACTTAAAAACATGCAAAAGGAGAGGGAAATACCGGGGAGGTTGGCTTTTTAACCCCTCTGGGGCGTTTTAAAAGATAGGAAGGATGTAAATGTATGCATAAGATGCAAGAACGTGGTAGAGGAAGAGGGACAATGCTATGATGCTTGGAAGAGGGAAAAGACGATAGAGAAGAAAACTTTGACTGAACTAAACCCTTGGAATCAATACTCCCTGGACTCTGGAAGCAGATGGACGTGGGAAGCAGCTCTCCTTGGTTGGTTCAAGCTCCAGGATGCGGCAGCACTTCAACGCGAACTCCAGATGTCTCATCTTCAAGCCATGAAGTCAAGGGTTCTATTTATAGACCCTTAAACTCTCCGGTCGAGTAGAGGATAATCCAGCTAGAAAGTAGGACGTTTCTTAGCAAACTCTTGAAGATAATACTCCCAAGAGTCCATAGAAACAAACAGAAGGTTCTAAGGATCAGATTTGAAGGAAAAATCCTCAGATCAAACTCTTAATTCGGCCACGGAGTAGCAGAGAAAGAGCAGTTCTACTAGAACTCTTTGTTTAACGTAACGGCTGCACGATAGACCGCCATAGGGATGTAACGCCTCAGGAAGAGACCGTCACACAACCTTATCCATTAACAGATAAGGCCAACGGGCGAAGTTTTCAAACACATGACTCTAGATGAATGTAACAGTCAAGAATAGACGCGTCACAATGAATGTAACGGCCGCACGATAAACCGTCACACTCAATGGATAGGATATGAGATAAACTTTGAAAGAATCCTTTGACTTAAGGACTCTGGCATGATGTAACGGACCAATGTAGATGCGTTAGATGATTGTAACGCGACATCAAAGGACCGTTAGAGATAATGGAGTGCAAATGAAATGAAAGTTTGCTAAGCTTCGTTCAGCGGAAAGTGATAAAGAACCAAACCCAACCAAGGAGACATGACCCATGAAATAGACCTCAAATTGACCAAGATATCCCCATAAGGGTGAACAACTCGGAGCATCATTTAAAATGAATAAGGAGATGACCCAACTTATTGATCATAAAATGGGTGTCAACAGATGCCCCTCCTTAATGTCCTCTTTGTTGGGGAGCGAGCGGAGGCGAAGCGAAAGCGAAATGGAACATGGAGATGAAGCGAAAAATGAAGCGGAACGGACTGAAAAGCGGGCGTTAAGGCAAACGACACCTGTTCTCAACCAACGAGCAATAGGAATTTTCTGGAAAACTTCAAACTAATCACAAGGAAATAGCCAATTAAATGACGCATGTCTGGAGGAACTAACAACTAAGGAAAGGAAAACACGGCCGGTGGCCAGAGCAACGAAAAGAAAAAAGATAAGTAACTAAACTCCAGACATGAATCTTCAGCGAACCAGACCGAGCAAGTAGATCGAAGGAAACCTTCCAATTCAGAGTGGAATGACTCTCCTTATTCGAGATCATGGACACATAGTTAATCACCATTACTGAGATACCTTGGACAGATGAAAGTTCATGAATGCTTAAAGATGTGCATGATGCATGCGGGGCTAAAATAAAAGAAACCATCAAAACAAATGTAAAGAAAGATAAAATAATAAGATACTTGAGAATAGTATTGCTAGACCGGAGAAACTAGGGTCAGGACACCGTTTGTAACCACGGTGTGCAAGACAGAACCATCATCCCCAAACTTTTCCAACCTAACAGCCTATCCAACGATTAAACATGTGCACTGAGATCATCATCATTTTTTGGCGATCACGGTGGGACACCAATGCCTATCACATTTGTTTTAATGCTCTTTTGTAAGTTGGGTGTGTGCATGTGCATGTTTAGGTGATATTTTATCCATTCTTCCACTGTTTGGGGCATTTTAAGGGCTCTGGTAGTGTGACGGTCCTATAGTAGACCGCCAAAGGAATTTAACGGTCATTTGGTAGACCGTTACAGATTCTGGCAGTCTTACGCGCATGCTCACAGGGCCATATTCGTCGAGGCATAACTTTTGCTCTTGGGGTCGGATTGCGTTGATTCTTGTTCCGTTGGATAGCCCTTTGTATTGTCTTTCCATCCATATATCACTTGCATCATTTGGTTAACATTTTCATATTCTAATATTGTCCAACGTTTTGAGTTTTCTGTATAAGTTCTATAGGCAGGCCCAGGGATAGGTTCACAGGTACATCTTTGCTCAGTGATTTGACTGCCTTCTCGACATCGGATTGCACTGATTTTTATTCTATTAGATAGTCATTTTTATTATCTTTCCATCCATACCTCATTTGCATCATTTGGGCCTCATTTGCTTAGATAAAAATTGTTATCATTTTAGCATTTTGTCCATAAAATCTGCATGTGGTCTGCGCACAGGTTCACGGGGGTAACTTTCTTGGATGATTTATTTGACCTCCCAAGGTCGGATTGCTCAGTTCTTAGGCCCGTTGCGCAGCCCTTTGTATTTTCTTTCCATCCATATATTATTTGCATCATTTGAGTCACATTTGCATAGTCAAATCTTGTCTCTATTTTTGCATTTTATGCATAAAATCTGCATGCAGGTTCAGGGGCAGACACAAAGGTACGCCGCTCATTCATGGTTTTTCACATCTTTTAGTGCTTAGTTGTCCCTATTTCAGGTCTTGCATCATTGTCATTCATATTGTCTTGCATTTTTCATGCATTTTGTGATGTTAGCATGATTTCATGATTGTCTTGATATGCTAGTTTTAGGCTAGAAATTGCATGCACTCCGGTGCACATAGGATCATCCATATTTGCATATTGTAGTTGTATTCCCCCTTGGTAAGTGATCCTCTCGCTCCCATATTCCTTGGGCTCGACTAGGTGATCTTATCAGGGACCTCCGTAAGTCCCCGCGAGCCGTGGATTCCCACACGGACGTCGGGCCAGTTGTACCATTCCACCCCTTAGGCTTGCATTTGCATACGTGTGAGGGAGTTAACCTTAGTCAACACAAAGTTTGGACCTTATTCCCATAGGATTCTTATCTTGAGGGAATTTTTCCTAATTCAAATCATTAAAAGGTCTATTAAAACTCCTAAAATATTTCCCATCATTTTAACTTGGTTGACTTAGGTGAAAACTCTTACATTGCACTGATTGTGTTGTTTGGGCTTGTCCAGGCCCATTAGTGGTGTTTTATGTTGCATTTTAATCATCATCCACATATTTTGTCGTTGTTAGGTCCACTTAGGTTAGTCCATTTATGTGTGTCCATTGTCATATGTCCATTCTCCCTTGGTCCTTGCATTAGTTTGTCAGTCCCTTCTTGTCCGCAAGCCCAGTAAGCCCATTACTTCCCTCTTTGTATTAAGTCTCCATTTGCCCTCATGGAGCATCATTCTAACCCTTTGTATCATCCTTCTTCCTATTCTTCTTCCTATTCTCGCGTAGACTCCTCTTCCCACACAGGCCCATCTTCCCATGGTCCTTCTGACCCATCTGAAGAGCAGGCTAATCTCATGGCCATCTTGCAAGTCTTGTTCGCCAAATGGATCCGGCCAAGGCCCAACATCTTATTGCATATCATCTTAATGGGCCTTCTTATCATAATGGGCCCTCTACCCTTCATGGGCCTCTTTCTTTTCCTTCATATGCCGCTGGCTCGATTTCTAATGGGCCTTATTCTCTTAATGGGCCTCCACTTTCTACCCATGCTGCTACTGGCCCTTACGCTCATGTTTCTTCCAGGCCCGTATGTCCCTCTATTCCTGGAATGGGCCCTTTTTCTTCTCAGCCCGGATCCTCTTATTCGGCCCATTACCATCATCCTGGTCCGAACTCGCAACCTCATGCTCAAGTTAGCCCACATTACCCCCGGTCTCTCCCTACTCAGGAGATGATTACCCAAGCCCAACGCCAGCTTGATGAACTCCAACATCGGATCGATCCCGTGTCCCTCGCAACCACCCACCACCTCACGATGGGGATCCATCCAGGGTACATCTGTGTACCTCGCCCAATCCCCGGGAGGTAGAGGAAGCTCCAGATATGTATTTTAGGAAGTCAAGTGTCAGCAAATAGCATTTATAATCATAGAAGCATTTAGAGTTTAGAATTTACCTGCAGAAAAGGAGAGAAGCCACCCAGCATCGTCTGCCGGTCGGTCATGCTCAAGGACTCGAACAGGAAGGCGAGTGCGGCCGCTCCCCATGCATATTTGCCCACTCTGCCCAAGTCCTCTAGCAATGGCAGTAGCCTGCAGCTGATCACGTCTGCTCGGGTCGGGAATAGTAGCTTCCCGAACAATAAAATCAGGAACCGCCTCAAAACTCTGTCTCCCTATGGTCCCGCCTCCGCTGCTACCCTCGGGCAGACCTGCTCAATCACTCGGTCCAGATGCTGCTCTGGGAGCTCCCCAACTGCTATAGCCGCTCCCCATAGACCCAGGCTCTCTTGGAGTCTCGATCGTGACAGCTGTGATGATGGATGTCCCGGTCTCACCAAATCCAGCCCTAGCAGCTCCTGGGCTATCACTCTATAATCGCCGTAGGTCCAGCCGGTCACCGCTACTCCATGGACTCTCAACCATGTGATCCTGGCCATATCTTCTAGTATTGGGATCATGTGACCCCAGGGGAAGATGAATGCTCGGCTGATCGGGTCACATCTCTTCTGTAGCGCGTATAGCAACGGGGTATCCATCTGTATCACCTCAATGCTAAGGACTTCCCCGAAGCCCATAGCTGTCAGCCTTTCCCGCTGATACTCGGGCAGTGCCTGATACACCGCCCTGATCTGGAGCCAGGAAATTTGGGTTCTTCTTTTCCCCTGCACACATGTAGAACATATGTTAGTCATCTCATTAGGTTAAGTTCATTGCATTTTACTATGAATAAAACACCAAGAAAATTGAATAAGCAAAAATCTAAAAAATCAGTTCTGGCTCTGGTTCATCTAACGGTCGTACCCTGGAGCGTCAGAGTTCTCTTACGCACCAAGGGTGGCGCGTTAGGTGTCGTGATGGTCACTGCAAGGACCGTTACGCACCCAGCGCGTGGGCATCATCTCCTTCATTCCCCTAGCCCGTGGAATTGGCCACAATGGCCTACAATGGATCCCGATGGGTCCCAGACCCATTCCCCCCCCCCCTCAATCATACATGCATGTATAAAAATTGAAAAATGGAATTTTGGGGTGAGGGTCCTACCTCGCGATCCCGGCCTTGTTTCTTCTTCTCCGGTGCTGTGGCCCCTTCTTCACTGCCAACAGCCTCCTCCATGGCCTCTTCTCCTCCTTCCTCGGCTGTAGGAGGGTCCTCTTCCGCCGTTTGCTCTACCATCGCCGTCGGTTGTTTGTTCACCGCCGGGGGGATTTCTTCTAGGTCCACCCTTGCCCTAAACCATTTGATTGCCATTTTCTTCTTCTTCCCTTTCTCTATCGCCATGGGTGACCGGGGCAGCTCGTCACCAGACATGATCGACGGTGAAGGTCACCGGTGGAGGTTTTTGTCTCGGTTGGTGGTGTCGTTTGCGTTTTTGGGATGTTTGAACGAATGAGGGTGGGAGACGGTTCGGTTTATTTTTTTGAACACCCAGGAACTATAACGGTCTATCGTAAGGCCGTCACAGTCTCTGACGCGTTGCTCTTGGACCGTCAGGTGGATAAGTCATCTATTTTTGAAAAATGTGCACCGACGCTGTATGACGCGTCAAGTTTAGACCGTTACATGAGTGTGGCGCTCCTCTCTTAGACCGTCAGAGCTTTTGAATCATGTTATGAATGATGATGCCCTATTTTTTTCAAAATTTGTGCTTGTGCTTTCATGCTTTATCTTATCAATGAAATTCATGCTTATGAATGGTTAGGCCTCATTCCATGCTTATGGTTAATTGTTGTTGGCTAACCTCTCTTTCCATAGATGAAATCACGAGAACCATTGAATCATCATGTTCCGCCATTTCGCCTCACAGGTAAGTCAGGTATTGTATCTCGATCCTTTATCCCTTAATGCATTACTATATATTATCTATGATATATTATCTCGAGAACCGGTTGGTCATTCATGTGTTCTGGGATCTGATGTTCCCCTTAAACAAAAATGATGATAATCTAAGTGCACATGTTTAATCGTTGGATAGGTCATTAGGTTGAAAAAGTTTAGGGACGATGGCTCTGTCTTGCACGCCGTGGTTGCAAACAGTGTCCTGACCCTTGGTTTCTCCGGTCTAGCAATACTATTCTCGAGTATCTTATTATTTTATCTTTCTTTGCATCTGTTTTGATGGTTTCTTTTATTTTAGCCCAGCATGCATCATGCGCATCTTTGAGAATTCACGAACTTTCATCTGTCCAAGGTATCCCAGTAATGGTGATTAACTATGTGTCCATGATCTCGAATAAGGAGAGTCATTCCACTCTGAATTGGAAGGTTTCCTTCGGTCTTATCGTTTGATCTGGTTAGCTAAATATTCCTGTCTAGAGTTTAGTTAATTATCTCTTTCCTTTCTGTTGCTTCGGCCGCTGGCCGTGTTTTCCTTTCCTTAGCTGTTAGTTCCTCCAGACATGCATCATTTAGTTGGCTGTTTCTTTGTGATTGGTTCGAAGTTTTTCAGAAGATTCCTATCGCTTGTTGGTTGAGAACGGGTGTCGTTTGCCTTAACGCCCGTTTTCCAGTCCGCTCCGCTTCATCTCAATGTTCCATTTCGCTTTCGCTTTACCTCCGCTCGCTCCCCTGCAAAGAGGACGTTAAGAGGGGCATCTGTTGAGACCCATTTTATGATCAATAAGTTGGGTCATCTCCTTATTCATCTTATATGATGCTCCGAGTTGTTCACCCTTATGGGGATATCTTGGTCAATTTTAGGTCTATTTCGTGGGTCATGTCTCTTTGGTTGGGTTTGGTTCCTTATCTCTTTCCGCTGGACGAAGCTTAGCAAACTTGCATTTCATTTGCACTCCATTGTCTCTAACGGTCCTTTGATGGCGCGTTACAATCATCTAATGCATCTACCTTGGTCCGTTACATCATGCCAGAGTCCTTAAGTCAAAGGCTTCTTTCAAATTTTATCTCATATCCTATCCGTTGAGTAAGACGGTTTATCGTGCGGCCGTTACATTCATTGTGACGCGTCTATCCTTGACCGTTACATTCATCTAGAGTACTGTGTTCGAAAACTTCACCCATTGGCCTTATCTGTTAATGGATAAGGTTGTGTGACGGTCTCTTCCTAGGGCGTTACATCCCTGTGGCAGTCTATCGTGCAGCCGTTACGTTAAACAGAGAGTTCTAGCAGAACTACTCTTTCTCTGCTACTCCGTGGCCGAATTAAGAGTTTGATCTGACGATTTCTCCCTCAAATCTGATCCTTAGAACCTTCTATTTATTTCTATGGACTCTTGGGAGTATTATCTTCAAGAGTTTGCTAAGAAACGTCCTAATTTCTAGCTAGATTATCCTCTACTCAATCGGAGAGTTTAAGGATCTATAAATAGAACCCTTGACTTCATGGCTTGAAGGGGAGACATCTGGAGTTCGCATTGAAGTGCTGCCGCATCCTGGAGCTAGAACCAACCGAGGAGAGCTGCTTCCCACGTCCATCTGCTTCCAAAGTCCAGGGAGTATTGATTCCAAGGGTTTACTTCAGTCAAAGTTTTCTTCTCTAGCGTCTTTTCCCTCTTCCAAGCATCATAGCATTGTCCCTCTTCTTCTACCACGTTTTTGCATCTTCTGCATCCATTAAAACATCCTTCCTATCTTTTAAAATGCCCCAGAGGGGTTAAAAAACCAACCTCACCGGTATTTCCCTTTCCTTTTGCATGTTTTTAAGTTGCTTTGATTTATTGGTACTACTTTGTTCAATGGCTAATTTGGGGTTATTTTTCTTGTGATCTACACTCTTTTGCAGGTTTACAGAGCTCCTAGTGTAAGGTTTCGATCAGAGCAGCAGCGGAAACAACGAAACCCTAAGAGTCGTATCGTTGCTGGCGATCAAAATCAAAAACTATTCATCGTAGAACCCGCCAAGGAAGAACAGTTCTATACCTTTGCGGGATTAATCAATTCCCAGATGCCCGAAGATGATCGAGTAGAGGCTCGTCGGGCTGCTAGCCGTCCAAGTGTCCGGCCTCTAGATGTATCCACACGAGCAGCGGGAACGGACGGAGTCTCCTTCTCGATCTCCACACGTCGGCCACTCCTCAACACCACCATCCACCGCCGTAGGAGGAGGGAGAGAGAGAGGGGTGCGCCCAGGTCAGGGAGGAGAGAGAGAGAGGGGGGCGCCCATGGGAGAAACCCTAGTACTTGGCCAGGGTTTCTCTCCTCAGCGTATATTTATAGACTCTGGCATTTTTCACAAAAACCCAGAAACGGTCTATAATTACCGTCCTTCTCCGTCTGATCCACTACTCTATTGTGTGTGACGCTCTAGGCCCAATAGTCTGTTTGGTTTTCAGGCCCATTAAGCTAAGAACTCTTCTTAACTTAATTAGTTATAATCCAATAACTCTTAATGGATTTAACAGGCTTTCCGACCACGAACGGCACCAAGCAACACCTCGTGATCCCAAATGACTTTGGGAGGGATGCAACCCATATTGAACCTTTCCGTCATCAGATTCCACACAGTTATAGATCTCATTCATACAATACTCCAATCAGAATTAGGGTACGGTCAAACTGTCAAACCCTAAAACATCATGATCTTATGGACCCTTGTACTCTTAAGTACAGTTCACTAGAAAACTCCTTTTCTAAGTGAACCCCCATACCCTGGCCAGGGATTTCTAAGTACATGTCCATAGAGCATTCTCTCTCTTAATCCATGCAGAGAGTGAATGATCCCTTGTTGTCCACCAAAGTGTTTTCACATGAATCCCACTGAGTCCGAATAGCTAACTATTAAGAACCACAAGATTGAAGTTCATGACTCAGCAATCAAACGCTCAGTGGAGTCCATGCAAAACCTCTTTTGTGACTCAGGTCAAAGATCCAACTATGCTACTGTGGCACTAGAATCTCCTGATTGACAGTCGGCATGATTACCATTCAGGAATTCTAGATCGAGTCAGTTCAGTGAACTCATTCATCAACGAGCACCTGCACGTGTACCTTGATGTCAACACACCGGTGATTATGAGATCGACCACCCTCATCACATGAGTGAGTACCACGTGCACCGGTCTATCCGGATCTTCAATGTCCCTTCTTGAAGATCCTACGACCAGGAACATTTAGAATATAAACATCTAGATGGCTGTTCTCATTATCACAATCTCATCATAATCCAGTCATCATAGCTCATATTCAAGGACTTCATCATATTACAACAAACATACTATAACGTGCTAAGAATATAATGAAGAAAATGCCATTAGTTTATTGAATGAAATTGTACAAGAAATGTCACCATCACAACACTTGTGATTGGCTTGAAGGGCATACATCTCTAACAATCTCCCACTTGCACTAAAGCCAATCACCCACATGCTTGATCCCCATCAGCCCAAGGTGACGCTCAAACACACTTTGAGATAAAGGCTTAGTCAATGGATCTGCAATATTATCAGCAGAAGATACTCTGTCAACTATCACATCTCCTCTAGCTATAATCTCTCTGATCAAGTGATAACGCCGCAGAATATGCTTGGACTTCTGATGAGACCTCGGCTCCTTTGCTTGTGCAATTGCCCCATTGTTGTCACAAAACATGGGGACAGGATCAGAGATGCTTGGGACAACTCCCAATCCATCGATGAACTTCTTCATCCAGACCGCCTCCTTTGACGCCTCGGCAGCAGCTATGTACTCGGCCTCGGTTGTTGAATCAGCAGTGGTTTCTTGTTTGGAACTCTTCCAACTCACTGCCCCACCATTGAGAGTAAAAATGAACCCAGAGGTTGACTTGCTGTCATCTTTGTCAGACTGGAAACTAGAGTCAGTGTATCCTCTCAGTTTCAAGTCCTCTCCTCCATATACCAGAAATAGATCCTTAGTCCTTCTTAAGTACTTAAGGATACATTTCACAGCTATCCAGTGTTGTTCACCTGGATCTGCTTGATACCTGCTCATAACACTTAGAGCATAATCTATATCAGGCCTAGTACATAACATCGCGTACATGATGGACCCTATGGCAGAGGCATAGGGAACCCTACTCATGTACTCCCGCTCTTCAGGAGTTTTAGGGGACATTTCCTTAGAGAGGTAGACTCCATGTCTAATTGGTATTAGACCTCTCTTGGAGTCTTCCATGCCAAACCTTTTGACAATGGTGTCTATGTACATTGATTGGGACAAGCCTAGCATCCTCTTTGATCTATCTCTATAGATCCTAATCCCCAACACATAGGATGCTTCTCCCAAATCCTTCATGGAGAAATACTTTGACAGCCAGGCTTTGACTGACGATAACATACCTACATCATTCCCAATGAGTAGTATGTCATCCACATACAGTACTAAAAAGGTGATTGCACTGCCATTTGCCTTTTTGTACACACATGGCTCATCTTCGTTCTTAACGAAGTCATAAGATTTGATTGCTTCATCAAACCTTATGTTCCAACTGCGAGATGCTTGCTTTAGTCCATATATGGACCTCTGAAGCCTGCACACTCTATCTGGATACTCTTTGGATGTGAATCCCTCAGGCTGTGTCATGTACACTTCTTCCTCAAGGTTTCCATTGAGGAATGCCGTCTTCGCATCCATCTGCCAGATTTCATAATCATAGTGTGCAGCAATGGCAAGTAAAATTCTAATGGATTTTAACATGGCTACAGGAGAGAAGGTTTCGTCATAGTCAACCCCTTACCTTTGACGATATCCCTTCGCTACAAGCCTTGCCTTATAGGTATCAACCTTTCCATCTATTCCAATCTTTCTTTTAAAGATCCACTTGCATCCAATAGGTATAATACCCTCAGGTGGATCCACCAAGTTCCAAACTTGGTTGGAGTACATGGAATCCATTTCAGATATCATGGCCTCTTGCCATTTCCTGGAGTCAATGACACTCATTGCCTCCTCGTAGGTCTTAGGATCATCATCCTCATTATGTGATACCTTACCAGAAATATGTCCTACATATCTATCTGGTTGAACAGGTATCCGGCCTGACCTACGCACAGTTTGTGGGTCAATTTGTACTGGATCTTGAGAAGGATATACACTAACAGGTATCTGGTTGACCTACACTAACAGGTTGTGGATCTAGAACTTCTTCTAGTTCTACCGAGCTCCCACTGTTTCCTTCAAGGATATACTCTTCCTCAAGAAATACAGCACGTTTAGCTACAAACACTCTTTGATCGCTAGGCTGGTAGAAATAATATCCATAAGTTTCCTTAGGATATCCCACAAACCTGCACTTCTCAATCTTAGATCCCAGTTTATTAGAGTCATGTTTCTTTACATGGGCAGGGCAACCCCAAACCTTAAAGTACTTAAGATTTGGCTTCTTTCCTTTCCATATCTCATATGGAGTGGAGTCGACAGACTTCG
This sequence comes from Amorphophallus konjac, assembly GCA_022559845.1. Lineage (NCBI taxonomy): Eukaryota > Viridiplantae > Streptophyta > Magnoliopsida > Alismatales > Araceae > Amorphophallus > Amorphophallus konjac. Next base: position 177,980,321 of record CM040121.1, read on the forward strand.
ATGGGACTTTGTTCAACAAGTGTGCAGCAGTCTCCAAGGCATAACCCCAGAGGGACAAGGGTAAACCAGCAAAACACATCATGGACCGTACCATATCTAATAGGGTACGATTCCTCCTTTCTGCCACACCATTCAGTTGAGGTGTATAAGGAGGAGTCCATTGAGACAATATTCCATTATCCCTTAAAAACTGTGTGAACTCCGTACTCAAGTATTCACCCCCTCGATCTGATCGAAGAGTTTTAATACTTTTCTCGGTTTGTTTCTCTACTTCATTCTTAAACTCGACAAATTTCTCAAAAGCTTCAGATTTGTACTTCATTAAGTACACGTATCCAAATCTTGAGAAATCATCAGTGAATGTAATGAAGTATGAATAACCTCCTTTGGCATGTATGGACATAGGTCCACACACATCAGAGTGTATGAGTTCTAATAACCCATTTGCTCTTTCTCCATGTCCAGAAAATGGAGAGTTGGTCATCTTTCCCATGAGGCAAGATTCACAAGTCGTGAATGATTCATAATCAAATGGATCAAGGTATCCATTCTTACACAACTTTTTCAATCTTTCCTCATTGATATGACCAAGCTTACAATGCCAAAGATAAGCTTGATTCACATTGCCTCTTTTTCTCTTAAGAGGTTTGTCCACACACATCACAGAAGATGCCACATCTAAAATATACAAACCATTCATTAAGCTCCCACTGGCAAACAATTCACCATTTAATAATAAAGAACAACCATTGTTTCCAAAACTTACAACAAATCCATATTTATTTAAGCAAGAAATGGAAATAATGTTCTTTATTATAGAAGGAACATAATAACAGTCTATAAGCTCTAGTGTAACTCCTGTAGGCATCTGGAGGTTCACCTTCCCAACCGCGAGCGTAGCAACCATTGCTCCATTTCCCAGTCGCAAGTCAACCTCGCCTTTGTTCAATTGCCTACTGCTTGTCAGCACCTGCAAGTCATTGCAGATATGAGATGCACATCCAGTATCTAATACCCACGATGTGGATCTATAAGACAAGTTTAGGTCAACAATCATGAACATACCTGAAGCTTCTCCAAGCTTCTGTTTTGCCTTTTCTGCAAGATACAACTTACAGTTCCTCTTCCAATGACCATCCTTATGGCAGTGGAAACATTGGCCCTTGTCCTTCTTAGCCTCATCATTTTTGGCAGTCTTTCCCTGCTTATCCTGCTTTTTCTTCTTGTTTTTCTTAAAAACAGATTGATTCTTTCTCTTCTTGTTGGTCTTACCAACAAGTAGCACAGAAGATTTCCCATTGTTCATTGTCCCCTCAACTGTCTTCAACATATTAAGAAGCTCTGCTAGAGAGCACTCTATCTTATTCATGTTGAAATTCACTATGAACTGGGAGAATGAACATGGGAGAGACTGCAAGATTAGGTCAATGCACAAATCCTTATTCATATCAAAACCTAATTCTTTTAGCCTCTCAATCCACTCTATCATTTTGAGAACATGTGTCTGCACAGATGTTCCCTCAGATATTTTGGCCCCGAACAGATTCTTAGATATCTCATATCTCTCTGTTCTACTCTGAGCTCCAAAGAGCTCCTCCAGATGGAATAGGATGGATCTAGCATCCATCTTTTCATGCTGCCTTTGTAACTCATTAGTCATGGAGGCTAGCATATAACATTGGGCCAGAGTGGCATCTTCCTTATGCTTCTCATAAAGAATCACCTCAGCCTCATCGGCATCATCAGCAGGAACAGGGGGAACAGGCTGCTCAAGGACATAGGCTATTTTCTCAGCCGTGAGAACAATTCTCAGATTCCTGAGCCAATCGACATAATTTGGACCAGTCAGCCTGTTGGCATCCAATATGCCTCTCAATGGGTGGTTCGTCATTGCGATCTATAAGAGGAAATAACAGAATTTAGAACAACATTGCAGATATTCATGATATTAAATTAAGACATGGACTTTTATGCTAACTTAATACTCCCACTAATTTTCGACGATTTTGCATAACCCCTAATATGCAAAGACGGGACACAACGACTGTGTCCTAGTGGGTACTAGGATCCCATTAACATTATGGAAGTAGTCTTGTGGTAGCACAACAAACTACCCCATACTTAATGGGTAGGCAACTCTTGCCAATTACAACTCCTTGTAACTCCCAGTAATTTAGCCTCCAAACGCATCGTGATCTTGTGGTAGCACAACAAACCACGAGCGTTGGTTAGGTCCAACCCGTTGTTACGTTATGAGAGTGGGTTTATGACATAACTCTTGTGGTAACACAACAAAGCCATGCCAGCCCCCATCCCAAGGTTCGGCCCAAGCCCTAGCCTAAGTCTCCGTCCCCTTGCTGTGATAGTCTTGTGGTAGCACAACAAACTCCCACAGTCTAAGGACGGCTCACTTTGACTATAACAACGGAAGGCTACGTGGAACATTCTTAATGTCTCACGTTTATCGACCTAATATTTGATTAAAGGGGATTTGAATATTTTGGTCTCATCAATATAGGTGCTATATATATAATAATAATTTGGAGTATCGAATATACTCCAAAATTATGTATATATATACAATTAGTAGCATAACCACATATATCAAATATATGCTATAACACCGATGGATGATCATGGACTTTAAACCTAGCAACATTACCAGAGCCAGTTGGTAATGTACACACAACATGGTAAATTCACAAATACTTGGAGCATCCAATGCTCCCACTGGATGTGAAGAATCTCCCGAGCCACCGTAGTCGGCCTCCTTCTTGGTCTCCATCCGCTTCTCATTATTACAAGTAAATTTGAAATTTGGGCACGCAGGCTCAAAAATATACATCAGATAATAATAAGAAACCTTGAACCAGTCAAGGGGAGTACAACATAGGTGGGAGATAGAATGTACAACCCGGATTAATAAGAGAGGGAGAGAAGGAGGCACGCAGGCCCCAATAATCACATCATGATCCATTCACCACAAACCATACCATCACATGATAACTAAGTCCATGACCATCCATCCACATACATGACACATCACATGCATCATAAAGTAATTATCATATAATTACAGCGAGATATTGATTTCAAAATAATAGTAATTAGTTTTGAAATCACGCAACATTAATTAACTAAACAATTTAGTTAAAACAATCAAGTCTAAACAACTTTAGACAAAAGTCATACACATTCACAGCATGGGCTCAATAAAAATATATTGTTAATTAACCTCATAAGAATCACATCCTTATAGTAATTAACATTAATTAATTAGATAATAGGAAATACTTAAAACCATTTTAAAATTCCCATTAACTAATTAACCAAGGGCCAATAATGAAAAATAAGTTAACAGGTTTCTAAAACAATTTTATAATCCATTAAAATATTTTTCAGGATTTTTCCAAATTTTTATGGCATTATATGCATTTTAAACATTTTAAAATGAATAAAATTCAAAAAAAATTAAAGGGGGGGGCCTAATCGGGCGCGGATCCGGGCGCGGGCCGGATCCACCCGCGGGAGACCCGCGGGGGTCGTCTTCCCCGCCCGATCGCGAAGGGGAGGGGGCTGGGGTAAAACCCTAGCCCCCGGTGCTCGCCGCAGGCGGCCTGTCCGCCACCCCCGACCACCGCGGACGACCCCTAGGGTCCCGCCGGCTCGTCCGCCGGCCACCGCCCTCGACGCCGTGGCCGGAGGAGGCGCCCGCGACCTTCACGGGGCCATTGCGCCCTGTTCGCCGCGAACCTCGCCGGAGCCGCCCCATCCGGCCGCCGCACGCACCCGGACGCCATGGGATGTCACGGGGAATCTTCCAGCAACCCTTGCCAGCCCCATGGACATCCACAATCAGAGATTAACGGCCTGAATCGGCCTCCCTCTCCCTGTGCGAACGGCGACCGCAGCCCCGAAGACATGTTCGATTCGCCCTCACCATAGGGTCAATCGACGCACCAAAACGTGCGTTTTGATCCTCTTGATACCAGGAACAATTCCATGGGATCAATTGACCAGAAACTCATCCGTGAGAGACTCAATCGAACACCCTAAATTGAGCCCAAAGCATGAACGTGAAGGATGAAAAATAATATAATAATCTCAATTTTGATCAAACCAGCAACCTGGCTCTGATACCACTGTAAGGTTTCGATCAGAGCAGCAGCGGAAACAACGAAACCCTAAGAGTCGTATCGTTGCTGGCGATCAAAATCAAAAACTATTCATCGTAGAACCCGCCAAGGAAGAACAGTTCTATACCTTTGCGGGATTAATCAATTCCCAGATGCCCGAAGACGATCGAGTAGAGGCTCGTCGGGCTGCTAGCCATCCAAGTGTCCGGCCTCTAGATGTATCCACACGAGCAGCGGGAACGGACGGAGTCTCCTTCTCGATCTCCACACGTCGGCCACTCCTCAACACCACCATCCACCGCCGTAGGAGGAGGGAGAGAGAGAGGGGTGCGCCCAGGTCAGGGAGGAGAGAGAGAGGGGGGGGCCAGGGGAGAAACCCTAGTGCTTGGCCAGGGTTTCTCTCCTCAGCGTATATTTATAGACTCTGGCATTTTTCACAAAAACCCAGAAACGGTCTATAATTACCGTCCTTCTCCGTCTGATCCACTACTCTATTGTGTGTGACCCTCTAGGCCCAATAGTCTGTTTGGTTTTCAGGCCCATTAAGCTAAGAACTCTTCTTAACTTAATTAGTTATAATCCAATAACTCTTAATGGATTTAACAGGCTTTCCGACCACGAACGGCACCAAGCAACACCTCGTGATCCCAAATGACTTTGGGAGGGATGCAACCCATATTGAACCTTTCCGTCATCAGATTCCACACAGTTATAGATCTTCATTCATACAATACTCCAATCAGAATTAGGGTACGGTCAAACTGTCAAACCCTAAAACATCATGATCTTATGGACCCTTGTACTCTTAAGTACAGTTCACTAGAAAACTCCTTTTCTAAGTGAACCCCCATACCCTGGCCAGGGATTTCTAAGTACATGTCCATAGAGCATTCTCTCTCTTAATCCATGCAGAGAGTGAATGATCCCTTGTTGTCCACCAAAGTGTTTTCACATGAATCCCACTGAGTCCGAATAGCTAACTATTAAGAACCACAAGATTGAAGTTCATGACTCAGCAATCAAACGCTCAGTGGAGTCCATGCAAAACCTCTTTTGTGACTCAGGTCAAAGATCCAACTATGCTACTGTGGCACTAGAATCTCCTGATTGACAGTCGGCATGATTCAGGAATTCTAGATCGGGTCAGTTCAGTGAACTCATTCATCAACGAGCACCTGAACGTGTACCTTGATGTCAACACACCGGTGATTATGAGATCGACCACCCTCATCACATGAGTGAGTACCACGTGCACCGGTCTATCCGGATCTTCAATGTCCCTTCTTGAAGATCCTACGACCAGGAACATTTAGAATATAAACATCTAGATGGCTGTTCTCATTATCACAATCTCATCATGATCCAGTCATCATAGCTCATATTCAAGGACTTCATCATATTACAACAAACATACTATAACGTGCTAAGAATATAATGAAGAAAATGCCATTAGTTTATTGAATGAAATTGTACAAGAAATGTCACCATCACAACACTTGTGATTGGCTTGAAGGGCATACATCTCTAACACCTAGCACGAGGCCCAAGCCTCCTGGCCGTCTGGAAAGCTTGGAGATCAAAGATTCCCAGTACTTATTCTGCAGAAGCTCTAACGGTCTACCATAGCTGCGTTATATTCACGTAGCGGCTTATCGTGAGGCCGTCACAGTTCTGTGACGCATCAGTCCTCAGCCGTTACATCTGACAGAGCTGCAGTTTTCTTAGTTGTTTTCTCTCTCCCGTGGGTGGGTGCATCATCCTTCTGTTCTAAGGTATTTACCAGGTCTTTGGCTTATTTTTTCCTTAGTGGCGATCACATCTTTCTTTAGTTTGGGCATTAGCTCTCTCCTTCTTCATATTTTCTCTTTATTTGCTTGTTCCACCTATACGGTGTGCTTTTCTTTATCTCCTTATTCCACGCCCCGGCGTGTGTTTTTCTTTGTTTGCGTAGCTTAGTTCTGATTGAGATAGCATGCCCATGCTAGTATTCATGTTGATTACCTAGGTCCATGTTGTACATGTTCATGGGTTGATTGATTCCACTATTTTCTCATACTTTCATCATAGTTGGCATCATAGCCTATGTTGCAAAAGAAGGGACACATTATAACCAACAGAATTTTTTGACGATCACGGTGGGACATAAACACGTGACAAGGACAGGTTGGGACAAAAAGACATAAACAAATACGCCCTTCAATCAAAACCCAAGATCTGAATGAAGCAGAACTGCCAGGTTCATAATCGTGAGGCAAAGCCCTCTCATATAGATATAATCATTGCAAACAAAAGTTGAGAAGGACACAAGCTTCAGAATAGATCGAGAGATATGATTAAAGAAGAGAACAGATCAGAAGATGTGAACAGGAGACAGATAGAACAAAATATGGAGTAAGGAAAGCTTGAGTACCTGCAACCTGCACACTTAGTAAACAGATTACGTATCTGTCCTCAAAATAAAATGTAAAAGATAAACATCTTTAGATTTTTCAATTTTCTTGATTTTTTTGGATTTTGAAAATATTTGATTTTTTTTATTTTTTTCAAAAATATTTCATTTTTTTAATCTCATTTTTTTGGATTTTTGACAATATCTCATTTTTTTAGATTTTTGACAATATCTCATTTTTTTAATTTTTGATAATATTTGATTTTTTAGGATTTTGAAATAGTAATCCGCAGCACCCAAAGACAGGCTCGAACTACTGGACAGGGATCGCCGTCCCTCCCCTCTCATTAAAGACTTCCTTTGAGCAGGGCGTGCATGTGAGGGTGGCTTACCACAACCAACTGCTTCTAAAGAACGGTGCCCCTACTAAGGTCATACCCGGGATACAACACAGCCTAAGAGGGAGAAGTAGAAGAAAAATTGGAGACAAGCTTCGTGTAGGATGGGAGATATCAAGGCTCGAATTCCTTCAAGGGCACTACCCCTCAAAGAGATAGCTTATTGCGCTGGGGCTTTGTGTCCGTCATCGAACCTTAGTCCATTCTAGGCACGCAAACGACCGGGCTCATGCGTCCCGCGGGAAAACTGTACTGCCACTCTTGCCATGCCTTGCCTTTTATTTTTCTTGGAGCTTTAAATTTATAATTGATAGACTTTTGAGATAAACTTTTGCTTTTGTCACAATGAATGCTCCTTTTCTTTGCCTTTTTCTTTTCTCTTATGGCGTCAGGTCATAACGAACTGTCCCTATTGAAGACCTCCTCTCGTCAGGGTACCTAGATTGGTCGTCGCCCCCCTTATTTACCTCTTGCCCCTGGATTCAGCCGAAGAGAGAAACGGACAGGGACTTTGACTTTCCCCCAAGCATGGCCAAGGAGAAATGGTGTCTACAAAGTGGGAAACCCGACCAGGGACGTCGTGTAGTGTGTGATTGCCGTGCTCGGGATCCTCTTTCATGGCAAAAGGGAAAGGACACATTGCTACCAGGGTGGCACTGGTTTAGACTCTAAGGAAAGAAACGCTTAAGATACAACCCATTCTAAGCGTGAGCGAGCTCCTCACCTGCTGCATTCACTAAGCGATAACCATTCCCTGGATAAGCTTCTTTGACAACAAACGGCCCTTCCCAGTTAGGTTGTAATTTAGACCTAGGACCTGCAGACCGAATGAATTTACGTTTCAAAACCATATCACCTTTTTGAAATTTACGCTCAATGACCTTCTTTTGAAAATAACGCGAAACTCTTTTTTGATAAACGGATATGTGATCGGCCGCATTCATCCTCTTCTCGTCTAAGAGTTCCAACTGGACGAGCAACGCCTCTCGACGTTCATGGAGATTAAGCTCCTTATCGAGCTATACCCTTAGGGAAGGGATCAGGATCTCATATGGGAGCACCGCCTCCATCCCATAAGTGAGAGCATAGGGGGTTTGCCCCATGGGAGTGCGGACGGAGGTGCGGTAAGCCCATAGAGCCTCCACTAATCGTTCTGGCCAATCAGAAAATTTATGAGATTCGCATATTTTCTTTATGATTTTGAGAAGGGTTTTGTTAGTGGCTTCTGCCTGACCATTACCTTGTGAGTAATATGGAGATGAATGATGTAATGTAATATTGAACTTCTTACATAGGTCCTTGAGCTCTTGAGAAACGAACTGGGGTCCGTTGTCGGTGACGATGCTGCTTGGCACTCCGAACCGCGAGATGATGTTCTTCATGATGAAGTGACACACCGTGGTAGCTTTAATCTTCGCGTACGCTTCGGCTTCAGCCCACTTGGTGAAGTACTCAGTGGCGGTAAGGATGAAGGACTTTATCATGAACGGTCTAAACTTGACGCGTCACACAGCGTCGGTTCACATTTTTCAAAAATAGATGACTTATCCACCTGACGGTCCAAGACCAACGCGTCAGAGACTGTGACGATCTTACAATAGACCATTATAGTTTCTGGGCGTTCAAAAAAAACAAACCGAACGGTCTCCCACCCTCATTCGTTCAACTCAAACACGTAAACGACACCACCAACCGAGCCAAACCCCACCGGCGACCTTCACCGTCGATCATGTCCGGCGACGAGCTCCCCCGGCCACCCATGGCGAGAGAGAAAGGGAAGAAGAATAAAATGGCAATCAAACGGTTTAGGGCAAGGGTGGACCGAGAAGAAATCCCTCAGGTGGCGAACAAACAACCGGCGGCGACGGTGGAGCAAACGGTGGAAGAGGACCCTCCTACGGTCGAGGAAGGAGGAGAAGAGGCCATGGAGGAGGCTGTTGGCAGTGAAGAAGGGGCCACAGCACCGGAGAAGAAGAAACGAGGCCGGGATCACGAGGTAGGACCCTTACCCCAAAATTCCATTTTTTAATTTTTATACATGCATGTGTGATTGAGGGGGGAAAAAAATTGGGTCTGGGACCCATCGAGATCCATTGTAGGCCATTGTGACCAATTCCACGGGCTAGGGTAATGAAGGAGATGACGCCCATGCGCTGGGTACGTAACGGTCCTTGCAGTGACCATCACGACACCTGACGCGCCACCCTTGGTGCGTCAGAGAACCCTGATGCGCCAGGGTACGACCGCCAGATGAACAAGAGCCAGAACTGATTTTTTAGATTTTTGCTTATTCAATTTTTTTGGTCTTTTCTTCATAGTAAAATGCAATGAACTTAACCTAATGTGATGACTAACATATGTTCTACATGTGTGAAGGGGAAAATAAGAACCTAGATTTCCTGGCTCCAGATTAGGGCGGTGTACCAGGCACTGCCAGATTATCAGAAGGAAAGGCTGATAGCTATGGGCTTCGGGGAAGTCCTTAGCATTGAGGTGATGCGGATGGATACCCCGTTGTTGTATGCCTTGCACGAGAGATGGGACCCGGTCAACCGAGCATTCATCTTCCCATGGGGTCACATGATCCCAACACTAGAAGATATGGCCAGGATCACAGGGTTGAGAGTCCATGGAGCAGCGGTGACCGGCTGGACCTATGGCGATTATAGAGTGATAGCCCAGGAGCTGCTAGGGCTGGATTTGGTGAGACCGGGACATCCATCATCCCAGCTGTCATGATCGAGACTCCAGGAGAGCCTGGGTCTACGGGGAGCGGCTATAGCAGTTGGGGAGCTCCCAGAGCAGCATATGGACTGAGTGATTGAGCAGGTCCGCCCGAGGGTAGCAGCGGAGGCGGGACCAGAGGGAGACAGAGTTTTGAGGCGGTTCCTAATTTTATTGTTCCGGAAGCTGCTATTCCCGACCCGAGCAGATGTGATCAACTACAGGCTGCTGCCATTCCTAGAGGACTTGGGCAGAGTGGGCAAATATGCATGGGGAGCGGAAGCACTCGCCTTCATGTTCGAGTCCTTGAGCACAACTGACCGGCAGACGATGCTGGGCGGCTTCTCTCCTTTTTTGTAGGTAAATTCTAAACTTTAAATGCTTCTATGATTATAAATGCTATTTGATGACACTTGACTTCCTAAAATGCAGATCTGGAGCTTCCTCTACCTCCCGGGGATTGGGTGAGGTACGCAGATGTATCCCGGACGGCTCCCTATCGCGAGGCGGTGGGTGGTTGCGAGGGACACGGGATCGATCAGCAGGTTGACCCGGGCCATCCAAGATGATCCTGACTCATTCCCACACACATCGGTAAGCTCCAAACCTAAACTTCTCTTAAATGCTCCTAAATGTTTTTAAATGCCTTCTAAATGCTGACATGGATTCAATTGCCTTTTCAGGTGTGTTGGACACCGTACCGGGATGAGGGCTATGAGGGACATCCATGGGTCAAGGCATCCCTGGCATACAGCAGGCGAGATGTCTGGTTGCACTGCATCAATGTGATCGAGCCCCTACATTATCGCCTGATCCTGAGGACACGGGGAGTCCATCAGCCAGAGGTGACATTCCCCCGCAGAGATGATGAGCGCCCGGGCAAATCTTCAAAGGGCATTAGCGGAGACGTCGATTGGTGCGCTCGGAAGGTAAAATATGTGCACGATTGGAACAAGAAAGGCCGGGCCATAAAGGATCGAGCAGACAGCGATGAGGCCTACCTCAAGGCCTACTGGCAGTGATATGGTGACTGTTATGTTAGATGGACGCAGTCTATTACCACTGTGAGTGAATCTTGAGGGGGGTGAATAGATCTAATGTCTAATTTTAAAACACAGTTGAACTCTAATGCGGAATTAAAACAAGCAACTGTTGAACGACAGAAGGAACATTATGAAATCACACAAACAACATGCAATCACACAGTAGACACCGATCTTTAAGGTGGTTCGATCTCAATCCAAAGATCTACGTCCACCCCACACTCCAACTGGAATGTGGATCCTGCTGACTCACAGCTTGAACAGCTGGGCTTCACAGCTTGCCAACAGACCGCTGATACACAGCTTCGCTGGGCTTTACAGCTTGCCGACCAGAGGAACAAATCCTCTGCAACCGCTGGGCGATACAGCTTAGCCGTCCGAGACCTGGTCTCGCCTGTTGGGGATTACAGCTTCACCTGTCCTGTGGAAACCTCCACTGCAATTGCTGGCTCACAGCTTGATAACAAAAGAGTTTCGAAAACAGTAAAGACAGAAACAAACGAAATAGAAAACCAAAACGAATGTATCTCAATTGAGCAGTATCAGCTCTGGTATCTGAACTAAGATACTGATTTACAAGACTTCGAAAATACTCTCTCAACTCAACTCTCTCAATCTTCTCTTCTCTCTTTCTCTTCTTCTCTCTGAATCTTCTTCTCTCTTTTTCTTCTTCTCTGTGGATCGTGCAGGCGCTCACTCTATGTTCTTTTCTCTTAGCTCTAGCTGCTTCTATTCGATCTGCTTCTTCTGAAGGAAGAAACTCCATATATATACCAGCAGCAGGAAGGGCGTGTGCTCTCCACATCTCCCGCCCAATGGCTTGGACCACGTGGCAGCATCCAGCAGGCTTTCAGTACACGTGTCATAATCTGGTCACTCCCCTTATCCTCGGATCATGTGCCCAGTCATCAGTCTCTGCAAAGAATCCCTGTCAAATAGTCGAAATAGAATTGTCAGTTTAAGGTTTAAGCGATGTACAGACTATATGAAGGCACTGCTGAAGCAATGTACAGACATTGTGAATGCGAAGCTATGCAGTGTTCAGACTCTACGTATGCAGACCCATGGCGTTGTACAGACTTAGTAAATGTAGTGATGTAGCCTGTATAGACTTCAGATATGCAAGACTATGCCATGTACAGACTTCCTATATGCAGGACTTATGCCATGTTTAGACTCCATATATGCAGAGCTTATGCCATGTATAGACTTCAAATATGCAGAGCTTAAGCCATGTACATACTTCAAATATGCAGAAGTAAACGTGCATCAATGTGTAGACTTAGCAAAACAAAGTATGAACAAAGCAACACAATGTGCAGACTTCGTGCAATAAGTGAAGCAGTGTATAGAGTTATGAGTGGAATACATGAAGCAATGTATAGAGTTAGAGTGCAATGAGTGTTCAAGTGATGTACAGACTCAACGTTATGCAAGCAGACAATGTATAGAGTTGATGAAGCGATGCTCAACAAAAAGACGCCTTACACTTAGGCGTTTGTTTCAGAAGTGACGCCACTTCTGGTGAGCGTCAAATCTCGAGCATAGAGAATGTATAGACTTGCTACGGCACAAGACAACATAACGATGTACAGACTCTGCCAAGAGCAATGCACAATGCACATATGAATGTACAGACTTTGTTTGTGCTGTGCAGGCATGCTAAGATGCAATGTATAGACTTTATGCGAGCATGCTGCAGCCAATGTACATACTTAGACCTGCGTGCATGCAATGCGATGTATAGACTTGCCCATGGCTGTCTAGACTTTGCATGCGTGCTTATAGCAATGTGCAGACATGCAGACAATGCGTTGTGCAGACTTTGCGTGCCATAATGCATAGACTTGGTGGTGAGTGACTTACACAAAGACGCTAAGTGAGACGGTCCAATGTATAGACTTAGTGTCCACTTGAGACGCTCAGTGAGATGGACCAGTGTATAGACTTATGTTGTGCTGCAAGATGGCAGTGTACAGACTTGGTTAAGACTGTCTAGACTCTGCATGCGAGCTATGGCGATGTATAGACTTGCTAACAAGGCGTTGTGCAGACTTTGCGTGCCACAATGTGCAGACTGCACGATGTATGGACTTGCAAGTGCAACGTAGGTAAAATCACCAGTGTACAGACTTGCTAGTTGCAACGTAGGTAAAATATACCAATGTATAGACTTGCTAGTGTGCATGCCACAATGCAGTGTATGGACTTTGAGTGTGCGTGCAGTGCTGTAACCGATGTATGGACTTGTGTTGACGCTGCAGGACAACAGCCAATGTATAGACTTTGCAAATGCAATCAATGCAGCAATGAATAGACTTTGGGCTTTGCCATGCAATGTATAAACTTGCTAGCCTGCGAGCCATGTGATGCACAGACTTGCTATGTCTGCGACACTTGCGTTGTACAGACTATGCTAATCTACAGGGCTATGCAATGAGTAGACTATGCTCATCTGGTGCGTCGACCCATCTGTATAAACTATATAGACTATGTTGTATTCATTGTCCAGACTATGTAGAGAGTAATGATGCATGGATGTATAGACTTGTGACTCATACGTTTGCTATCATCAAAACTACATATCATCAAAAACTACAGGGGCACAACAATCTCCCCCTTTTTGATGATGGCACTACTATGAGTTACACTGACTCCTAATGCATGCTATGAGAATGCAAGTTCTAACAAGATCTCCCCCTTAACAATGAATACACTCCCCCTGGAATTCAACAAACAGACAATATTCTCCCCCTTTGCCATCAACAAAGAGGAGGGAAAGTGATTACAAGGGAAGGAACAAGAGAGATCATCTGACTGGCATTCTGAACAAGTAGTTCAGGAATAAACATTCTAAAGCACAGAGTCTTCAGTCATATGAATTTAGAAACTGCTTTGAGATAGAATTCTGGTTTAAAGGTTATAAATTTTGAGTTCATGCACTACAATCAATGGATAAGTTTTCTGTGCATGATAAATTAATAAACCAGAATCACATTTGCATGAGAGATTCAGTTTCAAAATATCTTACTTTCATAAACTCAGTAAAAAAATGGTTAAGAGATACCATGTCATGTATTGAAATTAAACAAATTGACATCCCTGAAATTTCTTTTGAAGGAACAGCATTTTCAATATTATTTCATTAAGGGCATTCAGGTACCATTTTTCTTTTTACGTAAGGGTATACGTTTATCAGACGCCAATACCCCTAGATACTCAACATGATGGACCATTCTGCCTATGATCAAACTCAATAAAACTGATTTACACCTTTTTGTGTGAGGGTACACGTTTATCAGACGCCAGTTACCCCCAGGTACTCAGTGAAACCACCCTACTGTTTTGATCATTTTATACAGAGATAACTGATACACCTCATGACTTAAGTATTGTCCATTTCTTTGATGGATCACTTAGTTTCTCAGTATTTTACCAGTCATTGCTCTGCCAATGTTATTTTTCAATTAATTTTCAATGTTTTTCAATATCTTTCTTAGATGTCCTTTATTTGTTTCAGAATGACTTGTTTAAGGACAATACACATACTTAGCCTTCTCTAACAGGATTTTAGATGCGTTTTTAGATTTCAGATATAATTGGCTTTGTCTGACATGAAATAAGATAAGGGTTGAGAGCTTTATCAATTTTCAGCTTTCTTCTTTACTGATTGCAATCTTTAAGCATTAAAGTTTATAAAATTTAAACCATTAAGTCAGTCTTCAAGCAATTAAAGTTCTTATAAATGAAGAAGTCTATTTTCTATTGCTTAGGAATCAGAACTGACTAACAGATTGCCATATTGTCAGACTCAACTCATTCAGGGTCAAAGAATTTGGATTTCAATAAAGTTGATGACCACTCTGAATTTCTAACAATACTCCCCCTGTCTATATGCATGTGGTTTTAGATGAGAGAGAGCTTAGACACAGTCATGACTAAATGATATGCAATGATGATCATGAGTGTGATGCCAAAAAAAATATGAATGTCATGCATGATCATGAGTCTGTTGCAACATTCAACATTCACAAGGTTTATTCAAGCCATCAGAGAGTTTATTCATTATGCTGAAATTTACACAAGCCAAGTTCTCTTCTAAGAAATTTAAACCTTTCATTCCCAAGAGGCTTAGTAAAAATATCAGCAATTTGTTTTTCAGTTTCAATGAAATTCATTTTAATTTCCTTTTTATTTACAACATCTCTAAGAAAATGGTGTTTTATCTCTATATGTTTAGTCCTAGAATGATGAACATGATTTTTAGCTAAACATATAGCACTAGTATTATCACACAAAATTGGAATACATTCCAGTTTTATTTGATAATCAACCAGTTGGTGCTTGATCTAAAGTACTTGGGCTGCATAGTTACCAGCTGCAACATATTCAGCTTTAGCTGTGGACAAAGCAACTATGTGTTGCTTCTTGGATGCCCAAGATACTAGACAGCCACCAAGGAATTGACAGTAGCCACTAGTGCTTTTTCTATCTACTCGACACCCAGCATAGTCTGCATCAGTGTAGGCTAGAAGTTCTAACTCACACCTAGCAGGATACCATAGACCAAGCTCTTGAGTGCCTAATAGATACCTAAAAATCCTTTTCACAGATATAAGGTGTGATTCTTTAGGACTAGCCTGAAATCTAGAGCATAAACACACTGCAAACTGAATATCAGGCCTAGATGCTGTAAGATATAAAAGAGATCCGATCATACCTCTATATAGCCTTTGGTCCACTGGTTTACCTTGAGGATCTTCATCTAAACTGGTTGAGGTACCCATTGGAGCAGCTATTTTCTTGAGGTTATCCATCTTGTACTTCTTCAATAAATCCCTTATGTACTTGGACTGAGAGATGAAAGCTCCATCTTTTGACTGTGTGTGGACACCAAAAGTTGCACACCCAGATATCCTGTTCGGCCCAGCATCAACAACGAAACCGAGCGAAGAAGCCCCGAGGAGACTGGCCATCTGGATTCCCAGAGCATGCGCACACTACCGTGAGGCTGCCTCCAGAGTCGCGACAGTGAAGAGAAATCAACCACCAAGGGCCTCACAAACCATGGGCCTTGAAGAAAATCAAATGGGCCACAACTCGTGCTCACAATGGGCTCAAAATGGGCTCAGAAATGCACCCAGGGTGGCCTTCAGCGGCACACCCTTGCCCTTCAACGGCACACCCTAGTGGCCTCCAGCGGCACAGCCCACTTGCCCTTCAACGGCACACCCTGGTGGCCTCCAGCGGCACAGCCCATTTGGCCTTCAGCGGCACACCCTGGTGGCCTCCAATGGCACAGCCCATTTGGCCTTCAGCGGCACACCCTGGTGGCCTCCAACGGCACAGCCCATTTGGCCTTCAATGGCACAGCCCCTGGCCTTCAGCGGCACGCCCATTTGGGGCTCCAACGGCACGCCCATTTGGGGCCTCAGCGGCATGTCCATTTGGGGCTTCAGCGGCACGCCCGTTTGGGGCTTCAGTGGCACGCCCTTTTGGCCCTCCTACGGCACACTTCTTGAGCCCGCCAGCGGCACAGCGTGAAGGCATTTTTAACGGCCAAACAACGTGACGCCCATGCCCTATGTATCCTTGGCGCACAGTGAGCTGTCCGAGGTGTCAACCAGAGGTTGGGCCACGCAGGCTACTCCCCTGACATCCAGGACGGGGGAAGTCAAACCCCATCATGACCAGCCGCTTCCCGCCTCCGACTGCCGTGCTCGAGGGCTCCCGCTGCTGAGAGTATAAAACCACTCCCATTCCGACAGAGAAGGAGAGGACAGACGGAGAAGGGACCCCCAGGCAGAGAAGAACAAGCACAGAGCCACCTACGAGAAGAAGGAAAAGAGAGAGGAAAAGGGAGAGGGCTCCGGCGGGGAGTCTTCCGACAACCACCAGGTAAAGAGAAGAGAGTAAGAGAGAGAAAGGGCTTGATGTAGTAGGGGAAGGTGGGGGAAAGAGCAGTGGACGATCATCCCTGCTTCGATCCCCAACACCTCCTCCTCTTTTGTTTCTCTGTTTTCCCCCTCTCTATTCCTTTGTTCTTGGGTTTTCTTTCTTGCCTATAGCCATAGCTCGGGCATGTTTTGTGATGTATACGGGTGGATACGGCCCTTTATTTCCCATGAATGAAGATCTCCCCCCCCCCTCAGTGGGTTTTCTCTTTGTCTCATTGTTTTGGGCCACAGTGTGTTTGGTCGTTTTTCCCTTCGCTTTTCGGTGTTTGCGTTCATCCCACACGCCGACGGTTTCCTCTGGATGTGGCACCATCTTGAATGGTTTGAGGTCATGAACCTTCTCCTGTGAAGCCCAGTACCAGTACCTTCACCTGTGCCTGCCCCTTTGAACCTTTTTCCCTTTTGCCGGAAGTCCCTGTGGGTTTGATCGGTCTAACACCCCTCCCCGCTAGCAGACCAACCCTCTTTTGGAGCCCTGTCCGGTGCACCTGCACTTTCCCCCAGCGGCACACCCTTCCAGCACCTTGGCTGGCACACCCATAGTAGCCCCCCAGCGGTACACCTCCCCTTGGTGCCCCAGCGGCACACCTGGCCTCTCCCTAGCCCGGTACACCCCTCAAGCGCCCTGTGCTTGTCCTTGGCCGGTACGCCTTGACTAACCCCCAGCCCACCCTATCCAATCTTAGAGGTCTTCGGCTCGTTGTTTTCCCCGTATTTTCTGAGGTTTTATCAAGGTGTTGCCGCCCTCGGGCGCCCACCTCCAGTTGTCGGGTTCCGCCACTCCATGTGGGTGCGTTCCCTTATCTCCCTTACGCTCGGGTCAAGGGGAGATGCTGCCGAATTTTTGTTAGAAAATAACAACACATAAAAAAAGGAAAAAGGATGCAACAAACGAATGGGATAAGAAATACATATCAAAAGACAACAAAACCATCAAACGAATAGAACAACAACAGATTGCAAGAAGAAGGAGGAAAGATTTGTATATAACTACGCAAAAATCAAAGAAAAGAAGAAAAGAAAAGCCTTAAAAACAAGTAACAGAGGAGTGGACCTTCATCGGCACGTCTGTTCCAGCCTTCGCCAGTACACCCTATCAGCCCTCCAGCGGCACACCCTATCAGCCCTCCAGCGGCACACCCTATCAACCCTTCAACGGCACACCTTCTTGGCTCCTCACTGGCACACTCCTCCACCGTCTCATTCTTCCCCTCGCCGGTACACCCTATCAGCCCTCCAGCGGCACACCCTATCAGCCCTCCAGCGGCACACCCTATCAGCCCTCCAGCGGCACACCCTATCAACCCTTCAACGACACACCTTCTCGGCTCTTCAGCGGCACACTCTTCTCACCCTCCGAAGTGGAACACAATGTATAGACTTTAAATTGATGCACGAACATAGCAACAAGCAATGTATAGACTTTGAGCTGCAGTGTATAGACTTTGAGTTGGCCAACGTACAGACTTTGGGCTGGCCAATGTATGGACTTTGAGCTGCAATGTATAGACTTTGAACTGCAACGTACAGACTTTGGGCTGGCCAACGTACATACTTTGGGCTGGCCAATGTACATACTTTGAACTGCAATGTATAGACTTTGAGCTGGCCAACGTACAGACTTTGGGCTGGCCATTGCATGGACTTTGAGCTGCAGTGTACAGACTTTGGGCTGGCCAATGTACAGACTTTGAACTGCAACGTACAGACTTTGAGCTGGCCAACGTACAGACTTTGGGCTGGCCAATGCATGGACTTTGAGCTGCAGTATACAGACTTTGGGCTGGCCAACGTACAGACTTTGGGCTGGCCAATGTATAGACTTTGAACTGCAACGTACAGACTTTGGGCTGGCCAACGTACAGACTTTGGGCTGGCCAATGTATAGACTTCGAGCTGCAATGTATAGACTTTGAGCTGCAGCCAATGAACAATGTATAGACTTTGAGCTGGCCAACGTACAGACTTTGGGCTGGCCAACGTACAGACTTTGAGCTGCAATGTATAGACTTTGAGCTGCAGCCAATGAACAATGTATAGACTTTGAGTTGGCCAACGTACAGACTTTGGGCTGGCCAATGTACAGACTTTGAACTGCAGCCAAGGGATAATGTATAGACTTTGAGCTGCAGCCAATGGATAATGTACAGACTTTGGGCTGGCCAACGTACAGACTTTGGGCTGGCCAATGTATAGACTTTGAGCTGCAATGTATAGACTTTGAGCTGCAGCCAATGGACAATGTATAGACTTTGAGCTGGCCAACGTACAGACTTTGGGCTGGCCAATGTATAGACTTTGAGCTGCAATGTATAGACTTTGAGCTGGCCAATGTACAGACTTTGAGCTGATGAATGCAGCCAATGTATAGACTTTGAGCAGCCGATGTATAGACTTTGAGCTGATGAATGCAGCCAACGTATAGACGTTGGGCTGATGAATGTACAAGCTTTATGTCGCAGCGACTGGCCAATGTGCAGACTTCAGCCCTTCAGCGGCACCCTCCTTAAGTCCTTCAACGGCACACATCTCCAGTCCTTCGCCGGCACACTTTCTACCCACCTTTCTTCAGCGGTACATCCCCCTTTATCCCCTTTTTTAACCCACCAAGGGCCAACTCTCCCCCCAAACAAAAAAATACATGTATATATGTACATACCGATATATAATGGTAGCACTGACAAGCTAATAAAAATCATGGTGAATAAATAAACCTGAACATATTCATATAAAAAAAATAATGAATGAAATAAGTGACAATAATAATAATAATAATAATAATAATAAGGGTAATAATGACAATGATCAAGATGAGGGAAATCACCCGGAACAGATACGGAAAGAGGAATAATTAACGGAGTAACACGAACAACAATGATAAAACAATATAAGGTATTAATAATTCCACATTGCAGCCCCCTCTCTCCGTGACTCGACGCAGAAGGAACAATAATGCCGCCCTCTCAGGCCGGGCCCGAGTCTTGGGAATTATTCTGACATGGCCAGGCCCTGACCTAGTCTTGGGCTGACATTCCAATCAGATCGGATTTGTTTCTCGCCCCGGATCCCTTCCGAGCCATCATTGAAATTGCCGTGCATTCGGCAGACATTTGAACGGGTCCACCTTGGTTTCCGTCGCGTTTCTATCACGGACCTGTGTCCAAATATGAAAAGGTCCACGAGAGACCGACATGGCCAATGGCTCGTATTCTGATGCAGACTTTAGTGTGATTTATTCCTGCCCCTTTCTCACGTAGTTAGTATTATTTCTTTCGGTCGCAGGGCCCCTAACTTTGACAATTAATCAAGGGTGTTCCCTCATATGGGGGATGTAAATGACGTCGTGACCTTTACGGCACGACGGGATCTAGTCCCGACACGAATCACACAATCATCTGACGAAGTCAGGTCGAGCGCACCATGGGCTCTTCGGGACCCGAACAAATTGTCACTCTGGTGACTGGCACGCCCACGCACTTAATAGACGAATCAACCATTCCCGAACGGACGAGCCTAATAGACGAACGAAAAGTGCGTCCACAAGTCTGGCACGCCCGGTGGGACGGATCCACCCTTCATCTCTTTGCCGGAATTAGGGGCCCTGCGGCCCCCTTCTTGTAACACTAATTGCGATACTTTCTCAAATGCAGGAGAATCGCATCATGGTGCCGACGATGGCTGTCACTTGCGGCCCTCAGGTCGTTGAGAATCATGTTCGAGACGGCTACTTGGCGGTCCCCCTCAACTTCGGGAGTTTCCCTCCCACCGTGGGCTTCCCCAACTTCTTGGGGGTGGCCTTTGTCAACATCCTCGACGTGAAAGCACCTGACGAGCCCCAGACCAACGCTCCCGCTCCGAGGGCCACTGAAGCTGTTATCGGCCGAGCTGTGGCCAAGAACGACAATGGCGTCCCGACAACGACGCTGAGCTACAATGTGCACCTTATACACCAGACTGCTGGCCCGTCCCGCCAGGGATCGGCGTCTCACCGGAGAAGGCTCTGGAGGAATAATACCGGTGCCGTCTCGGGGCGCCGCATGTCTAACTCCGGGAAATCTTTGGCCGTCGGGACCCTCCGAGTCCGCCTGGACGGGCAAAGGTCCCAGGTGACACCGGACCGCGTCGTCCCAACTGTCCCAGTCCGAAACTATTTCCAGGGGCTGGAGAAGCTGAAAGAGAAGGCGACACTCCCAGTCCCGGCCACAGCACCGAAGAATGCTCCGGCTCACAGGCCAGCCAAACTGAAACAAGTTTGGGTCCCCAAGGAGGCCCAGCCCACTGCACCAGCCCAGGCGGGACCTAGCACTTTCCGCCCGAGGAGGGTCCGAAGAAATGAAAGGGTCGAACTGACGACCCCAACCCGCCAACCAGCACCCGTCATGTCGGTGCTGTCCGAGGATGCCCACCGCCGTCGCCATGGGCGCCGACACAATGCTGCCCGCCCGGCACTCAGGGCCTACTCACCTCCTGCCGCTGTCATCGACACGCAACCATAGGCTGCTCTCCCTGACCAGGAGTGGGAAGGGATCGAGCAGGCCATGAGAAACTACCTTCGAGGCCCAGGTAGCACTCCCTTGGGTCGCTAGAGACTGCTGGGGGCAGTGGCCTTTGCTTTCCAGGAAGAAGGAGCCCGACCCGCACCTAGTGCAAAGTCGAGGAATCGCTCGGAGGAGCCCCGTCAGTCCCCTGTCCGGGAGGAAGCGCCACCCCGACGGTCGGTCTTCGACAGGCTGGTGTTCCCAGGGAGATCATCCAGGAGGGCGATGAAGAGAAACAAGAGTTGGAGAACCTTCACCTGCAATATGGCAGGAGTTCGCGGTCGGTATGGGGCCTTGCCTACCGATCCTGAAGAAATGGCCAGGCTCGCCGCCAAGCCGGGGCCCCTCACTAGAAGAGGGAGAGCAGCAGACAACGCGACACAGACAGGCGCCGAAGGGACCTTCCCTGAAGAACCCCTTGCGGCCCTCACGGCCAATGTGGTCACCACCGGTGACACAAGCGGCGGACCCTCTACATCATCCGAGGACGCCCGACCGAAGAAACAGGGGGCATGCCTAGTCTCCCCACAGCTGACCCGACAATGCTGCTCATGATACAACGGTTCCAGCAAGAAATTGAGTCACTAAAAAAGCAACTGAATGAGCGGAACACACAGCCCCCGATGTCCTGGCAGATCGAGGTTCTACCCGAAGCATCCAGGGACAGGGGGCAATCTTCAAAAGTAGCTCTTCCAGCAACCCTCAACCCTCTCGGGGGTGCGCCCCCGCAGCAGGCACATTACATGGCACCGGCCCCGCCACAAGCTTTACTTTCCCAAGGGTCCCCCATGGCCCCCCAGGCGACCGTGTTGGCCACCCCGAGTGCGCAGCCCACTCATTTCTATCCGAGCCCGGTCGACCCAGCAGCAGTCAGTCGATTGATGCTTGAACAAACGATAGACATGAAATTGGCAGAGAGAGGCGACGGGGATCAGACGCCATTCGACGTCTACCGGGTGCCCTACCCGGCTCACTATGCCGCAAAGAAGCTGCCGGTTGGCGTCACCAAGCCACCGAAGTTCGAAAAGTTCAATGGGCAAGGGTCTCCCAGGGAGCACATTGCTTATTATGTGAACGTCATGGGAGATTTGACTGCTGATGAGGCCTACCTCCTGAAGTTTTTCGGCTCAACACTTACCGGGCTTGCCTTTGAGTGGTACTCCAGCTTGCCACCCGGGTCTGTCGCTGACTGGCCCGACATGCAAAAGAAGTTCAAAGAAAGATTCTACGTTGCTGAACGGGAAGTCACTGTGGGGGAACTTTACGTCACAAGGCAGAAGAATGATGAGTCGGCCCTCGACTACATCAAAAGATGGAGGAACCTCAGCATGAGGTGCAGGCGTCCCCCGCACTAGGAGGATGCGGTGCAGATCTGCAAGCAGAACTTGAAGAAAGAAATCCTGGAAAGGATGATTGGCACCGAAGTCAAGACATTTGACCGCCTGAACAATGTGGTAGCAGAGATTGAGGCATTTCTGGCCCGATATTCCTCCACTCCGGCCATGTCAAGCCAGAGAGCCAGGCAGGCCGAGAAGAAGTCAGCTCCCCCTGAGGTGCACACACTAGATTTCCAGGCCTTTGAGAAACAGAAGGAGAAAGCCAAGGAGGCTGCCAACCTTCCCCCGCCTAGAACCACAGAACGGCGGGAGGGCCCCTCACTGAGGGAGAAGATGAGAAACAAGCTATATTCCTTCTCCCGAGACAAGTCAAAGCTCCTGTTTGAGTGGGCAACCAGTTACAATAAAATCACACTGCCAGAGCCGAAGAGGCCCGGAGACCTGAAGAAGAAAGATGACCCGCGCTTCTGCCTGTACCACCGGATGCTCGGGCATACCATTGAGGATTGCTATGTCTTCAAGGACGTTATTGAGTCCTTAATCAGGAACGGGGAGCTGGACATGGGAGAGCATAAGGTAGACCCCACGCAACCGCATGAGTTGCCCAGCATAACCTCCACCGTCAATATGGTCTTGTTATACCAGGAGCTGCCTGAGGAGTGGGCGGAGGCCTGTGCCCGCGCCACTTATGAGACTTTTATCATGGCTCCGGCTCAAGACCAAGGGGGTTGGCAGACTGCGCCCAGGAAGAATAGAAGAGCGTGTGTCCCTCGGCCCACCCCAGGAGTTCATCTGAGGGATGTGACACCCCTGCCTGCACCACCCCTGGCGAGCCCGGTTTGCCACGACACGGCCCCTCGGCTGGTCATGAGGCGGCCCACTCACAACAAAAAGAGCTGTGTCCCGATGCGGATGCATAAGAAGACCAGCCCGGCGGTCGAAAGGCTCCAGGCTATTATTGATGGGTTCGAAGATTATGAACAGCCCGAAATCCAGCCCGTGGAGCTGAAAGAGTATGTCCACTGCGAGGAGTTCGAATCACTCGAACTGGCTCCAGGAACAGAAGCTGAAGCAGAGAAAGAGCCTCCCCTATGGGGTGAGCTTCCCCAAGAGCAGCCGCTGGCTGCAGCAGGAAAGAAGAAGAAGAGGAGGAGACCCAGGAGCAAGAAGAAAAAGGAGGTCGTCATCACCTGCAACACCCTCTCGGCGCTATTCGACACTGCCCTCTCCCTGGAAGAAAAAGAAGAAGAGCCACCCCAAGGGAGAGCATTCGCCGGCTTAGGCAAGGAGCCATGACGCCGGACCACTTGGCCTAGACGGAAGGTCATGATGCCAAGGGAACATATTTACTAGCCTAGGCGGAGAGCCATGATGCCGAATAACTTGGCCTAGACATAATGTCATGATGCCAAGACAGAATATTTACCGACTTAGGCATAGAGCCATGACGCCAGACAACTTGGCCAAGACGGTATGTCATGTTGCCAAGGTAGAATATTAACCGGCTTAGGCGGAAGGCCATGACGCCGAGGCAGAATATTTAACAGCTTAGACGTAAAGTCATGACGCCGTACAACTTGGCTTAGGCGGAACGTCATGACGCCAAGGTAGAATATTTACCGGCTTAGGTGAAAAGCCATGACGCCGGACAAGAATATTTAACGGCTTAGACGTAAAGTCATGACACCGTACAACTTGGCTTAGGCGGAAGGCCATGACGCCAAGGCAGAATATTTACCGGCTTAGGCAGAAACCCATGACGCCGGACAAGAATATTTAATGGCTTAGATATGAAGTCATGGCGTCGTACAACTTGGCTTAGGTGGAAGGCCATGACGTCAAGGTAGAATATTTAACGGCTTAGACGTAAAGTCATGATGCCGTACAACTTGACTTAGGCGGAAGGCCATGACGCCAAGGCAGAGTATTTACCGGCTTAGACATAAGGCCATGACGCTGGATGAAGATATTTAACGGCTTAGACATAAAGTCATGATGACGTACAACTTGGTTTAGGCGGAAGGCCATGACGCCAAGATAGAATATTTACCGGCTTAGGCGGAAAGCCATGACGTCAGACAAGAATATTTAATGTCTTAGACGTAAAGTCATGACGCCAAGGGAGAATATTTACTGACTTAGGCGGAAAGTCATGACGTCGGACAAGAATATTTAACGACTTAGACATAAAGTCATGACGCCGCACAACTTGGCTTAGGCGGAAGGCCATGACACCAAGGTAGAATATTTACCGGCTTAGGCGGAAAGCCATGATGTCGAACAAGAACATTTAACGGCTTAGACGTGAAGTCATGATGCCGTAGATAGAAGGAGTCTTTTTGTTCTTCAACTGGATGGAAGGGTAGAGTCACAAGTAGAAAGGATCTTTTGTTTCCTGACTAGGCGGAAGGCCCAAGCCAAAGGTGAAGGGGTCTTTTTGTTGTCTGGCTGGACAAAAGGTCTGAATCAGAGGTAAAATGGTCTTTTTGTAGTATGGTCGGATGGAAGGTCCGGACCAAAGGTGAAAAGGTCTTTTTGTTCTCTGGTCGGATAGAAGGTCCGGGCCAAGGGTAAAAGGGGTCTTTTCATTCTCTGGTCGGACGAAAGGTCTGAACCAAATGTCATGGGGTTTTTGTTCTTTGGTCGGTCGAAAGGTCCGAGCCAAAAGTGAAGGGGTCTTTTTGTTGTCTGGATGGACGAGAGGTCCAAGCCAAAGGTAAAAGGATCTTTTTGTTGTCTGGTCGGACGGAAGGTCCGAACCAAAGGTAAAATGGTCTTTTTGTTGTATGGTCAGACGGAAGGTCCGAACCAAAGGTGAAAGGGTCTTTTTATTGACTGATTGGACGAAAGGTCTGCGTCAGAGGTAAAAGTATCTTTTTTTTGACTGACTGGACAAAATGTCCGAGCCAGAGGTAGAATATGAATGTTAACTTGACGGGATGTCAGAGTCAACAAACCTTGCCTAGGCAGTATGTCTAGGAAAGGGCAAAAATAATGCATTGTTGTCGTCTCGACGTCATGTCGAACAAGACCAACCTGGAAGAGACGAAGGGTCTGGGCCAGGGTAGAATATGGTCATTGACTTGACATACTTGCCAAAGTCAACCAACTTGGAAAAGGTGTAAGGCCTGAACCAAAGGCAGAATATAACATAGGGGTTGGCTTGACGTCTTGTCAAAGTCAACGAACTTGGCAAAGACGTAAGGCCTAAGCAACGGACATAATGTGGGATAGGTGTTGACCCGACATCATGTCAAAGTCAACGAACTTGGCAAAGGCGTGAGGCCTAGGCTAAGGACATATTGTAGGATAAGTGTTGACTCGGCGTCAAGTTGAAGTCAACAAACTTGGCAGAGGCATGAGGCCTAAGACAAGAGTATAATGTAGGATAGGTGTTGACCCAACGGAACGTCGAAGTCAACGAACTTGGCAGAGGCGTGAGGTCTAAGCCAAGGGTATAATGTAGGATAGGTGTTGACTCGACGTCATGTCGAAGTCAACGAACTTGGCAGAGGCGTGAGGCCTAAGATAAGGGTATAATGTAGGATAGGTGTTGACCCGATGAAACATCGAAGTCAACAGGCTCTGGCCCGATAGAAGATTTGGGGTGAGGATTGACTAGAATGCAGACATATGAGAGGCCTAGGCCCACGGCTTGATATCAATGTCAACCTGATGAAATGTCAGAGTCAACCAACCTCGCTCAGACGGAAGGTCTGAAACAAGGGTAGAATGTGTAGATGAAGATGTCAACCCGACGTCATGTCGAAACTGACTAACTTGGCGATGACGTGACGTCTAAGCCAGGATAGAATATGGATGTTGACCCATGGATATGTCGAGATCAATAGACCGTGCTCAGACAGACAGTCTGAGACAAAGTGAAGGAATCTTTTGGTCAGTTTATTTGTTTGGACTGGTTGGGTTTTTTGAATTTGTTAAATTTATTGGGTTTATTGGATTTATAGGATTTATTGGTTTGGTTGAGTTTGTTAAGTTCATTGGATTTATTGGTTGATTTTGATGGGATTTATTTGATTTATTGGGTTCATTGATTCATTACGTTGATTTTGATGGGTTTATTGAGTTTGTTGAATTTTGTTGATTCGATTGATCTCATTAGTTTTATTGAGTTAATTAGGTTTATTGGGTGCTTTGGGTTTATTGATTTATTGACTCTATTGGGTTCGTTGGGTTTATTGATTCATTGAGTTTATTTGGTTTGGTGAGTCTGTTGATTTATTGGGTTTATTGGTTTGTTCGATTTATTGAGTTGATTGGGTTTATTGAGGTTTATTTGGTTTGATGGGCTTATTGATTTATTGAGTTGATTAATTTTGCTTTGCTTATTAGGTATATTAAATTTCGTTGGTTTTATCATTATTATTATTATTGAGCTCATCGGATTGATTGATTTAATTGAATTTATTGATTTTATTAGGTCTATTGAGTTTGTTGATTCATTAAGTTTATTTTAAATCATCATTTTCCTTTCTTCATTCATTTTCATCATTTTTTATTCCTTTCTTTCTTCTTTTCATTTCCTTTTTTTGTTATTATTTTTTGATTGTTTTCTTTTGTTGGGCTCCCTGACGCAGTCTCGTCTGCGATGCGGGATATTTTGTTCGGTGGGACTATTGATGAATTTGACTGTTTATTCTACTGGTGGGACTAGGGATTGATGTCCAAGAGTCCGGCGGGCCTCGAGAGGGCGGAGTGCCTAAAGCCAGGGAAAATGGTTTTATGAATCCTGCCCAGCGGGACAAAGGGTTATTTTGGGGCTCGGCGAGGATGGAGTGCCTCAAGCCAAGGAAAAGACTTTGTGGACCCAGCCCAATAGGACAGAAGGTAATTTTCAAGTTCGGCTAGGGCGGAGCGCCTCCGGCCAAGGAAAAGACTTTGTGGACCCAGCCCGATGGGACAGAAGATAATTTTCAAGTTCGGCTAGGGCGGAGCGTCTCCGGCCAAGGGAAAGCTTTATGGACACAACCCGGCGGGACTGATGGACAAATTATTGAGCTCGACAAGGGCAGAGCGCCTTATGCCAAGGAAAAGGATATTTTATTGGGCCAAGATTAGGCAAGGAATCTGAACCGGCAGTGATGGGAGAGTCCCGTGGAACAAATATGGCATTGTCATGGCTGAATGCTGAAAGGCAATCAGAATGCATTGGCTGGGAGCATAGGTCCCAGATCAAAGGTGGAAGGTTAGTCCCAGTGGGACAAGTGGGGAGTACCCCCGTAAGATGGAAAGATGGCAAGGCACCATGAATCCCGGCGGGACCAAGGGGTACTAAGACATGCCAATAGAAGCCGAAAGGCATTTATTTGCTGGCTTGATAGGGAGTTGGGGGTGTAACTAACTCAGTAAGGCTTGTTCTTTTCATTCCCCTCAATGGGCATGGACTCATATTCAAAACGGGCGGCCTAGTGGCCAATGAGGGCTTTAGCGTCGGTGGGACTGTTGACTGCATGGTCCTTCCGGGGACATTTAGTGACAGCTATGCATCAGATCAACAGCTATCTTCATTCGTCATTGATTTCTTCAGGAGATATTTCGAACAACTTCGGCTCGGGCCGCCGGCGCTTACGCCAGTCGTCATCCCCTTGGCCCTTTTTCTTAGAAGTCAGGGCCGCGGGGTCTTCCTACCTCCGTAGATGGTGTAGTCATTTTATTTTCCCTTGGGCATTCACCATGTAATGTTGCTAGGGAGCCTTCTGCCTATGGGGCAGATGGGGAGGCTTTGTTCACCTCATAATTTCCTTTCTTCTTTTTCTTTTCCATTCATTCTTCTTCTTTTTTTTCTTCTACTTTCTTTTTTTGAATGGACAGCTCGGATGACGATGACAGTGCAATGCAGTGCAGAGCCGTCACCCTTCATACATTTGTCTTTAAACAGACCAAGGTGGGTGCATAGGAGAGCGCACATCCCCTCAGAGAGGGGATAAGTGCTTCGCTCCACCATACCAACCCCACAATGGTAGTTTCTTATTTGGCTCGGACCAAGACATGAGGGGAGTGATATCTCCCTTGGTAGGTGCAGCCATCAAGGCCTCCTTCATTTTATTTTATGTTTTTTCTCTTTTTTCTCTTTTTTCCTTTTTTGTGGAAGGATCCAACTTCCTGAGAGATGATTAAGTAGGTGAAGCCCAATGTCTGTATAGGCAAATTTCATTTGCCCTTTTTTTGCTCATTTTTCTTTTCTTTTCTTTTTTTTGGGTGCCTGCCCCAAGTACAGGCCCTTTTCTTTTCTCTTTTTTTTCCTCTTTTTTTTGGCATATCTCGTGTCATTTGTCATTCTTCTTTTTGTTGGCAAGCATCTGCATTCAAGCTGTGTGAGCATGTTAGACATTGGCTTCAGCTGGATTTGTGAGGAGCAACTGAGGCAGTGACGCCGCGCGGACCAGCTCTCTTCCAAATGAGCATCTGGTGAGGGCGCGGTGGGTCCACCTTGTACTCACCCATCTGCAGTTCACCTTTTTTGATCAGGCCTTCAATAATGTTCTTGAACACATAGCAATCCTCAATGGGATGCCCCAACATTTGGTGATAAGAACAAAATCGTGGATCGTCTCTTCTTTCAAAATCGCCTGGTTTCTTTGGCTCCGGAAGCACCACTTTGCCGTAATCACGGGCCCACTCAAAAAGAGCCCCAAGCTTGTCCTTCAGAAAGGAGTATGGTTTCATCATTTTACCCCTTAATGAGGGCCCTTGTTTTGCTGACTAGG
This sequence comes from Amorphophallus konjac, assembly GCA_022559845.1. Classification (NCBI taxonomy): domain Eukaryota; kingdom Viridiplantae; phylum Streptophyta; class Magnoliopsida; order Alismatales; family Araceae; genus Amorphophallus; species Amorphophallus konjac. The sequence goes on from CM040121.1 coordinate 178,009,571, forward strand.
CAGAAGATGCCTGATAAGCGTCCATTTTCTATGATAATTTATTGCATGTACACCATTTTATGTGCATATAATTAGGTAATTATGCATGATCTATCGTTAATCTCAACTTCGTATGTAGATTAGACCTTTCATGCAAATTAATTAATTTGGTGATTTTATTTAATAAAATAGAGTTGAGAGTCATGAACATTAATTCTCCATTGCATAATTATGAGTAATTGTGATTCGTGTGCACATTATGGTAATTTTTATGGACTAAATCATAATTATATGTATGTAGGACACCGAAGGTAATTACAAAAGAAGCTGGGGCCAAAACTATCATCACCACTTTGACCAAGTCAAAAGCATATATTTTGGTTGGAGGGAAAAGAAATTTTAAAAGTTTAAAATTGAGGAAAAGAAACACATATTTTGGTTAGAGGGAAAATTGAATTCAAAGTTTGAAATAAAGGAGAGACATGATGAGCCTTGGGAAAGGGGGTGCCCAAAGTCCAAGAAAGGGGGTGCCCACCTACTTTTTCTCTACACCATGCATCATATTTCACTTGAATCCCAGCCATCCATCTCCTTTTGATACAATCTCCACCCTCCATCTACCCAACTTTCCCTATAAATAGCCCATGACAAGGAGGAGAAAGGGGGTTCTTCTTTTGGCAATTTCTTTCCCAACCTTAGGTCGCCGATTTCTCCCCTTTAGGTTCATTTTCTGCTCTTGCACTCTTCATGTAAGTTCTTCAATTTTACATTCTCTACAACTTCTTCTTCAGCATTATCTTCTAATTCCGTCTAGTTTTGACGATATTTCCTATTTTGCACTGTACTATCTTGTTCATCTGTGAATTACTGTTTCTCTCTCTTCTTCCTCTTATTTCTTCACTTTCTAATCATTTTCTCCTCTTTCTGTCTTCATAAAAGATCTTTACTTTTAAGTGTTCTACAATTGTTTCTTCCACATCATCTTCTAATTCTCTCTGGTTTGTAAGTTATTTCTCATTTTTCAACTTGCTGTCTTGTGATTGTACTGTTCATCCGAGGTGCTAGCTTCTGTTATTCCTCCGTTTGAAGCCCTTCTGCTCTTCTTTTCAATCTGAGTTCTTCATAAAAGTTCTTCCTCTCCTGTAGAGCTAGGTTTTATTCTTCTACCACTTCCTCTAATTCCATCACTTTTTTAAGTTATTTTTAATTCTTCTCAGTTCAATTTTTTCTACGCAGTTACTGTTCATCCGTGTAGATCACTTCCCTTCTTCCTCTAATTTCACCATCTTCCTCACATTTTCTCTCTCTATGCCATTCATCAAAGTTCTTTATCTCTTCTCACTCTTCAACTTCTTCTTCTTGGGAACCCCCTAATTCATCTTGAGTTCAAAGTTATTAACCCTCCAAGGGCAGCTTCAACGATGAAGGTGACTTCCTCCCGGTGTAGACGACATCTCCCGCAAGGTGGTTCGTGATCCAAGGCCAAGAGAGGACGGCACCGTCATCACCATTGCTGCTACCATCTCCAAACTCCAAACTCCAGGCTTTTCTTGTTCTTATTACTTTTGTGTTATTTCACTTCATTGTAATCTTGTTGCGTTATTAGTGTAATCTTGTTTCGCATTTCATGTACTCTTTCTTTTAAGTTAATAAAAGGAGTTGTTCTTTTGACCTAGTTCTTGCTCTTCTTCCCTCTCTACCTCTTTTTTCTATCTCTTCTTTCCACTTCATGCAATTATTTTCTATAACATAGGCGCATAGTCATAGGTGTTTTCAATTAAGTGTTTGGTTTGTTCATCATTTCACTATTTTCTTTAAGTAAAGTCAAATCACAAGTGTTTTCCAAAAGACTTCAAGGTTTTTAACTCTAAAAATATCTTCTTCCCAGTGGAATCGACCCTTCTCGCCACCTTATTATGTCTTACTTTCATCTAGTGCGAGTTGGAATTTTTAAGATTGATATGCGTGTTTTAAACGACGAACTTTCGCGTTATCAATTTTTGGCGCCGTTGTCGAGAAAGAATGATGATTTTTGATTTAAGAACTTTATTTTTCTTGTGTATATAGAATACTAATAAAACTCTCTTTTCTTTTTTTTTACAGGTTAAAAAAAATTTCAAAAAAATTAGAGGTAAGTTTGCATTTCTTTCTTTCATTTTTAAATTTTGTCATTCATTTCAAAAAAAAAAGAGAATGAGAGATTGCGCATCAAGTAAGTCTTCAAACTTATTCCTCTCATTTTATGTCATTTCCTTAATGTTCTTGCATATTGTGGTTAGATAGATTCACAAAAAAAAAATTCTTCACTTGAACTCAATAAAAGTCTTCATTCCAAGAGTAGAAATCACACTTTCATGTTTTAGGTCATGCATCATTTAGGATAGTATTTATTTTTTATTGTTGTTTAATTGTTGTTAATTGCATTGTTGAAAATTGTGGGAGGCAAGGTGAGTACTCTAACTTTTTCAAAAGTATGCTCGTACATGTCCATACTTGCATACAACCCCTTGTTTGAACTTGCTTTGTTGCATATCATTTCAAAGTATCTTAAGGGCAACACCTATAAGTAAGATAAGGTGGGGATTTTATCATCCTTTCTTAGCCCACAAACCATAATCTCTTGCACCTTTGCATCACCTAGACCTTAAATAAAATCCAATAGATGTTGGCCCTAGGTTCACACTGTGGTTCTTATGTTATTTGGACTTACCCGCTTGTGGAAACCGGTGCCTAAGATAAGACGGTCGAACGATAAACGCCTTAAGCGGACTAGTGATTTGTAATTAGGTCCCTACGAAAGTAGGGGGAGCCTCCCACTACCCCACCCCTTACCTGGCCGGTGGAAATATTGAGGGTGAACTTAAGTTGCACTTTAGTCATTTTGTGAAACCCAATTCGTAGGTCTAGGTCACATCTAGGTCATTAGGTAATTTGTGTGACAACTTACTTGTGTTTGCATTAAAAAAAATAAAATAAAAGCAAAAAAAATTCTCCTCTTCTCTCCCTTCGTCGTTGTTAGTGTTAAAAAAAGCACAAAAAATACAAAGCAAAAAAAGTAAAAAAATCATCTCCATGGATTGGGTTCTTAATCAAAGTAATTGCTTGACCCAAACCAATTCATTCCTATGGTCCAAGCTCTCATACACAACCTACCTTTCAAGATGATCACACATGGGCCCGGTCGACCCATTATGTAGGTGAGTATCTGACCCAATATCCATCTTTCACCCAACTCAATGAAAGCCCATATCCCTGGTCGGCCCAACAAGAAAACCCCACACCCATGGCAACCCAATATTCTTATCCTTCCCAAAACCAAGATCAATTTACTCAATCCTATTTAGGGGACCATATGCCATTCCTCCCTCGTGAACAAACTTCAACATGCCAAAACTTTCCTACACCTTCTTGCACTTCTATCTTTGAGTGGGGAAATCAAAATAATTTCTCTTGGGAAAATCCTCAATATCAAGCGCCATGCCCTCCCGAGTCAAACTTTCAAACTCAATTTGATCAAAATCAATATGAAGGGCATGTCACATACTTCCCTTATCAATATGATCATCAATACATTCATTCCACCCCTCCATACAATGGTCCATCAAATGAAGAAAAACTCAACCAATTGATTCAAATCATCTTGAATAATCAACAAAGCATTGGTTCCCTCCAAATCAAATTGAACCAACTCACAAAAGTCACATATGAATTGTCTATGGACCAAGTGCCTAACCCCCTTGATGCAAATTTGGAAGATCAATTCCCTCACTTTACCCAACACACTTATTCTTACCAGCAACCTATGGTTCTTCTGCCAAAGGAAATTTTTGACCTAGGTAATCAGAGAATTGTGAAAAAATTGTATCAAAAAGAATCTGGGGTGACGAGCAAGATGGCTTATTTGTGTGAGAAGTCCATACCCATCTATGAGGAGAGCCACAATAGGTCGGTTGAAAATAAGTTGGAGGTGAATCAAATGATGTGCAAAATGATGCTAGTCAAAACTATGAAAGTGAGAATACCCATGGGTCAATTGAGAAAGAATGTAGAACAGATGATTGTCTAGCTGAAAAGGATGATAAGGTAATGGAATGTGACCCTCCTTACTTGAAAGAATATCATGAAAGGACCATATCAGAAGATTTCTTATTTCATCTCACAGTCTCACAATTGGAAAAACTGAATGACATGCTTCCTATGTTAGAACAATGTGAACACTTTAGTATCAAGAGTGTCATCATTAACTCGTGTAAAGAGAAACATAAAGAAGAAGATAATGATGATGTTGCAAACATGTTGAATGATAAATATCATGAGGAAGAGAATTGTGAAGGGCCCTTGAGTGAAAAATTCATCTCTAATTTAGATGCCCCACTTGTGGAGAATATATCTGATGATCTCATTTTGATAGAGGATATTGATAACGGGACATCACGTGAAGAACTTGAGAACATCACTCCAAACACCAAAGTCTCAATTGAGGATATACTTGAAGAGGAGGATTACCTTGGGGTTAATAATCTTGCTGATTCAATGAAGATGAATTTTGAATACCCTCCTCTTGAAGAACATGATGAAGGGACTATGTTGGAGAAGTTTACATTTGATCTACCCACCTCACCATTGAAAAATATGATTGATAATCTTCATGAGTGTGATGAAGGGGCCTTGTTGGAAATATTTACATTTGGTCTATCCACCCTATTACTGGAAAGTTTGATTGATAAATTTCATTCGAGTGAAGAGTGTGACGAAGAGGCTTCATTAGAGAACTTCATATTTGATTTGAACCCTGCCCCATAAAGTTTGAATTATTAGATGGGTTCACACCTTCCAATTTGATTCCCCTGCAAGTTAAGCCTCCCCAATATGACATTCTAGGACCTGAGGGAGATATGCCAACTATATTCACTTTTGATTTGACGTCTCATCAGGAAGATAAGTTCATTAGTGCCCTTATTGCTCATGAGGCTATCATTATGGAGAATGTGGCTAATAATGTCAATCTTTATAAGCCACTGATGCTTGACCGAGTTAATGTGGATGAAATAATCAATAAAGGGATAGCCAGGTTGGAAGATACAAGACAAGGGGACCAATGGATAGATATTAGGCAGAGAGTCCATCCCGATCTTGATAGATTGATGGCCATTGATCATTACATGCCTCTTAAAGATGAAAACTGACTCACACATATGGTCAGAGTTAAAATCAATAATGTGCAAGACTAGCATATTTCTAGCTCCAATACGTACATGCTTACTCTAGTCTTCCAATGGCATAAGGGCTAGAATTTGAAGGAGGACAAGATTACTTGGTGGCTCATTCTAAATGCCACCCATTTTTTAGTGAGCTACATTGCGTCTGGCTGAAGACGTTAAACTTAGCGCTTCTTGGGAGGCAACCCACAGTTTTCGTAATTTTTGTATGCTAATAAATGGCTTCTTGGGAGGTAACCCAAGTTTGTATTGTAATTTTTTTTATTTTTAATTTTTATAGGTATGAATAAAGGAAAAGTTGGGGGGAGAGAGAAGATTACTTGCACCTATGTCTCGCCTTTAACGGCCAAGTACCACCTTTGGTCAGCAAGGATGTCCCTCGAAGTTCACTTTTGTTAGGTTATCCCGTTCCTTCACAAATTTCATGTCTACATTATTCTATTCATACATATTACATATGTCATTGAGGACAATGTCATTCAAGTTGGGGGGGAGAAAAGAAAAAAATATTTCATTTCATGTGAGTACAACCTGATATGAGTTCTTACTTGATATCATGTATTGTTGCATGCAAATGAAAAGATGTAAACTCCATTTTGAGTCTCATGATTCATGCTTAAATTAAAAGTAATTCTGAAATAGAAAAGACTAGGGAGAAGGATGATGGGGAATTTAGTCAATCTAGCCATGGAAAACTGATATAAGAATCTCTTTAAAGTTCATGTGCACTTTAGAAGAAAAAAAATTTCACATTGCACACTAATGAAACAAGCAAGACAAGCCCTCTACTATCTTGGATATATTATCTGATATTCTGCACCTCTTAAGAAAAGATATCCTTTTACAAAGCTTTCTGCCAAATTATCTATCAAATAAGTGCAATGGCACTATGAAAAAAAAAAGAAGAAAAGAACACCATGAAAAATGCCCCATTTCTTAGGAACCGGGCCTACTTCACCTAAGATGTGTTGAGGTTCACGTCAAACGGAAAAGGGAACCCTGATCTTAGTAACCGGGCCTACTTCACTTAAGACGTGTTAAGGTTCGCGTAAAATAGTGAAGGGATAGTGCAGTATCATGTGTGAAATAAAAGATCCCAAAGAGACAAAGAAATAAGGCAGACAAAAAAACTAGTATGCTTAATGCTCTGGTTAGGAGGTGCAGGGTTGAATGACATTTGTTTGGAATAGCAAATGAGGGATGCAATTGTCTAAGCTGTGGATTTAGTATTACACATGCACAAGTGCTATTGAACTTTACTTTGAATTCTTGATCATGTACCTAAATTTCCAAACTAAGGTTAGTGTGCATTATTGATTCTAGATTCCTAATCTTTGGTTGATTCTATGAAGGGAGAGTTGGATATAAGAGCATGAATTTTACAAACTCTTGTTAGTCCTAAATTTTAATTTATTTACATTGCTAAGGGACTAGCAATGAGTAAGTTGGGGGATGTGATAAGCGTCCATTTTCTATGATAATTTATTACATGTACATCATTTTATGTGCATATAATTAGGTAATTATGCATGATCTATCGTTAATCTCAACTTCGCATGTAGATTGGACCTTTCATGCAAATTAATTAATTTGGTGATTTTATTTAATAAAATGGAGTTGAGAGTCATGAACATTAATTCTCCATTGCATAATTATGAGCAATTGTGATTCATGTGCACATTATGGTAATTTTTATGGACTAAATCATAATTATATGTATGCAGGACACCGAAGGTAATTACAAAAGAAGCTGGGGGTAAAATTATCATCACCACTTTGACCAAGTCAAAAGCATATATTTTGGTTGGAGGGAAAAGAAATTTCAAAAGTTTAAAATTGAGGAAAAGAAACACATATTTTGGTTGGAGGGAAAATTGAATTCAAAGTTTGAAATAAAGGAGAGACATGATGAGCCTTGGGAAAGGGGGTGCCCAAAGTCCAAGAAAGGTGGTGCCCACCTACTTTTTCTCTTCCCCATGCATCATATTCCACTTGAATCCTAGCCATCCATCTCCTTTTGATACAATCTCCACCCTCCATCTACCCAACTTTCCCTATAAATAGCCCATGACAAGGAGGAGAAAGGGGGTTCTTCTTTTGGCAATTTCTTTCCCAACATTAGGTCACCGATTTCTCCCCCTTAGGTTCATTTTCTGCTCTTGTACTCTTCATGTAAGTTCTTCAATTTTACATTCTCTACAACTTCTTCTTCTGCATTATCTTCTAATTCCTTCTAGTTTTGACGGTATTGCATATTTTTCACTGTACTATCATGTTCATCTGTGAATCAATGTTTCTCTCTGTTCTTCATCTTATTTCTTCACTTTCTAATCATTTTCTCCTCTTTTTGTCTTCATGAAAGATCTTTATTTTTAAATGTTCTACAATTTCTTCTTCTACATCATCTTCTAATTCTCTCTGGTTTGTAAGTTATTTCTTATTTTTCAACTTGCTATCTTGTGATTGTACTGTTCATCTGAGGTGCTAACTTCTGTTATTCCTCCGTTTTGAAGCCCTTCTGCTCTTCTTTTCTATCTGAGTTCTTCATAAAAGTTCTTCCTCTCCTGTAGAGCTAGATTTTATTATTCTACCACTTCCTTTAATTCCATCACGTTTAAAGTTATTTTTAATTCTTCTCAGTTCAATTTTTTCTACACAGTTAATGTTCATCCGTGCAGATCACTTCCCTTCTTCCTCTGATTTCACCCTCTTCCTCACATTTTCTCTCTCTATGCCCTTCATCAAAGTTATTTATCTCTTCCCACTCTTCAACTTCTTCTTCTTGGGCACCCCCTAATTCATCTTGGGTTCAAAGTTATTCACCCTCTAAATGTAGCTTCAACGACGAAGGTGACTTCCTCCCGGTGTAGACGACATCTCCCGCAAGGTGGTTCGTGATCCAAGGCCAAGAGAGGACGGCACCGTCATCACCATTGTTGCTACCATCTCCAAACTCCAAACTCCAGGCTTTTCTTGTTCTTATTACTTTTGTGTTATTTCACTTCATTGTAATCTTGTTGCGTCATTAGTGTAATCTTGTTTCGTATTTCATGTACTCTTTCTTTTAAATTAATAAAATGAGTTGTTCTTTTGACCTAGTTCTTGCTCTTCTTCCCTCTCTACCTCTTTCTTCTATCTCTTCTTTCCACTTCATGTAATTATTTTCTATAGCATAGGCGCATAGTCATAGGTGTTTTCAATTAAGTGTTTGGTTTGTTCATCATTTCACTATTTTCTTTAAACAAAGCCAAATCACAAGTGTTTTCCAAAGGACTTCAAAGTTTTTAACTCTAAAAATCTCTTCTTCCCTGTGGAATCGACCCTTCTCGCCCCCTTATTACGTCTTACTTTCATCTAGTGTGACTTGAAATTTTTAAGATTGATACGCATGTTTTAAACAACGAACTTTCGTGTTATCAATGCCTCTTTCATTTTCTTCTTCTGTTGCTCGATGGCTTCAAAATTTGAGGCACATATTTCTTCTTGGGCTAGGTGTTTGCCAGTTGGCTCATTCTTTTGGTTCGGGGCTATCGAAGCCGAGCAGAGCCTTGCAAGAACTACTTCGGCATTGGCTGCGATGTTACTTAGTTGTTCAAAGGTCGTGACTTCAATATCAATGACCCATCGTAGAATTTCTATTCTCAAATTCTTTTTGTAGATTTGAACAGAATCCCCGTAGCTAGGCGGATGCCGACACTTTTCACATAGATTCCTCCACCTTCTTATGTAGTCCATGACGGACTCATCATCCTTTTATTTGGCTGCTTGTAATTTATCCTCAGTGACTTCTCCTTCGACCATCTTCACAGTCATTGTTTATTTTGCCCTTGGCTTGTCTGACTGCACGTGCGGTCTTATTAACACCATCTTCGGAGATGCTTTAGTTGCCCCCTGACATGCCCGGAACTGTATGTTGGAGTGGTTGAGGGAGGATGCCCCCCGTATGATCATGTATTATTCGGGGCATGACTGGCCGAGCTGAAGCTTCAGGTGAGCTAGCACTACCTGCTGTCACCTCATGTAGATGTCATGCTGATTGCGGCATAGGTGGACTTAGATTCATTTCATTTAGCTGCCTTTGCAGCATTTCGATCTCCTGCTACTTCTGGTATAGCAGTGCAACCATGGCATGGTCTTTCCAAGAGGGGCCGGGAGTGCTACCTTCTACCTCCGGTTTGACTGAGGTGAGCGGCGTCCCGTCATTGTTGCTGGACACGCCCAGTTTCTTCGACATGAACTCCCTGGGTTTTATGCCTTCGAATGGAGGAGGAACGTGGTATTGCCCCCCGTTGTTGGCTGGCGGGTGTCTTGATATTCCCCCGGGTCTGGCAACATAGTGGGAGGCAGAAGCTTTAGCCTAATTTGCTCCCTTTGGTATAAAGAAAATTTCTTCATCTTCCTCATTAGCAGCTTGAGCCATACTGGACGATGCTGACAGCATGTTGCAGGAGAGAGAGCCATATCTTATTTTAGCCTTTGTATTCTTCTTTTTCTTCTCCCAAATGGCTGATATTTGCCCCCACAGTGGGTCGCTCGGTGCATTGAACACCCTTGTATTTTCTTTAGTTCTTTTTGTTAGCCAGTGGGACTCATTGCGTCTTTGAGGGGTATGCTTCTTGAGCCGCATAGGCGGGCTCTTGAGCTGTTCGTGCTTAACAAGCCCACTTATAATAGCTTGTGACCGCTCCATGGCTGGGCTAGCTTCTTCATGTACCCGTAACAGGGTCTATTTCTTCTTTTTATTGTCAGTTGACCTTTTGATAGCCATTGGAGAGGCTGTTTGAAGGCGGGCAGAGACTGCAAGAGGCAGAGTAGGCCTGTCCATGGCGCCGGGAATTTGGGTCTCTAGTGTCATGCGAGAAGCCGATCTTGTTCTTTTCTTTGTTGGCAATGCTCCCCAATTCTCTTGCTCCCTTTCATGCGATGGGATATAGTCTTCATGAGTGTGTCGGGCACAGCCCTCTGGCATTTCTTCAGGCAGTTGTCAGCATATAGATATCATGTTAATTGATGCCCCTGTAGCAAGCACTTCATGAGGGTGTGGAGGATCGACTCTGTCCTCCCCCATTTGTAGCTCCCCTCTTTTTATTAAGCCTTGGGCGATGTCTTTGAATATTTGGAAATCTTCAATAGGGCGCCCCAGGATTTGATGGTAAGGGCAGAAATAAGGATCATCTCTTCTTTTGACGTCATCCGGTCTCTTTGGATTCGGAGGATGATTTTGCTATATTTGACAGCCCACTCGAACAATGCTAGAGTCCTGTCCCGGGGGAAGGCATAGAGCTTCTTTGTTTTGTTCTGTGAGGAGGACTCTCTCGACATTCAGCAGGTTCATTGAGAGGAGGATTGTGCATCCATTTATGCCTTTTCGCCCCTAGGCTAACAGCATGGACTGATTTCAGCATCGGTCGTTTATTAACCTGCCTGGCTTGCTGACTTGAGTCGGCAGAAATGAAGGGATACCTTGTGAAGAAATCTTCAACCTCCGTGGCAATATCACTTAATCGGTCAAAAGACCGGATTTCTATTCCAATTATTTTCTCTAGGATTTCTTTCTTTAGGTTCTGTTTGCATATTTGTATTGCATCTTCTGGATGTGGGGGACGCCGGCACCTTGTCTTGAGATCTCTCCATCTCTTAATATATTTTGCAGCCATTTCATCATCTTTTTGCCTGACCGCCAATAGCTCAGCCACGGTCACCTCTGCCTCAATGACGTGGAATCTTTCATTGAATTTCTGCTGCATGTCAGACCAGTCATTGATAGACCCTGTCGGCAGGTCAGAGTACCATTCAAAGGCTGGTCCCGTTAGTGAAGACCCAAAGAACTTCAGTAGGTACGACTCGTCCACCGCCAAGTCACCCATGACTGTCATATAATATGCAATATGCTCTTTCGGGGACCCTTACTTGTAATATCCCGGACCTTTCGGATCCTTCTTCGTGGGTCCCGGATCTGGTTTTCGGAGCGTCCGGCTCTGTTGTGTCCGAAATTTCATTTCGGACATCTTTCGTGTTCGGATCGGCGCGATCCGGAGTCGTTTCGGAGGCCCGGAGGCGTTCCGCGGCTTTTTTCCGCCCGTGTTTTTCGATTCCCGGTGTGTGTTTCGGCTTTTCCTCCGGACGCTCGCTGCGGGTTAACTGGGCCGTTCACCTGGGCACGAGTGGTACCGTTGCGATCGGTGCGTTCCGAGGATTTCGGAAATGTATTTTTCTATTTTTCGATATTTTTTTGAAAATTCGGATTTTCTATATAGCCCTAATTCTTTTTCTTTTTCTTTCTCCTTTCTCTTTCTTCTTCTTCTTCTTCCTCCGTTTCTTCCCACCGTGAGCCCCCTCTCTCTCCCTCTCTCCCATTCGGACGCGACGAACCCCTCTCCGGCTACGGACGGCGACGGGGCGACGGCGCGGGCGCGGGCGTATGGGCGGCGGTGAGACGATCTCGTGGGCGTGCGGCGAGCGTGGGAAGCGTGGGGAGTTCGTGAAGCTTCGAGCATTCTTCGTGATTCGTGATCGATTCGGCGGAGCATTCGCTCCATTGAGGTAGGGTGACGTTCCTTAGCCTCATGCCGATCTTTTCCGTGATTTATAGGCCGCGGGGAGGCCGAGAGGGGATCATTTGAGCGTTTTTGGGTTTTTCCATGATTTGGGGAGAGCTCGCCCGATCTAGGGATTCAATGCATGGATTCATGTTTTGAGGGCCTAGAATCATGCTAGGGGTCCCCAGGGGTCTTCCCCTTTGTTTTCCCCCTCTCCTGTGGAGGCATGGGGGCGTGGTCGGAATTTTTGGGAGTTTCTACCGTTTTCCGCCGCGGACTGAGAACGTGCTATACTCCAGTAGCGCGTTCTTGTTGTCGCGCTGTCCCGACAGGGCGCGTTCATCGGAGAAGATGAACAGTAGGGCGGTTCGTGTCGCGCTATGGGGTCCTAGCGCGATCATCCTTATCGCGCTAGGAGGACCTAGTGCGATGGTCCTTGTCGCGCTAGGGTTCCCTAGCGCGATGGTTCCTGTCGCGCTAGGGAGTCCTAGCGCGATCTTCTCTGTTGCGCTAGGGTTCCCTAGCGCATTCTTCCGTGTCGCGTTGGGTATCCCTAGCGCGACCTGTCCTTCTGTCGGGTGTCTCTCTTGGGCCGTGTGTGTCCCGGGCACCCCGTGGAGTTCCACGACCGTGTCTTTGGTGTCCGGAAGTCCCGTTTGCCTCGGTCAGGCGTTCGACCGTGGGCAGTGCGTCTGTTTCTTTTCCGACCGTGGTCACCGTGCGACGGAGCTAGTACGTGGGGTGATTCCCACACGTTGTCGGGTTCGGACGTTGTTTTCCGTTGACTTGAGAGTCTACTCCTTTAGTGACCCTCCACTAGTCGTAGCCCACCAGTACGAGGTGCTGGTCTCACCTGGGAGTGGTGTACGGGCACCCACCTGTCGAGACGGTTTGTGGACCGGTTACCGTAGGCCCCTCGTCCCATCAGAGTCCAGTGCCAGGGGAAAACCGGTCAGAGGGCCAGACCTAGGACGCGTGGTCTGTGTGTGCACACGTGGTTGGGGGCGGTTGGACCCACGTCGACGGGCGTGACCCCAGCTAGTTACTTATTTGTGGTTACTTGTACGGTGTTTGCGCCTCGGGTAGGACCTACCACGTCAGGCGGTTCACCTGCGGTGCGGTGTAAGACGTCAGGGGACGCTACCGGCTGTGCTTCTAGTGGGTGGTACTCCTGTCGAGTACGGAGTGACAGACTGTCCGTCGTATGTTTCCGACCTTCGGGTTTTGGCGGTTCGACCGTTGGTTTCGGTCTTCTCGTACCGTGGCACGTGTGTCGGTTTGCGTGCCGTAGGGTCTAGTTCTGTAGAGTACAGGGCTTTCCTTTCCGAGGTACTTTCCTACCGCTAGAGTAGTGGTTTCTCGTTTTACGAGGTAGGGTTCGAGTGATCCCTACTGAGTCTTGTTCCGAGACTCATTCCCTACGTGTTTTCACCGTGTTTCAGGTGAGACGCCACCTTCGGGGAGCGCGTCAGGAGCGCAGCGTGGTGCGGGTGCCCAGAGGTAGTGCCAGAGGTCAGAGCCGGGGGATGCCCCGTGTAGCTGTACTTTTCTTTCTTGTCACTGTACTAGTCGTGGACTGCTACTGTTGTTGTTGTTGTTCTTTATTGTGGACCATGTAAATTGTTAATTTATTTCCTGCTTAATATTATAACTGTTTAATTTCTGCAATTATCTGTGATGCTTATGTAGTTTCCACACCATCCTTTTAACCCTTCCGAGTCTTCGGACTCGTGGGTGGCGGTACGAGTCTCGGGTTATCGGGCCTTCCCGGTAATCGGATTCTCGGGTCGTTACAGCTGGTATCAGAGCGCGGTTGTGGAATTACATGAGAATCATAGGTAATTGTAGTGGTCCACTAGTCCACAACGATGATGTACAGGTGACGCTGGCATTGGGCACCGTGTGTTTATTTTGACATTGCCGTTTCCGTGTTTTCTGTCTTATGCTTCAGGAGCGGGGATGGCGTCGAGGAGGAGTTCTCGCTCTCAGCAGGGGCAGTCGGCTGGAGGTCAGGAGATCCAGCAGGGGGTCCAGAGGGACCAGGAGGAGCATAGCAGAGTTCCGGGAGCTACCGAGGCTGCGGATGCTGCTCCGAGGGCCGAGGATTTCTTCCGTGGCATGTACCATCTCATGTCTCAGCAGTTCGGCGGAGAGGCTGGTGAGGGCTCGTTTGTCAGGGGTGGGCCAGGCCGAGCGGTGAGGGACTTCATGCAGTTCCATCCACCTTACTTTAGCGGCCAGGCAGACCCTGATGCGGCTCGTGATTGGCTTGATGAGATGGAGCGGGTGTTCAGTTCTGCGAAGAGTGCTGCCGAGGACAGATTGGCTTTGGCCTACAACCAGTTGCAGGGTACGGCTCGGAGGTGGTGGTCTTCCTAGTGGAAGACGTCCTTTCAGCTTCGTCCACTTGAGTAGATTGAGTGGGATGACTTTGTCGGTGCTTTCGAGTGTACGTACTGTCCAGATATTGTTGCTACGCAGCGGATGCGGGAGTTTCTGGAGCTGGTGCAGGGCGACATGTCCGTGTTGCAGTACAGGGCCCGATTTGTCGAGCTGGGTCGGTACGCACCTCATATCATGGAGCATGAGAGGGTGAGGACCGCACAGTTTGTGCAGGGCTTGAGGCTGGAGCTGAGGCACCATTTGATCGCGAATGGGGCCACTGATCTATAGACAGCGTCTCGTGTTGCGATTTCCTTGGAGATGGATATGCAGAGAACTCGAGCACCGATCAGCCAGGGGCAGTCTTTGTCAGGTCGCAGCTAGCAGTCGGCTACCCAGCAGCAGGGTTTCTTCCAGCATGCGTCGGGCGGTTCAGGAGTACCGGCATCGGCAGCTTCGGTGACAGGATCTGCGTCCTTTGGCTCGAAGGTCAAGAAGTTCCTCTCGAGGAATTTCCGCAAGAAGAAGTCCAAGCATCAGGGGCAGGCTTCATCGGGCAGTGTACAGCAGCCGATTCCTTTTCAGCGTCAGGGATCAGTGGGTGGATCGCGAGGACCTTGTCCACGGTGTGGTGGGACCCACCCAGGCAGGCAGTGCACGGCGCCGATCATCTGTTTTCGGTGTGACCAGCCAGGGCATATGGCGCGTGACTGTCCTCAGAGGTCGCAGCAGCAGTTTCCTCAGCAGCAGCAGGTTCCCCAGCAGCAGAGGCAGCAGCAGCAGCAGCAGTAGGGACAGTATCCGCCGCTACCCAGGTCAGCTAGTGTGGGAGGCAGGCAGAGGGCTCGTGGCCAGATCAAGCACTTGACCAGGGCAGAGGCAGTGGCGTCGCAGCTCGTGGAAGGTACCGTTCAGATTTTGGGTTGTGCGGCTCGGGTTTTATTTGATTCTGGCGCGTCTCATTCGTTTATTTCGGAGGATTTCGCGTCGAGCGTCGAGGAGCCGGTGACCCAGTTGTCCTGTGATTTGGCAGTGGAGTTGCCTTCGGGTGATTTTATGATCACTCCGTATTGCTTCGACCAGGTTCCGGTGTGGATCGATGGGCAGAGTATGCCAGACAGGTTGTATGCGTTGCAGCTTCGGGATTACGATGTGATTCTAGGCATGGATTGGCTCGAGACTCATGGAGCGGTGGTGGATTGTGGAATGAAGAGGGTCTACTTCCAGCATCCGAGCAAGAGGACCTTCTATTTCCAAGGTATCCGTTCCGCCTCTTCTCGATTCCTTATCTCTACTATTCGAGCCCGTCGGTTGCTTGATTCCGGTTGTCAGGGTTTTCTCGCGTCCGTGGTTGTGTTGGACCGAATGGAGCCGGATGTCGAGGACATTGCGGTGATGTGCGAGTTTCCTGACGTTTTTCCTGAGGAGTTGCCTGGATTACCTCCCCAGCGGGAGATCGATTTTGTGATCGAGGTTGTGCCTGGTACGGGACCTTTGGCGAAGGCTCCCTACCGTATAGCCCCCGCTGAGTTGAGGGAGTTGCGGGCGCAGTTGCAGGAACTGTTGGCCAAGGGGTATATTCGTCCTAGCTTTTCCCCTTGGGGTGCGCCCGTGTTGTTTGTGAAGAAGAAGGACGGTAGTCTGCGGTTGTGCATTGACTATCGGCAGCTGAATGAAGTGACCATTACGAACAAGTATCCGTTGCCGCGGATTGATGATTTGTTCGACCAGCTGCAGTCTGCGCGAGTGTTCTCGCGGATTGATTTGCGGTCTGGTTACTATCAGCTGAGGATTCGTGAGTCCGATGTGGAGAAGACTGCATTCAGTTCGAGGTACGGGCATTATGAGTTTCTGGTGATGCCGTTTGGGCTCACCAATACCCCAGCTGCCTTCATGGACTTGATGCAGAGGGTGTTTCATCCGTATTTGGACCAGTTCGTGGTCATCTTCGTGGATGACATCCTTGTTTATTCGCAGTCTGCTGAGGAGCACGCGTACCATTTGGGTGTGGTGCTGCAGACGCTGCGAGATCACCAGTTGTATGCGAAGCTCAGCAAGTGCGAGTTTTGGCTCAGCGAGGTGCACTTTCTGGGACACGTGATTTCTGGTGATGGCATTTCTGTGGACCCCGCCAAGGTCGAGGCTGTGATGCAGTGGCCGAGGCCGAGGTCGGTGACGGAGATCCGGAGTTTCTTGGGGCTTGCGGGTTATTATCGTCGGTTTATCCAGGATTTTTCCCGCATTGCGACCCCGATGACGAGGCTCACGCGGAAGGATGTGCCTTTCGTTTGGTCCGAGGAGTGTGAGCAGAGCTTCAGTGAACTGAAGAGATTGCTCACCTCAGCTCCGGTGTTGGTTTTACCTTCTGGATCGGGAGGTTTCGTGGTGTGTACAGATGCTTCCGGCGTCGGATTGGGTGCTGTTCTGATGCAGCATGGTAGAGTGGTGGCTTATGCATCTCGGCAGCTAAAGCCCCATGAGGAGAACTACCCTACCCATGACCTTGAATTGGTAGCAGTGATCTTCGCGCTGAAGATCTGGAGGCATTATCTGTACGGCGAGAAGTTCGAGGTGTTCACTGACCATCAGGGTTTGAGGTATGTGTTCTCGCAGAGAGATCTGAACCTCAGACAAAGGCGTTGGATGGAGTTCATGAAGGACTATGACTTCACCCTGTCTTATCAGCCGGGCAGGATGAATGTCGTCGCCGATGCCCTGAGTCGAAAGGTTGCGGTCAGTGCCTTGATGTTGAGGAGGTGGAGGCACTGGGAACAAGTGCCCGAAGTATCTTTCAGGCTCAAGATTCCCCAGGAGCCAAGGTTGGCATTGCTTGCGAGTCTAACTGTCACTCCTGCTATCCGTCGTCAGGTGACAGAGGCTCAGCATGCAGACCCTGAGTTGTCCCGGATTCTTGCGATGGCTGACGTGGAGCTCGGCGAGGACGGTGCTGTGAGGTTTCGTGGTAGGTTGTACGTCCCAGCCGAGGAGCAGATTCGTCGTGCGGTGCTGCGTGAAGCTCATGGGAGCAGGTACACTGTACACCCGGGTGCGACGAAGATGTATCGGAACTTGCGGAGGCAGTTCTGGTGGCCTGGCATGAAGAGAGATGTTCCCAAATTTGTGGCCAGGTGCCTGATCTGTCAGCAGGTTAAGGTGGAGCATCAGCGACCAGGCGGTACTCTCCAGCCCTTGGATGTTCCTGCTTGGAAGTGGGACCATGTGACCACGGATTTTGTGGTGGGGTTGCCGAGGACCCCGAGTGGGCAGGACAGTATTTGGTTGCTGGTGGATCGGCTGACGAAGGTGACGCGGTTGTTACCGGTCAAAGTCAGCTGGAGCGTGCCTAAGTTGGCTCGTCTTTATGTGGAGCGGATCGTGCCGTTGCATGGGATTCCCATTTCGATCGTGTCGGATCGGGATCCGCGCTTCACTTCTGGATTCTGGAGGAGTTTCCAGCGAGCTCTCGGCACGGAGTTGGCATTTAGCTCGGCGTATCATCCACAGTCAGATGGCCAGTCTGAGAGGACCATTCAGACCTTGGAGGACATGCTGAGATCCTGCTGCCTGGAGTGGCAGGGGAGTTGGATTCATCACCTACCGTTGGTGGAGTTTGCCTATAACAACAGCTATCATTCGAGCATCGGCATGGCTCCTTATGAGGCATTGTATGGGCGTCCTTGTCGGACTCCACTTGATTGGTTTGAGGTGGGTGAGCGTGTTTTGACGGGACCGGAATTGGTGCAGCAATGTGTGGATGTTGTGCACCTGGTTCGTCAGAACATGTTGGCGGCCCAGAGTCGACAGAAGAGCTATGCTGACCGTAGGAGGCAGCCCCTCGAGTTCGCCGTGGGCGATCGTGTGTTCTTGAGAGTTTCTCCGATGAAGGGGGTGATGCATTTTGGACGGCGTGGGAAGCTGAGTCCCCGCTATATTGGTCCTTTCGCGATTGTGGAGTGCATCGGTGAGGTTGCTTACCGGTTGCAGTTACCCTCTGAGTTGGCGTCGGTGCATGACGTGTTCCACGTCTCGATGTTGCGGAAGTATATGCCCGATGACTCTCATGTGCTCGAGTTTTCTGTTTGGCCTGAGGTGACTCCAGACCTTTCTCTCCCAGAGTTTCCGATCCGCGTGGAGGATAGGCGAGAGCAGCGCCTGCGGAACAAGGTTATTCCCTTGGTAAAGGTCGTGTGGCAACGACACTCTGGTGGTGAGGCTTCGTGGGAACGTGAGGACGAGATGCGTCAGCAGTTCCCGTATCTGTTTGAGTGAGTCTTCCTCTTCTTTCCCCTTGGGTTGTTCTCAATTTCGAGGATGAAATTCCTTAAGGGGGGAGGGCTGTAATATACCGGACCTTTCGGATCCTTCTTCGTGGGTCCCGGATCTGGTTTTCGGAGCGTCCGGCTCTGTTGTGTCCGAAATTTCGTTTCGGACATCTTTCGTGTTCGGATCGGCGCGATCCGGAGTCGTTTCGGAGGCCCGGAGGCGTTCCGCGGCTTTTTTCCGCGCGTGTTTTCCGATTCCCGGTGTGTGTTTCGGCTTTTCCTTCGGACGCTCGCTGCGGGTTAACTGGGGCATTCACCCGGGCACGAGTGGTACCGTTGCGATCGGTACGTTCCGAGGATTCTGGAAATGTATTTTTCTATTTTTCGGTATTTTTCCGAAAATTCGGATTTTCTATATAGCCCTAATTCTTTTTCTTTCTCCTTTCTCTTTCTTCTTCTCCCTCCGTTTCTTCCCACCGTGAGCCCCCTCTCTCTCCCTCTCTCCCATTCGGACGCGACGAACCCCTCTCCGGCTACTGACGGCGACGGGGCGATGACGCGGGCGTATGGGCGGCGGTGAGACGATCTCGTGGGCGTGCGGCGAGCGTGGGAAGCGTGGGGAGTTCGTGAAGCTTCGAGCATTCTTCGTGATTCGTGATCGATTCGGTGGAGCATTCGCTCCATTGAGGTAGGGTGACGTTCCTTAGCCTGATGCCGATCTTTTCCATGATTTATAGGCCGCGGGGAGGCCGAGAGGGGATCATTTGAGCGTTTTTGGGTTTTTCCATGATTTGGGGAGAGCTCGCCCGATCTAGGGATTCAATGCATGGATTCGTGTTTTGAGGGCCTAGAATCATGCTAGGGGTCCCCAGGGGTCTTCCCCTTTGTTTTCCCCCTCTCCTGTGGAGGCATGGGGGCGTGGTTGGAATTTTTGGGAGTTTCTACCGTTTTCCGCCGCGGACTGAGAACGCGCTATACTCCAGTAGCGCGTTCTTGTTGTCGCGCTGCCCCGACGGGGCGCGTTCATCGGAGAAGATGAACAGTAGGGCGGTTCGTGTCGCGCTATGGGGTCCTAGCGCGATCATCCTTGTCGCGCTAGGAGGACCTAGCGCGATGGTCCTTGTCGCGCTAGGGTTCCCTAGCGCGATGGTTCCTGTCGCGCTAGGGAGTCCTAGCGCGATCTTCTCTGTTGCGCTAGGGTTCCCTAGCGCGTTCTTCCGTGTCGCGCTGGGTATCCCTAGCGCGACCTGTCCTTCTGTCGGGTGTCTCTCTTGGGCCGTGTGTGTCCCGGGCACCCCGTGGAGTTCCGCGACCGTGTCTTTGGTGTCCGGAAGTCCCGTTTGCCTCGGTCAGGCGTTCGACCGTGGGCAGTGCGTCTGTTTCTTTTCCGACCGTGGTCACCGTGCGACGGAGCTAGTACGTGGGGTGATTCCCACACGTTGTCGGGTTCGGACGTTATTTTTCATTGACTTGAGAGTCTACTCCTTCAGTGACCCTCCACTAGTCGTAGCCCACCAGTACGAGGTGCTGGTCTCACCTGGGAGTGGTGTACGGGCACCCACCTGTCGAGACGGTTTGTGGACCAGTTACCGTAGGCCCCTCGTCCCATCAGAGTCCAGTGCCAGGGGAAAACCGGTCAGAGGGCCAGACCTAGGACGCGTGGTCTGTGTGTGCATACGTGGTTGGGGGCGGTTGGACCCACGTCGACGGGCGTGACCCCAGCTAGTTACTTGTTTGTGGTTACTTGTACGGTGTTTGCGCCTCGGGTAGGACCTACCACGTCAGGCGGTTCACCTGCGGTGCGGTGTAAGACGTCAGGGGACGCTACCGGCTGTGCTTCTAGTGGGTGGTACTCCTGTCGAGTACGGAGTGACAGACTGTCAGTCGTATGTTTCCGACCTTCGGGTTTTGGCGGTTCGACCGTTGGTTTCGGTCTTCTCGTACCGTGGCACGTGTGTCGGTTTGCGTGCCGTAGGGTCTAGTTCTGTAGAGTACAGGGCTTTCCTTTCTCAGGTACTTTCCTACCGCTAGAGTAGTGGTTTCTCGTTTTACGAGGTAGGGTTCGAGTGATCCCTACTGAGTCTTGTTCCGAGACTCATTCCCTGCGTGTTTTCACCGTGTTTCAGGTGAGACGCCACCTTCGGGGAGCGCGTCAGGAGCGCAGCGTGGTGCGGGTGCCCAGAGGTAGTGCCAGAGGTCAGAGCCGGGGGATGCCCCGTGTAGCTGTACTTTTCTTTCTTGTCACTGTACTAGTCGTGGACTGCTACTGTTGTTGTTGTTGTTCTTTATTGTGGACCATGTAAATTGTTAATTTATTTCCTGCTTAATATTATAACTGTTTAATTTCTGCAATTATCTGTGATGCTTATGTAGTTTCCACACCATCCTTTTAACCCTTCCGAGTCTTCGGACTCGTGGGTGGCGGTAAGAGTCTCGGGTTATCGGGCCTTCCCGGTAATCGGATTCTCGGGTCGTTACATTACTCGTTGAATTTGTCAAAATTTGGGGGTTTATTGACACCCAGAGGTAATCTTTTGGCAGCATGGTGGGCTGGATATGGCACTTCATATATGTCGAAGGGGGCGTAATCATCATCATCCCTCTTTGCTAACCTTGCTTCAATCATCCGCTCCACCATCAACTTGTCCATCATAACTGGATCTACTGGTTGAGGGCAGAGGTGGGTGGGCTGCATCAATAACGCGGCCGAAGTCATAGCATTAGGTGGCATAGGCTCTGACAAGGGAGCCTGCCACTGCATCTGAAGGGGCATTGGCCGTGCTGACTGGGGCCACCGGGAATAATGCTCGGGAGTAGCCCGGTTCTGAGCTACAGTTTGTAGAACGGCTACTGAAGGAGCGCCCCCGGGGTTGGAACATTTCTATGATGGCTCGTCCCGTGCCCTCGGTTGTTTGGGCGTTACAGCGTGTTCAGCCTTTTCATTTAATTTTCTCTTCAGTAGTTTTATCTCCTGCTGGTACCTTTGCTGCAACATCAGGACGGCGGGGTCCATGGTTATTTTATTACTGATACCCCAAGACATTTCACCTGAAGAACCTTCGATTAAAGGAGGCGGAGATGCTCCTTCTTGTTCAGACGCCACTATTCTGGTAGTGACAGTAGCGATATTTTTATCAGCAACTTGCTTGCCCTTTGCAGCTTGCAGTAGCTCAGCCTCATTGTTACCCCGTCTTGTCACCAGCTCTGTTCTTCCAACAATCCCGGCCGGCTCTTTTTGTTCATTTGGTAGGGTGTCGGGTACGCCCATTACCCCTGTCATGTTGCAGGTGAGGATTTGCATCCTTCTTCCATGCTTTCTGACTCCCCTTCGGGCCCGATGGGAGAAAGTTGGCTTTTCAGATATTGAGATCATTTTCATTTTTTTATTTTGAGAAGGCTTTTCAAGGCTTCTAGTCTCAGCTTGTTTCTCCTCTTCATTTGCCCCCATGGGTGACATTTTGTCTTTTTCTTCTTCCTCGGCCGTGATGACACGAAGCGACCTTTGTTGACCCAGGGAGGGGTTCCCGAGGTTATGGAAATATTTCCGGACCATCTTTGTCATGTCTTCCTGACTATACTCTAGAGAAAAGGCAGGAGACAACACTTGGACTCGGGCAGACGGCATATGTGAAAGCCGTATCAGCTTTGCAGCTTGATTGAAGTTTCTTGATAATTTGGAGATGTGGGCTTGTCTTGCGAAGACCCTGATGGCAGGTGGAGGAATCACAACCACGGTCTCTTCCGCATGCATAGTCTCTTTGCCCCCTCTATTGGGAACATCTGCAGAATTTTTGAAGCCTTGTGAAGCTAGTGCGGGGCCTCGGATCCTCTTGGGAACCCAGATTTGCATGAACTTTGGCAAGTTCGGGGTTAGCTTCCCTTGCTTGTTGTCATTAAAATTCACCCTCTGGCTTGCTAGCACTTGGAAGGTGTTGTGAGTGGGCGCGGTCGGGATGATCCGATCTGGCAGAACTTTGGCACCGCGGCCATTGAAGTAGACTCGGACGCCCCCGATCAACATGGACTTCCCAGAGGCTGAAAGTTGGCTCCGAGGAGTAGCAGAGACTCTTCCTCCGGAGCTCTTCACGTTGCCCCAAGTGGGCTTCTTCTTATGTGCCGCAGTCGGGCAAATAGTATGGTGGACGTGGCAGCTCACGATCACCGGACTTTTCAGTAGTGTTTTCTTAATTCGGCCCTCACTTCGACGGGCCGCAGCTTCGTTGTTCTTCAGCTCCGCAGGTTTAGAACTCTCCACGTCCAGAAGACCCGCGAATGCAACTCCCAGGAAGTTAGGGAAGCCAACGACCGGAGGAAAGTTACCGAAGGTGGTAGGCACGGCGAGATAGCCGTATACGGCATGGTCTGCCACGATTTGGGGACCGAAAGCAAGTCCAGATAGTCCGCTCGCCATCACTTCAACCTACAAAGAGGAGAAGCAAGACGAATGAATAATTAGCATTTGAGGTAGTTGGGTGGGGGGCCCATGGTCCCTCTATTTTGACGAAAAGATGAAGAGAAGCTGAGTCCCACTGGGCGTGCTAGCTTGTGGGAGATAGATTTTTATTAAAAATATTTTTTATTATGATTTATTTATTTATTTATTAAGGGTTTTATTTTAGCGTAGGGTGTGCCAATCACTGAGTGACAAATTTATTATACGCACCGTCTGACTAACCAGACGATTATAGGTGATCGTGTCGGGACCCAAAACCCGCCATACCATAAAGGTTGCGGCGTTAATTACGCCCCTCCGAGAGAGGGACAACCCCTCATTAATTGCCAAAATAAAGAGGCCATGGGGCCCGTAGAATATATAAAAGATGTGATTGCATGCAAGCACACAGTGTGGTAGTATTTATTTATTAGGCCGGCTCCCGGTACATGGCGGAGAATCTAGGTCCGAGGACCATCATCACGCATAGTGAAAGCCTCCAGCCGGGCGTAACCCGACTTTCTGCTAATCACCATTCGATATACCAGAGAATCAGATCATGCAGGCATGCAAGGTGGTAGTATTTAGTTTTATTGTTGACTGTTTCTTTGGCCATTTATTTGTAAATTTAGGGAAGACTTTGACAATCTCTGTCACTCGCAGGACTGTTGATTAGTCGTTACCTTTTTATTTTGAGACAGTACATAGCATTACGGTACATACATATGAGCCCATGAGGTGAGCCGGGTATGACTGTATTCGGGCAGACTCGTGTATCATCGGGACAATATATGTCAGGGTATGGCAAATTTGATATTTGAAAAGTAAGGGGATGCGGTTAAAACCCGATCGAGACGAATTGAATTCAACGGCTTATCGACCCAGGACGAGGTCATGCCGTGGCCATAATTGGATTAATCCCGAGGTGTAGACACGACCTGTCAGGGGGTCATCGATATTCCCATGCCCGGGGTCTAGAGGAGGTGAGAACTCCGGAGTGGACATGGTCATGTTCATTATTCTTTATTTATTCTTGTTATTATTTTTAAATGCATGAATGCACTTTTCTTTTCTCTTTTTTAAATTTTGTTCTTTTTTTTATATCTTTCCCCTTTCATTGCTCATTTATTATTTTATTATTTATTTATTTATTTTGTTTTTGTTTTATTATTATTTTTTTATATTGGATGCATGCATCTTTTTATTTCTTTATTGGCATTCATTCGACAATTATTCATTAATCAATTCATTGTCACTTGTTTATCATTTTTATTATTTTTATTGTTATTTATTTGACCATGATTTATTTATTGTGTTTTTTCTTTATTTCTCACATTTACTCTCTTCCATTTTTTTTATTCTTTGCTCTTTATTGTTTGTTTATTTTATTTTGGCCGTTTTTTAATTCTCCATTCTTGAATGAGAGTGTTTGTTTGTTTTATTATTTGTTTCCTTTTATATACATACATACAAATATATGGCATGGGGGGCGTATATGTTGTTCACGCTATATATGCTTCTTTGATGTCTTTTTGTTATTTTTATTGCTCAAATAGGCAACGTGTTACTTTAGTTGAGTGTGTGTTATTTGTGTTTGTTTTGTCGTGTTTTACGTAGAGCATGTGCATGTGTGTGTTTGTGTTACGTAAAGTGTGTATCGAGTGTGAAGTGAGACGACAGGAGGGGAAAGCATGCACAGGAGAAAAAACGGCGTGGTGGTGCATGTGTTAATGGGGGTAAAAATGACGTGGTGGGATGTGCGATAGTTAAACCGGCGTGGTATTTGTGGGAGATACACAGCGCACAGAGTGTGTTGGTTATATATATCTATTTTTATATATGTATAAGTGGAGAAACGGCGGGGTATGATGTTTGTGAGCGCGCCGGTTACTTGCAACTGAGATTTCAAATATTTTGAGTGTTGTGTTAATCCGGCGCGGGGGGGTACCGCACTGGTTTAGGCCGCGCTGGATAACGGTGTGATTTAAATTTTTTTTTTTATTTTTTTATTCTATTTTTGTTTGTTATTTATTTTGTTATTTATTTTATTTATTATTATTATTATTATTATTATTATCATTATTATTTTCGGTCTTACAAATGTCCTGGCAAAAATCCGACAGCATCTCCCCTAGACCCGGAGAGTTGCGGGGGATAAGTGGAGGTCCGTCTTTGATGACGGACTCCTAAATGCTGGGAGGCCAAACGGCGACCGGTGGACCCAAGTGGACGGAGACCCCGAGGGCGAGCCTACGAGGGGTATCGATATTCCACTGGCCTTCAATCGTAAATCCAACAAACATCCAAATGGACGGTCCCCGAGGGCTAGCCTACAAGGGGTTTCCATATGTCCATGGGATATCCAAATCGGGACATTGTTCGCCATTAAGGCGGTTAATGTTCATCCACAGAGTGATCGCCTAAAATGGCGTGAGGAATTGCCTTAAAACAGCGTAAAAACTGACTTAAAATGGCATGGTTACGGTTAAACCGGGGCAGAGGGAATGTTTTTATTCAAAAAGCGTAGGTAAAGCTTTCCACGGCGCGGGGCAGTGTAGGTATAGGGTTAAAACGGCGTGGGGGTGGATGGACGGGCTAAACCGGCGTGGCGTGCTTGGTGCACGCCAGATAAGGCCACGTCGGGTGGAAGCCATTCAAAATTTGATGAGATTAAGTGTGGGGCTAATCCGACGCGGGGGGTACCGCTCCGTATTAGGGCGTGCCAGATTAGGAGCACGCCGGTTTAGGGCATTTTCTTGCCATTTTCAATCTCTTTAAGTTATAAAGTTGTTTGTTGGCACTTTTGATGTTAATTGAGTTAATTAATGAGTGGATTGAAGTCCTGGATGCCCTGCAAGTGGGGTCAGAGCTCGTGCGAGGTTCATACTTAAGCACAGGAACTTGTTATCTTGAAAGCATGTCTTGTTAAGCCCGAGTTAGGAGGGCAATTAGTTAAGCAAGTCTAGCAAAATTTGGGCAGCATCTCCCCATCCCCGGTGGATTGCGGGAGGAAAGCAAAGGCACACCCACATAACTGGAGCTTAGCTCCTTAATACCGGGTGGCACAACGGCGACCGACAGACCCGTATGGATGGAAGACCTCGAGGGCTAGCCTATGAGGGACACCAGTATTCCATGGGCCGAAACACGATTAAAAGGGACAACCAATGAGGGAGGAAATCCCGAGGGCTAGGCTACGAGGGGCACACAACCCATGGTCACCACCAGTCCCCTTTCAGGGGTAGTGGATTTATTATTGGGCCGTAAGCCCTATCATTGTTCACCCTTTGGCAGCCCATAGAGGTACATGTCACAGGAGGACAAGACCTTATGACCCTCTGGTGATGCAGAGAAAGATTGGAACGTACATGCCCATGGGGAATGTCCCCCCCTTCCCGGGTTACCGGACTGTCATCCTCGAGAAAACAAAACATAGTATCGCGACCCATACGCAGGGTAAGAGGAACGTAGTATTAGCAAGTTAGCATTTAGAGGGTTAGCAGGTTAGCAGGTTAGCATGTGAGTTATGGAGGTTGTAAGGGGCAAACCCTTGAACGGCCAGTAGGTAACACATGGGAAGCTGTTTACATTAGAAAACCCTGCACCCAGATTATAGGGACGGCCATGTTCTCTCCAGCTCATCCTTATGAAAAGATGAACCATAGGGCAGTCCCAGAGATAGCCAGAGAAGCACATATGTGTGTGCTTATGGAGATAAAACCTCAATAAACGAGAGGGAGCTTGACGGAACCACTCCAGTGAGAAGAGAAAACAAACCCCGGGAAGGGGGGTATAACCTTAATGTTGCCCTGGAGAGTACCAGGGCTCGTTTGGCGCCGGTGAAGGAAACCACACGACAACACACGGAATACTGGAAGTTAAATGCAACCAGATAGGAGAGAGGGAACTCAAACGCATACCAATGCTCTTATTCAAGCCCAAAGCTCATTACAAAGTATGATAATCGGACAAGATCACATATATAAATATGGCTTGGTGTTGTCGCACAAGACCGATTACATTCCTAGCTCAAGAATCAGAAAGGGGTAGAGAGGGGACAAGCCAGAGGCTAAGATACTAACTACGGACTCATATCATCGCCCAACGCATTACAAAACCCACAGAGAGAATATTAATAGAGAGGTGAAGGGAGAAGAGTGGGAGGGACGCTCCGCCACCCACCTCTGTTATCTGGAACAGAAACAGAGTATCGGAAACCCCCGCAGCTCTTCTCTCCCGAACCTCTCTTTCCTGTCGGAGAAGCACTGGTGGTCGTCCAGGAACCCTTCTCTCTTTTCTTCCTCTCCAAGCTTCTTTTCTAGCTTCTCTGAGATTTCTTCTTTTTCTTCCCCGATCCCTCTCTCTGTATGTCTCTCTTGTCCCCTTTTCTTCTCTTTTGATTGGCTTAAATAGCAGGAGATGGGCGTGACTCTACCCGGCGCGGATATAGCCCGCCGGATAAGGCGCGCCATTGCTTTTGCGCTCTGGGAAAGGGGGCGTCGGGACGTGGAGAGCGCCGGTAATGGGGGCACGTCGGATAAGCTTGTTCCATCATGTTTGCTCGGGCATGAGTCGGACTGTGGACCTCGGACTGGCTCCGGGAGTTGTCCTGATCCTTCATCTCATCGCGACTTCATAAAATCGCTACGAGAAGTGTTGGTAAAGCCTTCGGGCCGCTGAACGGCCAGTTCCAGAACCGTTTGTACCTTTGGTTCGGACACTCAAGTTTTCCGCTGACATGGCCTTCGGCACTGTGATTTGTGCTGTCAGGCCAGCTTCACTTGTAGTTGTAGCTTTTTGATTGCTCCTTCGGGGATGGTCCTGAATATTTTTTCGGGCTCTCAGGTCCTGCTTTAGCGATTGTCTGTTGGAGCCGAGCATCTTTTCTTTTCTTCTTTTTCTTTGGTCTCATCTTTTGTTCGGCTTCCGCCGTTCTTTTTCTTCTTTTCTTTCTTTCTTCTTTATCGGCACAGGAGCACTCAATTAGAACTTAAGACCTGCAGAAGCCGAAGTTAGGAAAAATTAGGAATATTTTCAGTGTCAACAGTCCGTCCCCCTACCTTTCATGAAGAAACCACCGGGAAAAATGCAGCGACGCACGAGTCGAACCTCGTTCACGCAAGCACGCCGCGCCGCGTCACCGCCTCTGGCTCCTCACGATCATTCCCACCGCTGGCCAACCGCGTCGTCCCCCGGTCTCACCCACCGCCGCCTTCCGTCGGTCGCCGGAGAGGTGGAGGGAGAGAGGGAGAGAAAACGGGAGGGTAAGAGGGTG
Organism: Amorphophallus konjac; assembly: GCA_022559845.1. NCBI lineage: Eukaryota > Viridiplantae > Streptophyta > Magnoliopsida > Alismatales > Araceae > Amorphophallus > Amorphophallus konjac. Next base: position 178,037,659 of record CM040121.1, read on the forward strand.
AGAACGGGAGAATGAGGGAGAGAACGGTGGGGGAGGGGGTTTTATTAGGTTTTAATTTTTTATTTTTGTTTAAAACTCACATTAACCCTGAAAATTCTCGAAAAATACAATCTGATGTAGAAAAATTCTAAGAAAAAGCAAGGCCGCTCTATTTGCCGCCACGGACCCGAAATGACCCACAAAAGCACCATCCGAGGGTCCAAAAATCTAAAATTAAAGTTTGAAACTCACTCGGACACGATCTACAACCCACGGAAGAAGATCTAAAAACTCGGGTCATGACACTGTGTGTGGGAGGTGGAACGACGATGCAAGTAAGCGGGTGATGGGAGTGGGTTCTCAGATGGCAGAGTAGAAGAGGAAGAGAAAAATGCAGGGAAGGAGAAATAGGCTGGAATGGTGGCTGGTGGTGATTCTGTTCGGCGGATAGGGAAATGATAGGGCCGACGGTGGTAGGGGTTTGGTTGGGGCCTCTCACTCCATCTCCCTCTCGGAGACAGTGCAACCTTGGGGTCTCTCACTCCACCTCCATGGGAGAGAAAAAGAGCTCTCACATCTTACAAGGTTTTTTTTTCTCTTCAATTCTTCATTCTAGATTACCTTACAAATCGCAATACAACCGTTATATAAAGGACAAAGAGGACTCAAGGCTCAAGGAGTCACCCTAAGGATCCTACACATTTCTTGAAAATATAAGTGATCCATTAAACCTAAGGAATATAAGAAATCTATCCTCCTAGAAAACACAAAAGATTTCTTACCTTACAAACGATCCTACCTAGGAACCATGATCTACCCTAATGACACATGCCTAACATAAGAAAAATAAAAGACTAATAAAAGTCTACAGATAGTAAATAACATAGATCTTCTGTAGTCGGGTCGACGTCCGAACAATGTCTCCTCATTCGCATCTGGTCAGATTTCTGAGTCGTCCCGATATCCTCACCAAATCCCCCTTGGTTTGAAAAGATTCATCCTCGAATCTTGAAGTGTTTAAGTATGACAAGGACAATCACCAGAGGATAAGTTGAGAACCCAGGACAGATGACCATAGGCAGAATGTCAGGTTGTTGCTTCTCATATGCTTTGCTAAAGTCGTGCCACACAATGTCAACATGGAACGGCTCTAGAGATAATACCTTGTCAGATGGATCAACTACTCAATCATCTATGAGCACCATGACGTCAATCAAATCCCCAAAAACACAAATAACTTGTGATCCCATGAATCAACACGTGGTAACTTCTCCTTAGCTAGACGAACTTGCATGGTATGCTCAAATTTGCAGAGTGTATTATAATAGGAATTTAGAAAGCAAAATTTCTTCTTGTCCCCCGGTGATTACAGAAGGCAGTCTTTCCCCTTTGGATCCATTATCACTTGTTGCTATTCCATCCATTCTTTCCGTAGACTGATATATGAACCAAGAGGTCAAATTTTGTACCATGCTCCATTATATCATGTGACTACCTTAGATGTGATGCGGTTTATAGTCGGATGAGAAAACTCTACGAAGATCCATTCTCCACGAATAATAATGTCTCATGTCTTAGATAGAGAATCCATGATAGACTAAGAAATGTAATTCCTTGATTGACTTTTATCTAGAAACACCGTAGTAACCTCATTATTTGGTAGAAGTACTTTGTAGTTAAAGAACATCATGTGCATAGTTGACCTGGGACGCCAGTTTGATAGAACAAATCGATTCCCTAAGCTCTGATACCAAATTTGGCATGGAATAACAGAGTCTATGATTTTTTTGTCTATATATATATATTTTATTTCTATTTTTTATTTTCTTTTTTTCAAGAAATATTCATCATCTTATTTAAAAAATTTTGCCCTTTTTTCTCTTTCTTTTTTCCTCTCCCTTTTTTTCTTTTTTTGGCTCTGCTACAATCTCACAGGAGAAACGAGAGAGAGAGAGAGAGAGAGAGAGAGAGAGAAGGATGCAAAGGGAGACAGGCGGGAAATGGGGTTCACGATGAGCCCGGTGTGCAGATGATGAGGAAGATAGCCGTGGGAGGGGAGGACGACAGCCAACGACGACTATAAGCTCATAGCAGCGATAGCAACCCACTAGCTGGTGGTGACGGACCTAGGCCCAAGACCGGAGGGTGGTAGCCAGGCAGCGAGTAGCGGGCCAATGGTTGTTACTAGGGGTGTAAATGGATCATGTCCGGCTCGGGTAGACCAATACCATATCCTATCCGTAAAAGTTTTACAAATACCATACCTGGATAGTACCCTATTATTTTCGCGGGTACAGATACGGGTATATTCGTCACGGGTACGGATATACCTGCGGATATCTATATCTGTCTATAAAGCATGAGTCCACGACCACATCAAAGGAAATGTGAGATTTATGAGAATTGAGAAAATAGAAATCCAGTCAATTATTTCCTTTCCAAAGTAATTTTTTATTTTATAAAAATGTTCTTACAATTTTAGCAAAAAGTCCATACTCACAAACCCAAAAAGACGGGCAACGGGATGAATTCATGTCAAAATCATAGGCCTAACATGCACAATAAGTTATTAAGAACCGGTTTAGATTGGGTATGGGTTCAGGTGCACTGAATCCATACCCTATCCGAATATAAAACAAGTATTTTAAACATACCCGAATCCGAATCCATATCCATTTATTCGGGTATTACCCGACCCATCATGGGTTGGGTGATGCGAGTAATCGGATTTGCGGATATTTTTGACATCCCTGGTTACTACACAGGAGGAGACAGAGGGGCAGTGCGGGTGGAGTTCGACGATGGTTGCGGCGTCTTGGGCTGGCGGCAACGGCGGTGTTGCAGGGCCGATGAGGGAGGCCTGGCAAATTGGGCAGGGGGTGGAGGGGAAGAGAGAGAGATGGCAGTGGCGGCGATCTCCGGAGGGGATGGGACACTGGAGTGGCCGGCGGTGGTTACCGACTGCAGGGGGCAACACTGGGGCTGAAGGAGAGGTGGAATGGGGATTTGGGGGATGGGCTTCGTAGGGAAGAAAGGAGGAGGGGGGGCTGCGGGAGGCAAGAGCAGATGGTGGTGACCGGCTGAGCAGGGGACGACAACAGGTTGACCAGCGACGAGGGGGAGGACGGCGACCGGTTGCTGGCGAGGGGAAACAACAGGTAGAGTTGGGGTGACTTGCAGTGGCGACGATGGTTGTGTGGGAGGGGGGATGGAGGGGAAGAGGAGGAAGTAGTAGGGGTGGGGGAATGGGATCACGACGGTGCTGGAGGAGGCGGAGTGTTGTGGCAGACAGACAGTTGGCGGTGGTGGCTGCTACGTGTGGGAGGTGGAACGATGATGCAGGCGGGCAAGTGATGGGAGTGGGTTCTCAGATGGCAGAATAGAAGAAGAAGAGAAAAAGGCGAGGAAGAAGTAGGGTGGAATGGTGACCGGTGGTGGTTCTAATCGGCGGAGAGGGAAATGGTAGGGACGATGCTGGTAGGGGTTTGGTTGGGGCCTCTCACCGGATCTCTCACTCGGAGACGGTGTAACCTTGGGATCTCTCGCCCCCACCTTCATGGGAGGGAAAAAGAGCTCTCACAACTCCCAAGTTTTTTTTTCTCTTCAATTCTTCGTTCTAGATTCCTTACAAATAACAATACAACCCTTATATAAATGGCAAAGAGGACTCAGCTCAAGGAGCCACCCTAAGGATCCTACACATTTCTTGGAAATATAAGAGATCTATTAAACTTAAGAAATATAAGAAATCTATCCTTCTAAAAAACACAAAAGATTTCTTACCCTACAAAAGATACTACCTAAGAAACATGATCTACCCTAATGACACATTCTTAACGTAAGAAAAATAAAAGATTAATAAAAAATTATAAATATTGAATAATTGAATCTTCTGAAGTCAAGTCAGAGTATGGGCAATGTCGCATCATCCGCATTTGGTCAGATTTCGAGTCGGCCCGATATCACGAGGAAGTTCTCTTCTAGCTGCAGATCCCAGGTCAATGGATTGGATATCTCCAAATGGTTGTTACCCAACCCGTAAGTATTCTGTGAAAGACTCGTTGGCCGAGATGTTATCATAATAAATGGTTCGTTGTCCCTATTGAATAACCATCAATAATAATTCTAGTCCCCCGTGTCCTATGAATTGAAACATTTATATACTAATAAACTCAATTTTTATACCAAGCTCAATACTATTCACACGTGTATTAAAGAAAAAAAAAAGGGTACAATTTCAGTTTGCAAGAGTCTCAAACCTCTCTCCTCTCCCTTCCACCGGTTAACCCTCTCATCCTCTATCAAGCATCATCCTCCACAGTCCTACAGGTCCTTCCAGCTGGCCTCTCCCGACATGATACAATGAAGATTTAATATTAATCTTCTCTATTGCTATCCTTTGTGGAACTTTTCCATTGTTTTTCTTATGTTCTGTTCCTCCGTGTTTGAACACAAAAGATTCATTATTTTTAGCAGTTTGACTTCTCGTACATGAAATATTTTATCCAACTCTGATGTGCGATTTGATATCTGTATTATATTTCTTCACCTTGAGATCAGGTCGAGACTTATTTTTGCCGTCGAAGAAGAAGAGAAAATCAGACGAGATAGGGAAGAGGGTTTGAAAAAAAAACTCTCTCATCTACAAAACAAATTTATCTAGAATTTGAAAATTATAACATATGTCTAATATAGTGTTACATGTTTTCATCAATTTTAAAACCTAGGTTAAAAATTAACATAATATAGTTTTTTATATATTTTTTTAAAAAGTGCTCCCAACCACCCTATTAAATATTGAGATTGAAAGATACGGAAAGTTCTAAATGGTAATTTTCTAGATGAGAATAAAGATAAGAGTTGTTATGGAAAGTTTTGACTTTTATAAGCACATAAAACTAGTTGTAACCACTCTTAATTTGTATTTTTCACATTGAAAGTGACAGTCAAAAATGACTACCGATTTTATCAAACCTATCCTAAATTTATAATTTTTATGTTAACAATAAAAGTAAGAAATGACTTGTAATGTGCCGAACATAACCTCCTTGGTATATCCATCTGTACAGAGAAACAATTTCTACAAAACCATGCCAATAAGAGGCAGGAGTGTTACATCAATTTTTTAAAATTTTTATTTTTTTTCAAGTTAACATGGACTTCACTCCAACCATCCCTCCCCCAAAAACCAAAAAAACCCTATTCATAGGGGTTTTTTTTTATTTAACCCCCAAACCACATGGGATGCCGACGTGACCACCACGCCAAGATAACTTGAAGCAGAGGCCACGTCAGAAATTTAAAAAAAAAATTGGTACAACATACGTGCATGTAATTAGCAAGTGTGTTGCACAAAATGTCTCTCGTCTCCAAATAGTTTCAAACACCGTTCGCCTCAGAAGAAGCTGAAGCAGAAGTCGACCTTGGAAATGTGGGGAAGGACAAAAGGTGTAGCATCTGCCCCCCAAAAATCAGGTGCATACGGCTGCCCAAAGACTCAGATGTATGGTTCAGTGATTAGAGCTGCATTGTTTTTGTCCATTTCTGCAAGCGTTGCACGGGGAGAAATGGCTTTTTCCTTTGACAGCCCAATGTAAACACGGGAAGCATATCAGAGACGTGACCTTACTTACAGCCATTATGGAAGAGTTGGGATGTTCAACACCAGACCATCTGACTACAAGAGAAAAAAAAGAGACTCGCGTAATTCATTCAAATATATAGCTTTCTATCTTGTTCCTCACCAACGTGAGATTATCTCTTGACACTTCGCCTCACGTACAAACCAACTTGCTATTAAATTGGGTCATCTCAACTGATGACTTTCTGGTCCGAGCTCATCGCACGCATAGTTATCAGGTAAAAGAATTGAACCGAGCTCCTCAAGCAAGTGAAAACCAACAGTCATTTCATCATCTGCTCTGAATCCAGCCGAGCTCCTCAATTTCAGCACTAGGAAACTGCATATTATGAAAACGCATTCGAACATGTTTCTTAACCACCTTATAATATTCAAAGAAGATTATATATTGGACATGAGACCAAGCAGCAAGAGTACTCTGACCCAACTCATTTCTCTTCTCTTGTCCAGCGTCTGGAAGATAACCATTTAGTCCATCCTGTGCTTTTTAGTTCAACCGCTGGATCTCATTTTACCCCATTTCGAACCTTGCTAGATCTCTGCTTGTCATCAATTCATAGTAGTTGCATATGATTGCTATTCATGTTCTTGTTTGGCAAGCCATCTGTGTCACTGTATGTTTTCACCAGATCAGGTGATTTCAATTTGCCATCAGACAACAGACAATACGGAGGATAGTAGACAATTCTATGTGATCTTATGGAGGCAGAACAAAATAGCTGGGGAAAATATTATTACCGGAATGCTATGTACAAATGATCCCCCAATCACATTTGTTTACTTTTCCAAACTCATAGCCAACAAACAAACAAAAGGTATCGATACACAGCATGCATACGGATCCCAGACAATAGGTCCTCTAGTTTTCCTAACTCTTCCTCCAAGTAAACAAAGTTCTTTATCAAACAATGTGGGTCATGTATCCAGTGACAATAACAAAGTTCTTCCAACTCTTACCCTTCTCAAAATTACAGATCAGAACGTTTAAATTTGTATTATTCTAGAGACTTACCCAGGCATACAGGGGTTCTTAAATAGTCAACAATATCATTCTCAAAAGTTACTCTCCAACCAGAAGCAGTGGGATGCCATCGGATTTTTCTGGGTACTCCTGTAAAAACCCACATCATATTTTGGAGGGCAACTCCTCCACAATGGTTGGTTGTTTTGCATTGTCATAAATGCAAACTTAAAGGTTGATGTTATGCCTTGACACTATATGATGTTATGCTCCTCACAAACGTCTCATGAAATTATCCTCCCATGGCAAACAGAGAGCTAATCAAAGAACCATCCAGCCAACAAGAAAACATTTTGAGTAATGCTTGCCTCCCACACATGCCCACCAACTGGTCCAACGGTGGTGACCTGTGAGATGGGAATGCGGGTTGGGCCAATGGGGTGAGGGTGTTTAAGAGGGTGAGTGTGTGTGTGTGTTGCTGCACACCTAAGCCACACCCACATGCATATACGAGCACACAAGCAGCCACACAAACAACATAACATGTAAAGACAGATGGAACTGGTACCAGGGTTGTATGGAATTTATAACATCAGAGTCCTTTTGATAAACATACCCAGATCACTACCATTCCACAACAAAACTTCCAAAATTCACCCCTTACCATCCCTAACAAGGATCAGAACATAAAACCAAAGGCCCCATCCGTATGAAAACCAGCAGCACGGGGGCCAAATTAACTATTTGATGAAAGAAAACCCTCTCGCTTCAATCCTTTAATCTCAAACTATCTAAGTAAACACGGATCACAGAAGAGGAAGAGTTTACAGACAGTGTTCGGACGATCTAGTCTCCCTTTCGCCTGAAGGAGCAGCCCTCGGTGAGCCTGGCCTTGCCCCCGGTCGGCTGGCATAGGATGGTCTGGCAGTTGCCGCACACCACCACCGTCTGCGAGTGGCTGAACACGGTCGTTCTGCACCAAAAACAACAACCCGCCGTAGGAAGCGATGACACTTCTAAACATGCCTAAAAAAAAATAAAGATCGAAGACGAACAACTTTACGAATTGATCTAAAGAGACGTTGGAAGTAGAGGACTCACATGTTGAAACAACCCTGGCACTTCACATCCTTCGGTTTGGCGAACAAAAGAGAGAAAGGGAAAACCAAAAAAAAGTGTCAACCAACTTTGATGAAATTCCTCAACCCCATCCCGCAAAGTTACCGTTTTGTTCCTCTGATGGTTCGATTAGAAAATGTTCCTACCATGAAGAAGGAATTGGGGGACTGGACGAGGCGCTTGAACTTGTGCCGCCGCTTCTCGAGCTCCGCTGGTGGGTTAAGCAGGTCGATGTCATTGGGGAGCACCTGCACGGCGACCACCAAACAGGGAAATTAACCAAAACCCAGGAATCCAAAATGACAAATGAAGAGATTTCTTCATGGGAAGAGATCCATGCGCGGATCTTTCTACAGGGTGTTTGGGAGCACGAGGCAATCAGGAAGACGCGGGGGAGGAGGGGCAGCGCACCATGGTTGGTAGATATCGACCTGACGCGGAAGGGGGTGGAGACGGACAGCAGGAGGCAGCCGCAGGTGAGAGGGCAGAGGACCACGAAAACCCTAAAGCAACATGAGACGAGCGAGTGGGGAACGTTATAAAGGCGAGAAAGGTGGAGGTGAGGAGAAACGTGGACCGTCCGATCGTCCTTCCGCCCTGAGAACACGCCGCAGTTGACAGTTCGTCACTCCAGCGAGTGTCGTTCTGAACATTTATTGTCGGTATATATATTTATATATGCCCTTACTACCACCATGGTAGAGAAATAAGCTAAAAGAGATTTAACTCAACCAGGTCAAGTTATCATTTAGCTCCACTTTGGTACGGGATTAAAATTATCCCGGTTAAAGGTAAGTGAATTTATATGTTCTTGGATTATACCTTTTTGCTTTGGTAGGGTCTTGGGTTAAAATATCCCACCAGTGGAGGTGGGATATGTTAAGATGACTTAACACAGTTTAAACTATTTTTAAGCGGATCATCTAAATCTGCTCCAACCAAAGCAAAAAGGGATAAGTTTCATCAAAAAGTAACTTATTCTTGGGTTAAACCTCAAACAAAGCGGACCTTAGTCGTCAGCGATAGGGGAACGCATCAATGGCAACGGGGGGAAGCATCAGCGGCGTGCAGTGTCTTCGTGGCATCGGAGGGGGGGAGCAATGCTTTGATAGCAGCATCGTCATCTTCAAGCAAGGTGACGCCGGGCAGGGGGCGCCGACAACAAGGAACACGTCAATAAGGACGAGGACAAGGCGCCACTATAGGATGAACTCAGATGTGCACACGAATAACATGAGGCCCTATCCCCATCGGCCGAGCTCACGTTGTGCGCATCTAGGGCCAGCCTCCAAGAGGTCCGAACACTCCCGTTCTCCTTAGTGTCGAACCAGTTGATCTCGTTCTGGAGCATCGTGATCAACATTGGTGGGGACATCGGATCCACCGGATCCGTCAAACGGAGTCGACGCCGCACCACCTCGACACCACCGAGTTTGTGCCTCGGAGATTCGACGTCCTCAGTATGTATTTTATTTGTGTGTATTTTATTTGTATTGTGGTGGTATTGTATTATTAACCATTAGTCATATTTTATTTTATTTTAGCCAATAGTCAAAGGTTGATTGTTGTATTTTATTTTATTAGGCCAAATAGTCATAGGATATGGGTATCCTTAGTTGAAATATCTAGGGGTATTCTTGTCCTAGTGTAATATGGCCTTTCCTATATAAAGGAGGCTAGTGTACCATTTTATGTATTGAATGCTTATGAAAGAAAACCCACGTAGGTACTTTTCCCCTTGTTGCTTCTCTTCCCTCCTAGCTCCCTTGTGAGATTTGAGAGATTGTCCGGTGAAAGACCGTCCGGTGTGAGGCCGAGCTACGCGAGACAGTGGTTATCCTGTCATATTCGTGTCATCGGAGAGCCGACGATCCTCTTCGCGTCGCCGCCGCGTCAAATTGGGTATCAGAGCCCAACAATGGCGTCTCCATCAACCCCGACGTCCGCGTTGTTCCCCTCCACAACATGATTGGCTTCGGTATGTAAAAGAAAAAAAAATATAGCAGAAAAGATCTCTCTCGGCTGAGATAGAAGTTGAAAAAAAAACAGAAGGGATCTACTTCTCTCGGCTGAAAGAGAGAGAGAGAGAGAGAGAGAGAGAGAGAGAGAGAAAAGAGGGGTTTCTCGGCTGAAAGAGAGAGAGAGAGAGAGAAAAGAGGGGTGCGTTCGCGGGGCTGGGCATAGTCGCCCGTGCCGGATTCAAAATATTTCCTGGCCGCAACGTTCCCCCCAGCCGCTGTGACCCACCACGCCCGGCGCCCGCCCCGTCTTCGTCTGCGGCCACCTGCTGCCTTCTGCGTCGCCCGCGGGGCGCCCCCTCCGCGGCTTCCTTGCACCCGCCCCGCTGCGTGCGCCCACGGCCACGCTGCCGTCGCCCGCGCCCGCCCCCGCTTGCTCCCGCCCCGCCTGGGCTCGCCAGCGCCCACGCCCAACGCTCACCCGGCCACGCGCCCGTGGCCGTACTCCCGCTCACGTGCCTTCCCGCCAGTGCTGACCCTCGTTCGCCTGCCGCGAGCCCGCCTTGGCTCGCCAACGCGCCTGCCAGTGGGCCCTTCCTGCCGGGTGCGCCCGCCCCGCCGCCCACGTGCACCCACGTGAGCCGCCCGCGTTGACGGCCTCGCCCACGCGCCAGACTTTGTTGACAACCGGGAGAAGTTGAAAATTGAGGGAGTGATTATATATATATATATATATATATATATATATATATATATATATATATATATATATATATATATATTTGGTTGAATTATTGGTTGTGGCACCCAAGTCCACTACAACGACTCGACCGGCGCCTGGGTCGCGTGGTTGTCGACTGGTGGTCCGTAATCTACAGAGCGTAAGTGTCCCTGAGTCTCCCTACGTGGAGAAATTCTGAATTAATTGATTCCCCTGCACGGAAAATTTAATTAAGTGATTTTGTAATAATTGCACCCTCCCTGCGTGGAGTGAATTTGTTGTAACCGTTCAAGCTTCGTCGACGCCGTGCGGACACGCAAGTCCCCACTAGCCCTCGTCTCCGGTCGGAGCTAGACTTTTCAGTCTAGTTAGGTGCGTGCTCCAATAACTTGCTCATTTAATATCTTTGTCAATTGTCGTGCGACGAAGTGAGAGAGAGCCCGACCCTGCAACCTGTCTTCTGAGTGCATCGCTGTGGACGGAAAGAGAGAGTTTGTATGATCCCAGCCTTAAGCCCTAGAACTGTCACATTAGAGCACCGCAATTGTCAGGAGGTAGCTCCACAACTACTTCGCCTACGGGTGAGGAACTCTACCTAGCCGGTCCCTTCGCGAATCAAATTGACCCTTTGAGTATTAGCCAACAAGAAGGTCTGGACCTTACTAATCTTCGGTTCTAGGATTACATCATTTAGGTCCGAGCTCGTGCATGCCACGTTGGTCTATGAATTCATCAGGCCATCTAGAGCCCGTTTCAACACTACAACCACCCATGGCTCAGGATAGCATGAATGCCATGTTAGCCCTGCTCAAGCAGAATCTTACGGGCCAATTTGAAGCATCTATAGGCCAATTGCGAGCAGAGCTAGATGATAGGATCCAAGCCTTAGAGGATCATGTGAAGGGAGAGGAAGGAAGGATGAATGGTCACGGAGATCCCGTCGCCAACCATAGAGACGAGAGAGACCGAGTCCCCCTGAATCAGGCTCCTCAAGGTAGAGAGCAAGATGATCGTGCGCCTCGAGGAAGAGACCACGAAGATGTAGAGATCATCCTAAGGAACGTCAAGATAGACACTCCCAGTTTTGATGGGTCCCTAAATCCTGTCACATACCTTGATTGGGAGACCGAGATGGACTAGTATTTTGATTGGCATCACCGCATGACCCTGTTACAAGGGCGAGGTTTTCCAAAATGAAGCTCCTAGGTCAAGCCAAGACCTACCGGTGCAATATTAAGAATCTCCTGGCAAGGAGACGAGAGGAGCGCATCAACACATGGGAAGAAATGAAGGAGAAACTTAAGGAGAAGTATCTACCACCCTCCTACCATCAGTGTCTTTTAGACCAATGATAAAAACTCACCCAAGATGCGAAGTCTGTACATGAATATATCGCCAAGTTCGATGAATTCTTCCTTCGGAGTCATGTCGTGAAAGATGCCTCTATCACCCTCTCGTGATTTAGGGCTGGCCTACACGAGAGCATTCAGGGGGAACTATTCTTGCGAGAGGTTAACACCCTCGAGCACGCCTACTAGGTTACTCGAGATGTTGAGCGGTTTCAAAGGGTGGTCCCACTTCGGGTTTCCACCTACCGCCAATCTGAACCCCGAAAACCCATGACCCGCTATCCTGAGAGGCCTGACCCCTCCACTTCATATGTCCCTACTGCTACCCCTCTTCGGGCCGTTGCCCCTACTATTCCTTGCATAAGGAACCCCTTACCTGCACCTGCTGCTGTGCCCAAGCTGGAGTACACTCCGCCAACTGATAGGAGGGATGATAAGGGAAAGGGAGCCATCCCGAGCACTTCCCAACCAGTCCATGTCTCGGGGATTCGCTGCTTTAGGTGCCATAACCTAAGGCATGTCGCCACCAATTGTCCCACCTGAGCCTTGGTCATCACTGACCCCTAGCCTGTGGAGCTTCCACCTCAGGAAGGAGAAGACAATGAGAGATATATGACCGATCCTGACCTCATCGCCCAGTTTGAGGAAATGGATGCAGGATTTGATGGCACGCATGTCGAGTACATGCAGGTTGGAGACATTGCCGAAAGTTCTAGTCAGGGAAGATTGGGTGCAGTTCGTTGCATCTTAACACACACCCCTAGGAGGACGATTGGCATCGAACCTCCATCTTCCAAACCTACATCATGGTGAAATCTCAACCCTGTAAGGTGATCTTTGACAACGGGAGTTGTATCAATGCAGTCTCTTCAGACTTTGTCTCCCGTATAGGTCTACCTACGCACCCTCATCTTAGGCCATACAACGTGACTTGGGTTGATGACACTTCTATCCCAGTCACCACTACATGCGTCATTCCCATTCAGTTCCAGTCCTACCAAGGACAGATTTTATGCGATGTAGTGCCTATAAAGGTCGGTAGCATCATATTAGGACGACCATGGATCTATGATGTAGAACTTACTACATTTGGTCGATCCAATCAGTGTTCCTTCTCTCACAACGGGAAGAAGATTCAGTTGTACCCGGCACCCCCAAAGGTGACCCCAGGAAAGAGTTCCACCTCTACCCTCACTGGAACCCCCAAGGTTCAGGAGAGTCCCATAACTCCCAATGAAGGGAAACTTCTCATTCCCTCTTCTCCTGCACCTATCACATCCGTTCCTAAGGCCCCTAAGGTTGGTCATGACCCAGTTAGGTGTCTTAACTTCATAAATGTCTGTGAGCTAAATAGAGAGGTTGCTGAGGGTGCCCCTGTTTGGGCTGTTGTCATTACCATCACATCCGAGGAGTCCCAAGTCTCCATCCCAACTGAAGTCCAAGTAATCCTGCAGGATTTTCAAGACATCTTTCCCGAGGACTTGCCCTCTAGACTCTCTCCCATACGTGATGTACAACACGCCATTAACTTTGTCCTCGGGTCCACCCTACCCAACCTTCTCCATTACAGACTGAACCCCAAGGAGCATGCTGAGCTCCAAAGAATTGTTGAGGACCTTATACAAAAAAGTTTCCTCAGGATGAGCAAGAGTCTCTATGCTATTCCTGCCTTGCTCATACCCAAGAAAGATGGCACCTGGCGGATGTGTGTTGACAGTCGCACCATCAACAAAATCACTGTCAAGTATAGGTTTCCAATTCCCCGTCTTGATGACATGCTTGACATGATGAGTGGAGCCACCATCTTTTCGAAGATTGACTTGAAAAGTGACTATCACCAAGTTAGAATCCGGCCAGGAGATGAATGGAAGACAACCTTTAAAATAAAAGAAGGTCTGTACGATGGCTTGTCATGCCATTTAGGCTATCCAATGCCCCTAGCACTTTCATGAGGCTTATAATGGAAGTCCTCCGCCCTCTCATTGGTCGCTTTATTGTCGTCTACTTTGACGACATTACTTTGATGACATTTTGATCTGTAGCCGCAACCCTCAGGACCACGTCCAGCATTTGAGGGAAGTCTGCGAGACTTTGAGGAGAGAAACCATGTATGCCAACCTACAGAAGTGTGAATTCATGACAGACCGGGTCACTTTCCTTGGATTTGTGGTTTCGAGTCAAGGAGTATATGTGGACCAATCCAAGGTCAAGTCTTAGTCGACTGGCCAGAGCCACAGAACGTCCATGACGTTCGCAGCTTCCACGGACTAGCCACTTTCTACAGACGCTTCATTAAGGGTTGTAGCACCATTATGGCACCCATTACGGATTGCATCTGTAAGGGAAATTTTGAGTGGACTAGAGTCGTCTCCCAGGCTTTTCTTGTCATAAAAGAGCTCATGACCAAAGCCCCCGTCCTCCGCCTCCCATACTTTTCTAAAGTCTTTTAGATATCCTGTGATGCATCTGGCGTAGGTATAGGAGGAGTGCTTAGTCAAGAAAGTCACCCTATGGCTTATTTCAGTGAGAAGCTTTCTAATGCAAAGCTTCGTTACTCCACCTATGATAAGGAGTTTTATGTCGTGGTCCAAGCTCTCAAACATTGGAGACATTATCTCTTACCTTAAGAGTTTATCTTATACTCAGACCACGAGGCCTTGAAATTCCTTAGCTCTCAGAAGGGCTTAAACCCCTAGGCATGGTCGATGGGTAGAATTCCTCCAATCCTTCACCTTTGTCCTAAAACATAAGGCTAGAAAAGAGAATAAGGTGGCCGACGCCTTGAGTCAAAGGGCCTCCCTTCTTTCCACTGTTCGGGTAGAGGTCATCGGATTTGACCGCATGAAGGCACTCAATGGAGAGTGTCCAGATTTTGGCCCTGCCTATTCTGCACTATCTGCTGGATCCTCAGCAGCATTTGCTGACTATCTACTCTAAGATGGCTTTCTCTTTCGAAGACAGCAACTCTGTGTCCCGAAGACTTCTGTACTGGACTTTCTGATATGAGAAATGCATGGTGGAGGTCTTGCTGGTCATTTTGGATGAAACAAGACCATCCATTTTGTGTAGGAGCATTTTTACTGGCCTGGCCTGAAGAAAGATGTAGCCAAAATTGTAGCCCAGTGTCGGACATGCACAATGGCCAAATAGGTCAAACAAAATACTGCTCTCTACACTCCTCTCCCCATTCCTAATAGACCGTGGGTTGATGTGAGTATGGATTTCATCCTTGGTTTACCTCGCACTGCTCAAAAACAAGACTCTATCTTTGTTGTAGTTGATCGGTTCTCTAAGATGGCCCATTTCATTACATGTTCCAAAACATCTGATGCATCTAGAGTAGCCCATCTTTTCTTTGATGAAGTCGTGCGTCTGCATGCTCTCCCCCAAACCATCGTGTCTGACCGAGATGTCCGATTCACTAGTTATTTTTAGGAGACACTTTGGCACCTAGTTGACACTAAGCTCAAATTCTCCACTGTCTATCACCCACAAACTGATGGGCAAACAGAGGTCGTCAATAGAAGTTTAGGGAACCTTTTGAGGTGTCTTGTAGGGGATCATTCTGGCAATTGGGATCTTCTCTTGCCCAAAGCTGAATTTGCATATAATAACTCTGTCAATAAATCCATAGGTATGAGTCCATTTGAGGTTGTACATGGATACAAACCTAGGAAACTAGTGGATCTCATTCCCCTTCCCCTTGAGTCTAGGACTTCCAAATCAGTCGAAGAGTTTGCACAGCATGTCAAAAGTTTGCATGAGTCAATTAGCAAGTAAATAAGCCTCAGTAATGAGACCTACAAACGTTTGGCTGATTCGCATAGGCGTCACCACGAATTTCAAAAAGGTGACTTGGTTATGGTACGGGTTCGACCTGAATGACTCCCCTCGGGAGCCATTAAAAAGTTGCAAGTCCGTATTGATGGCCCCTTCCAAATACTATGGAAGATTGGCTCTAATACATATGTTGTGGACTTACCTCCCGAATATGGGATTAGCTCTACCTTTAATGTGACAGATCTAGTGGCCTACAAGGAACCCACATCGATTCCTAGTGACCCTTTCAAGCCTTCTCCTCCCATTGAGAGTGAGCCCACCCCTGTGCGTCCAACAGTCTTGAGAGCACCGCGCGAGTAAATTGAGAGGATACTGGATGAGCAGGTGACGGCTACACGGAGCAGGGTTTACCAGCGCTACCTTATCCGCTGGCGGGACCGTCCACCTTCTGATGATTCATAGATCAGCTAGGAAGATCTCCAACGCCTCGATCCAGACCTGCTGGAGCACTACCAAAGCGGTGTCCCACCTTACTCGATGGAGTTGAGTTCCAGCCGCCCCGGGAGGGTTGTTGGGGACATCGGACCCACCGGACCCGTCACACGGAGCCGACGTCGCACCGCCCCGATACCACCGAGCTTGTGGCTCGGAGATTCGGCGTCCTGAGTATGTATTTTATTTGTGTGTATTTTATTTGTATTGTGGTGGTATTGTATTATTAACCACTAGTCATATTTTATTTTATTTTGGCCAATAGTCAAAGGTTGGTTGTTGTATTTTATTTTATTAGGCCAAATAGTCATAGGATATGGGTGTCCTTAGTTGAAATGTCTAGGGATATTCTTGTCCTAGTGTAATATGGCCTTTCCTGTATAATGGAGGCTAGTGTACCATTTTATGTATTGAATGCTTATGAAAGAAAACCCACGTAGGTGCTTTTGCCCCTTGTTGCTTCCCTTCCCTCCTAGCTCCCTTGTGAGATTTGAGAGATTATCCGGTGAGAGACCGTCCGGTGTGAGGCCGAGCTACGCGAGGCAGTGGTTATCCCGTCCCGTTTATGTCATCGGAGTGCCGACGATCCTCTCCGTGTCGCCGCCGCATCAAACATCTTCTTACAGATGCACTCCATTAAGTTCTCGCCCATGACATCTCAGAAGAGGTGTTGGAGCGTGTTGAAGAGAAGCATGGCAAAGGAGACCTCGATGACCAGGTGGTAGTACTTGGCAATCTCTCGTTGTTGTCATAGGGGAAGGGGCGGCGTCCACCGATAGTGGCATCATCGTGGCGTCATCGTCTGCAGTGGCGTCATTGACAGCGGTGCGTTGTCTTCATCATCGTTGATGGTTGCTGGGCAGTCGTTATGCACAACAAAGAAGAAGAGAGAGAGAGAGAGAGAGAGAGAGAGAGAGAGAGAGAGAGAGAGAGAGAGAGAGAGAGAGAGAGAGAGAGAGAGAGAGAGAGAGAGAGAGAGAGAGGATGCAGGAGTCGCGATGTATTTAATGCCCAAGTTTACTCTAAGATAGACTGACGAAGCTCGGAAGGCAGTACACGAAACCCAAAATTAACCCCCCCCCTTTAACGTTGAAAAAACACAGCCCAGCTATTATAGTGCTCGCAGAGTTAACTCCGAGATAACTCACTATCAAATCGTTGCTTATAATCAATCTACCTTAGCCCATTTCACCTCTTGTATTTCTTATATTATCGTACACACTCCCACAACAAACCATATCCCATCATATGTATCCCTACTGTCACCTGCCACTTGTTAACTCAACTTTAGGGACATGAAGAAGACTAGTCTATCTTTACATTTTATATATATTAGAGGAGAGTGAATGGAATTGTCCATTAAAAATTGAAACTTAAATAAAATAATTAAAAAGTAAATTTTTTGTGGCACGAACCAATGTTATCAGAATCGAATCGGTGCCTGAACCGGTCAATGAGCTGGTTTGGTTCGAACTGATTGAACCGTTCAATCAAACCGGTTTGAGCCGTGACATCATCATAATATTAATACATAGTTCGACCCGATTTTATAACCCAAGCTAATAAGAAATAAGGTATAATGATCAAAATAAAAAAATATGTTGTCCCTAGATTCTCGTATGGACAAGAAGGGGGGTTGAATTGTCCCCGCCAAACGCAATGGTAGTTTTAAAATTAATACAGCGGAATAAAATTAACTACCAACTCAAGATATGAACGGATGAAAATATCAAACTAGTTCCCTCAACCTCTCCGTTCTCACATGATCGAGACGATAATAATAATCATGCAAACCACTATCACACAGATGCGAGATAGATTTTTTAGGTGATTCGGGACCACGATGGGCTCCCTACGTCCACCCCTCACCAAATCGGTGAGGATCCACTCGCTTCAAATGAAGCACACGGAGCTTCCGCTCCAGAAACATGGAGACGTCGTCTCCTGCTTGATCCACAAGGGATCAAGACGCACACACACACAAACCGCAACACCCGCGGTACAATATCACCACAACCGTTCACAGACGGTTCACACACTCATAGACACAGAGTTCAGAAATAAAAGATATGTTCAATACATGCTTTCAAACCAAATGTAAATCACTTGAATAGATGTAAAAAGGGTAAAGAACTAGATCCTCAAGAGGTGAAAGGGCTGGAGGAGATCCTTGTTGAAGAACAGGTTGGAGGGTTGTTGAATGTTGACGATTTGAACATCACCACGATCCTCTCTTCGAACCGCTCCACTTTATCTTCTATCACGATCACAAAATCCTCCCGGATGTAGATGATATCCACAGAAATCTTCAGCTCCTCTCCTTTCCCCTTTTCCTTCTCCTACAAGAAAAGATAGAACATTAGAACACTTCAATATTCTCCCAAATTCGCAGGTAATTTATACACCCAAAAGAAAAGTGTGAAAAGACCATTTAACCCTTGTCTAAAACCTTTAGAACAAGCCCCAAGATATGTATCATAACCCTAGGGGCAAGGGGGTCAATTTTCAACCAAAATGGATCTGATTTTAGTGGGTTTCGAACACAACGAAAATGGGTCGCCCGTCGGGTTCGGTCGAAATGACGGGGTGGCCAGTCGACCTAAAATTTACAGGGCAGGACACCTTCTGATGCTGGGAAATTCGATCGACCTAAGGCCCAGGGGCGGTCGACCGAAATTCAATAATATGCAGATTTTTGAGAAATGAAAAGCAATTACCCCATATGCATATGGCATGAAGTGTGAACATAAAACCCTGATATGATAAGAGACATTTCACCATATTGAAACCTATTCAAGTCTTCATTTTAGCCAATCAAAAATAGGATCAAGCAACCTAGAGTTTAAATAGCATGAGAACTTAATGAGTTGCCAAGTTACAACCAAGGTTTGTAACAAACCTTAAACATGTTTCCATTCTATATGAAGAGTATGCAAGAAGGCATTTTGAAAGTAAAGATGACACACCTAACATGAGTATCCTATGACCATGAATATGAAGAAGGTGTGAGAATCAAATTTGGCCAATTTCTGCCAATCTTCACAAGAATTGATTAATCAACATGCAAGCTCAAAAATCTCATGAAGAATATGCATGGAATAACCTTTGCAATGACAAGTGCTATGACTAAACACCAAGAACCCATGGCTATCCAATAATGCACAAGAGTGAGCATCATGAACCCAACTCAACTAGTTTGTACATTGAAGAGTTGTAAGACCTTACCATTTCCTCTTAAAGTGTATAAGCATGGTTTACCATTTGATTTGAATCCAAGCTGAAAATGACTCAATCACTCAAGAATTTGAGTTCCAAGAGTCCACCAAAGCTATTTTTCCTGCATAACCGGATGGTCACTATATTAGCACCTTGGTTATCAAGCATTTCTCAATTCACCACACAAAGACACACATACAAGATTTGTCATCACTGAAACATAACTACCCAAAATCAACTAGGGGATCCAATAATCTCCCCCTTTTTGATGATGACAAAATGACGTGTGCATGTGTGTGCATGAATACCAAGAATAATTTATTTAAGAAGTTAAAACCATGAACATGTATGAAACTATGAACATGTATAAAACTAAGAACATGTAAACGGTTATGAACAAGTGAGCTTTGAACATTTGAACATTTATTAGCACTATGAAGTATCTTGAATAGAAATTTAAAATGTATGCACATAAACTTCCAAACTTCTCCAAACTTTCAAACTCAAAAACTGATATTAACATATTAACATGTATGCAAAACTATGCAAAATTGATTATAAACATGTATGTGTATGCACTCTTTCTCCCCCTTTATCATCAACAAAAATCGATTGACAATAGGGTTATTTAATCTACTATGAACATGTATAACATGAAATATGAAGTTATTCATGCAAACAACCAAGCAAGCAAGCATGAAAGTCGAGCCAGCATATTTACTATAGGTCTCCCTCAATGGGGTAGAAGGATAACAAGTGAACAGTTGATTCAATACCAAATTGTGAAACATGAAGTACAATCAAAAAAGGTAGTGCATGCATATGCTAGAGGCACTACATAAACCATGATGAGAATAAATTCAAAATACACTTTCATCACAATAATACACAAGAGTGAAATGAGTGGCAATGAGCAATGAACTTCAAAAATATATGGATATTAGCAGAATTTCTAAAGAACACTAGAGGGTTATTTCCTTTCTACAATTCTATTTTGATCCTCGACTTTTGGTTGCTTCGCACAACCCCTTTTTGTTTCCTTTTATTTGATTTCACCGTTCGGCGTGAGTCACCTCATGTGTCTCAATGGGGTTTCCGGCTACTAGGATTCATCACGCATTGTGGATTTTTGTTTCACCTTTCGACGTGAGTTTCCTCATTTATTTCCGTGGGGATTCTCGGCTACTTAGCTTGACATACCACTTATTGAAATTTTTGAGGGGTAGGTAACTTTTTCCTCACGATTACTCTAGATTTCCATGTAGAAATTTGTTTCCCTTGAAGTGTTGAAAAGAATTTTTGAAATCCTTATCTATTAAAGTCATATGCATCATTTTTTGTGCAAAGTGTGTGGGTAATTATTTTGTATGTAGAAAATGAATTTGCCAAAACATAGTTATGACTCCCCCTAAATCTATGCACATTTGGAATCAAATCCTCCTCCTTTGTATATGTCACTATCCACAAATGATCAAAATCAATGTATTTTATCTAACAAGGAGGTGAGGTCTTAGAAAATTTTCAAGAAATAGTTTTCTAGAATATATACAAGCAGTCATGCAAGGATTTGAAAGTAAATTCATGTAATTATGATTTCTGATACATGACGGAGGTGAAGGTCCAAAGACCAAACTCACGCATCGAGAGTATTTCTAGATGGAGTTTATCCACCCTTCCACAACTCAAGATTTGAGATATCGAAGAATCATGACATTCAAGCAAGTAAGTATGTCAAGTATATATAAGCATATGCGAGTGAATAAAAAGATGATGAAAAGAATTATTCCTATTCACAAGCATGCAAAACTGTATGCAATGTTAACCATGAAGTTGAATATATTCAAATCTGAAATGTTATTTGCAAAATACGCAAAAGTGTTTATTCAAGCCTAATATGTGCAATTAATCATTCAAACAAAAAATTCCTAGTTCTCTTCTTATTTTTTTGAAATTTTCAAGAGATAAGGGTTTTGTAAAAATATCTGCAAGTTGGTTTTCCGTATTTACATGTATAAGCTTAAAATGACCCTTACTCAGATGATCTCGCAAAAAGTGGTTTCGAATCTCTATGTGCTTGGTGCGAGAATGTAAAATAGGATTTTTAGAAATATTAATTACAGAAGTGTTATCACAAAGAATGGGTGTGTTATTCAAAGAAATGTAAAATCAACTAACTGTTGTTGGATCCAAAGCACTTGGGCTGCACAACTGCCTGCCGCCATGTACTCGACTTCGACAGTTGACAATGCTATAGTATTTTGTTTCCTAGAGGCCAATGAGACCATGCAACCTCCAAGAAATTGACAGTACCCGCTCGTGCTCTTACGATCCACTAAACACCTAGCATAATCGGAATCCGTGTAAGCTACTAAATCAAAACTGCAACTACGTGAAAACCAAAGATCAAGTTCAGTGGTGCCTAGCAAATATCTGAAAATCCTTTTGACTGCTAACATGTGTGGTTCTCTTGGATCGGATTGAAATCTAACACACATGCAAACACTAAACATAATATCTGGCCTACTAGCAGTCAAATACAACAAAGAACCAATCATGCCACAAAAAAAATTTTGATCGACAAACTTATCCTTTTCATTCTTGTTCAATTTCACCGTTGTTGACATCGACGTCTTTTGTGACTTCGCAATGTCGATTTTGAACTTCTTGATGAGCTCCTTTGTGTATTTCTTTTGATTTATGAAAATTTCATCTTTTTGCTGCTTCACCTGCAAACCCTAGAAGAAGGTTAACTCCCCCATCAAACTCATCTCAAACAACCCCTGCATCAATTGAACAAAATCATCATTTAATGAATCAGAAGCGGCTCCAAAGATAATGTCATCAACGTATACTTGAATAATAAGCATGTGTTCATTGTCGCTCTTAATGAAAAGGGTTTGATCGATATTACCTCTTTTGATGCCATTTTCCGAAAGGAATGTACTTAACCTTTCATACCACGCACGGGGGGCTTGCTTCAGACCATACAATACTTTGTTAAGTTTATATACATGGTCCGGGTGCTTCTCATCTTCGAATCCCAGTGGTTGCTCAACATAGACGTCTTCTTTCACTACACCATTCAAAAATACACTTTTAACGTCCATTTGAAAAAGTTTAATATTCCTAGAGTATGCAAAGGCAAGCAATATTCTAACCGCTTCAAGCCTAGCCACGGGTGCAAATGATTCATCAAAATCAATTCCTAATTCTTGACTATAGCCTTGGGCTACAAGCCGGACTTTATTCCTAATTGTCACCCCTTGATCACTAAGTTTGTTTTGGAAAACTCACTTAGTTCCAATCACCGAGTGATTCTTAGGTCTAGGCACAAGAAACCACACCTCATTCCTTTAGAATTGGTGTAATTCCTCCTGCATAGCCAAGATCCAGAAATTGTTATTTAATGCATCATCTACAGATTTGGGCTCAAAATAAGAAAATAATGCAAGATTATCGATTTTTTCTACTTCCTAATTGAAGCCCTTATTCTTATGCCTTGTTCCATATCTCCTTTAACATTGTCTTGTGGGTGGTCCTTGTGGAACGTCCATTGCTTGGGGAGCTCTTCATTTTGGGCTGGAGCTTCATCATTTTTGCTGCTTGACTCCGCTTGATCCACGTCTTGATTTTCCTTGTCTTTCTTTTCTTCTCCATCTTCATGCCCTACATCAATAAAATGATTATCCTTGTCAAACAATCTTAAAGTGTATTCATCAATGATCACATGAGGGCTTTCCTCTACCACAAGAGTACGTAGGTTATATACTCGATATGCTTTAGATGATGAAGAATATCCAAGAAATATACCTCTATCACTCTTTGCGGCAAACTTCTCCAAATTATCTTTAGAGTTATTCAAAATAAAGTATGGAGAACCAAAAGGTTTAAGATATGCAATATTCAGCTTCTTACCTTTATAAAGCTCATATGGAGTTTTCTTGAGTATAGGTCTTACCATGGCTCGATTGATGATGTGACATGCCGTGCTCACCGCCTCGGCCCAAAAGTACCTTGGTAAGCCATTTTTCGTAAGCATTGTTCTCGCCATCTCCACGAGCATCCTATTCTTTCTTTCCACGACTCTGTTTTGTTGAGGGGTTCTAGGTGCTGAGAAGTTGTGTGAAAACCCCTGTTTCCTGCAAAAATCATCAAAGTCATGGTTATCAAATTCTCTTCCATGATCACTCCGAATAGCTTTGATTTGATACCCCTTATCAGTTTGTAAATTCCTGCAAAGATCTTCGAACTCCTGCAAGGCATCATTCTTATGGGTTAAAAATAATACTCAAGTGAATCTTGAGTAATCATCTACTTTAACAAACCCATAAAGTTTCCCTCCAAAAATGTGTGTCTTAGTGGGACCAAATAAATCTAGATGAAGGAGTTCAAGGGGTCTAGTGATGGTGACAATATTTTTGGATTTAAAAGACACCCTGGTCTATTTTCCCATAGCACATGCATCACAAATTTTATTTACATCAAAATTCAGTTTTGGCAAACCTCTTACCAATTCTTTTCTATACAATTTGGAAAGAACACTAAAACTCGCATGACCAAGTCATCGATGCCATAACCATGCATCATCAGACTTATTAGCAACTAAACAAAGATTTTCTTTTGTAAAATTTTCAATATCAACAGAGTAAATATTTTCATCTCTAAAATCAATGAATTTTATTTCATGTGTATCTTTATATAGAATTGAGCAGTGTGTTTTAAAAAAGGATTTTGTGACCTTTGTCACAGAGTTGACTAATGCTAAGCAGACTATGATTCAAACCATTCACAAGTAAGACATCTTCAATGGATTGGTTCGAATCCTTACCTATTCATCCAATTC
The DNA here is from genome assembly GCA_022559845.1 of Amorphophallus konjac. Classification (NCBI taxonomy): domain Eukaryota; kingdom Viridiplantae; phylum Streptophyta; class Magnoliopsida; order Alismatales; family Araceae; genus Amorphophallus; species Amorphophallus konjac. Next base: position 178,061,718 of record CM040121.1, read on the forward strand.
CCACAATTTTATCTTTGACGTTCCTGCCAAAGGTGACCAATCCACCATCCTTTTCCTTTAGGTCTGAGAAGAGTTCCTTATTGCCTGTCATATGTCTGGAGCATCCACTGTTCAGATACCATTTGTTCCACTTGGCTCTTAGACAGACCTGCACAGTCAAAACACATCTCAAGTTGATTTAGGTACCCAAGCAAGCTTGGGTCCCGAAGTGTTAGTTCTACCTTGAACAAAATGCATTCTATTTTTTCTTTCAAAATACTCATCATTGGCCCTCATTACATCACATACATACATCGAGTGGCCGAACATTCCACAATAGAAACAAGTGACATTTGACTTTCTAAACCGACTCCTATGCATATATGATTTATCAACATAAGAGTTCATACATGAGTCAACATGAGTATAGCCAATGAGTCAAATGATCTTTGAACTTTGTTTTTCACAAATGAATTTTTCTTTGTGGGTGAGTGTCCCACATCAATTCTCTCATTCCTAGCCTTCCCATTGCTAGTCTCACCATGTTCAACCATTTTCTCTTTTCCTTTTAGTTCCTTTTGAATAAGATCTTTCAATCTTTTTAGTTCATCATGCATGGTTAAAAAGTTGGTTTCTAATTCTCTCTTTGATTTTTCACACTCATTCATTCTCAATTTGAATTCATCCAAATCCTTAACCAATTTTTCATTTTCGATTTTCAAGTTGTCCACATTTTCATAAGCATTCTATTTTTCAGCTTCCAAACATGCCAGTCCATCTTCATACAAAGTCATTTTAGATTGAAAATCTTTTTTATCCTCTTTGAATTTTTCAATTTGCATTTCATAAAAACTACACCTAGCACATGGATTGGTAGAGATAATCAAGTCATGAAATTTCTTTTTCAAATTTTTGACATCAGTTTTATACTTTTTATATTTCTGATAAATGTCTGCATAAGCAAACTACCAATGCTCAACAGTAAGGTTTTCGGAATTGAAGTTTACCTCAGAGTGTTCCTCACCTGCCATCAGACAGAGATTCTGGACCAGCTCGTCCAGTTCATCCTTATCGCCTTCGGATTTTGAGCTATCTGAATCCTCATTGCTCCATGTGGCTTTCATCGCCTTTCCTTTCTTCGGCTTGTTCATTTTCAACTTTTTCTGGAGCTCGGGGCATTGACCCCTCATATGGTCGGGCTTCTTACACTCATAACAAATTATCTCCTCTTTCTTGCTCGGCTCTCCTTTCTTGATGGTGTTTCTTCTCAAGAATCTCCTCGAGAAATTTCCTTCTCGTCTTGCCCTTCTAAAATACTTTCTGGCTCTCCTTGTGACTAGAGCCATCAACTCTTCTTCATCACTGTCCATAGATGAGTTTCTATCACTCTCCTCAGATGATCCTGGAATAGCTTTCAGTGTAATCGATTTCTTCTTCTTACTTTCCTCCTTAACTGGCTTAATGATGTTGATTTCATAAGTCATTAGTGACCCGATCAACTCATCCACCTTGAGTGTGGTGAGATCCTTCGAATCCTCGATAACGGTCGCTTTTGTGTGCCACAGTGATGTGAGGGACCGCAGCACCTTTCTGACCAAGTCTTGATTTGAATACTCCTTTTCCAAGGCTTTCAAGTTGTTTATGATCTCTCTTAGCCTTGCATACATTTTGGTTATATTCTCCTCGGGCTTCATAGCAAATAACTCATACTCCCAAACCAGCATGTTTACTCTTGTCTCCCGTACTTCCGAAGTACCTTCATAAATGACCTTGAGCTTGTTCCACATTTTCTATGCAGATGAACACATAGATATGCGTGAGTATTCATTAGGATGTATCGCGCACTGAATAATGTTCATAGCTTTAAAGTTCGCACATGATTTCTTAATATGCTTTTCTTCCCATTCATCCTCATTCGGAGGTAAAACATAAGGACCTTTGTTTATAACTTCCCACGTGTCATAGTCATGTGCTCGCATGAACACAGTCATAATGTTCTTCGAATAGGGATAGTTTGTCCCATCAAAGAAGGGTGGTCTGTGAATCGAATGTCCCTCAGGGATCATTCCCTTGTTGGCCATAGCAAAGGATCTTTGCTCTACAACCGTGAGGTTGTCCTAAAGATCTGATACCCGCTCTGATAACAGATTGTTGTCCCTAGATTCTTATATGGACAAGAAGGGGGGTTGAATTATCCCCACCAAACGCAATGATAGTTTTAAAATTAATACAACAGAATAAAATTAACTACTAACTCAAGATATGAACGGATGAAAATATCAAACTAGTTCCCTCAACCTCTCCGTTCTCACACGATCGAGACGATAATAATAATCATGCAAACCACAATCACACAGATGCGAGACAGATTTTGTAGGTGGTTCGGGATCACGACGGGCTCCCTACGTCCACCCCTCACCAAACTGGTGAGGATCCACTCGCTTCAAATGAAGCGCACGGAGCTTCCGCTCCAGAAACACGGAGATGTCGTCTCCTACACGATCCACAAGGGATCAAGATGCACACACACACAAACCGCAACACCCTCAGTACAATATCACCACAACCGTTCACAGACGGTTCACACACTCACAGACACAGAGTTCGGAAATAAAAGATATGTTCAATACATGCTTTCAAACCAAATGTAAATCACTTGAATAGATGTAAAAAGGGTAAAGAACTAGATCCTCAAGAGGTGAAAGGACTGGAGGAGATCCTTGTTGAAGAATAGGTTGGAGGGTTGTCGAATGTTGATGATTTGAACATCACCACGATCCTCTCTTCGAACCGCTCCACTTTGTCTTATATCACGATCACAAAATCCTCCCGGATGTAGATGATATCCACATAAATCTTCGGCTCCTCTCCTTTCCCCTTTTCCTTCTCCTACAAGAAAAGATAGAACATTAAAACACTTCAATATTCTCCCAAATTCGCAGGTAATTTATACACCCAAAAGAAAAGTGTGAAAAGACCATTTAACCCTTGTCTAAAACCTTTAGAACAAGTCCCAAGATATGTATCATAACCCTAGGGGCAAGGGGGTCAATTTTCAACCAAAACGGATCTGATTTTAGTGGGTTTCGAACACAACGAAAATGGGTCGCCTGCCGGGTTCGGTCGACCTGACGGGGTGGCCGGTCGACCTAAATTTTACAAGGCAAGACACCTTCTGATGTGGGGAAATTCGGTCGACCTAAGGCCCAGGGGCGGTCGATCGAAATTCAGTAATATGCAGATTTTTGAGAAATGAAAAGCAATAACCCCATATGCATATGGCATGAAGTGTGAACATAAAATCCTGATATGATAAGAGACATTTTACCATATTGAAACCTATTCAAGTCTTCATTTTAGCCAATCAAAAATAGGATCAAGCAACCTAGAGTTTAAATAGCATTGCCAAGTTACAACCAAGGTTTGTAACAAACCTTAAACATGTTTCCATTCTATATGAAGAGTATGCAAGAAGGCATTTTGAAAGTAAAGATGACACACCTAACATGAGTATCCTATGACCATGAATATGAAGAAGGTGTGAGAATCAAATTTGGCCAATTCCTACCAATCTTCACAAGAATCGATTAATCAACATGCAAGCTTAAAAATCTAAATGAAGAATATGCATAGAATAACCTTTGCAATGACAAGTGCTATGACTAAACACCAAGAACCCATGGCTATCCAATAATGCACAAGAGTGAGCATCATGAACCCAACTCAACTAGTTTGTGCATTTAAGAGTTGTAAGACCTTACCATTTCTTCTTAAAGTGTATAAGCATGGTTTACCATTTGATTTGAATCCAAGCTGACAATGACTTAATCACTCAAGAATTTGAGTTCCAAGAGTCCACCAAAGCTATTTTTCCTGCATAACCGGATGGTCACTATATTAGCACCTTGGTTATCAAGCATTTCTCAATTCACCACACAAAGACACACACACAAGATTTGTCATCATTGAAATATAACTATCCAAAATCAACTAGGGGTTCCAACAATATACATCTATAATTATTAGTCATGATTATGTAACTATACAAGTAAAAAATAATAATAACATGGTTAAATAAACTGACCTTAAAATTTTGTAATATTCCATTGATCTTCACTGTTCACAATTGACATGTATGCTCTTTTAAACTTTTAAACTTTAAATATATTTAAAATAAAATGATAAATAATAACAAGATAATTTTGTTCACACGTAAATATCATTATGAATATATAAATATTTTTACTTTTATTTTTTTTAAAGGGTGAATCAGGTTGGACTGGTTCGGACCTGTTTGGACCGGTTCACCGGTCGAACCGCGGTTTGTCCGGTTCGTCTAGTTCTTTAACATTAGAGCGGATTGGCCTTAATCGAACCAGTTCCTGGACCGGTTCACGGTCGGACCAGTCCGACCGGTCGGTTCGGTCCGATTCTGAGAACACTGGCATGTGCATAAAAATAAGGTGAAAGAATAAGGATCAATCATACAAAGCACATATTTTTATACTAATTTGGTTGAATTTGATGGGTTAACATCTCATATTTAAGTTAAATCATTGAGTGTTAAATAAAAATCTCATTATTCACTTAATTATATTAATTTTGGTGATAACAAAAATATTGTGTGAATTTTGATTTTAACAAAACAAAGGAAAGAATGCCTAAAATTCTTCTACGTGTAATATAGTCGCAAGACTTCACATAGGCACAAAAAATCTCAGATATTCACATAAGCGCTGCAAACGTAGACTAAGTCCACATAGGCGCTGAAGAAATCATTTATATTTCACTTAGTCGCAGAAGCACTCACATAGGCGCTAGAATAGTCAAAGTTAATTCACTTAGGCATATAAAATTCACATAGGCGTTCACTTAGGCGAACGAGTTGACATAGGCGCTGCAAAAGTCACATAGGTACAGGAACTCACATAGGTGCAAGAACTCACACATGTGCACTAAAGCTTAACATAGGTGCTAGAGATGCAGTTAACATAGCCAATGAACTTAAAATCTAAGTTGACTTAGTCGCTGAACTTAGCCGCCTATCTTCACATAGTCGTCTATCTTTGGTTACATAGGCGCACTTTCATCGCCTATCGCGCAGCTCAGATAGTCACTGGAATAGTGGCTAAAAGTGACATCGTCACAGACTTAGGCGTAGCTAAGAGTCACATAGGTGCACTTTCATCGCCTATCTACTTGAAGTATAAGGCATAGGCGCATCCTATCACCTATCTCATGAACAACACTCCACATAGGCGCACATATAATTGACTATATGAACCTTTAAACGTCTATCTGTTAACATAGTCACTGGGATATCAACTATTTAAATGATAAAATAGTTAAACTACATGATCGCCTATCTATATGAGTTCATGACATAGTCGAATTGTAGAAGCAGCTATCTTAACCTTACCTTCGACTATCTAGCATTTAAATTGTCACATAGTCGTATGAACTATCAACTATCTCAAAGGCTATCGCATATGTTATCATAATGTCTGTGATAGCTAACTATGTCAAAAATAGCTTAGTCGATTATTCCAATTAAAATTTATTTCTAATCGACTATCACAAATGATCTGGCGACTATCTCAACGGAATTTAAATTTCAAATGTATTTAATACAGTCATATAGATATTTATTGCTACCTATGCATTATGAGAAAGAACATGGAAGCTCTATTTCCTTTTCCATGATATATACTTGTCTAAAGACTTGGATAGGTCAATCTTCTTAGTCTATTTTCAGGAAGATATAGATAAGAAAGACAATGATAGGAAAAGGAGTACAGATACGGATCAAGGCGAGCAAAAAGAAGGAATACTCTATGTAGCACTATCTGACTTTATATTATCATAGAATAAAAAAATATCTTCTGTAAGAATAACATGCATATGAAGAAAGCATCCTAGGAAAGGTCGTTTGCTTTAAGAAAGATCTTCATGTCTCTCAAGAAACACACAAAGTCAAAGGAGCCATCCTAGGAAGGATCTGCTTATGCTTTTCGCACAAAAACAGGACCACAGATATCAAAGATAGAAACATCTTCTCTGGCAGACAGCTACTCGCTCAAGATAGATCATGAAGCTCTCTAACGTTTACAAAGTTGAGTCTAAACAGATAACAAGCTAGGTCTAACGTCTACCAAGATGGGTCTAATGTTCCCAAGCTGTATCTAATGGAACCAGCACAAGAGAGCTATATATACAAGTAGGGTTGTCAATGGGCTGAGCCCAGGCTGGGCTTAGGTTGGCTCGGCCTGGGCCTGACTCCCCAAAAATAAATCCCGAGCTCAACCCATGCCCGAGTTATGTCGGGCCGGGCCAAACCGGGCCCAACACTATTACAAAATTATAAAGCCCGACTAAAGCCATGCCCAGCTCAAAAATTTAAATAAAAAACAAAAAATGAAAAATAATATATTTCATAATACAAAACTTATAATCTCACAAAATTAATTAGAATTTTGATGTTAATTAGTTAATTGGTTGGAAAAGAGAGTTTTTAATTTTTAATTAAGTAAAATAACATAATTTTAACTAAGTATTTTTTTAATTTGAAGGGAGAAAAAAAAGAGAACCGGTCGGGCCTGCCCGCGGGTCGAACTCAAAGCCCGAGCTCGAACCCGACCCGTGGGTCTAGTCAGGCCAGATTTTTAGGCCCAACTAAGGGCCCGCGGGTCGAAAATGGCCTTGCGGCCTGGCCTGAAATCGGGCCAAGCCAGCGGGCCTATCCGACAAGCCCGGTCCATTGACAGCCCTATATACAAGCGGTATACATAATGAGAAGACTACACAAAGAATACACACGAGCTTGAACCAAGTGAGAAGCCCAAATTCCACCGCAAGTTCACATTTCCAAGTGTTGAGAGATCAAAGTCAAATATTTCTCAATAAGCCCTCTGTTGCATCCCCTAGTTCGTGTTTGGTTTCAATGATATCAAAACGATTGTGTTTGTGTTTGTATGTGTTTTATTGAGCAACATGTTTTATATCTTGATTTGATGAGTTAAAAAATAGAGTCAATGTTCACTCTTGAAAGTCATGTGAACCCTTGGTGTTTAAGGAACTAATGTTATATTTATGTTGGTTTGTAGGAACACAAATTCATGGCTCATACTTGGAATCTAAAGGAGTCCATCAATGAAGCCCTTCTTCTAAAAGAGAGTTAACTCTGTTCACATTTGAAAGTCATATGAATGATTTGTATTTAAGGATCTCATGCTTTGAATATTTTGATTTATAGGATAAAAATCCATGATTCATGTTTGGAACTCAAAGGAGTGCATCAATGAAGATCTTATTGAAAAAGGGAGTTGACTCACTCATTGCATTGCGTTGACTCTTCTATATTTCATGCATTTTATCAAATAGCTTTTCAAAGTCTTGGTTGGGTATATTCATGCATTTTCATCATAAGATTTTTGGGCTTGAAATATTAATACAAGACTTCATGAGAGTTGGTTCTATATTGCTCATGCATTGCATGAATGATTGGTCTTGTGTACTATGCACTAAAAGCTTGAGTTAATGACTTACTGTGTGAAAGAATTGCATGAAGATGGCTTTTCTGAAGATGGCTTCATTTGGGTCTCAATCAAGGAGATTGTGTTCACTGAACACACCTTTCTATTTGAATGATAGTGACATATCATTCATAGAGTTATTGTGATTTCAATGTGTGCATGAATTTGTGAAACATGCTTGAAAGAAGCACATGCCCTGTACTCAATGAGAATTCATGAGAAAATATGTGAGATGCATGTGAAGACAATGCTCCTCGTGAAAATAATGTTTCATGAATGTTAGCTTTTATCAAGAAGAATGCTATTTGAATGATTGAGCTCCCATATCATTGTATATGCCTTGGATGCAATGGAAGGTTAAAAGTTCCCCAAATGTCAAAGCTTGTAACTTATGTCTTTATGGAAACATTTATTTATGCAATAAACATTTAGATGGTTGACAAGTTATGGAGGTTCTTTTGGAAGAATCTAGTTTATGAGCTCTTAACTTTCATACCTATGGTAACTTGATACTCTTGTGATTTTACAGGTCCAAGGATGATTTTCATACCCTACCATATCAAGTGGATCATGGTAATATCTAACCACCTTGTGTGTTTGAATTGGAGGAGATTGTGGTTGAGCTCCAATGTCATTATAGTTGGTTGTTTGAGAGAGAGTCATGTTCATCATATCAAAATCTTGTTATTTGGTGGAATGCATTTTTGTTGATTGATAAGAGAAGCCAAATATAAATTTGAATGTGTTTATGATGTATTTTATTGTGAACATGTTCAAAGAGTTATTGGTTGATGCAAGGAATTTGATTCTCAACTAATATCTTGTTTCATCATGTGTTTCAGGTTAAAAAATCGTGATTAATCATCATGGGATTATGGTAATATTTAATCATTTATTCTCCCTTGAATTCTTGGAGGTTTGAAGTGTTTTTGTAACCCTCTCTGGCAGGGGTCGACCCTTACAGTTTCTGGTAGAATAGAAGCTATTTTTTGTTGTCTGCCTGTAGGGGTCGACCCCCATGGGTCGACCCCTGTGAGTTGGTTTTTTATTTTTGATCCGCCAGCCCTCTGGTTGCCCGAGGGTCGACCCCAAGGGTTGACCGTTCCGGAACGGGATTTCCGGGAGAGTTTAAAACCTTATGAAAACCTCTCTAAACATTACCATACTACCCCCCATTAGTTCTTATTGTTATTAAGGTGTTTCTAACATGTATTGGGAGTGTTTTATGAGTCTTTTCCCCACCCCTTGAGTTGCATATATAAGAGTTACGATTTTGTGAGAAGAATAACCCTAATGCTCATTCGTTCATTCTTGTAGGTGAAGAAAAAGGGAAAAACGTGGTGGTGCTCTTGCAAGGTGGTTTTCATCTACTTCCATGGAGATCTGGAGCTCGTGGTAGAAGAAGAAAAGAAGCATCTCGAAGAGAGGAACGCGAGGACGCTGAAATCGCCATCATCCGACATCAAACCAAGAAGAGCCGACGATTCAATTGAAGGGGGAGCCTTGTGCTTGTTGAATCTTTCTTGTTTTAGTCTTTAGCACATGTTTTGGGCTTAGAGCATTCATTTGTTAGCTTGTTACAAACCTATAAACGATTTTCTGTGTGTGGGTTCGGAGAACGGTTTCTCCAAGTGGTTTGAGTTGACGCTTGTGCGTCGTTTGGTGCGGAGCATATCTGCATGTGTGTTGGGGTTTTTGCCTCGTGTGTGTGGGGAGAAATCCCCGTGTGTGTGTGCTACTTTTGTAGCATGTTTGTGTTGGGATTTTTATCCCGTGTGTGTGGGGAGAAATCCTAGTGTTTGCTTCATTTGCAGCGTGTGGAGAAAGCCTTACCGGTTTGGTAAGGGGTGGACGTAGGGAGCCCGTCGTGGTCCCGAACCACCTTAAAAATTCTCGTCTCCTGTGGTTTGAATTGTGTGATTATATGGTTAGCTTGTTATACTTATTTGTGTGATCATGTGTGAATAAAGAGAGTGAGAGAATCTAGTTAACTTGTGTAGCATTAAATTCCTCTATCTTATCGATTTTGTTAATTCCGCTGTGCGCTAGTTTATGTTTTTAATTGGACATAATTTTTAGTACAAGGATCTATTCACCCCCCCTCTAGATCCGTGTTCCTGCACTACGGGACCCAACAATTGGTATCAGAGCGAGGCTCTGCTGTCCCTAGATCTCACGATCTATAGAGTGATCCTAATGCATTCTACAATCATGAAATTTTCTGTTGAGCATATGTCGATGAATTGCCTTACTATTTTTAATGGTTATGATTTTACTTCATAGTTAGGTAAAATGTGTGGACTGATCAATTTAGTTAATCCTAATCTTTGAAAGTTGATTTATGATGGTCCTCACATATTGCCTCTAGATGGGACCAAGTGGTCTAGTCAAGATAAATTGAAGAACCATGCAAATGTCATTGTCTTAAGTTTATTGAAAAGTGCCATTGATACTCATATGTTTCCATTTGTTTCTTCTTGTAGAACGGCAAAGGAACTTATGGATCAGTTGATCAACGCTCAAGAGATGGAAGGATAAAATTGTTTCATGGCCGATAATGATGATCAACTCAATGAAGAAAATTATGATGAGGTAAATTCTGAATCCGAAGAACTCTCTAGTGAGGAATGGCAAATGGCATATGCTGAACTGTATGATAAATGTAAGAAACTCAAATCTGAAAATAAAACCTTGAAAAGGAAAATTAATGAGAATGGGCATGCAAATTCCTCCTATGAGAACTGTAAAATCTTGGAGTCAAAAATTAAACATCTGCAAGAACAAAATGAATCTCTTGAATCAAGAGTTGAATTATTTTCAAAAGAGATTTCCTGTTTGAATGAAGATGTTGAAATGGCTAGAAAACATAACACATCTTTTCAAATTGAAAATGAGTGTGATGAGCTGCGTGAGCAAAATAAATTCTTCATGTCTAAAATCTCCATGCTTGAGAAAAATGAAGAATATCTTAAGAACAAGCTAGCTTCTTTGTCTGATGATGATAAAATGTTTGAAAAGTTACTTGATTCTGAAATTGATAGCAAGAGCATCATGAATGAAAATGAAGATCTTAAAAAGAAAAATGGTGTCATGTCTTTTCAGAATTCCTTGCTTGAGGGAAGATTGAAATGCTTTGATAAGCTTGAAAAAGAAAATTCCTTATTGAAATCTGAGAATGAACAACTACTTGTTAAGATTTCAAAGTTTGTTGAAACTGAGAAAGTTCTTGAAAACTTAACAGAAAAACTCCATGCCATGAATGATGAAAACAAGGAAATCTTGAAAGAGAATGAAAACTTGGAATCTGTGAATTACTTGCTTACTGAGAAAATCCTTGCATGTGAAAAAGAGACAAATGATTTGAAAAATGACTTGTCTAGATTTGTCAAAGGGAAGGAGAACTTAGACAAAATGCTAGGTGTCAAGATGAACTTTCAAAAAGAGGGTCTTGAATACACCCCGGTCAATAAAAAATCTTTTGAACATAAAATGATAACCTCTTTTGTTCATGCATCCGACATTCCTAGCACCTCCAAAGCTCCTCCTCCCATTTTTCTAAAGAAAACTTCTGAAAATAGTTTTGAGAAAAAGAAAAATCTCAACACAAAACCCACCATGCAAAAAGAGTTTCAAAGAGTTCAAAATGGACAAAAAATGAAATTGAATGTTGAATACTTTTACTGTGGCATGCATGGCCATGAAATGAATGATTGTGTTGTCGTGAAAATAGATGATGAAAAAGCATATAAAGATAAATCTGCTTTCAAAAGAAAGAAAAATGTTTCTTGTTTCTATTGTCATAAAGTAGGCCATGTGATAGAAAATTACTTTGTGAAGCTAAATGATGATTTTCATGCCATGAATGCACAATCAAACCTTCAAAGAAAATTCAGAATTGAACATGCTTCCAATACTCAAGGGTCTTCATCCTATTGGAGAAACTTATTCACAAACACTCATGCAAACAATGGAAAGTCATTCCGTAGACCCACATCTCCTTGTTGCTTTCATTGTGGGAAGTACGGGCATCTTATGAAAGAGTGTTAGTTTTTGAAAATAGAAAATTTCCATGCTTCTAGAATGAATGCTAGGTCTAATTTTGTTAAATCTAGACATTTTGAAAATAGAAGATGGAATGGATTTGAAAATTCCTTTACTCCTAAAAGGAAGTCTTTTGGTAAAACTGCTTCTTCTCAATGCCTTTATTGTGGAAACTATGGACATGTTATTGAGAATTACAGGACCATGAAGAATGATGATGTTGTAGCAATGAAAAGGAAGAAAGCATTTGGTGACAATGCTACCAACCTCCAGGGACCCAAAAAGGTTTGGGTGCCCAAATCTGTTGAATGAATTATTTTGGATGCAAGTGTGCCTTGAAGTAAATAAAGAATGAAAGGGGTTCCAATAAAGGGAACAAGGCACACTCATATGGTAAAACCCCAACTTTGCTCTTTCATTATCAAATTTGATGGTTTTGATGATTTGGGATGATATTTTAGTGTGTTCTCATGTTATACTCTAAATTCTTCACAAGCCACATATGTCTTCAATGGATGAATATTTGGTATATCAAATGGTGGTTAGAGAAGGTTGGACTACGTTCAACTGGATACTTCCACTAAGCGTGATGGTGGTCTTCGGGCCTATGTTCTCTGCCTAGTACCAAAATTCAGAAATTGAATTATTTGACTTATAAGGAACCATGTGTTTTGAAGGAAATAAAATTGCCTTGAAATTCTGAAATACCATATGTGTTCAAATTGATTCTGAACGTGATCTGTTATTCTTGTACTCTGTTATGATGAACATGTCTCATTGGTTAAATGAATTTAAAAATTTTGAGGTATAAGCATGATGCCTTTGCCTTATGAATACTTTTCAATCTGAAATGCTTGAGCATCTGAGTGTAATTGAGTATCTAGTATATCAAATGGTGTGTAGTGGAAGGGTGGATTATGTCCACCTAGAAGCTCTCACTATGTGTGAGTTGGATTTTCGAACCTTCACCTCCACCTCCACCTCGTACTGGAACCTATAAAATCTATTTAGTTTGTGGATGATACTCTAAGCTCTTGAAATGTTATTGAAAATCTATTTTTGAATATTTCTGAAAATAATTTGGGTTCACTGCTTGATTTTGATCATTTATGTACCCTTGATCAAAAAGGGCAAGTCTTGAAAAATGGTTGCTGCTCATCATTTGAATATGTATGTCTCCTTGTGCAATCTGTCATGATGTTCTAAAATAAAAAAATTACATCCTGCATTGCATTCTCATGCTTTTATAAGTTACATGCATTAGAAACTTCATAAGGTGTATTTAGATCATTCATATGAAAAACTGGAAACTTGCATCTTGCACCCATATTGAATTTTGCAATGCATTTAGAACTTTTAAATAAAAATCTGACATTCTGCATCGCATTGGCATCTTTGTATATCATTCACATACTATGCATACAAAATGACAAAAGGATGCATATTGCATATTCATGCATATAGAGCATATGCATATATTTCATGATAATCGTCTATCTTGACTCATGAATGCTTGCATGAATGTTTCATGAATCCTTGCATGCTTGTAAGTATTTACACTATGAAATCATTTCTTGATCTTTCTAAGGCCTTACCTCCTTGCTAAACAACAATACAGTGATTTTATTCATATGTGATACATGTCATATATTAAGGAGGAGGATTTGACTCCGACCGTGCATATATTTAGGGGGAGTCATAGCCGTGTCTTGTCGAATTCATTTTATACATGCAAAATAAAATTTTACCCTCACACTCTTGCACACAATGAATTTAATGACTTTAATGCATAAAGATTTAACAAATCATTCTAACACTTTAAAGGGAACTAGAATCTCTACATGGACATTAAAGAGTAATCGTGAGGAAAAAACTGCTTACCCCACAAAATTTCAATAAGTGGTATGTGGATCCGAGTAACCGGGAATCCTCCCTGAAATAAAGGAGAAAACTCGTGTCGAAAGGAGAAACAACTATCCATATGTGTGACGAATCCAAGTAGCTGGGAATCCCCATCGAGACATATGAGGAAACTCGCGCCGAAAGGTGAAGTCTATTGAAAGAAACAAATAGGGGTTGTGCGAAGCTACCGATAGTCGAGAATCTAAAGTGAAAATGTAGAGAGGAGATTACATTCTAGTGTTCTTCAGAAAATCTGAAAATCCATATGTTTTAAAGCTCATTAGTCATTGCCTCACATTTCACATGGGCATTTTTATGATGTATGTATTTTATGAATTTACCTACATTCATGGTTTATGTAGTACTCCTAGTTGTGTATGCACAAATCTCTTAGTTATGCTTCATGCCTTACATTCTTGAATTTGAATCACATACTCTTTTGTTAACCCGTGCCTCATATAGGGGGAGTTACTATATGTACTATATGTGTGCATGACGATTGTGCTTGTGTGCTTGCATGCTAATGCATTCCCCTTGAGTCTAAAGCTGAGCATAAACCTTACTTTTGAAGGATAGAAGTCATCATGTGCATAGCTTCATATCTTGCATGATTAACATTCACATAGTGCATATTCATTGCATTTGAAAGATGATACTCATCGTGTGCATATTTGCATATTTGACATTTTCAGCATGCATATAGTTCATTCATGATATCATCTTGACCAAATCCATACTTTCCAAAAATTGGCATAGTTCATTTTGAAATGCATATTTTGAACACTTCATGTTGCATAAATGCCAAAATGAGTTCAACAAACAAATGGTATCCTATCTTCGAGGCTTTCTCTTCGAGAATTGAAATTGCATATGTTTGTGCCTCTATCTTGATCAACATTTGATATCATATCTTTTAGCCCCTCCTTAGCATCAATTGGCATTTAAATTGGAATCATATCCTTTGGCGTAACATGTTCATTTTATGTCACATCACTCCCTGTCTTTTTGTAGATAACAAAAAGGGGGAGAATGTTTTGGTGTGTGCTCAATGCTTTATGAATGATGTTGTCTTGGGGAGAATGGAAGAATTAGTGTATGCTCAATGTTTACAAATGTTTGTAAAATATGTATTATCACACACATCGTTTTATCATCATCAAAAAGGGGGAGATTGTTACATCCCCTAATTCGTGTTTGGTTTCAATGATATCAAAACCATTGTGTTTGTGTGTGTATGTGTTTCATTGGGTAACATATTTTATATCTTGATTTAATGAGTTGAAAAATAGAGTCAATGTTCACTCTTGAAAGTCATGTGAACCCTTGGTGTTTAAGGAACTAATGTTATATTTATGTTGGTTTGTAGGAACACAAATTCATGGCTCATACTTGGAATCTAAAGGAGTCCATCAATGAAGCCCTTCTTCTAAAAGAGAGTTAACTCTGTTCACATTTGAAAGTCATATGAATGATTTGTATTTAAGGATCTCATGCTTTGAATATTTTGATTTACAAGATAAAAATCCATGATTCATGTTTGGAACTCAAAGGAGTGCATCAATGAAGATCTTATTAAAAAGGGAGTTGACTCACTCATTGCATTGCGTTGACTCTTCTATATTTCATGCATTTCATCAAATAACTTTTCAAAGTCTTGGTTGGGTATTTTCATGCGTTTTCATCATAAGATTTTTGGGCTTGAAATATTAATACAAGACTTCATGAGAGTTGGTTCTATATTGCTCATGCATTGCATGAATGATTGGTCTTGTGTACTATGTACTAAAAGCTTGAGTTAATGACTTACTATGTGAAAGAATTGCATGAAGATGGTTTTTCTGAAGATGGCTTCATTTGGGTCTCAATCAAGGAGATTGTGTTCACTGAACACACCTTTCTATTTGAATGATAGTGACATATCATTCATAGAGTTATTGTGATTTCAATGTGTGCATGAATTTGTGAAACATGCTTGAAAGAAGCACATGCCCTGTACTCAATGAGAATTCATGAGAAAATGTGTAAGATGCATGTGAAGACAATGCTCCTCGTGAAAATAATGTTTCATGAATGTTAGCTTTTATCAACAAGAATGCTATTTGAATGATTGAGCTCCCATATCATTGTATATGCCTTGGATGCAATGGAAGGTTAAAAGTTCCCCAAATGCCAAATCTTATAACTTATGTCTTTATGGAAACATTTATTTATGCAATGAACATTTAGATGGTTGACAAGTTATGGAGGTTCTTTTGGAAGAATCTAGTTTATGAGCTCTTAACTTTCATACCTATGGTAACTTGATACTCTTGTGATTTTGCAGGTCCAAAGATGGTTTTCATACCCTACCATATCAAGTGGATCATGGTAATATCTAACCACCTTGTGTGTTTGAATTGGAGGAGATTGTGGTTGAGCTCCAATGTCATTATAGTTGGTTGTTTGAGAGAGAGTCATGTTCATCATATCAAAATCTTATTATTTGGTGGAATGCATTTTTGTTGATTGATAAGAGAAGCCAAATACAAATTTGAATGTGTTTATGATGTATTTTATTGTGAACATGTTCAAAGAGTTATTGGTTGATGCAAGGAATTTGATTCTCAACTAATCTCTTGTTTCATCATGTGTTTCAGGTTAAAAAATCATGGTTAATCATCATGGGATTATGGTAATATTTAATCATTTATTCTCCCTTGAATTCTTGGAGGTTTGAAGTGTTTTTGTAACCCTCTCTGGCATGGGTCAACCCTTACAGTTTCTGGTAGAACAGAAGTTATTTTTTGTTGTCTGCCTGTAGGGGTCGACCCCTGTGAGTTGGTTTTTTATTTTCGATTCGCCAGCCCTCTGGTTGCCCGAGGGTCGACCCCAAGGGTCGACCCTTCCGGAACGGGATTTTCGGGAGAGTTTAAAACCTTATGAAAACCTCTCTAAACATTACCATACTACCCCCCATTAGTTCCTATTGTTATTAAGGTGTTTCTAACATGTATTGGGAGGGTTTTATGAGTCTTTTCCCCACCCCTTGAGTTGCATATATAAGAGTTATGATTTTGTGAGAAGAACAACCCTAATGCTCATTTGTTCATTCTTGTAGGTGAAGAAAAAGGGAAAAACGTGGTGGTGCTCTTGCAAGGTGGTTTTCATCTACTTCCATGGAGATCTGGAGCTCGAGGTAGAAGAAGAAAAGAAGCATCTCGAAGAGAGGAAGGCGAGGACGCCGAAATCGCCATCATCCGACATCAAACCAAGAAGAGCCGGAGATTCAATTGAAGGGGGAGCCTTGTGATTGTTGAATCTTTCTTGTTTTATTCTTTAGCACATGTTTTGGGCTTAGAGCATTCATTTGTTAGCTTGTTACAAACCTATAAATGATTTTCTATGTGTGGGTTCGGAGAACGATTTCTCCGAGTGGTTTGAGTTGACGCTTGTGCGTCGTTTGGTGCGAAGCATATCCGCATGTGTGTTGGGGTTTGTACCTCGTGTGTGTGGGGAGAAATCCCCGTGTGTGTGTGCTACTTTTGTAGCGTGTTTGTGTTGGGATTTTTATCCCGTGTGTCTGGGGAGAAATCCCCGTGTTTGCTGCATTTGCAGCGTGTGGAGAAAGCCTTACCGGTTTGGTAAGGGGTGGATGTAGGGAGCCCGTCGTGGTCCCGAATCACCTTAAAAATCCTCATCTCCTGTGGTTTGAATTGTGCGATTGTATGGTTAGCTTGTTATACTTATTTGTGTGATCATGTGTGAACAGAGAGAGTGAGAGAATCCAGTTAACTTGTGTAGCATTAAATTCCTCTATCTTATCAATCTTGTTAATTCTGCTGTGCGCTAGTGTGTGTTTTTAATTGGACATAATTTTTAGTACAATGATCTATTCACCCCCCCTCTAGATCCGTGTTCCTGCACTATGGGACCCAACATCCTCTATTGGGAGCTCAAGTGAAGAAGAAGCAAATAGCTCCATTCTCTTTGTTGCATTCTTCTATGTTTCTTCAGAAAAAGTCTTTCACACAACTCTGAGTTTTTTTCTTCAAAAAGACTTTTCCAAGTAGGTCAAGATAGCTGCACTTTTATTATGAAATTTTCATCTTGAAGGATCTATATTTCAATGTACACAATTTGCCTAACTAAGAGGCAAACTCTGTGTAAATCCACTTGTGAAGTAGTTTACTTCTCCTTGAGGGGAGAAGTCCTTGCTTGCAGGCAAGAGTACATACAGGAGGTCGATATTCTGGGTTTGGCTATACCAGTGAAATCAGTTATGGCTCCAGTGAGTGAGTGCCCATGGTGTGACTGAACACCTGAGTAAAAACAACTATGGCTCTTAAGGATAAAGCTGTCTGTGGTGTGGCTAAACATCCGATCAAAAATAGCCTTGTAAATGTTCCTTGCGGGAAGATAGTGGAAATCTCAGTAGTTACTGGATACTGGATGTAGGACTGACTAAAGGTCACGATCGAACCAGTCTAAAATCGCGGTGTCCTTTGTGTGATTGCTTTTGTGCTTGATTTCTATTCTTCATTTGTTTGAGCACTATCTTATCTTGTTCTAAAACATTATTTTACTATAATTAAATTTTTATTTATCCATTCACCTCCCTCTGGGTTAAACCATCTATTGGGCAACAAGTGGTATTAGAGCCCAAGCTCTCTATATTCTAAAGATCTAACGATCTGAGTGCAAAAGATCTTAGATGGCTGAGATTGTAGAAGGTCAATCTGTCAACCGTCCTCCACTATTTGATGGCACTAACTTTTCCTACTAGAAAACTTGTATGGAGTTCTTCCTTAAGAGTTAGAACTACGATCTGTGGACAATCGTTGACAAGGGAGATTTCGTTGTCACCAGACCCAGGGAAGAGTGGGCACAAATTGATAAAATTAATGTCTTTAAATGCATCGGCTAGGTACCATCTCTATTGTGCTTTATCACGAATGGAGTTCAACAGAATCTTAGCTTGCAAGACTGCACAAGAAATCTAGAACAAGCTAAGAATCACATTCGAAGGAACTGACAAAGTGAAAGAAATAAGAATAGACATATTGGTGTCCAAATTTGAACAGTTCAAGATGATACCTACAGAAATTATATCACAGAAATATTGCAGATTTACAGATATTATAAATGGACTTACTGCTCTTGGCAAAGAATACAACTCTAGTGATATGGTGAGGACGATTCTTAGATCCCTACCAAGAAATTGGAGACCTTAGGTGACAGCTATCAAAGAAGCCAACAACCTAACTCAAATGTCACTAGAAAAGTTGATAGGGTCACTCATGGCCCATGAAATAAATATGCAGCAACACGGAGAGACCTCAACAAACAAAAAGATGAATGCTTTAAAAGTTAAGGAATCAGAATCAGAACCAGATAAAGAAGAAACCTTTGCAGATTCTGATAAAGAAGCTACGATGCTGTCAAGAAGACTACAAAAAATAGTGAGGAGAAAGAAGCTGCAGAGGTCAGGACAGACCTCATGTCACATCCCGAGCGCGGAAGGAACCTGGTATGCGTGACGAGTTTATATCAAGCATGTCAATCAGAGCATAAGGAATTCGACATATAGACAGAGCGCACAATAACACCAATATCTTTATTTCATTAATACTCCCAAAGAGAAATTCATTACATTGCCAAAAGTAAAGTTACTAGACTCAATAAAAGGGAAAATACAATAATTAACTCAAGAAAATAGGAAAAGACATGACTAGGTAGTAGCTACAATGATCAGGATGGCTCTACACTCTTCACTCGTGTCCTTCCCCATCTGAATGATCTTCGTCATCAGAATTACCTGAAAAATAGGGGAAAACACTAGGTGAGCGAACGCTCAGTAGGGATTATATCTCAAGAATCAAGCTTGCTTTAAGTAATTAAATGTTACATGAACTATGCATGAACAATGTCGAGAGTGGAATAACAAGAATTGATATAGATGCACTAGCAAGATTTCAAGATATTCATGTAAAGCTATCAAGAAGTTAAAGTATGCAATATCAAGTCATGTCATGAGAATTGGCTATTATAATTTCAAGCAAGTAAACACCCATTCCGGGCCACACAAGTCATGTCAAGTCAAGTCAAGTCAAGTCAAGTACGAGATTCGTGGAATGCCATAATCAAGTAAGTCATGCACTCCGGTGCAATACCACATCGTGGTCAATCAACTCCCATGGGCACAAGTACTTTTGGGTGCTCCTCCCAGGATCAGACCAGGCCCCATAATTTCCAAGCATTGAGTCATGTAAATAATTTGGACATCCACTATAGTTTTATAGCCAATTTAGAGTTCCAAAGATTTTTAGCCATTGTAGGAACATAAGGTAGATTCATGGAATAGATTGCAAGGACAGAATTTTGAGTAAGGATGACACATCGATAAATCACATAAAACTCATGACAATCTGGAAAACTGAGTAATTGGCGTTGTAGATAGTAAATGTAATCTAATGTCGCCCTCTAACAAGATATGCATGTATATGTAAGTGTGATCATGAAAATAACATGATAGCATGAACAAGGAAAGGGCGATAAAAACTGAGTGAATCGTGATCGCCACCCAAGGATTAGCAGTAGGAAATAGATGCTATAATGGAAACAAACCTATGGCGTACCTTGGGAAAATGAAGAAGACCGCGGCCAAAGGAGACCGCTACAACGTGATTGCGCCTTGAAGATGGGTGCGGGGAACTTGTGGGATCGGACCTCCTCTCCTTCCAGCTGGCTAGAGGAAGAAGGCCTCACATTCCTATTGATAATCTCCTGGAAAACAAAGCCATAAAAATAAAAGAACACCCATTAGATCATGAAAGTGTAGTACGTGCCCCGAAGTGATAAAATGCCATGAAAGAAAGGGGGAGAACTCACCGGGGGAGGGTTTTTAACCCCTATAAACGGGTGTAAAAGAAAGGTGGGAGTGTTGTGCATGCATGGGAGTTGAAATCACGAAATTTGATTAAGAAAGGAGAGAGACAAATGTTGTGCAAAATGAAGAAAAATGCAAAACTGTGTAGGAAACTGTGCAAAAACTAAGTGTAAAACTGTGACGATTGGTAAAAAGTAGGAGGGGAGAACTAAGCATAGGAGCAAAGAAAAAGAGCCCAGAGAGATGGAAATCGAAGAAGACACTCCCCTCTTCAGGTTGGAGTTGGAGCAGGAGGTAGACGACGTAGCATGGCTCTGCCCTGGACCGACGAAGAGCGTCCCGCCGCGGAGTTGTAGCAGGAAAATAGAATCTGTGATGATTTGCAAGAAGTAGAGGCGAAGTTAGGAGGGCAAACGACGATGAAATCAAGCAAATAAGGAACCAAATCGAAGTCAATACTTCCCTCAATAGCCTGGGGTCGAAGGGTTGAGTTAACAATCCAGCATGGCTTCGCCCCAGGTCGAAGAAAAGCCCCCCGACGCGCAGGCGAACTGGGCATCTATTTATAAAAAAATGATGGAACCCGGAACTTTCTGTCACGATTCCAAGAGATAGAGTCCACCAAATCTTGAGATTAATGGATTATTCTCGAGATAATAGTCAAGATAAGACGTAGGAGAAAACGACACTCTTTTTTGTGGAAGGATATGGAACATATGGCTCTTGGAAAAAGGCCTTGGAACCTAATCTAGCAGAGTTTGTGTTGCACGAAATGCGTAAATCCAGAACTTGCGGCCAAGATTCCCGGAGATCCGATCCATGAAAAATCATGCTCTATATACCAAATTCAAGATAATACAAAGAGGAAAACACAGAAACAAATGGGACTCAATTTCATGGAGTATTCTAGAAGATAGAGCCCTAACAAGGAGGCCTTGTTGCACAGAAATCGGCCTTAGAGTCCAGCGGCGAAGAAGATAGAGTTCATGAACTTCTGGACTCTCTGTCATGGAGACGGTCTATCGAGCGGCCATTTTTGGTAAGAAACGGTCATAACTGGACCGCCTATATCATGAAGAACAGTGTCATTGGCGAGCACGGCGGTTCGGTCCAAAACAAGCTAAAAACGGTCTAGTAGTAGACCATTTATTAAATGGGGTGGTCTAGTAGTAGACCATCTTTATGAAGACGGTCCTCTGGGTGACCACTTACTGGTAAAAAATGGTCCTCTGGGTGACCTTCTTCTGAAAACGGTCCTCTGGGTGACCACTTACTGGGTAAAGGCAGTAGAGTGTGAAAATCGGAGAATATCTTGAAAACGGTGCAGAACTAGTGAAAGGTGTAGAAGAAGAAATTGTATGAAATTGAAAAATGAACAACGTTCATGAAGAGAGTAAGATGAAAAGATGATAAGAAGAGAGATAAAATGGGGTGAGAATAGAGAAAAATATTATGAATTGAAAATGATGGAGAACTGGCTGATGGTGTAGAAGAAGAAAATGTAGGGCTTTAAAAATGGAACAACTTCGGTGAAAGACACTTAATGAATAGAGGAATAGACGGGGATGAAAAAGGACCATTTGTCAAGACTACGCAGCGAAAGGGGCCGAATGCTTGAGGAAAGTCGACCTAAATGGGCCGTAAGTCGACTTGGAAGACCAGAAGGTGATAAGATAGGCTCCAGGGCTCTAAGAAATCATGATATCCACGGCTCAAAGGGAATAGAACAATGAAATGGGCTCGAAATCTATCCAAGGAACGCTCCAAAACAATGGTTAATTTGGGATATTAGAAATGATGAACAAGAGAAATAACGTAACTTGCGGGCTAAAAATGGGTGTCAACAGATGCCCTTCCTTGATGTCCGCTTTGCAAGGGAGCGAGCGAAAGTGATGCGGAGGTGAAATGGAAAGGAGATGGAGTGAAAGCGACAGCGAAGTGAAATGGAGATGAAGCAGAGATGAAGCGGAGAGAACTGAAAAGCGGACATCAAGGTAAAAGACACCCGTTACAACCAACAAGTGACAGGAATTCTCCCGAAAATGCCGAACTAACCACCTGGAATGGATGACAAGAATGAGACATGTCTGGGGAACTAAACTAATAGAAAAAAAAGGAAACACGACCAGCCTCATCTGGGACACAATCCACAGACAATGAGGGGATCGGAAATAACACAACTGAAAAAGCTGGAAAAGGAGAAAGTAAAACTGAGATAAAATCTAGATGGGAATCACACTGGCCAACCAGACCGAGCGGGCAGATCAGATAAGACGTTCAAATTCAGAGTGGAATGAGAATCTCTTATCCAAGGGAATTGAAGTGTAATTAGCCATTGTTGAGGAGAAACCTTGAACGAATTACGAGGCGTGAATGCTCAAAATGACATGATGCATGCTGGGCTAAAAATAAAGAAAGCATCAAAATGAATGCAAAGAAAGCATAAAATAGAAAGTACTCAAGGATACTATTGCTAGACCAAGTCAAGATGGGGTCAAGAGTCTTCTTGCAACCACGGCGTATGAGGCAGAGTCCATCGTCCCCCACCTGACTCAACCAAGCGGCTTATCCAATGATTAACCGTATGCTCTTAGATCATCATCATTTTTGTTAAAGGGGAACATCAGATCCTAGAGCACACGGGCAACCAATCGGTTCTTGAGAGGCTATAATAAGGTAGATACCATATAGTAATGCAACATTGAGCAGGGATAGAGAGCCATACCTGACTTACCTGCCAAGCGAAAAGGCATTTTTTTTGATTTTCTGAGTTTTTTTATTTTTATAGATTTTTAAATAAGACAACCAACAACATGAATAAACAAGCATGAACAAAATGAAAATATAACAACCAAATGAACGAAAGACAACATAACATAACGAAGAATGAACGAACAAGCAACATATGCAAAACCCCACATAAATAAACAACAAGCATGAGAACGGAGAAAATGGTAGGACATAGCAACACATGGCGGGGCAACAC
Organism: Amorphophallus konjac; assembly: GCA_022559845.1. NCBI lineage: Eukaryota > Viridiplantae > Streptophyta > Magnoliopsida > Alismatales > Araceae > Amorphophallus > Amorphophallus konjac. The sequence continues at coordinate 178,085,023 of CM040121.1, forward strand.
ACCATGCAGAATGAAATCACATGCAATGGGACAGAAATACATAGGACGAGGACATCTAAGACAACCACAGGGGAGACGACATAACACATGTGAAATAACCACAAGTGGGACAAGGACACATGCAACACATGACAGAATGAGACAACACGTGAAACTAGAACATGCATGAGATGACCCTAGGGGATAAGACACCTGAACGACGACCATATGGGGACAACACGGGAAATGACAAAATATGTTCTTCAATCAAGCCCAAGATCTGACGAAGCAGAACCACCGGGTTCGCAACAGTGAGGTAAAGAGCCCTCTCTCATGAAGATATGATCAAAAGCTGAGCAAAGCAAAGCATGAGAAGGACACGAGCTTTGGAACAGATCGATGGACAAGTTTGAAGAAAGAGGGGACATATCAGAAAAATATGAACATGAGGCAAAGCAAAAGATAGAGCCAAGAAGCTTGAACACCTACGACTTGCACACTTAGCAAATAAATCATACATGTCCTTAAAACAAAAGAGAAAAAGGAACAGAAGACAAATATTTTTGGATTTTTGACAATTTTTTAATTTTTTTGGATTTTAAACAATATTTAATTTTTTTAGATTTTGGCAATATTTAATTTTTTTGGATTTTGAGCAATATTTTATTTTTTTTAACTTTTGACAATATTTGTTTTTTTTTGTAAATTTTTGACATATTTGATTTTTTTGGGGGGGATTTTTGACTATCTGATTTTTTTATTTTTGTTTTATTTTTTTTTGAAAAAAAAACTATTTGCAACAACCAAGGACATGTTCAAACTACTAGTCAAGGGTCGGTGTTCCTCCCCCTCTTGTTAAAGATTTCCCTTGAGCAGGGCGTACATTTGAGAGTGGCTCACCATAACCAACCGCTTCAAAAGAACGGTGCCCCTACTAAGGCCATACCCGGGATTCATCCCAGCCTAAGAGGGAGGAATAAAAAAAAATCAGGAGACAAGCTTTGTGCAGGATAGAAGATATCAGGATTCGACTTCCTTCTAAGGCACCACCCCTCAAAGAGTAGGTCTGTTGCGCTGGGGCTTTGAGTCTTTAATCATAATTTTGCATTGATTTTTATATATAATTTTGACATAGCCCTTATCGGCCAGATATTGAAATAAAGCTTACTTTTAATTTTGATACACGCATGATGCTGCACTACCCTTCACCGTTTTACGCGAACCTCATCTCTTGTCTTAGGAGAAGCAGGCCCGGTTATTAGGATCAGGGGCATTTTTCATGGTATTTTTCATTTATTTCTTTTTCTAAGACTGCCCCTATTTGAAACCTCTCTCGTATTGGGGAATGCCTAGGTTGGTTATTTCATCCGTCGACCTCTTGCCCCTGCAGTTGGCCGAGTAAAGAAGAGAAAAGGCCCTTATGCATACCCATAGTATGGCCAAAGTAGCAACGGTGTTGCTTCAGAGGGATCGGCTATGGCTCGCCGTGAAGTGTGTGAAAAACCCATGCAAAAAGGACACCCTCAACGATGGGGGAAAGAACTAGACTCCCAGCACTAAGCTATCACCAGCCTAAGATACTGCAGAAGCAACTCATTTGACTAAGCAAACTAACTAAGGCCTAAAGCCACTCATTCACATCGAGGAACCAGCACTATAAGCGCGTGCAGAAATAACAGAGTAATAGCAATGATAACATGTTCTTGCACAAAATAAAAGATACCTTTGCAAATCCATGGCGTGGAAATTGGCATCCTGAAGCGATTTCAATCATCGAGCTTTGAGGAGCGCGAGCTTTGTCTTCCTTGCTTGCCAGGATAAAGGATGAAAGGAGAGCAAAGGATTGGATTCCTCGACACAGAGGAGTGGCAGACATCATACTGGACGAAGAAGGGATAAAAAGGAAGAGAGACGAGGGCTAGAACTCCCTCGTTAAGGCACTGAGGCCCTGATAACAAGGAAGCAAATACAGAATAACCAGGGATTTACTAAGATCAAGGCGGGCTAAAGCCTCGAAAATAGCAAGAAAAATGGTGAGAACCCTGAAAGGGTGAAGAGGAGGGAATAGACAAATCATGAGAAGATTGTGGCAAAGATAAGAGGGAAGAGGAGTGATCATCCGACGTGGTCGGAGAAAAGGAATTAGAATCACCCGACAAGGTCGGGGAAAGAGAAGCATAAACACCCGACAAGGTCGGGGAAAGAAAATAGTGGACACCCGAGGATACCGGAGGAGAATCAGAAGAAGTCCTGGGATCGGGAAGATAAGATAACATAGGCCGCAACCTAGAATAATGAAAACGTGGAAGATCGGGCGGCTCCAAACTAGGAAAAGGGAAGCGGGGGCTCGCAGACCTGGGAGGAGAGGAGAAGATGATCGAAGTAGGATTGGACGAAGGAAGATACACCACCCAAGGGTGGGAGCAGAGCAATAGAAATGAGGAATGAAAGAAAGAGGAAGAGGAAGAAGTGGACCCTTGAGTGTGCACTACGCGGCCCTTAAACTTATGCCACCGCCTCTTCTTGGCAGAAACTGTCTTGTAACGGACCCCCCTGGCATGGACTTGGACCTTCGGCCTTCTTATCTTGAAACATCTTTTCATATAACGGGCCCACCTGGTAGACGGCCTAGCCCGGTCATGAATATACAATTTTATCGGGGTGGCTGCCCCTAGACACCCGGTGCTAACCATAGGCAGACATCCTTGAACAAGTAACTCTTTAGGATGATGTGGACGTCAAAAAAGAAGAGAAGAAAAGGAACGTTCCTGCGGCACAGACGTCTCAACATCCCGAGAGCAAGTCGAAGACAGAAAGGCCGAACAAACCCCATACCTCCTCCAAGCAGGATGAATATATATACCCGATGCTTCACCACCCAACGAGAAGCCCTTCGGGCAGAAGAGGTGGCCCTAGCTCTCTAGTCGGCATTGCCGAAGGCCGAATCAGAAGAAATGTGGGAATGCGAACACATGTGTGACGCGGGCCAAAAATCATTCAAAATCCCAAATCGGGACTCAGAGGCTCTGAACTAAACACCCTGGAGGCAGTACATTGTAACTAAAGCAACACGGGAGGACAAGCATCCGTCTGAATAGCCGCGAAGCCGAGACGAGGCCTAAATCGGCGCGACCTGCACTTAAACCGACGCGCCCCCCATATGCTACCAAAATCGGCGCGCCCTTGTTTATGCTTGAATCCGGCGCGCCCCTTGCTGATGTTTGTAACTGGCGTGCCCCCTCTTGGATGCTAATCCGATGTGCACAGCCCCGCGCCGTTTTAGCCCCGCGCCACTTTAGCTCTGGTTGTTGTCCCATCTTCAGTCCGATCCCCTATTTTCGGGCGCAAACAAAGAGAACGTACCTGAAATGGCCAGGCCTCCTACGTCCGACCAGCGTGCAACCGCCAGAGTCCTTCATGCTCCCTGGAATGGCAATCTTCAAGCTCCGCACCGGTAGTCGCATCTCAACCGATCACCGTCGGCCAATCCCGTGGAAGCACCATGCCTACTCTTTCGACCCCTCCACCTGCAAGCCACTCGACGGCTTCGAATAGGGAGAGGACGAGAAGAATGATATATAAAGGAAGACTCTCGCAGAGAGAAAGAGAGGAAGAAAGGAGGGTTCGGTGAGAAGAGTTCGGTGAGAGGAGGGACTATCTCCGGCATCCGAAGAGAAGAAGAAGCTTGATCCCTCTACGCCTGCAAGGTGAAGAAAAGAGAGAGTGGGTGAGAGAGGAAAGGTGAGTTCGGAGGGGGGAGGAGCTTGTGCTCCGTTCCCTCTCCCCCACATGTGTATCTCCTTCTTCCCCTTTTAATGTATTTCCCTTCTTCCTCTCTAATGTATCTTCCCTTTCCTTCGGGATGAACTCCCTTGTATTTTAATCCCCCCTTTTTTGGTGGATGAATAAATAGAGAGTAGTTAAAACACAGTGATTTAGTTTCGTTAGCCTTCTTCGCCCCCTATTCTCCCTGTCTTCTACTCACCTAAGGTGATTCAAAGCCTGCTCCTCTATAGCATGGTCTTTGAAGTAACCGTATGAGGGTGAACATTTATGGCCATCCCATGGCGAACATCTGCCCCGTCGGAGCCCTCACACAGCTACAACCCATGAACTGTTAGAACCCCTTGAAGGCTAGTCCTCGGGGCTTCTACGTTCAACTATGGGACACCGGACTGCCGTAAGGCCACTCCGAATATTGGAGGTCGTCTCGGAGTATTCCGTTTGACAATCCCCCATTCACCCCAGCAAACCTCAGTCCGGGGGAGGTGCTGCCCAATTTTTGCCAGGCGAAGAACACATAAGAATAAACGAACAAGCTAAGCTCTTTGGGAGTAAGAATAGCATATGTTTGAAGCCCATGAATCAAACTGAACCTCTGAGTTCCTGCATAATAAACCCTTCAAGTAAAACATTCAAATACACACACTCGCTCACCTCAACAAAAGACAAGAAGCACTGCATTGATTTAAAGTGTCAACTGAACAAACAATCCATCCATTTGATCAATCTGTAGGTTGAAGAAACAAGAAAAGAGTCAAAGAGAATGAAAGTCTACCTCATAGAAGCTATTCCGGCGCGCTCTTAATCCGACGCGGGATAATCCGGCGCGGTACCCCCCACGCCGGTTTAACTCTACACTCAAAACCATTTCAAGATTCTTGGAATGAACAGTGCCCCGAATCTGGCGCGCCCCTTCTTCTTGAGCCTATTCCGGCGCGCCCCCCCTTGCTCCCCCAAGTCCGGCGCGCCCTCCTCTTGTGCCATTATCTGGCGCGCCCCCTGTGCCTCCTTATCCAGGATGCCCCCCCCTTGGCCCTTACCCGGCGCGCCCTCATGTCCCATTCTATTCTGGCACGCCCTTCTTCCCCTTTGTTTCTCCCTTAAACCGGCGCGCCTATAAAAATGATTGACTAAATAAAAGAAAACACTTGAAGCTAATGGATGGAGCGAATGAAAGAAATATGAAGCCAATAATCAAAATATCCCCCCTATCATAATCAAAAATTTCTTCCGGGGGCGCTGCCCCCTTGACCCCCGCGACCTGACCGCGCAGGTCGATCTGCGTGCGAGGGCGCACGTTGGCAAGTTCGGGCTTCATACTTAACAATTCATTCCCCCCCGGACTGTGCGTGAAGAGAAAAGCAATGATGCCCCGTGGTATCAGACGTGGACCTCGGAATCCCCGACATGGTCATGATCTGGGCACATCTTGGGCCGATAGTTCATCAGCTTGACCCACCTCTACCGGGATCCAATCCCGTACCCACATTAAACTTGCCATACCTACGGCAGACATCCGTATGTCTTTGTCATTACCTTTGTTGCTTCAAATGCGGACTCTTGTCCGAACAATGAATGGTCCGTTAGTGATCAACATATATACCGGGATCTAATCCCGCATCCGCATTAAACTTGCCGTACTCATGGCAGACATTTGTACGGTTTGCCACCGTCTCTTACGCTACAAACTCGGACTTCCGTCCGAATAAGAAATGGTCCGCCAGTGACCGACATGCACGCATACCTTGGAACCTTCGTTTCCCCGGACTGTGTGTGAAGAGAAAATCAATGACGCCCCATGGCATCGAACGTGGACCTCGGGGACCCCGATATGGCCATAGTCCGCAACCATCTTGGGCCAATAGATCATTAATCTGACCCGCTTCTACCGGGATTCAATCCCGCACCCGCATTAAGCTTGCCGTGTCTTCGGCAGACATTTGCATAGTTTTATCGTCGTGTTCGACGCTACTAATGTGGACTTCCATCCGTACATGGAATGGTCCGTGAGTGACCGACATGCATGCATCCATGAACGTTTACGCCCCAACGCGGGGTCTGTTCAAATGCAATCTGAGTTTTTGCTCTCGCTCTCATTACTATGAACTTTTGGCCATCGGGCCCCTTTTCCTGGCAATCAATCAAGGGTTTTCCCCTCTCTGAGGGGATGTAATTAACATTGTAGCCTTTATGGTACGGCGAGTTCTCAGTCCCGACACGAACCACACAATCGTCTGATTAGTCAGATCGAGCGCACCATGGGCTTCCTTGAAGCTTGAATAAATCATCACTTAGGTGACTGGCACGCCCAGCCACTTAATAAACCCAATCACCAAATAAATAAACGACCTAAATAAAAAAGTGTGTCCACAGATGAACACCAGAAAACCACGGAGTCTTGTCACTCGGCACTAGCAACATGTGATTCGGCATCTCCATTCGGCAATCGGGCATAAAGCATAACTCCCTTACCAGAAGAGCAGGACAAAACTGAGGGAGAGTAATGCACGATGTTGACGTGGTTGATTCACCAATAAACCGAGGGAGATTGCATAACAAGTGCAGAATGTCCTTGGAAAGTGCTGAAGACACGGCCAATTGCCCCTTGAATAGGTGATCCATCAGGCTCCTGGCGGCCGTATGAGTTAGCACCATATGGGTAGAGAACCCTTCTTGGCCAGTGAAATGAACAATAATGGAGCGAGGAGTAATAACGGCATCAATAGTGAATCCCTCGGCGAGCAGAGAGATTGCTACCGGCCTCGCTTTTGAAGAAACTGGCACTAGTGCAAGAGAACTGATTTTTGCAACCATTTCTGAAAATGCAGGTTCATTATCCCCAAAATAGCCAGGGACCAGGACCTGGATCGACATGCGGCAAATGACATCTTGAATCCTAAAATGCATAATTGAAACCTGGCTCGGCTCATTATCTCCTTGGGGACCAGACCCCAGGGGCACCAAAGATAGCACGCACCCGCTCTGTGGGGTGGAAAGGGATGGAGAAGTGGAGGTAATAGGCTTAGAAGGCGTGGGTAATGGCGCGGAGTGTGTAAGTGGGGGTAAAGGCAAAGGTGGAGGCGTAGGAGAGGGTAAAGGCGAAGGTGGAGGTGTGGGTATAGGTATAGCCTGCTCAGGCTCGGGCAATGATGGTGAAGGGGATGACAAAGGCGGTGGAGATGGTGGAGGTAATGGGATAAGGGTCTTTGGGAGAGGAGGCGGTGAAGGCGGTGGTGATGGCGGTAGGGGTATTGGAGATGGTGGAGAGGGTGATGTGGTCGATGGAGGTAGTGGAGGTGAGGATGGTAATAGTGGTGGTGAGGCGGGGGAAGTGGATAGTCGTGACGCCCACCTTCGACGCATCGACACAACGCGTCGAGCGGCGTCGGGAGTAGAAGCGGTGGTGGAAATGGAGGAGGAGGGAGAGGTAGCACTTGCCTGAGTAGAGGCTTGGGTCTGTGGAGAATATGAAGACGGGGTAGGAGATGGTGAAGGTGAGGGGGTAGGTGAAGATGAAGAGGGTGATGAGGTAGGCAATGAGGTGGATAAAAGCATAGGGGAGGGAACAAGTGATGGACTAGGTGACGGAGCGGGTGCAATGCCAGATAAAGAATCACAGGGTGCCCCTAGTGTTGTAGTGGAGACAGCTGCCTGGGCAGTGACTGCTGCTGCTGCTTGTTGCGGAGATTTAAAATAGCTTCATGCATGGCGACCCAATTGATCATCTTCTTGCCTTCCAGACCATAAACCAGTTCCTGAAACTCGGGACAATTCTCGACCAAATGCCCCAACTGACGATGAAAATTGCAAAATTGGAGCGAATCCCCGACTGCGGGTCGACAAGGTATAACCAGAGGGAGTTGCAATGTGTGAGTAGCCATTAAAGCCCTGAAAATATCGGTAAATGTTCCGACAACGGAGAATGAGAAGCCCGCTTCGGGCAAAGCGGATGCCGAAGGGGTATGAGAGGATAATGGAGATGGTTATGGGGGTTGCAAAGGCAAAGGCGCATGGCAACTGATGAAGAGACTCGATGGAGGCGTATGTAGAGCAGAGCGAGGAGGTATGTAGATGGCATCCACCTGCTCGGGGTGTAGTATTTCCTCGACCGGAGGTGGGGACGCTTGCGGAGATGAAACGGCGGAGGGCTGACTGTGGATGGCGGCAGGTTGACTCATGGAGGGTTGATACGTGGAGGTATATGGGTATGTGGGAGTGGAAGGCCGACTCATGGAAGGATATGTGGTGGAGGGCTGACTCGTGGAGGGCTGACTGATGGGAGATGATGGATAGGAGGCATATGTGGGCGTAGAAGGTGGAGGGGACTCGAGGTCAAGGGTACCTAAAAGTTGTTGGTGGATGAAGCAAGCTCGGTTATAAAGATGTTGCCATGAGGTGGTATCGTTCAAGGCTAAGATAAAGTGGTACTCGGGCGTTGCATTAGAAATGATCATTTTAATTTGCTCTCCCTCCGGAATATGCCCTGGGACTTGAGCGGCCAAGCGACGCCAGCGGTCGGCGAAGGTAGAGAACTCCTCATTGGACTTCATCTTCTCATGGGCCAGATCAACCAAGGAATATTTGGGCCTAACCTGGTCTTGATACTGCTGAAGGAATTTCTCTTGAACGGCTTGGAAATTCACCACTTGATCTTGTGCCAATGCAAAGAACCAATTCCGAGCCGTGCCTTCTTGAGACAGACCAAACAGATGGGCCATCAAATGTTGGTCATGTCAGAATTGGGTCGACTCATAAAGAAACTCCTTCAAGTGCACGTAGGGGTCACCGGCTCCACCATAGCGGCGATATGCGGGAATTTGTGAACGCAGTGGAAGCTGAAGACCTTGGAATGCAAACGGGACACTCAAACAAGTTTTGGGATCAATTTGACGTTGAAGTTCATCAAGCTGGCGTTGGGTTTGAGCAATCATCTCCTCGATGGGGAGAGATCGGGAAGGATACAAGCCGGCCTGAGCAAGAGAGTGTGAATTTGGACCAGAATTATGGTATTGGGCCGGATAAGGGGATCCGGACTGAGAAGAATGAAAGCCCATTCCGGGAATGGTAGGATATGTGGGCCTAGAAGGATCATGAATGTGGGAATAAGGATCCATTGGGCCAGCAGCAACACGGGTAGAAGGAGCGGGCCCATTAAGAGAAGTAGGCCCATTAAGAGAATAAGAAGGCCCGTTAAAGGAAGGGGGTCCATTAAGAGTAGAAGATGGAGGCCCGTTAGAAGGATGAGGCCTATTAAAAGAGCGAGGCACATTGAAGGAATAAGGCCCATTAGATGAATGAGCCTCGTTATGAGAATGAAGCCCATTAAGGTGATTAGCAGCGAGTTTTTGGGCCTGGACCGGGTCCATTTGGCAAGCGAGAGATGATAAGTGGGCCACGAGATTTGCTTGCGGGTCAGAAGGGCCATGGGGAGATGGGCCCGCGTGGGAAGAGGAATCCACGCGGGAATAGGAAGATGGGGAAGACGAAGGGTAATATACAGGAGAAAAATGGCGCTCCATGAGGACAAATGGAGACTTTATACAGGAAAATTAGGGAAATACAATGAGGGAAGTAAGGGCTCAAAGATCAAGGAGGGGACCGACTCAATAATGCAAAGGAAAAAAAAGAAAAGAAACCTAGGACAATGAGACTAGACAAATGGACACACAGAATGGACCAGCCTAAATGGGCCTAACAACAAAACCTATATGGATGATGGGGGATGCAACACAAAACAACACAAGTGGGCTTGGACAAGCCTAAACAACACAAACAATATGAAGTATTTCACCCAAGTCAAACAAGTTAATATGATGTGAAGTATTTTATTGTCAAAGTTTTGGGTGGGCCTTTTAATGATTTGAATTGAGATTAATTCCCTCAAGATAGGTATCTTATAGGGAACAAGTCCAAACATTGGGTTGACTAAAGTTAATTCCTTCACATCGTATGCAAATGCAAGCCTAAGGGGTGAAAAGGTACAACCGGCCCGGCGTCCGTGTGGGAATCCACGGCTCGCGGGGACTTACGGAGGTCTCGGATAAGATCACCTAGTCGAGCCCAAGGAATATGGGAGCGAGAGGATCACTTACCGAGGGGAATGCAACTACAATATGCAAATATGCATGATCCTATGTGTACCGGAGTGCATGTAATTTCTAACCTAAGTCTAACAAATCAAAGTAATGATAAAACTATGCAAACATCACAAAAATGTATGAAAAATGCAAAACAATATGAATAACTATAATGCAAGGCTAGAAATAGGGACAACTAGGCACTAAAAGATAGGAGAAACTATAAAGGAACAACGTACCTTTGTGTTTGCCCCTGAACCTGCATGCAGATTTTATGCATAAAATGTTAAAATGATGACAATATTTAACTAGACAAATGTGACCCAAATGATGTAAATGAACTATGGATGGAAATAAAATACAAAGGTCTACACAATGGGCCCAAGAATAAGGCAATCCGACCTCAGGAGGCCAATTAAATCGTCCAAGAAAGATGCCCCCGTGAACCTATGCGTAGATCGCATGCAGATTTTATGCACAAAATGCTAAAATGATGACAATATTTAACAGAGAAAATGTGACCCAAATGATGCAAATGAATTATGGATGGAAAGATAATACAAAGGACTACACAACGCAATAAAAATCAACCCAATCTGACGTCAGGAGATAAAGTTATGCCCGAATGAATAAGGCCCCTATGAACAGAAATCTTGCCCAGCCAGAACCAAGAAAAGGTCACCTAGATGACCGTTTTTAGCATGTAGGTAGTCTATTGGATGATCGCCTAGGTCCTGGGCGGTCCGGGGAGGACCATTTACAACACTAGAGGGTTGGGGCGGTCCTGGAAAGGCCGTTTAAAGGGCTAGGTAGCCCAACGATAGACCATGTACCCCGAACAGACCCGGGAATAGACAGAACGATGGAAAAACGTGGAAAAGACTACCCAAACATGCATGAACACCCACCCGACATGCAAGACACTAAAAATAAAACGTGATGCGCACTAGGTGTCCCACCGTGATCGCCAAAAAAGGGTGTAGATAGTAAATGTAATCTAATCTCGCCCTCTAACAAGCTATGCATGTATATGTAAGTGTGATCATGAAAATAACATGATAGCATGAACAAGGAAAGGGCGATAAAAACTGAGTGAACCGTGATCGCCACCCAAGGATTAGCAGTAAGAAATAAATGCTATAATGGAAACAAACCTACGGCGTACCTTGGGAAAATGAAGAAGACCGCGGCCAAAGGTCACCGCTACAACGTGATCGCGCCTTGAAGATGGGTGTGGGGAATTGGTGGGATCGGACCTCCTCTCCTTCCAACCGGCTAGAGGAAGAGGGCCTCACGTTCCTATTGATAATCTCTTGCAAAAAAAAGTCATAAAAACAAAAGAACACCCATTAGATCATGAAAGTGCAGTACGTGTCCCGAAGTGATAAAATGGCATGAAAGAAAGGGGGAGAACGCACCGGGGGAGGGTTTTTAACCCCTATAAGCGGGTGCAAAAGAAAGGTGGGAGTGTTGTGCATGCATGGGAGTTGAAATCACGAAATTTGATTAAGAAAGGAGAGAGAAAAATATTGTGCAAAATGAAGAAAAATGCAAAAATGTGCAAGAAACTGTGCAAAAACTAAGTGTAAAACTGTGATGATTGGTGAAAAGTTAGGGGAGAGAACTAAGCATAGGAGCGAAGAAAAAGAGTCCAGAGAGATGGAAATCGAAGAAGACACTCCCCTCTTCAGGTTGGAGTCGGAGCAGGAGGTAGACGACGCAGCATGGCTCTGCCCCGGACTGACGAAGAGCGTCCCGCCGCGGAGTTGTAGCAGGAAAATAGAATCTGTGATGATTTGCAAGAAGTAGAGGCGAAGTTAGGAGGGTAAACGACGATGAAATCAAGCAAATAAGGAACCAAATCGAAGTCAATACTTCCCTCAATAGCCTGGGGTCGAAGGGTTGAGTCAACAATCCAGCATGGCTTCACCCCAGGTCAAAGAAAAGCCCCCCGGCGCGCAGGCGAACTGGACATCTATTTATAGAAAAATGATGGAACCCAGAACTTTCTGTCACGATTCTAAGAGATAGAGTCCACCAAATCTCGAGATCTCTGGATCATTCTCGAGATAATAGTCAAGATAAGAAGTAGGAGAAAATGATACTCTTTTTGGTGGAAGGATCTGGAAGATGTGGCTCTTGGAAGAAGGCCCTAGAACCTAATCTAGCAGAGTTTGTGTTGCACGAAATGCATAAATCCAGAACTTGGGGCCAAGATTCCCGGAGATCATGTCCATGAAAAATCGTGCTCTATATACCAAATTCAAGATAATACAAAGAGAAAGACACAGAAATAAATGGGGCTCAATTTCGTGGAGTATTCTAGAAGATAGAGCCTTAACAAGGAGGCCCCGTTGCACAAAAATCGGCCTTAGAGTCCAGCGGTGAAGAAGATAGAGTTCAAGATCTTCTGGACTCTCTGTCATAGAGACAGTCTATCGAGCGGCGATTTTTGGTAAGAAACGGTCATAACTGGACCGCCTATATCATGAAGAACAGTGTCATTGGCGAACACGGCAGTTCGGTCCAAAATAGGCTAAAAACGGTCTAGTAGTAGACCATTTATTAAATGGGGCGATCTAGCAGTAGACCATCTTTATGAAGATGTTCCTCTGGGTGACCACTTACTTGTTAAAAACGGTCCTCTGGGTGACCTTCTTCTGAAAACGGTCCTCTGGTAAAGGTAGTAGAGTGTGAAAATCATAGAATATCTTGAAAACGGTGCAGAACTAGTGAAAGGCGTAGAAGAAGAAATTGTAGGAAATTGAAAAATGAACAACTTTTGGGAAGAGAGTAAGATGAAAAGATGATCATAAGAGAGAGAAAATGGGGTTAGAATAGATAAAAATGTTGTGACTTGAAAACGGTGGAGAACTGGCTGATAGCGTAGAAGAAGAAAATGTATGGACTTAAAAATGGAACAACTTTAGTGAAGGACACTTAATGAATAAAGGAATGGAAGGGGATGAAAAAGGACTATTTTTCAAGACTGCGCAGCGAAAGGGGCCGAATGCTCGAGGGAAGTCAACCTAAATGGGCTGTAAGTCGACTTGGAAGACCGGAAGGTGATAAGATAGGCTCCAGGGCTCTAAGAAATCATGATATCCATGACTCAAAGGGAATGGAACAATGAAATGGGCTGAAAATCTATCCAACGAACGCTCCAAAATAATGGTTAATTTGGGACATCAAAAATGATGAATAAGAGAAATAACGCAACTAGCGGGCTAAAAATAGGGGTCAATAGGTGTCCGCTCAGGTCGCCACCAATTACAGAAATAGCGTCCACTGTCTTGGTGGCCCATTCATGTGAACAGTACAGGCACGAAGAATTCGCGACCACTATACTGGCTCCTAATTCATGTTTTGGCGTCAACTGGCCTGGTCGCCAATTTTAACCAGTGACAGACTTCTCAAAAGAGGTCAGAAACAGCGCTCTATGTGGACTAGTGCACCACGTTTCTTCAGAGTGACATGGCAATCAAAGGTTCTAGGGTTTTGAGGGTACAATCTGCTCGACTGCCTTGAGGGAATCTAAGGTTAGCATAGACTTACGGAGGTCTTAATGAAAAAAGCACTAGTCCGAAGGAAGGAATATCCCACGTAGGGTCCAATTATCATCAAGAGTTGAGGTGTAAATATAAAACAACGTGAAACATGGTCTCTATCCACGGACTGGGATCAGTGTGAAAAAGACCTGCGGTATGGGTCAAAACCCGGTAAAACTGTGAGATAGGAAAATAGCGTCACTAATGACAGACGCTATATCAGAAATTGGCGTTTGTTTTAAGAGACGCAGAAACATTATTTAAATTTTTTAAATAATATTACAAGGAATTGGTGTCCTTCCCGGAAGGCGCCATATCTTTAATCTGCGTCCACTTAAAAGGACGTTAATTCTGAATTTCCATAAATTTACATATATTTAACATTTTTTCAAGATTTGGCGTCTGTTCACATAGGCGCACATTCTTAAGTCACGTCCGTGTCTTCGGTCGCTAATTCTTTTTTGTGTACAAACCATGAAGCATCAGACAGATACGTTTTTACACACAAACCACTGTTCATTTCTTTTAGTTTAGTATGAACAGTAACATATTGCTGTTTATGATGATTTTCAGGAAACTGAATACATGGTAATGTAGAGAAAAATATGGAGATCATGAAAACGTACTCATGCAGAATTAACAGAGCCAGGTTCCATAGTTATAGGTTTTTAAACATTGGTTAATTATTAAATACGCTGGAAGAAATAGCGTCAGTGTTGATGGTCTCCAATTAATTGGCGTCCAGAAGAGTGACACCAATTCAAGAATTAGCGTCCTTGTAGGTGGACGTCCATCAATCAGCGACCATTAGTTTGGCCGCTATTTTCTTGCAAACAAGAAACTACATCTTATACCTAAAAGTTCAAGATCATGGAGTGAATATACGAACAAGATATCATGATATTATGCATGCAACACTTATAATTAGGGTCTTGTGCTTTAGTTCTTGAGAAAACCTACCTGTTGGGTTGATGGGAATGGCGAACTGTGAAGGAAAAGGAAGAAGAATATGCAGCAGCAGCAACTGCAACCGCACCAGCAGGAATACGAAGGGAGAAGAAAGAGGAAGAAGCAGAGCCTTCTTCACGTTGCAATAGCAGCAAGAAGAAGAACGCCAACACCCGCTCTAAACAGCAAGGGAAGGAGATCGAGTTCTTCCCTTCGTTTACGGCAGTAGGATGCAGCTACAAGCGGACGACGATGATGGCAGCAACACAGCGGGAGGACAACATTGACATACGTAGGGAAGCAGGACGAGCAGCAATGGCCTTCTCGTTCGAGAGGGGTTTTATTTATAGAGTTGGGGTTTAAGCTTCGTAATGGGTTTTAAATTCCCACGTAAGAATCCTACAAGGTCTAAAATTTCCTCAAGCAAATCTCCCTCTATGCATATCTGCAGCCGCTTTCCCAGTTCGTCTAAAACCCTAGAGTCCTTGCACATTCGAACATATTGGAGGATAAAGTTTTTAGAAGGCCCATATCTAATAATAACATATAACTAAAGCCCATTTATTCTTTAGGCTAAACTCACTTACGTGAGGCCCATATATATATATATGTTAAGTGTTAATGCTCTTGAATGTGTATGGGTTGAGGCCTAATGGTGATGATTTGTGAGTTGGACTTTATATTTTGTTTAAGTCGAGCCCTTGTCTTGCTTATTTTTTATGTTTAATTGATTTAGAAAATTTTATTTGATCTAGGGTGATACACCCTCCCCCACTTAAAAGATTTTGGTCCCCAAATTTTTCAATTGCATATAGTCATGGAGGGAGCAGAGTACTTACAATTTTGAAATAAGTTGGGAAATCTTTTCTTCATAGATTCTTCTGTCTCCCATGTGGCTTTTTGTTCTAAGCATTTGCTCCATTGTACCTTCACTATAGGGATTGTCTTGTTCCTTAATACTCAAACCTCCCAATCTAATATCTTCAAGGGTTATTCATAGGTGAGGTCCTTTTGTATCACCAGGTTGTCATGATCTATGACATGGAATGGATCATAAACATACTTATTGAGCATAGAGATATGAAATACATTGTGGACTTCGGATAGCTACGGTGGTAAGACGATTCGATAGGCAACCTTGCCAACTCTTTCTAGCACTTCGAAGGGACCGATATATCTTGGTGTAAGCTTGCTCTTAACACCAAATCTTCTAATGCCTCATCCTAGGGAAACCTTAAGAAAGACGTGATCTCCAACTTGGAACTCCAAGTCTCTTCTCCTAGTATCAGCATACGTCTTTTGTCTTGACTGAGCCATCTTGAGTCTTTATCTAATGAGTTGTACTTTCTCAATCATTTCCCTTACCATATCTGGGCCTAGATGTTGCCTTTCTCCAACTTCATCCCAGAATATTGGCAAGCGACAACTCCTTCCGTATAGTGCTTCGAAAGGTGCCATCTGAATACTTGCTTGGTAACTCTTGTTATAAGCAAATTCAACCAGGGGTAGATGATCATGCCAGCTTCCACCAAAATCAAGAACACTAGCTTGTATCATGTCTTCCACAGCTTGACTCGTCCCAAACAAACTTCTCTCGGTCTGACCATCCGTTTGAGGATGAAAAGCTATGCTGAAATTGAGTCTCGTCCCAAACGAATGTTGTATACCCTTCCAAAAATGAGAAGTGAAGCGCAGGTCTCGGTCAGACACGATCGTAACATGAACTCCATGCAATCTAACTACCTCTTTGATGTATAAAGTAGCTAGAACATCAACCGACCATCGACTCTTTATAGGTAAGAAGTGTACCGACTTGGTCAATCGATCTATGATGACCCATATTCCATCATGTCCGCCTTTAGATTTAGACAAACCCATGATAAAATCCATGCCGATATCTTCCTACTTCCACTTGGGAATGTCTGGAGGATGTAACTTACCCGTGGGCTTTTTGTGTTCCACCTTTACTTGTTGGCATGTGAGACAGCGAGAAATAAAGTCTGCTACCTCTCTTTTCATGTTAGGCCACCAAAAGGTTCGCTTCAAATCCTAGTACATCTTGGTACCTCAAGGATGAATTATATACCTTGATCGGTGAGCTTCTTCTAAAATTTTCTTCTTTAATTCTGGACAGTCTGGCACACATGTCCTTTCTCGAAATAATAATCCTCCATCTGATGCTAGCTTGAAATCAGGTTGTTCCACTAACTTGCCTTTAACTTCTACCAGCACCGAGTCATTGTCTTGAGGTTCCTTGATATCGGAGAGTAAATCTGGTTGTATCCTTATGTGTGATAGAGTAATACACCCTTTCCCCGTGCTTATATCTAGTTTGGAGAATTGCTCTAGCATCTTCCACTCTTGGATCATGCAGTTGGCCAATATTACTCTCAATTTTTAACTAAGGGCATCGGCCACAGAATTACCCTTTCCAGGATGGTATTGTATTGTGAAGTCGAAGTCCTTGAGATATTCTAGCCAACGCCTTTGTCTTATATTTAATTCCTTTTGTGAAAATAAGTACTTGAGACTCTTATGATCGGAGTACACGGTGAATTATTCTCCATAGAGATAGTGTCTCCAGATCTTTAAAGTAAACACTACCGCAGCCAACTCTAGGTTGTGCACCAGGTAGTTCTCCTCATGCTTCTTCAATTACTGGGAAGAGTAAGCAATGACCTTCCCTTGTTGCATTAATACACATCCGAGGCCAATACCTGAAGCATCGGTATATACCTCAAATTTCTCCCCTTCAATTGGTAATGCTAAGACCGGGGTAGTCGTCAAATGGTCTTTCAAATCTTGAAAGCTTCTCTCACAATCATCGTTCCACTCATAAGGAATCTCCTTGCGTGTCAGCCTAGTAAGAGGAACATGAATCTTGGAGAAGTCCTTGATGAAATGCTGATAATAACCAGCAAGACCCAAGAAACTCCGGATCTCAGTTACATTTGTCGGCCTCTCCCAATTCTTTACGGCCTTGACTTTCGATGGATCCATTGATATTCCATTCCTTGAAATCACATGCCCCAAGAAAGATACTTCCTCGAGCCAGAAATCGCACTTGCTAAGCTTGGCATAGAGTTGATTCTTCCTTAATATTTATAATGTATTCCTTAAATACTCTTCATGATCTTCCTCGGTCTTTGAATAAATCAATATATCATCAATAAAGACCACAACAAATTGGTCTAGATGAGGCTTGAATATGTTGTTCATCAACTGCATAGAGGCTGCAGGGGCATTCGTTAGTCCAAAAGGCATAACCGTAAATTCATAATACCCATACTTGTTCTGAAATACTGTCTTGTGAATATCCTCATCCTTGATCCTTAATTGATAGTACCCTGATTTGAGATCAATCTTTGAGAAATATTTGGCTCCAGATATTTGATCAAATAATTCATCAATCCTCGGCAGTGGATACTTGTTCTTGATGGTAAGGTGCTTCAACTGTCGATAATCGATACACAGTCTCATCGATCCATCCTTATTCTTGACAAATAGCACAGGTGCTCCCCACGGGGAAGTACCTGGCCTAATAAATCTCTTCTTCAATAACTCCATCAATTGTTCCTTTAATTCTTTTAGCTCGGTAGGGGACATTCTATAAGGTGCCTTAGAAATAGGGCCCGCACCAGGGACACGGCCGATGGTAAAAGCCACTTCTCTCTCTGGGGGTAGACCAGGCAAATCCTCCGGGAATACATCGGGAAAGTCCTAAACTACGCGAATGTCATCTAGCTTGGACTCCTTAGCTTCCGTGGCAGTCACAAATGCTATGAAAGCCACACACCCCTTTCTTAAGAGCTTGCTAGCTTGGAGGGCCGAAATAAGAGGTGACTTGTTTCGACTTCGAGGACTAGTGTAGACCAATTCCGGGTGAACCTTAAAAGTTAACTTGCCATTCCGACAATCTATACTTGTCTTGTGTGTGGATAGCCAATCAGCTCCTAATATGACAACATACTCCTTCATATCTAGGCATATTAAATTGGTAGGTCGATTCTTCCCTTTAATCATAACTTCACTATTTGGGTAATGATGTGTAATCTTAGATTCATCTCCAATAGGAGTAGAAATAATTAGGTCTAACCATTCAGGTTCCATAGGTAATGGATCAGCAAATCTTTTAGAAACAAAAGAATGAGTCGCGCCGGTATCAAACAAGACATGAGCAGTCTTAGAACAAATC
Source organism: Amorphophallus konjac (assembly GCA_022559845.1). Lineage (NCBI taxonomy): Eukaryota > Viridiplantae > Streptophyta > Magnoliopsida > Alismatales > Araceae > Amorphophallus > Amorphophallus konjac. The sequence continues at coordinate 178,103,553 of CM040121.1, forward strand.
TTTAATGTACCTTCCACAAGTCCACCTTTAGTTTGCTCCGCCTCTTGAAGTGCTTGCAGGCGGCCTTGTTTCTTTATCGGGTGCTTGTCATTGTTAGCTTGCTCATTCAATAGAGGGCAATTGGGAATCCGATGATCTAGACTTCCACAACGGAGGCACGCTCCCAACCTTCTCCAGCACTCATCGTGTAACGACCCGAGAATCCGATTACCGGGAAGGCCCGATAACCCGAGACTCGCACCGCCACCCACGAGTTCGAAGACTCGGAAGGGTTAAAAGGATGGTGTGGAGACTACACAAGTATCACAAATAATTATAGAAATTAAACAGTTAAAATATTAAGCAGGAAATAAATTAACATTTTACATGGTCCATAATAAAATAAAAACAATAGCAACAGTAGTCCACGACTAGTACAGTGACAAGAAAGAAAAGTACAGCAACAGGGGCATACCCCGGCTCTGACCTCTGGCACTACCTCTGGGCACCCACACCATGCTGCGCTCCTGACGCGCTCCCCGAAGGTGGCGCCTCACCTGAAACACGGTGAAAACACGCAGGGAATGAGTCTCGGAACAAGACTCAGTAGGGATCACTCGAACCCTACCTCGTAAAACGAGAAACCACTACTCTAGCAGTAGGAAAGTACCTCGGAAAGGAAAGCCCTGTACTCTACAGAACTAGACCTTACGGCACGCAAACCGACACACGTGTCATGGTACGAGAAGACCGAAACTCAATGGTTGAACTGCCAAAACCTGAAGGTGGGAAACACACGACTGACAGTCTGTCACTCCGTACTCGACAGGAGTACCACCCACTAGAAGCACAGCCGGTAGCGTCCCCTGACGTCTTACACCACGCCGCAGGTGAACCGCCTGACGTGGTAGGTCCTACCCGAGGCGCAAACACCGTACAAGTAAACACAAATAAGTGACTAGCTGGGGTCACGCCCGTCGACGTGGGTCCAACTGCCCCCAACCACGTGTGCACACACAGACCGCGCGTCCCTGGTCTGGCCCTCTGACCGGTTTTCCCCTCAGCCGGACTCTGACTGCAAGACGTGGGGCCCAACGGTAATCGGTCCACAAACCGTCTCTAAAGGTCGGCCCGTACACCACTCCCTGGTGCGACTAGCACACGCGTACTAGTAGGCTACGACAAGTGGAGGGTCACTGAAGGAGTAGACTCTCAAACCAACGGAAAACGACGTCCGAACCTGACGAAGTACGGGGGCCGTCCCACGTACCATCACCATCGCACGGTGACGACGGTCGGAAGAAAAACGGAGGCACCGCCCGCAGCCAAACGCATGACCGAGGCAAACGGAACTTCCGGACACCAAAGACACGGTCACGGAACTCCACGGGATGTCCAGGACACACACACGGCCCAAGAGGAACACCCGACAACAGGACAGAACGCGCTAGGACTCCCTAGCGCGACAGGGAAGATCGCGCTAGGGCCTCCTAGCGCGACAGGGAACATCGCGCTAGGATCCCCAGCGCTACAAGACAAGTCGCGCTAGGGCCTTCTAGCGTGACACAACAGATCGCGCTAGGGACCCCTAGCGCGACAAGGCAGGTCGCGCTAGGACCCCATAGCACGACAGGAACCGCCTCCTATTCATCTTCTCCGATGAACGCGCCCCATCGGGGCAGCGCGACGAACAAGAACGCGCTACTGGAGTATAGCGCGTTCTCAGTCCGCGGCGGAAAACGGTAGAAACTCCCAAAAATTCCAACCACGCCCCCATGCCTCCACAGGAGAGGAGGAAATCAAAGGGGAAGACCCCTGGGGACCCCTAGCATGATTCTAGGCCATCAAAACATGAAATCATGCATCAAATCCATAGATCGGGCGAGCTCTCCCCAAATCATGGAAAAACCCCAAAATGCTCAAACAAGCCCCTCTCGGCCTCCCCGCGGCCTACAAATCACGGGAATGAACGGCAAGAGGATAAGGAACGTCACCCTACCTCAATGGAGCAAATGCTCCACCGAATCACCCACGAATCACGAAGAACGCTTTTAGAAACCTCGCCTCCCCACGCTTCCCACGCTCGCCGCACGCCCACGAGATCACCTCGCCGTCACCCACGCGTCCGCGCCGTCGCCCTGCCGCCGTCAACAGCCGGGGAGGGTCTCACCTCGTCCGAATGGGAGAGAGAGCGGGAGGAGGGCGTCACAGTGGGAAGAAACGGAGGAAGAAGAAGAAGAAGAAAGAGAAAGGAGAAAAGAAAAAGAAAAAGAATTAGGGCTATATAGAAAATCCGATTTTTCGGAAAAATACCAAAAAATAGAAAAATACATTTCCGGAATCCTCGTAACGCACCGATCGCAACGGTACCACTCGTGCCCGGGTGAACCGCCCGGTTCGCCCGCAGTGAGCTTCCGAAGAAAAAGCCGAAACACACACCGGAAATCGGAAAACACACGCGGAAAAGCCGCGGAACGCCTCTGGGCCTCCGAAACGACTCCGGATCGTGACGATCCGAACACGAAAGATGCCCGAAACAAAATTTCGGGCACAACAGAGTTGGACGCTCTGAAAACCAGATCCAGGACCCACGAAAAAGGATCCGAAAAGTCTGGGATATTACAGCCCTCCCCCTTAAGGAATTTCATCCTCGAAATTGAGAACAACCCAAGGGGAAAGAAGAGGAAGGCTCACTCAAACAGATACGGGAACTGCTGACGCATCTCGTCCTCACGTTCCCACGAAGCCTCATCACCAGAGTGTCGCTGCCACACGACCTTTACCAAGGGAATGACCTTGTTCCGCAGGCGCTGCTCTCGCCTATCCTCCACGCGGATCGAAAACTCTGGGAGAGAAAGGTCTAGAGTCACCTCAGGCCAAACAGAAAACTCGAGTACATGAGAGTCATCGGGCATATACTTCCACAACATCGAGACGTGAAACACGTCATGCACCGACGCCAACTCAGTAGGTAACTGCAACCGGTAAGCAACCTCACCGATGCGCTCTACAATCGCGAAAGGACCAATATAGCGGGGACTCAGCTTCCCACGCCATCCAAAATGCATCACCCCCTTCATCGGAGAAACTCTCAAGAACACATGATCGCCCACGGCGAACTCGAGAAGCTGTCGCCTACGGTCAGCATAACTCTTCTGCCGACTCTGGGCCGCCAACATGTTCTGACGAACCAGGTGCACAACATCCACACACTGCTGCACCAATTCCGGTCCCGCTAAAATACGCTCACCCACCTCAAACCAATTGAGTGGAGTCCGACAAGGACGCCCGTACAAAGCCTCATAGGGAGCCATGCCGATGCTCGAATGAAAGCTGTTGTTATAGGCAAACTCCACCAACGGTAGGTGATGAATCCAACTCCCCTGCCACTCCAGGCAGCAGGATCTCAACATGTCCTCCAAAATCTGAATGGTCCTCTCAGACTGACCATCTGACTGAGGATGATACGCCGAGCTAAATGCCAACTCCGTGCCAAGAGCTCGCTGGAAACTCCTCCAGAATCCATAAGTGAAGCGCGGATCCCGATCCGACACGATCGAAATGGGAACCACATGCAACGGCACGATCCGCTCCACATAAAGACGAGCCAACTTAGACACGCCCCAGCTGACCTTGACCGGCAACAGTCGCGTCACCTTCGTCAACCGATCCACCAGCAGCCAGATACTGTCCTGCCCAGTCGGGATCCTCGGCAACCCCACCACAAAATCCGTGGTCACATGGTCCCACTTCCAAGTAGGAACATCCAAGGGCTGGAGAGTACCGCCTGGTCGCTGATGCTCCGCCTTCACCTGCTGACAGATCAGGCACCTGGCCACAAATTCGGCAACATCTCTCTTCATGCCAGGCCACCACAACTGCCTCCGCAAGTTCTGATACATCTTCGTCGCACCCGGGTGTACGGTGTACTTGCTCCCATGAGCCCCGCGTAGCACCGCACGATGAATCTGCTCCTCGGCTGGGACGTACAACCTGCCACGAAACCTCGCAGCACCGTCCTCGCCGAGCTCCACATCAGCCATCGCCAAGATCCGGGGCAACTCAGGGTCCGCATGCTGAGCCTCTGTCACCTGACGACGGATAGCAGGAGTGACAGTCAGACTCGCAAGCACTGCCAACCCTGGCTCCTGGGGAATCTTGAGCCTAAAAGATACCTCGGGCACTTGTTCCCAGAGCCTCCACTTCCTCAACATCAAGGCACTGACCGCAACCTTCCGACTCAAGGCATCGGCGACGACATTCATCCTGCCTGGTTGATAAGACAGGGTGAAGTCATAGTCCTTCATGAACTCCATCCAACGCCTTTGTCTGAGGTTCAGGTCCTTTTGTGAGAACACATACCTCAAACTCTGATGGTCAGTGAATACCTCAAACTTCTCGCCGTACAGATAATGCCTCCAGATCTTCAGCGCGAAGATCACCGCCGCCAACTCAAGATCATGGCTAGGGTAGTTCTCCTCATGGGGCTTTAGCTGCCGAGATGCATAAGCCACCACTCTACCATGCTGCATCAAAACAGCACCCAATCCAACCCCGGAAGTATCTGTACACACCATGAAACCTCCCGATCCAGAAGGCAAGACCAACACCGGAGCCGAGGTGAGCAATCTCTTCAGTTCCCTGAAGCTCTGCTCACACTCCTCGGACCAGATGAAAGGCACATTCTTCCGCGTGAGCCTAGTCATCGGGGTCGCAATGCAAGAAAAATCTTGGATAAACCGGTGATAATAACTCGCAAGCCCCAAGAAACTCCGGATCTCCGTCACCGACCTCGGCCTCGGCCACTGCATCACTGTCTCGACCTTGGCGGGGTCCACGGAAATGCCATCACCAGAAATCACGTGCCCCAGAAAGTGCACCTCACTGAGCCAAAACTCGCACTTGCTGAGCTTCGCATACAACTGGTGATCTCGCAGCGTCTGCAGCACCACACCCAAATGGTACGCGTGCTCCTCAGTAGACTGCGAATAAACAAGGATGTCATCCACGAAGATGACCACGAACTGGTCCAAATATGGATGAAACACCCTCTGCATCAAGTCCATGAAGGCTGCAGGGGCATTGGTGAGCCCAAACGGCATCACCAGAAACTCATAATGCCCATACCTCGAACTGAATGCAGTCTTATCCACATCGGACTCACGAATCCTCAGCTGATAGTAACCGGACCGCAAATCAATCCGCAAGAACACTCGCGCAGACTGAAGCTGGTCGAACAAATCATCAATCCGTGGCAACGGATATTTGTTCTTAATGGTCACTTCATTCAGCTGCCGATAGTCAATGCACAACCGCAGACTACCGTCCTTCTTCTTCACAAACAACACGGGCGCACCCCAAGGGGAAAAGTTCAGACGAATATACCCCTTGGCCAAAAGTTCCTGCAACTGCGCCCTCAACTCCCTCAACTCAGCGGGGGCCATACGGTAGGGAGCCTTCGCCAAAGGTCCCGTACCAGGCACAACCTCGATCACAAAATCGATCTCCCGCTGGGGAGGTAATCCAGGCAACTCCTCGGGAAAAACGTCGGGAAACTCACCCACCACCGGAATGTCCTCGACATCCGGCTCCATCCGATCAGACACAACCACGGACGCGAGAAAACCCTGACAACCGGAATCAAGCAACCGACGGGCTCGAATAGCAGAGATAAGGAATCGAGAAGAGGTCGAACGGATACCTTGGAAATAGAAGGTCCGCTTGCTCAGATGCTGGAAGTAGACCCTCTTCATTCTACAATCCACCACCGCTCCATGAGTCTCAAGCCAATCCATGCCTAGAATCACATCGTAATCCCGAAGCTGCAATGCATACAACCTGCCTGGCATACTCCACCCATCGATCCAAACCAGAATCTGATCGAAGCAATACGGAGTGATCATAAAGTCACCCGAAGGCAACTCCACTGCCAAATCACATGACAACTGGGTCACCGGCTCCTCGACGCTCGACTCGAAATCCTCCGAAATAAACGAATGAGATGCGCCAGAATCGAACAAAACCCGAGCCGCACAACCCAAGATCTGAACGGTACCTTCCACGAGCTGCGACGCCACTGCCTCTGCCCTGGTCATGTGCGTGATCTGGCCCCTAGCCCTCTGCCTGCCTCCCACACTAGCTGACCTGGGTAGCGGCGGATACTGTCCCTGCTGCTACTGCTGCCTCTGCTGCTGGGGAACCTACTGCTGTAGAGGAAACTGCTGCTGCGGCGGCCTCTGAGGACAGTCACGCGCCATATGCCCTGGCTGGTCACACCGAAAATAGATAATCGGCGCCATGCACTGCCTGCCTGGGTGGGTACCACCACACCGTGGATAAGGTCCTCGCGATCCACCCACTGATCCCTGACGCTGCAAAGGAATCAGTTGCTGTACATTGCCCGATGAAGCTTGCCCCTGATCCCTGGACTTCTTCTTGCCGAACCCCTTCTTGAAGAACTTCTTGACCTTCGTGCCGAAGGACGCAGAACCTATCACCGAAGCTGCCGATGCCGGTACTCCTGAACCACCCGACGCATGCTGGAAGAAGCCCTACTGCTGGGTAGCCGACTGCTGGCTGCGACCTGACACAGACTGCCCCTGGCTGATCGGTCCTCGGGTCCTCTGCATATCCATCTCCAAGGAAACGGCAACACGAGACGCTGTCTCTAGATCAGTGGCCCCGTTCGCGATCAGATGGTGCCTCAGCTCCAGCCTCAAGCCCTCCACAAACTGCATGGTCCTTACCCTCTCATGCTCCATGATATGAGGTGCGTACCGACCCAGCTCGACAAAACGGGCCCTGTACTGCAACACGGACATGTCGCCCTGCACCAGCTCCAGAAACTCCCGCATCCGCTGTGTAGCAACAACGTCTGGACAGTACGTACGCTCGAAAGTACTAACAAAGTCATCCCACTCGATCTGCTCAAGTGGACGAAGCTGAAAGGACGTCTTCCACTCGGAAGACCACCACCTCCGAGCCGTACCCTGCAACTGGTTGTAGGCCAACCCAACTCTGTCCTTGGCAGTACTCCTCGCTGAGCTGAACGCCCGCTCCATCTCATCAAGCCAATCACGAGCCGCACCAGGGTATGCCTGGCCGCTGAAATAAGGTGGATGGAACTGCATGAAGTCCCTCACTGCTCGGCCTGGCCCACCCCTGACAAACGAGCCCTCACCAGCCTCTCCGCCGAACTGCTGAGACATAAGCCGGTACATGCCTCGGAAGAAATCCTCGGCCCCCGGAACTCTCGCAGGATCCGCGGCCTCGGTAGCTCCCGGCGGCGCTCTGCTAAGCTCCTCCTGGTCCCTCTGGATCCCCTGCTGGATCTCCTGACCTCCAGCCGACTGCCCCTGCTGAGAACGAGAGCTCCTCCTCGGCGCCATGCCCGCTCCTGAAGCAAAAGACAGAAAACATGAAAACGGCAAGGTTAAAATAAACACGCGGTGCCCAATACCAGCGTCACCTGTACATCATCGCTGTGGACTAGTGGACCACTACAATTACCTATGATTCTCATGTAATTCCATAACCGCGCTCTTATACCAGCTATAACGACCCGAGAATCCGATTACCGGGAAGACCCGATAATCCGAGACTCGCACCGCCACCCACGAGCCCGAAGACTCGGAAGGGTTAAAAGGATGGTGTGGAGACTACACAAGTATCACAAATAATTGCAGAAATTAAACAGTTAAAATATTAAGCAGGAAATAAATTAACATTTTACATGGTCCACAATAAAATAACAACAACAGCAACAGTAGTCCACGACTAGTACAGTGACAAGAAAGAAAAGTACAGCTACACGGGGCATACCCCGGCTCTAACCTCTGGCACTACCTCTGGGCACCCGCACCACGCTGCGCTCCTGATGCGCTCCCCGAAGGTGGCGCCTCACCTGAAACACGGTGAAAACACGCAGGGAATGAGTCTCGAAACAAGACTCAGTAGGGATCACTCGAACCCTACCTCGTAAAATGAGAAACCACTACTCTAGCGGTAGGAAAGTACCTCGGAAAGGAAAGCCCTGTACTCTACAGAACTAGACCTTACGGCACACAAACCGACACACGTGCCACGGTACGAGAAGACCAAAACTCAACGGTCGAACCGCCAAAACCCGAAGGTGGAAAACACACGATTGACAGTCTGTCACTCCGTACTCGACAGGAGTACCACCCACTAGAAGCACAGCCGGTAGCGTCCCCTGACGTCTTACACTGCGCCGCAGTTGAACCGCCTGACGTGTTAGGTCCTACCCGAGGCGCAAACACCGTACAAGTAAACACAAATAAGTGACTAGCTTGGGTCACGCCCGTCGACGTGGGTCCAACTGCCCCCAACCACGTGTGCACACACAGACCGCGCGTCCTTGGTCTGGCTCTCTGACCGATTTTCCCCTCAGCCGGACTCTGACTGCAAGACGTGGGGCCCAACGGTAACCGGTCCACAAACCGTCTCTAAAGGTCGGCCCGTACACCACTCCCTGGTGCGACTAGCACACGCGTACTAGTAGGCTACGACAAGTGGAGGGTCACTGAAGGAGTAGACTCTCAAACCAACGGAAAACGACGTCCGAACCTGACGAAGTACGGGGGCCGTCCCACGTACCATCACCATCGCACGGTGACGACGGTCGGAAGAAAAATGGAGGCACCGCCCGCAGCCAAACGCATGACCGAGGCAAACGGAACTTCCAGACACCAAAGACACGGTCACGGAACTCCACGGGATGTCTAGGACACACACACGGCCCAAGAGGAACACCCGACAACAGGACAGAACGCGCTAGGACTCCCTAGCGCGACAGGGAAGATCGCGCTAGGGCCTCCTAGCGCGACAGGGAACATCGCGCTAGGATCCCCTAGCGCTACAAGACAGGTCGCGCTAGGGCCTTCTAGCGCGACACAACAAATCATGCTAGGGACCCCTAGCGCGACAAGGCAGGTCGCGCTAGGACCCCATAGCGCGACAGGAACCGCCTCCTGTTCATCTTCTCCGATGAACGCGCCCCATCGGGGCAGCATGACGAACAAGAACGCGCTACTGGAGTATAGCGCGTTCTCAGTCCGCAGCGGAAAACGGTAGAAACTCCCAAAAATTCCAACCACGCCCCCATGCCTCCACAGGAGAGGGGGAAATCAAAGGGGAAGACCCCTGGGGACCCCTAGCATGATTCTAGGCCATCAAAACACGAAATCATGCATCAAATCCATAGATCGGGCGAACTCTCCCCAAATCATGGAAAAACCCCAAAATGCTCAAACAAGCCCCTCTCGGCCTCCCCGCGGCCTACAAATCACGGGAATGAATGGCAAGAGGCTAAGGAACGTCACCCTACCTCAATGGAGCAAATGCTCCACCGAATCACCCACGAATCACGAAGAACGCTTTTAGAAACCTCGCCTCCCCACGCTTCCCACGCTCGCCGCACGCCCACGAGATCGCCTCGCCGTCACCCACGCGTCCGCGCCGTCGCCCTGCCGCCGTCAACAGCCGGGGAGGGTCTCACCGCGTCCGAATGGGAGAGAGAGGGGGAGGAGGGCGTCACGGTGGGAAGAAACGGAGGAAGAAGAAGAAGAAGAAAGAGAAAGAAGAAAAGAAAAAGAAAAAGAATTAGGGCTCACGCGAGAGATTAGAGAGGCGGCCGAGAGAGATTTCTGACCTAGCTTTTGTCATCTTCTACAATGGTTGACCCCGGGGGGCCTCCCGTGGCCCCCTCGGTGCCTGGTCCCCCGCTGGTCCCCTTGCTTCGGAGCTCCTCGCCTCTTCAAACAGGTCCAGGCTTCCCCTCAGCCTCTGGTGTTCGAACCTTTGCTGAAGTCCTGTCTTCTTCCATGGCGCCGCCGGTTGTTCCGGGCTCTATCCATGCTCCGGCGCTTACTGATAAAGGGGAACCTGCAGTGTTCTTCTCCCTGGAGGAGATTTCGGCGTCCCTGGGCCCCTTCTCCTTTTCCCTGGTAGCTCACACTCCTCAAGGAAGGCCGCAGTTCTCGTATATTAGAGCACATTTGATTAGCAGATGCAGATTCAAAGATGACTTCATGATCAGTGCCCTCGACAACAGACATCTTCTATTAAGATTCCAGAACTACGAAGACTACCTGTCCCTGTTGCTAAAGGAGACGTTGTTAGTTCATGGTCGGATGTTCCGGTTCTTCAAATGGAACATGGATTTTTCACCTTCAACTGACTCGCCAATTCTCCCTGTATGGATTTCCTTCCCAGCTCTTCCGGTGAATTTCTACATTGAGCACTTGATTCGATCCATTGCTGGTAATGTTGGTCGGGTGTTGAAAGTTGATCAATCCACTTTGAACCTTTCCCAAACAACTGCTGCCCGTGTTTGCATTGAGCTCGACATTTCCAAACCCCGCCCATCCAGAGTTTGGATTGGATTCCCAGGAGGTGGTGCCTGGCAGGATGTTCTTTACCCGGACATTCCACTCTATTGCTCTGCTTGTTCTCGCATCGGCCATAATGTATCAACATGTAAAGGTCAAAGGCATTCGGATTCCTCAGTGAAGCCCATTCAAATAAGTGCAGATACCAAAGGCAAGGCAATATGGCAACCTGTTACTAATCAGAAGAATGTAGTTGATGGTAATTTTAATGACTCCCGAGCTAATGATGGTAACCAACCCAATCGCCCGATTTTGATTAATGCAAGGAGCCCAACTTTGGGCGAATGTTCTAACCAGAATTCAGACTTGAGTGAGCCTTGTTTCATCAATTCAATTAATCCCCCTGCTATAAATCCCCCTGAACAAGATCTAGGGGACTCTGCCAATTCTCCCAGCCATTGTCTGCCAGAAGATGTTCCTAAGGAGATTGTCTCAAATTTCAGTTTGGAGCCTTCTCCTAGGCGTGAGCCGATTATACCCGTCTTGGATCCTGCTCCCTCAGAGATAAATCAACAAGAAGCCTCTATAACAGTCAACCATGAAGAATTGGTGTGCCCTCATTTGGAGCTCCCTTTAATCCAAACTAATGTGCTAGTTAATTCCTTTGCGATTGCTCCTGATCCTGCTGTTGAGAGTGCCTTGCAAGAGCATGATCCTCACTCGGTTGTAGAGGCCTCATCTAGAAGACAGGAAATAGCTTCACTAGCGGCAACCCAAAATGTCCTGGCATTGCATCATGAGAGATCAGGGGTTATTACCAGATCGATGTTAAGGACTGGGTCCACGGGTAACATTCATGATACCAAACATCTTCTATGAATTGCATTACTTGGAATATCAGAGGTATAGGGAATGATGTGTCCATTGGCAGAGTGAAATTCCTAATCAGATCCCACCATCTTGACTGCATTGTGCTCCTTGAACCTAAAATTAACACTAGCAGAATGGTCAATATTTGCAGACGTTTGGGTATGGACAATGCTGTTGCAAACTCTGATGGTCTGGCTCACATCTGGGTCCTTTGGAAAGATCCCCTGAACCTTTCCGTTGTTTGCAGGGATGATCAACAGCTCACTGTTGTGCATTCTAATGCTGCCTCCTTAGACTTTCACTCTACTTTTGTCTATGCCAAATGTAATGTCAATGAAAGGCAGACCTTGTGGACCACTTTATCTAACATTCATGCACAAATTACTGGGCCTTGGATTGTTGTAGGAGACTTTAACTGCATCACTAATGTGGATGAAAAACTGGGAGGTAATTCTCCTAGCCTCTCTGCAATGACAGACTTTAACTGTTGTATTTCTGATTGTGCGTTAATTGATGGTGGATATTCTAGTTCTAAATACACTTGGCATAATAATCAATCTGGAAGTAGAGGAATTTGGGCTCGATTGGACAGGGCTCTCTTTAATACAGACTGGCTTAATCATCTGCCCACTTATATAGAACATCTATCCAGGGAGGCTTCTGACCATGCTCCTCTACTAGTTAAATTGACTTCCAGAGATCGGAAAGTTAGCAGATTTTGCTTTCAGAAAATGTGGATCTTGCATGAGAAGTTTTTTGAAGATGTTAAGAATTGCTGGCACTCTAGCCCTGTCGCCTCATCTCCCATTCACTGCTTGCATCTTAAGCTCAAGTCCTTGAAAATGATGCTCTGGGAATGGAACAAACAAACTTTTGGCAATGTTCATCTCATCTTGACTGCTGCTGAGGATGATGTCCTTCGAGCTGAGCACTGTTATGATTTGCAACCTAGTGATACTAACCTGGCTGCTTTAGAAGAAGCTAAAAATAAGCTATCAGATAGACTGTTACAGCAAGAGTATTTTTGGAGACAAAAGTCTGGAATAAGGTGGCTCCTTGAGGGGGACAGAAATACAAAATTCTTCCATGTGCCCACTTTAGCCAAGAGACAAAAGCAAAAAATCACACAGCTGATCTATGCGGGCAATACTATTACAGATCAAGAGGACATGAAAAGAATTGCTGTATCACACTTTCAGAATGCATTCTCCTCACAAGACCACAGCATTGACAATACTTTTCTGGATTGCATTCCTTCTTTAGTTAACCAAGAAGACAATGTTAGTCTGTGTGCAATCCCTAATGAGACAGAGATCCATGATGCTGTTTTCAGTCTATCAGCTGATAGTACTCCTGGGCCTGATGGGTTTTCTAGAATATTCTTCCAAAAAGCTTGGAATATCATTGCTCCCTTGGTAGTTAGTGCTGTACAAGAAGCCTTCTCTTCCAGGAATCCTCTGCCAAGATATGTAACCTCCTCTTTGATTGCTCTCATTCCTAAATTACCGAATGCAGAGGCTATTACTGATTACAGGCCAATAAGCTTATGCAACTTCTTCTATAAGGTTATATCTTCAATAATCAATAGAAGACTGTCTCCTATCCTGCCTAAAATCATCTCTCCCAAGCAGTCTGCATTTGTCAAGGGTAGACAGATTATTGAAAACATTGCTCTTGCTCAAGAGCTCTCCCTAGAATTGGGCAGAAAAACAAGAGGATCTAATGTTATGTTCAAACTTGATATGGCAAAAGCATATGATAGATTAGAATGGGACTTCTTGTACTCAGTTATGCTCAGATTTGGTTTCAGTAATAGCTTTATTAATTTGATAGACAGAATGATTAACAACTGCTGGTTCTCTATTTTGATGAATGGAGACACTGCTGGCTTTTTCAAATCCACTAGAGGCATTCGCCAAGGAGATCCAATTGCTCCATCTCTTTTTGTGATAGCTGAAGAAGCTTTGAGCAGGTCCCTTACAGAAATTTTTAGTAATGGCCGGGTTGAATGGTTCACAGGATCTCAGAGATGTCCAAGAATATCCCACCTTCTATTTGCAGATGATACCCTTATCTTCAGTAAAGCCTCTGCAGCCTCTATCAGAAATTTGCTCAAGCTTCTCCACAAGTATGAACAGGCTTCAGGTCAATTGATCAATATTAGCAAAAGTGGATTTTTAATCCACCCAAAGAAACCCAATTCTGTTGCTCAGCGCATCCAGAGTCTCACTGGCTTCTCCAAATTGTCCTTTCCTCACAAGTATCTTGGACTTCCCTTGGTGATTGGCAGAACTAAAAAGATCCATTTTGCAGGGGTTCTTAATTCTATACAAAAGAGGATTGCAGGGTGGAAAGCAAACCTTTTATCCCAAGGGGCAAGACTGGTTCTTATTAAGCATGTGCTTACTTCCTTGCCAATTTACTCTCTATCCTCCACTCCTCTGCACATTGGTACTCACAATCTGATCGAGCAGGTTTTTGCAAATTTCTTTTGGGGTTCCTCAACCCATGGAAATAAAAGACATTGGTTATCTTGGATGGCTTTATGTAAGCCTCAATCCCAAGGGGGCCTTGGCATCATATCTCTTAGGAATATGGAGACTGCCCTACGTGTCAAAATGCTGTGGACTGCTATTCACAGTGATTCATTATGGGCTTCCTACTTTAGAGCCAAGCACCTGTACCAATGTCATCTCCGGGAAGCCAATTTCAGAAACATGAATGGTTTTGCTAGAAGGAGCTGGTTGAAGGCCAAGGATTATATTCTTCAATTCAAGAAGGTCATTATTGGGAATGGTATTAATACCAACTTCTGGTTTGACAATTGGCTGGGCCAACATTGCTTAAGCACATTTGTTCCTGAGGTTCAGATCCCTAATCCGAAAGTTACTGTTAGAGAAGTGCTCCAAAACCCATCCTCGGAAGAAACTGCAATTATTAATGCCTTGCTTCCCAACAATATTCAGCAAGCTGTCTGTTCTGTTAATCTGAATCAGGAACCGGATGTGGGTGTATGGAGTCTCTCCCCCTCTGGTCAGTGCTCAGTAGCATTGACCAACAAATCTTTTGATACCAATCAGTTCCCTGCAGATATACCTTGGAGTAGACTGTGGTCTAGTTGGGTTCCTACAAAAATCTCTGTTCACCTTTGGAAGATTATGAATAACAGTATACCGACTGATGTTAATATTCAAAGAGTGGGCATTGTTCTCTGCTCCAAATGCTATTGCTGCAGATCACCGCAGGTGGAAGACCTCACCCATTTATTTCTGAACAGTGAAATTGCAGTTTCTGTCTGGACTGCCTTAAAAGCTGCAGGGTTAACCTTCGAAGGGCGCACCATAAATGATTTTATTATTAATTCCATCTGTTATGCTCAAACAGGTACGGCCTTTGCTATTTTCACTCTTGCATCCATTGGATTTGGTATGTGGAAAATCTGGAAAGCCAGGAACAATGTCAAGTATGAGGGCAAACCTTTCTCCAAAACCAGCAGCATGCATCATATCTTTTTCCAAATCAAGAGGGCTTGTTCGGCTGCCTCTCTTAAGGAATCTAAGTCCTCTCACCAGAGAATCTTAGATCTATTGGGTATTAAATATCAAGCTCCCGGCAAACCACAAATGAAGATAGTGAGATGGCTTGCCCCTCCTTGGCCGTTTCTAAAACTAAATTCTGATGGTGCTTGCAAGCAAACCAAAGATACTGGAGGAGGTGGAATAATCAGGGATTCTATAGGCAAGGTTATCCTTGCCTTCTCACACTTTTATGGTCACTCTAATAGCTTAATAGCAGAGGCCCGCGCCCTCATGGATGGCATTAAATATTTGAAGACATTGGACTCCAAACCTGCGCTTATAGAGTGTGATTCACTTACTCTTGTTCGAATTATCAAAAAGGAAATTCATTGCCCTTGGTCAATTCTCAGCTATGTCAGGGATATCTAGAGCTCCATCTCCCAATGTGACTTGATCTCTCATATCTATAGAGAAGCAAACACTGTAGCTGATTTACTTGCTTCTATAGCTTGCACCACTAAATGTAATTCTTTCTACTCTTACAGTGAGCTCCCTTCCATTATAAAAGGTGATGCTCGGCTGGACTCACTAGGCTTGCCTAGTATCAGATTGATGTAATTCTTTATTCTTATATTGTGAAATAAAGCTGCCTCCTAGCGGCCTGATGGTGGAGTGGTTTTCTCCTTACCTCTGGTAAGGGGTGCACTTTCCCATTGAGCCCTAGGTTAGGTTTTTCTATTAAAAAAATAGGGCTATATGGAAAATCCGATTTTTCGGAAAAATACCGAAAAATAGAAAAATATATTTCCGGAATCCTCGGAACGCACCGATCGCAACGGTACCACTCGTGCCCGGGTGAACCGCCCGGTTCGCCCGTAGCGAGCTTCCGAAGAAAAAGCCGAAACACACACCTGAAATCGGAAAACACACGCGGAAAAGCCGCGGAACGCCTCCGGGCCTCCGAAACGACTCCGGATCGTGCCGATCCGAACACGAAAGATGCCCGAAATGAAATTTTGGGCACAACAGAGCCGGACGCTCCGAAAACTAGATCCAGGACCCACGAAAAAGGATCCGAAAGGTCCGTGATATTACACATCGGCCTTATGGCCGGCCTTGTCACAATGTTTGCACACCTCTTTGGAAGGTGTCATAGTAATAGAAAAGGGCTTGTTACCCTTCTTAAACTTCTTCTCTTGGGAGGAATCTTCTCCATTGCTAGCCCTCTTCTTATTGAATGTGGGTTTGAAAGTGCCGGAGCTTGTAACATGCTCCTTCTTGTCTTTTCCACGGATTCAGTCGGATAGCTCCGTGGCTTCTTCAAATAACTGGGCTCGCCGTACCATTTTCAAGTAGACTTGAATGTCCATCGGTGCCAGTTGGGTAATATATTGTGGCCAAAGCCCATTAAGAAATCTCTGAGCCTTCATCTTCTCGGTACACACTAGATGTGGTGCATACCTTCATAGCCTAGAGAA
This sequence comes from Amorphophallus konjac, assembly GCA_022559845.1. Lineage (NCBI taxonomy): Eukaryota > Viridiplantae > Streptophyta > Magnoliopsida > Alismatales > Araceae > Amorphophallus > Amorphophallus konjac. The sequence goes on from CM040121.1 coordinate 178,119,747, forward strand.
TTTGACCTCATACTCGGCCATCGATAAAGTCCTTTGCTTGAGTGCAGCAAACTCTGTGGCTTTCTTCTCTTGGATCCGATCTGAGAAATATTTAGCGTTGAAATACTCCACAAATTCACCCCACGTGATATATTCACGGGGCAATGTAGCCTCCACCGACTCCCACCAAGATCGGGCATCCCGTTCTAATTAGAAAGTTGCTAGCAGAACCTTCTCTTCATCCGTGCATTGCATCACACAGAATATCCTTTCGATCTCTTTTATCCAATTTTCGGCATCGTCGGGGTCGGACGAGCCAATGAACTTTGGCGGGTTCATATTACGAAAACTGCGGTGGAGATCTCCCGCTCCATGATTTGCTTCGCCCTGCACCACTTGTTGTGGCGCCCGTGTAAGGCCTTGAATGGTGCGTTACATCTCGCGTCATTGAGCTCTTTTGGCGGCCATGATCTACAAGAGAATTTAAGTCTAATTATTTTTGTATATAACTGTAGGGTTGGACGTCAACAAAGGACTTAACCCATGGCTCTACCCATCTCACTGGGTATAAGGAATAACCTATCCTTGGACTTGGGTTCTGAGGAATTGAATATCCTAGGCTCTGATACCACAAAAACTATCACGTCCCGAGCGCAGAAGGAACCCGATATGCGTGACGAGTTTATATCAATCATGTCAATCAGAGCATAAGAAATTCAACATATAGACAGAGCGCGCAATAACAATAATATCTTTATTTCATTAATACTCCCAAAGAGAAATTCATTACATTGCCAAAAGTAAAGTTACTAGACTCAATAAAAGGGAAAATACAATAATTGACTCAAGAAAATAGGAAAAGACACGACTAGGTAGTAGCTTCAATGATCGGGACGACTCTACACTCTTCACTCGAGTCCATCCCCATCCGAATGATCTTCGTCATCGGAATTACCTGAAAAATAGGGGAAAACACTAGGTGAGCAAACGCTCAGTAGGGATTATATCTCAAGAATCAAGCTTGATCTAAGTAATTAACATGTTACATGAACTATGCATGTTGACTACGCATGAACAATGTCGAGAGTGGAATAACAAGAATCGATATAGATGGACTAGCAAGATTTCAAGATATTCATGTAAAGATATCAAGAAGTTCAAGTTTGCAATATCAAGTCATGTCATGAGAATTGGCTATTATAATTTCAAGGAAGTAAATACCCTTTCCGGACCACGCAAGTCATGTCAAGTCATGTCAAGCACGAGATTCGTGGAATGCCATAATCAAGCAAGTCATGCACTCCGGTGCAATGCCACACCATGGTCAATCAACTCCCATGGGCACAAAGTACTTTCGGGCGCTCCAACCAGGATCAGACTGGGCCCCATAATTTCCAGGCATTGAGTCATGTAATTATTTTGGACATCCACTATAGTTTTATAGCCAATATAGAGTTCCGAAGAGTTTTAAGCATTGTAAGAACATAAGGTAGATTCATGGAATATATTTCAAGGATAGAATTTTGAGTAAGGATGACACATCAATAAATCACATAAAACTCATGAAAATCTATAAAACTGAGTAATTGGCATCCACTCAGGTCGCCACCAATTATTGAAATAGCGTCCACTATCTTGATCGCCCATTCCTGTGAACAGTACATGCACGAAGAATTCACGACCACTATACTGGCCGCTAATTCATGTTTTGGCGTCAACTGGCCTGGTCGCCAAATCCAGCCAGTGATAGACTTCTCAAAAGAGGCCAGAAAAAGTGCTCTATGAGGGCTAGTGCACCACGTTTCTTCAGAGTGACGTGGCAATCAAGGGTTACAGGGTTTTAAGGGTACAACCTGCTCGACTGCCTTGAGGGAATCTAAGGCTAGTGTAGACTTACAGAGGTTTTAATGAAGAAAGCACCAGTCCGAAGGAAGGAATATCCCGCGTAGGGTCCAATCATCATCAAGAGTTGAGGTGTAAACATAAAACAACGTGAAACAAAGACTCTATCCACGGACTAGGATCAGAGTGCCAAAAAGACCCGCGGTATGGGTTAAAACCCAGTAAAACTGTGAGACAGGAAAATAGCGTCACTAATGACAGGCGCTATATCAGAAATTGGCATATGTTTGAAGAGATGCAGAAACATTATTTTAACAAATTGTAATAATATTACAAGGAATTGGCGTCCTTCCCGGAAGGCGCCATATCTTTAATCAGCGTCCATTTAAAAGGACATTAATTTTGAATTTCCATAAATTTGCATATATTTAACCTTTTTTCAAGATTTGGCATCTGTTCACACAGGCACACATTCTTAAGTCGCGTCCGTGTCTACGGTCGCTAATTCTTTTCTGTGTACAAACCATGAAGCATCAAACATGTACGTTTTTACACACAAACCACTGTTCATTTCTTTTAGTTTAGCATGAATAGTAACATATTGCTATTTATGATGATTTTTAGGAAACTGAACACATGGTAATGTAGAGAAAAATATGGAGATCATGAAAACGTACTCATGCAGAATTAACAGAGCCAGGTTCCACAGTTATAGATTTTTAAACATGGGTTAACTATTAAATACGCTGGAAGAAATAGTGTCAGTGTTGATGGTCTCCAATTAATTGGCGTCCAGAAGAGTGATGTCAATTCAAGAATCAGCGTCCTTGTAGGCGGACGCCCATTAATCAGCGACCATTAGTCTGGCCGCTATTTTCATGCAAATAGGAAACTACATCTTATACGTAAAAGCTCAAGAACAGAGATCATGGAGTGAAAATACGAACAAGATATCATGATATTATGCATGCAACACTTATAATTAGGGTCTTGTGCTTTAGTTCTTGAGAAAACCTACCTGTTGGGTTGATGGGAACGACGAACCGTGAAGGAAGAGGAAGAAGAATATGCAGCAGCAACAACTGCAACCGCAACAGTAGGAATACAAAGGGAGAAGAAAGAGGAAAAAGCAGAGGCTTCTTCACGTTGCAATAGCCGCAGGAAGAAGAACGCCAACACCTGCTCGAAACAGCAAGGGAAGGAGATCGGGTTCTTCCCTTCGTTTACAGCAGCATGATGCAACAACAGGAGGACGACGATGATGGCAGCAACACAGCAGGAGGACAACGTCGACGTACGTAGGGAAGCAGAACGAGCAGCAATGGCCTTCTCATTTGAGAGGGGTTTTATTTATAGAGTTGGGTTTAAGCTTCCTAACTGGTTTTAAATTCCCACGTAAGAATCCTACAAGGTCTAAAATTTCCTCAAGCAAATCTCCCTCTATCCATATCTGCAGCCACTTCCCCAGTTTGTCTAAAACCCTAGAGTCCATGCACGTTCGAACGTATTGCAGGATAAAGTTTTTAGAAGGCCCATATCTAATAATAACATATATCTAAAGTCCATTTGTCCTTTAGGCTAAACTCACTTGCGTGAGGCACATATATATATAGGTTAAGTGTTAATGCTCTTGAATGTGTATGGGTTGAGGCCCAATGGTGATGGTTTGCGAGTTGGACTTTATATTTTGTTTAAGTCGAGCCCTTGTCTTGCTTATTTATTATGTTTAATTTATTTAGGAAATTTTATTTGATCCGGGGTGCTACACCTCAAGAGTTCAGAAAAAAGAGAAGTAGTTCAAAAATGAAAATTACAAGAAAGAATAAGTAGTTTGCTACGAATGCAACTGACCGGGACATCTGAGACATGACTGTCCTAAGCTCAAGATGCAAGTTGAAATGATCAAGAACAAATATCATAGAAAATATAAAAGGCCTATCAAGAAAAAGGTTATGGTAGTAGCTTGGGACAATGAAGACCTCACCTCCAGCCCTTCAGTCTCAGAGTCAGAAGAAGAGGTCAATTTGGCCTCGATGGACAACAACGACGAGGAAGTGATCAAGTATATAACTCCAACTCAGCTCCGATTCAGATTTAGAGTATTCACTAGAAGATGTATTAAAGGAATTATATTAAAAGTTCAAAATTGTTAGTAAAGAAATTAAAATTCTTAAGAAGGAACATCAAAAATTAAAAGATGAAAAGTGTCCACACTATCACTCCACATAAAATAAAATTACTATACTGACTAAGGAAAATAAGAAATTAACAGAAGAACTAAAAGAAAGTAATAAAGAATTAATGATAAGTACCACCTTAATAAGTAAAAATATAGACTTAATAAAAGATAAAGATAAAAAATTATTGATAAAAGAGTTTGAAATCATTAAACTAAAGAAAAATGAAACATATCTTAAGAAAACCATAGAAATATTTACTAGAAAATAAAAAGGACTAAATGAAGTACTAAACTTCCAGAAAAGAACTTCAGGAAGGAAGGACTTGGATATAAGATACCTAAAAACAAGCCTCCACCTAACCCATACAAAAAATACCATTTACCAAAATTTGTAAAAGTAGAGATACCTGATAGCTATCTAACCACTATATCTAAAACACATGCACCTATCGAACAATTAAAAATAGTAGAAAGCTTCCATAGAAACCAAGAACATAAATGCATATCGCGGCTAACCCTAAAGGACCCAAAAGGATTTGAGTACCTAAATCTCAGAAATAATGTGTTTTTATAGGTCTGCCTTGAAGCTAATGGTACAAGATGGTATCTTGATAGTGGCTGCTTGTAGTAACCTGAGTAAAAATAAAATAAAAGTTTAAAAATATTTACATTAAATTAGATAATTGAATATTGATGTAATGATGAAATTATATTTTATTATATATAAATAGATTTAATAATTAAATTTATTTGAAGTTAATTAAAATTAATATTAAAAAATTTTTAAAAAATTATAAGAGACCTAAGTAAAATCCTTGGAAATAGTTATGATCGAAATTAGAGGTTAAAGATGACCCTTATTCGGCTTGATTGAGAGTTAATGGGCTAAATAGGCTTAAATTCGAAGTAAACCCTAAACCTTAATTTTCTATGAAAAAATTGGCCCAAATTCTAGAAGATTGGCTTAGAATTCAAACCCTAGAACCATAGTCCACTAGAAATTTTATCACTTGTCCATTGTTCCAATCCTATTGAGGCTAGCTTAGTGGAGAAGTTTGAATTTAGGATTTTGAATGCTGAATTCGGAGGTGGAAAATCTTGAATTTTTGGGAAAGGAATCTTGACCATTTTGGCTAGAATTTTCCTATAAATAGACCCCTCACATCTTCCTCTCGGCCTTTGGCATGCTGGGGAAGGATTTATTGGAGATTTGAGGGCGAGATTTGAGGAGGAAAGGGAGATCTTGGGCAATTCTTCATGTTCTTCATCCCTCCTCTTAAATCCAATCTAAGGTAGGTGTTCTCTTGGGCTAAACTCTAATTGATCAATGAAATAGAGGTAGAAGCATGTCTAGTTTGTTTCTATAATGTTTTCTCTAATTTTTATTGAGTAATAAGCATGCTAGATGAGTTTTATTGAAGTGGTATTATCGTTTTCACCAGAAGGAGTTCGGGTTTATGATCACGGTGTTCATAGAGACCGCGTTATCATCGTGGTTCCTCGACACACCACGATGACATAGGAACAATAAAATTTGAATATTTATCGACCTTTAGGTCGCTGTCACCTAGATGACCACGTTCTGAAGGTGGTTCCCCTAGAGACCGCGTCCTTAACGTGGGGTCCAGTGTGATCGCATTCATCCCAGGTTTCCACTCTCCGTCCGATTCAAAAAAAAGGAAACAACGCCATTCTGTTTTTAGGCATCCTTATGAAAGAAGCAAGCAATGAGGATGTCCAGACAACTGGACATAGGTTTTAATTTGAGATCCGTAAGTGTTGGAAGTTCCACCTCGGATCACGGTGTCCTTCTAGACCGTGCTCCGGATGTGCGATCTCCGTGACGACCTTGTTTTCTTCAGGTTCTAACTGAGCCAATAGTTCATCCAGCATGCTAGATTTGTTAATTTCAAGTTCCAAATCATGTTATGTTTGCATGTCATTTAATTAAACACATGATTAAGTTAAGCATATGGAAGATAAATGATTCTATTCTTTGAACTTATATTCCTACCATAATTCTTGTTATCTTCATGACATCCTTGATCTCCATGATTACATTATCTTTTTTCAGCATGTAAAAGGAGTAGATATAATCTTGCTAAATCGCATGTGCGTATTTCCATAGCCCTCTATCAAGATGGCATACATGTTTAGTTTATATAACCTTGATCGGCGATTCAACGATTGTAGTTGTAGATCATGTCTTAAGGGTTACCGATACGAGTCTAGTGGCTTTCGGAATTACGGAATGAGGTTCTGCGTGGTTCTGTCATCCGGTTTCTGAACGCGTCCTATTCAGAGACTGCATTCACCCATCTGTCAACTGAGGATGAGTTCCCAAGGATTGTGTTTAGGGTCTGCCAGGGGCTGAATGGGCTTCTGGTAGGTTTTTCCTGAATGTGGTTTCCCTGGGGACCACGTTCTGAACGTGGCCCAGGGGACAACCGTGTTCATCCCTGAACGTGATCCTGATACAGACCGCATTCAGGCCTGATCCCAGATCGCGTCCAGCCCAATTTATGATAATTTTCATAATGCATACGGCACTGTTTCTGTCGGCATTTCTAATCATAAACCCTTGATAGACCATGTTCCAGTAAAGGAAACTCTCCTTGTTAACTCATTGTCATAGCACATCATTGAATTTCTCTTATTAATGTCGTTGAACATGATGCCTTGAATTAGTCTTGAACTTCTCTTACAACTACTTGTGCTTCTTGTACTATTTATTCCTTGAATGGAAAATTTTGCTAGATCGGTACCTTATTTCATGAGCTTTACCTTGAAATTCATTGGTCATACATATAATGTGGCTGTCTAAATAATTATAAAGGATCGATGATCCAAACTACAATGCCTGATATTAATAGGGTCTAGTCTGGTCTTGGGAGGAGCACCCAAAAGTACTTGTGCCCATAGGAGCTATTATTGACCTAGTGTGGCATTGCACCAAATACAAGCGTGTTAGATTCATTTATGACATTCCACTTATTCATGACATACTTGACTTGCTTGAATTACTTGAAAGTACTTGAGATACATGAAATACTTGACTTGTACATGCTTGTGTAAAATGGCCAATTCAATGATAATACTTGCTACATGATCGTTCTCTACTTGAAATCTTACTCTTGATATCATATCTACTTGTGATTCTATATACTTGCATCTCTTATACCCTCATGTTCATGTCCCATGTTTTATTTGTGTTTCTCGTCATAGCACAATTGCTTATCAAATCTGTTAATCACTTAAAGATGCCTGATATAGAGATATAAATCCTAATGAGCTTTTCGCTCACACTGCATTTTTGGTTAATGTTTCAGGTAGTTCAACACGATTGGAATGGGCAAGAGTGAAAAGAGTGACCAAGCTTATCTTAGAAATCTTATGTTTTAACTTGTTGTTCTTGTTAGAATTAAGTGTTATTTGAAGATTGTACTTTAATTATGACCGTTTGAGACTTGGTGTATGTTGTAAAACTCTTTTTGACCTAATGTTAGTTGTCCTTTCCTTATTAATTTTCACATGTGGTTGACCCCTTATATGCATGCTCTGATCGACACGAGTGTTACGACTTGTCGCGCTTCGATTTTTGACGTCAGAGCGTGACCGTCTTTGTGATATCAGAGCCTAAGTTTCTTAAATCTTAGGTTTACCTTGATATAGGTTCTAGTGTTGACTTTATACCCTAGATAGTGTCTTGAACCTTACCGGTGAGATTGGGTAGAGCCATGGGCTAAGCTTTATAATAGGATTAATTAAATCACTTAAGATTTGTAGCTGTGATTGCAGGCTTAGTTCTTACCAATGGCTACTGAGAGAGCACAGTGACGCGAGATGCAGCGGATAGTGCGAGGACTAACCCAAGCACTGCAATAGGTGGCTCAATGAGGAGCTAACCGAGGAGCAGGAGATTTACATAGGAACTTCAAAAGTATGAACCCTCCTAAGTTTGCGGGTTCAACGGACCCAGATGAGGCCGAACACTGGGTTAAGGAGATCGAGAGGATTTTCTGAGTTATGCAATGCGCTGATGAGGAGAAAGTCCTACTAGCTATCTTTCAGCTAGAAAGGGATGCCCATGTATGGTGGGAATCTATTGAAGCAACTATACCACATGATCAGGTGTTATGGGAAGAATTTTTAGATCACCTCAACAACAAGTACTGCTCCGATAGGGTGCAGGAGAGGAAAGCTACCGAATTTGCTTCGTTGAAGCAAAGGAGTCTGACTGTGGCTTGATAAGTACAATATGAAGTGATCTAGAAGGGGAGGGGATGAATAGATCACTGTTTTTCGTAGAATTAAAAAAAATACTACAGAGTATATTGCTAAACGCAAATAACCTTGAGCTCCGACTATCGAAAATGATGCAATGCAGTTAATAGCTCAAGCAAATAGAAGGCATACCACAATATTACCACAATCGATCACACAAGGACTCAGAGGATTTTAAGGTGGTTCGGTCCTTCAGACCTACATCCACCCCACACTCAAACCGAGTGTGGCTTCACTAATGGCTGGGCAACACAGCTTGCCAAACAACTGCTGATACACAGCTTCCCAGGAGAACAACCTCTCCTCTTCCTCCTACCTGGAGGGAACCTCTAGCGACCAGCAGTCACTAGAACCCAGAGACTCACGTCTCTCTTCCTCTTTACCAAGAGGGAACCCCACTAGTAGCAGCCCTGCTACTAGTGAACCAGAGGTCGAAGACCTCTCTTCCTCCCAACCCGGAGGGAACCTACAAGTAGCCCACCTGCTGCTTGCAGACTGGAGATTGACTCTCCCTGCTCCTGATCTCACAGGAGGACCCCGACCTCAGTCCAGAGGATCGGAAACACAAACAAGAACATTTGAAGAAAGGTAAGAACAATAAACGAAAAATACGAACGAAGGAAATCAAATTCCAGAAAATGGAAACAGTGTAGCTCAATACAGAGCAATAGACTTCGGATTTGATCCGCAAGTCAGAACAACTCTTCTGATCACTCTTCTGCTCTCTCTCTTTTTCTCTCTGCTATTCTTTCTTCTTTCTTTTCTTTTCCTGGATCGAAGGGCTCTCTATTTTCCTGCTTTTTTCTTCTATGCCTCTCTTCTTCGATCACCTTCATCTGAGGACGAAGGATTCTATTTATAGCAGTAACAGCAGGTGGATAGGGCACAAAACGCGTGTGCCTCCCACGCTCGATCCAGAATCTTCCTGCCACGTGCCTTTATCAGATTGGTTCCTCTTGTCTCGGATCACGTGCAGCCCAGGAGTGTGGAATGTTCTTCCTCGGACCTGTAATGAGATTAAATCCATTAATACGCTGCATGGCCACAAAACTAAAACTGCATGAGGTATATAGTAACAACACGACGTGACTATTACTGGAAATGACACAAGAACGACACGAGATACTCTGTAACAGGTCAGACACACAGAAGGAAATGACACGAGGTGAGGTTATAAGCCAAAAGAGACACGAGGTCACGAATGCAAAAACAACACGAGGACAACACGAGCTAACGACAGAAACCGACACGAAGTGGTTGCAAATATTCAAGACACGAGGTCTACGGAAGGCAACACGATGTGTGGTCAAGGCGAAAATGACACGAAGTCTAAAGCGAGAGACCAACACGAAGACAGAATATAAAGAGACGACTCGAAGTGAAAACAACACGAAGACGAAGTTGACACGAAGTGAAAACAACACGAGGTGAAGTTTGACACGAAGTGAAAACAACACGAGGTGAAGTTTGACACGAAGAAGAAAAAAAAAAAACAACACGAAGTGAAGTTGACACGAAGTGAAGCACAACGACACGAAGTATAGTGGTGACAAAAACACACACTACACAGAAAACGACACGAAGTATAATAAGAACAGCACGAGATGAAAACAACACGGGGTGACCACAACTCAAGGACGAAAAGTAGAAACTGACCCGAAGACAGATTAACACGAAGACGTAAACACAACACGAAAACATGGACAACAGTAACCGTCACGAAGTGTGGTTACTAAGTAGGAACGACACGAGGTCTACAGGAAAACTACTCGAAGTTCATCAGAATTTTTAGAGCAGCTTCAAGAACACGACACGAAGACATGAGAAGAGAAAACAACACGAAGTGAAACGAACACTTGAACTTAGACTGACTTAGAGACTCAGCGAAAATAGACTCGAAGACAGGAATACAAACGGATGACATGAGCTAAGGATGACATGGAAACAACACAGTAATCAAAGACTGCACGAGGTGAAAGACAACACTCAATCAGACGACAACATGGCTAACTCGACACGAGGTGAAAACGTGAAGTAAGAATGACATGAGGTTTAAGGAAAACAGCACGAAGACAGAACTTGTACGAACACACGAAGTGTTACCTCTTAGCAGCTTTTTCATATAAAACCATGGATAACTCAAGTGCAAGATATCTGATCAAAAATATCAACAACAATTAACATAGTGTTGCTCATCATCAAAACACTTAGGGAAGACACAAAATCCAACAATCTCCCCCTTTTTGATGATGGCAACACTATATTAAGTATAAGAGATAAGTTCAAAAGAGATCATTTCAAGAGATTTAATGCAGACAAATTGAAGCAGACTTTCAACGCACTAGCTTCCTTGCTTCCTCTGATGACACCAGAACACTCCCCCACCAGAACACTCCCCCTGAACACAGCAACAGTTTACCTCAGACTTGATAACTAACTCCCCCTCAACACTATGGCATGCAAAAACTCTGAAACCGAAACCACACAATTCTCTCCCCCTTTGACATCATCAAAACTAGGGGCAAATATGAAGATACAGAGAAAGGAAAATTGCTGACTATAGAGAGAAAACAGGACATAGTAAGGCAGATAAATGGAGATTATTGAGATGTTTAGTCAATTAAGAAAGTCATTAATTTTATGTGAGGATTTTTGAAGATCAGTTAGTCAGACTGTGCAAAAACTGTGAATAAGGATTCGCTCCATACACAGAACCAGATTCTAAGCAAGTGAGTTACAAGATACCAGTTTGATCAAAGTAAGTCTTTACTGAGAGAGTATAAAGTAAGACAGTCAGAAGACAAAGACCTGTGGTATTGAGAACAAACAAATCAAGAGCTATACTTCAAGTGAGCAGGATCTTTAAAGATGGTCAAGATCAAAGGTAAGTCTGTCAAGTACACCTTTGACATTAGGGAGACACCTTGATTAGAGGCATGAAACCCCAGTTACTCGGTGGCAGGACCACATTACCCCTTCTGATAAGAGGACAGAGATAGTATTCTAACTGGTGTTGACATTAAGGTGACACCTTTATCAGAGGCCAGACACCCCAGTTACTTACCAGATATGTACCATAGCTCTGTATGATCAAGACAGTTAATAAGAAACCAGATAAGTACTGCCATCTCATGACATGGGATGTTTTTTCACTTCATTGATGAAAATCCTAGTTTCTCAATGAGCAGTTAACAAGGTTGATAACAATTTTATGAAATTTGTTTTTATTAACCAACTCTTAAAACCTTGTTAATTAAGCTTGAGTCCGTTTGAGAACAATACACCAGATCCAAGGTGATTCAGACTAAAGCACAAAATACCTCATTTCGGACTCAACATTGACTAAGTAGGTATGCAGTACTGGCTAGATCAGAAGACAGTTACCGTGTAGGAAGATAATCTTTGAATTCAGATTTTGATCTCAGTGGGACTAACAGCTGAAATTCCAACAAGAAATTAGATGAACAGTCTTAAAGGATAAAGCATCCAACTCTTTCTTTTATACACCTAATCAACCTGATTCTCTTTTGATGTCAGCAAGATGTCGTTCGGAGTATGTTCAAATTAGGCCAAAGACCAAAGCACCTATTATAAATCTAGCTCCCCCTGAGACCTTGACCCCAACACAGACTTAACCAAGACAACCCTCAAAACACTTCAAAGAGAACACCATGAAGTTTGAACATACTATTCAATCAAAATGGAGTGAGTCACCAAACACTCATAATGAAGTTATTTCTTCAGCAACAGACAATGAATATGATAAGCACAATAACACATGACATGGTATTCAGAAATCAATTATTCAATCATGAAATTCTGTAAATACCTAGTTCTCTGCGCAAAGTGCTAAATTTCTCAGTATCCAGTGGCTTAGTGAAGATATCTGCAATTTGTGAGTTAGTGCCAACATGGATCAACTCAAAAGTCCTCCTAGCGACTTCATCTCGAATAAAATGATGCCTGATTTCAATGTGTTTAGTTCGGGAATGAAGGACAGGATTCTTTGCAATATTTATTGCACTAGTATTGTCACAAAAGATAGAAGTACAACCTAGCTCAACCGAGTAGTCCAGAAGCTGGTGTTTTATCCATATAACCTGTGTGCCACAGCTCCCTGCTGCCACATACTCAGCTTCAGCAGTAGAGAGAGCCACAGAGTGTTACTTCTTGGATCCCCAAGAGACTAAGCACCCTCCTAGAAATTCGCAGTGACCACTAGTGCTCTTCCTGTCCAATTTACATCCTGCATAATCTGCATCAGTGTATGCAATGAGATCTAAACTACATGATGCAGGATACCAGAGACCTAGATCATGGGTGGCAGATAAGTATCTAAAAATTCTCTTTACAGCTGCCAGATGCAATTCAGTAGGCCTAGCCTGGTATCTGGCACACATTCCTACACTAAATTGAATGTCGGGCCTGGATGCAGTTAAGTAGAGGAGTGAACCGATCATACCTCTATATAGTTTAGCATCCACCTCTTTACCTTTTTCGTCTGAATCCAGTGAGGAGCTGGTACCCATGGGTGTTGAGATTATCTTGAGGTTGGTCATTCCAAACCTTTTCAGCATCTCCAGAGTATACTTGGTTTGATTTATGAAACAACCATCCTCCATTTGTTTGACCTGCAGCCCAAGAAAATATTTTAGTTCGCCAATTAGACTCATTTCAAATTCTTGGGACATAGACTCAGAAAAATCTTTACATAATTTTGAATTGTTAGATCCGAAAATGATATCATCAACATATACCTGGACCACGATTAACTCCTTTCCGAGACTTTTGGTGAAGAGGGTTTGGTCAACCTTACCTCGAATGTAGCCCTTGCTTACAAGGAACTCAGAAAGTCTCTCATACCAGGCTCGGGGAGCCTGCTTCAATCCATAGAGGGCTTTATTCAACCTAAAAACCATGTTAGGCTGAACAGAGAAATTAAACCCAGGAGGTTGTTCAACATATACCTCTTCCTTCAATAACCCATTTAAGAATGCGCTTTTGACATCCATTTGCTGTAGCCGAATGTTTCTAGAGCATGCAAATGCAAACAGAATTCTTATAGCTTCCATCCTAGCTACTGGTGCATAGGATTCATCAAAATCCACACCAAATTCCTGACTGTAGCCTTGAGCTACAAGTCTTGCTTTGTTTCTAGAGATAGCTCCATTTTCATCAATCTTATTTTTGAAAATCCATTTAGTGCCAATGACATGAGTGTTTTTAGGTCTAGGAACTAGTTTCCATACATTATTTTTCTCAAATTGATTTAATTCCTCACCCATGGAGGATACCCAAGAATCATGCTTTAAAGCCTCTTCCACAGTCTTGGGTTCTACCTGAGATGTCAAAGCAGCTAAGTCCTGTTCTTGGACAGTTCTAAAGTGAGACCTTGTCCTAGTGGGATCATGCAAATTACCTATGACATTTTCACTAGGATGATCTTTGTGAAATACTACCTCACCTGAGGGTTCACCTACCTCAGTTGCTCCTTTTTGATGTAAGTTTTCTGGTTGAGCAGTTTGCTGCATCTCTTCTTCTTCAATTTTCTCCAATAAATCTCCCTCATCAGGTGACTCCCTGTCATCGTTTATCCTTTTGTCAGATAGAACATTCTCATCAAACACCACATGAGGTGTTTCTTCAACAGTTTGCTCATCTTTATTGAAGACTCTGTAAGCCCTAGAGGTTTCTGAATATCCGAGAAAAATTCCAGGAGAGCTTCTTGCTTCAAACTTATCCAAACCATTCTTACCATTATTGTGGATGAAACATTTGGAACCAAAGATTTTAAAGTAAGAAATGTTTGGCAGCTTACCCTTGAGGAGTTCATAAGGAGTTTTCTTATGAGTAGGTCTTGCCAAGGCTCGATTTAAAATGTAGCATGCTGTATTTACAGCTTCTGCCCAAAATCTCCTTGGAAGTCCACTCTCAATCAGCATAGTCCTGGCCATTTCAATTATTGACCTGTTTCTTCTCTCAACAATTCCATTCTGCTCCGGTGTCCTGGGAGAAGAAAATCTGTGAGTCACTCCCTCTCTTGAGCAAAATTCAGAGAATGAAGAGTTTTCAAACTCTCCTCCATGGTCAGACTGAATTGTAATGATATTATGTTCACCTTGCAGTTTGATTTTATTAAAAAGTTCTTCAAAGTGAACAAAGGCATCATTTTTATTTGCTAAACAGAACAACCAAGAAAATCTAGTGAAGTCATCAACTATGACTAGACTATATCTCTTACCTGACAGGCTTTGTATTCGAGTAGGACCAAAGAGATCCATGTGCAAGTGCTGTAGTGGTTTAGATGAGAGACCTTTAGTTCTCAACTTAAAAACTGCACGAGTCTGTTTACCTTGAGCACAAGCATCACAGAGCTTGGACCCTAACTGGAATTTTATTTTGGGCAAACCTCTGACTAGGTTATAATTAGACAGTTTATTCAAAGTAGACACACTAGCGTGGCCTAGACGCCTATGCCAGTCAAAAGCAACCTGCTCAGAATTAGTAGACAGACACAAGTTTGTTTCAGAATTATCATCTAGATCAACGATGTACACATTATTTACTCTATGACCTTTGAACATGATATTATCAGAATTTAGCTCAAAAACAATGCACGAGTTGTGGTCAAAGAGTACCTTGTGTCCTTTGTCACAAAGTTGACTTATACTTACCAAGTTGTGCTGAAGTCCTTCTACAAGATACACATCTTCAATGGAGTTAGTGGAGGACTTACCAATCGTACCAATTCCAATTATTCTTCCTCTGTTATTTCCTCCGAATTTGACCAAGCCCCCAGACTTCATTTTGAGTTTGCTGAATTTGGACCGGTCTCCTGTCATGTGCCTGCTACAGCCGCTGTCAAGATACCACTTGTTATGCTCAGCTGCCAGGCTGACCTGCAAAAATTCAGACAGAGTAATGTGGGACCCAATTCAAATTGGGTCCAGAACCAGTTTTTAGATTATGCAAAAAGCACTTGGGAATCCACATTTGTTTTATAGTTCTCTTCAGTGGTTTTATGTGGGTTGATTCTTCCCTTTTGTCGTTTCTTGGTGGGTGTTGAATAAGCTTATTCCTATTTGAACTATGCTGTTTCTGAACAAAGACATTGTTGGTTGGCCTCTTAGAGGATACGCGTGTGTGTTGAGCATAATTCATGTAAGCATTTTTACTCCAATAAAATTTGTGCTGAACCTGGTGAACGTTGCCATGCTCTACTTGATAATTAGCATGATGAGCTTTCTTGACAAAACTTTTCACCCTTTTTGTGACATCAATAGGACTGGTTCTGTGAGAACCTTTGTTCCCCACCTGTTGCACATGAGCAGTTCTTGTTTCAGAATTTCCCGACTTAGGTTGCTGACCAGTGGATTGAATGAATTTGCCGGTCGAAAACTTCATTGTAGAGACAGATTTGGAACTGGATGGTGTTTCCAGTTTCTCTTTGCCTTTGGCGGGGCAGAACGTGGTAGTCTTAAATTCAAAGGGTTTTTTACTAGTAGGATTGTATCCTAATCCCTCCCTATTGAAGTTTACCCTCGACCCCAGAAGGACATTCAGATTGTTTCTCCCCTCTGTAAACTTCTCAAGCACTTTTTCTTTGTCCTCAATCTCCTTCTGAAATTCATTGCATTGGTCCTGGAGTTCCTGATTAACTTTTCTAACTGCCTCATATTTTTCAGCCATCAGTCTAATCTCTCCTTTACACTCTTCAGCTTTACACTTCAGCTCATCCATTCTAGCTAGACTCTCCTCTCTTTCCATTCTCAACCTCTCAATCTCACCTTTAACCTGGTCTAGCTCAATGGCCATCTCCTTGGTTTTCATGCTATCAGTGACAATAGAAGAGTGTTCTTCAGACAGAGAATGAAACTTACGTCTAAGCATTCTATGCTCCTTGTTTAAACAATTATATTTACTTAACAGGTCGCCATAGGCGTCCTCCCAATCATCCAAAGTAAAATTCTCAAATAAGTTTGTTACCTCTTTCTCATGGTCGGCCATGAGGCAGGTCTTCTCTTCATTTTCACTGGACGAAGTGGCTTCTGGGTCCTCCTCCTCATCGCTCCATGTGCACAGCATGGCCTTCTTCTTCTTGTGCACCATGTTCTTCTGGTGTCCTGGAGCCTTAGCTTGTAGCTCTGGACATTCACTTTTCATGTGACCGGGTTTCTGACAATGATAGCAAGTGATCTTCTTAGCAGACCGGTTCTTCTCAAATCTTTGTTCAGGAGACTTCATTGCAGCATTAAATTTCTTCCTCCTGTAGAATTTTCCTTTAGTTCTTAGGAACTTTCTGAATTGCCTGGTGAGCATAGCTCGCTCGTCCTTGTCCAGGTCTGAGAATCCATCAGAGCCTTCGTTGCTATCATCACTGCTGCTGCTGCTGCTGTTGTTCTTCTTAGCATGTCGTGAGACCTTCAGAGCAACATTCTTTCCCTTTCTGTCATGCCCATCGTTTCCATGTTTGAAATTCATTTCATGGGTCATGAGGGATCCAATCAGCTGGGTCACTGTCATGATGGATAAATTTCTTGATTCCTCTATTACAGTCACCTTGGTTTCCCAGACGGGAGTTAGAGACCTAAGGATCTTCCTGACTATGTCTTCTTGTTGAATATCCTTTCCAAGGCCCTTCAGACTGTTGACGATCACAGATAATCTGGCATACATTTCTGTGATCGGCTCCTCTGGCTTCATCTTAAATAACTCATATTGAGTTGTAAGTATGTTGATCTTGGTAGCCTTCACCTGAGATGTGCCCTCATGAATTAACTGCAAATCATCCCACATGTTCTTTGCAGTCTTGCACGCTGAGATCCTCGAATACTCTTCCGGGTGGACGGCGCACTGTATGATGTTAAGAGATGTCCAATTCAGTGCGGAGAGTTTGACCTGATCTTCTGTCCACATATCTTCATTCGGTGGAAGGGTGTATGGACCATCTGTAATCACTTTCCATAGCTTGTGGCTTTGGGCCCTGATAAAGACTTCCATCCTGTTCTTCCAGAAGAAGTAATTATTACCATCAAAGAAGGGGGGACGGGTGATAGACTGCCCATCAGCTATGAAACTGCGAGGACCAGTGGATCCGTTTCCCTGGCCGTTGGACCACATTCTGGGAAAAACCTGCTCTGATACCAACTGATAAGTACAATATGAAGTGATCTAGAAGGGGAGGGGATGAATAGATCACTATTTTTCGTAGAATTAAAAAAAATACTGCAGAGTATATTGCTAAACGCAAATAACCTTGAGCTCCGACTATCGAAAATGATGCAATGCAGTTAATAGCTCAAGCAAATAGAAGGCATACCACAATATTACCACAATCGATCACACAAGGACTCAGAGGATTTTAAGGTGGTTCGGTCCTTCAGACCTACATCCACCCCACACTCAAACCGAGTGTGGCTTCACTAATGGCTGGGCAACACAGCTTGCCAAACAACTGCTGATACACAGCTTCCCAGGAGAACAACCTCTCCTCTTCCTCCTACCTGGAGGGAACCTCTAGCGACCAGCAGTCACTAGAACCCAGAGACTCACGTCTCTCTTCCTCTTTACCAAGAGGGAACCCCACTAGTAGCAGCCCTGCTACTAGTGAACCAGAGGTCGAAGACCTCTCTTCCTCCCAACCCGGAGGGAACCTACAAGCAGCCCACCTGCTGCTTGCAGACTGGAGATTGACTCTCCCTGCTCCTGATCTCACAGGAGGACCCCGACCTCAGTCCAGAGGATCGGAAACACAAACAAGAACAGTTGAAGAAAGGTAAGAACAATAAATGAAAAATATGAACGAAGGAAATCAAATGCCAGAAAATGGAAACAGTGTAGCTCAATACAGAGCAATAGACTTCGGATTTGATCCGCAAGTCAGAACAACTCTTCTGATCACTCTTCTGCTCTCTCTCTTTTTCTCTCTGCTATTCTTTCTTCTTTCTTTTCTTTTCCTGGATCGAAGGGCTCTCTATTTTCCTGCTTTTTTCTTCTATGCCTCTCTTCTTCGATCACCTTCATCTGAGGACGAAGGATTCTATTTATAGCAGTAACAGCAGGTGGATAGGGCACAAAACGCGTGTGCCTCCCACGCTCGATCCAGAATCTTCCTGCCACGTGCCTTTATCAGATTGGTTCCTCTTGTCTCGGATCACGTGCAGCCCAGGAGTGTGGAATGTTCTTCCTAGGACCTGTAATGAGATTAAATCCATTAATACGCTGCATGGCCACAAAACCAAAACTGCATGAAGTATATAGTAACAACACGACGTGACTATTACTGGAAATGACACAAGAATGACACGAGATACTCTGTAACAGGTCAGACACACAGAAGGAAATGACACGAGGTGAGGTTATAAGCCAAAAGAGACACGAGGTCACGAATGCAAAAACAACACGAGGACAACACGAGCTAACGACAGAAACCGACACGAAGTGGTTGCAAATATTCAAGACACGAGGTCTACGGAAGGCAACACGATGTGTGGTCAAGGCGAAAACGACACGAAGTCTAAAGCGAGAGACCAACACGAAGACAGAATATAAAGAGACGACTCGAAGTGAAAACAACACGAAGACGAAGTTGACACGAAGTGAAAACAACACGAGGTGAAGTTTGACACGAAGTGAAAACAACACGAGGTGAAGTTTGACACGAAGAAGAAAAAAAAAAACAACACGAAGTGAAGTTGACACGAAGTGAAGCACAACGACACGAAGTATAGTGGTGACAAAAACACACACTACACAGAAAACAACACGAAGTATAATAAGAACAGCACGAGATGAAAACAACACGGGGTGACCACAACTCAAGGATGAAAAGTAGAAACCGACACGAAGACAGATTAACACGAAGACGTAAACACAACACGAAAACATGGACAACAGTAACCGTCACGAAGTGTGGTTACTAAGTAGGTACGACACGAGGTCTACAGGAAAACTACTCGAAGTTCATCAGAATTTTTAGAGCAGCTTCAGGAACACGACACGAAGACATGAGAAGAGAAAACAACACGAAGTGAAACGAACACTTGAACTTAGACTGACTTAGAGACTCAGCGAAAATAGACTCGAAGACAGGAATACAAACGGATGACATGAGCTAAGGATGACATGGAAACAACACAGTAATCAAAGACTGCACGAGGTGAAAGACAACACTCAATCAGACGACAACATGGCTAACTCGACACGAGGTGAAAACGTGAAGTAAGAATGACATGAGGTTTAAGGAAAACAGCACGAAGACAGAACTTGTACGAACACACGAAGTGTTACCTCTTAGCAGCTTTTTCATATAAAACCATGGATAACTCAAGTGCAAGATATCTGATCAAAAATATCAACAACAATTAACATAGTGTTGCTCATCATCAAAACACTTAGGGAAGACACAAAATCCAACATGGCTGAATATGAAGCCCAATTTTTGAGACTATCTCGGTACGCACCACACCTTGTGGGTACTGAGAAGATGAAGGCAATGAGATTCCTAAATTACTTGAGGCCCCATTATATTACTCAATTCGCCCCGATGGATATCCAATTGTATGTTGAAATGGTGAGAAGAGCCCAACTTCTAGAGGATGCTACTGATCTATTTGATCGTATTTAAGGAAGAGATGCTAAGAAGGAGCAAGTCACTAGTCTCAATAACTTCATGCCCTCTTTCGGGAAGAAGAAACCCAATTTTATTGGGCATAATTTCCACAAGATAAGAAGCCCAGAGCATATGACAAGCAGATTATCCTTGTTGCTGCCACATCAAAAGAAATCTACAAACGCTGTGACAAGTCAGGACCTGAGGTGGAAGAATGCTGGAGGAGACTAGGTGCATGTCTTCGCTGCAGGAGTCGGGACCATTGGATCCCGAATTGTCCACTTCTCAAAGAGCAAGCCCTACCGGGAAAGCATCCAATTGCTATTAAGAAGCAAGGTAGACTCCAAGCTATCGTGGAAGCGGAACCTATCGAAGAAGGCGGCGTTGTGGAAGGTACTCTTTCTATTTGCTCAAAGCCAGCCTCTATTTTATTTGATACTGAAGATATGCATTCATTCATATCTGAGAGCTTTGCTGATACTCTACCTATGAGGCATGTTCCATTAGAATCTGAACTTGTTATTACTACTCCTATTGGAGGGGAGTCGGAGATTAAGTATTTTTATCCTTCTAGTGAAGTTCTTGTCAGTAGTTTCAACCTACCTACTGACTTAGTCTGTATGAAGATGGAAGGCTATGATGTTATTTTGGGAGTGGACTGGTTGTCTAAACATGGTGCTTGTGTTAGCTGCAAGTTGGGTCGGTGACCTTTAGTGGGTACCCCAAACTCTCCTCTTCTAGTGTCAGGCATTCTAGACACCTATCCTTTATTTCGGCCCTTAAAGTCGTTAAATTGTTGAAGAAGGGTTATACGGCATTCTTAGCTTTTGTTACTGTGGCAGAGTGCAAGGGACCTAATCTGGAGGACATTCCTATTGTTTGAGATTATTATGATGTGTTTCTAGATGACTTACCTGGTATTCCTCTGGAGAGAGAGATGATATTCTCTATTGATTTGATTCTAGGAGTCGGACTTGTTTCTAAGGCTTCTTATCAAATGTCCACTACTGAAATGAAGGAGTTGAAAGAACAAGTGATGGAATTATTAGAGAAAGGATTTATCCTGTCAAGTACTTCACCTTGGGGAACCCTTATTCTATTTGTCAAGAAGAAGGATAGATCTATGAGGTTGTGTATTGACTACCAACAATTGAATCAACTGACAATCAAGAACAAATATCAGTTGCCGAGGATTGATGAATTATTTGATCAAATTTCTGGAGCTTGATATTTTTCAAAGATTGATCTCAGATCTGATTATCACCAATTGAAGATCAAGGAAGAGGATATTCACAAGACGGTATTCCGGAGTAGGTATGGACACTATGGGTTCATTGTTATGCCTTTTGGTCAAACCAATGCGCCTGCAGCATTTATGCAGTTGATGAATAGTGTATTCAGGTCATACCTCGATCAGTTAGTAGTGGTCTTTATTGATGACATTCTGATCTATTCTAAGTCTTAAGAAGAGCATGAAGATCATTTGAGGAAGGCCTTGCAATTATTAAGAGATCACAAACTTTATGCCAAATTCAGTAAGTGTGAATTCTGGCTGGAAGAAGTTTCTTTTCTGGGTCATATCATATCTAAGGAAGGTATTGCAGTCGATTCTTCAAAGGTAGAGGCTGTAAGGAACAGAGAGAGACTCGCTAGTGTGACTGAGATTCGAAACTTCTTAGGATTGGAAAGATATTATAGAAGGTTCATCAAGGATTTCTCTAAGATTGTTGTACCTTTGACTAGATTGACAAGGAAGGAGACTCCTTTTGTATGGATCGAGGAATGTCAGAAGAAGTTTTAGACTCTGAAAGATTATCTGATTACTGTCCCTGTACTTATTCTACCTTCTGGAGGAGGAGGATTTGAAGTTTATACTGATGCATCGAGAATTGGCATAGGTTGCGTGTTGATGCAACACGGCAAGGTAATTGCTTATTTTTCAAGGTAGTTGAAGAAACACGAGGAGAATTATCCCGTGCATGACTTAGAACTGGCTACTGTAGTATTTACTTTGCAAATTTGGTGACATTATCTCTATGGTGAGACATTTATTGTGTATTCTAACCACAAGAGCCTAAAGTACCTATTCTCTCAGAGAGAACTCAATATGAGGCAAAGAAGGTGGCTAGAGTACTTGAAGGACTTCGATTTTTCTATACAATACCATCCAGGAAAGGCTAATGCAGTAGCTGATGCTCTTAGCAGGAAGCCGATGGCATTATTGTCAAGTCTAATGATTAAAGAATGGCACTTGTTAGAGCAACTGGCAAGTTTAGACCTCAATATGGAGGAGAAGGGAGAGAGAGAGTCCTGATCGCTAATGTTCGACTCCAATCTGAGTTACTCTTGGAGATCAAAGAGTTACAAAGTGATGATCCCTTAATTCTTGAAATTAAAGAGAAGTTAGATCAGCAACTAGATTTCCTTTTGGCCGATGATGGCAGATTGCTATTCAAAGGAAGAACTTGTGTACCTGACTATATTGCAATCAAGAGCAAGATCTTGGAGGAGGCACATCGATCCAGGTATACTATTCACCCTGGTGCTACAAAGATGTATCAAGACTCCAAGAGGACGTTCTGGTGGCCAAATATAAAGAGAGAAGTAGCCGAGTTCATGAGCCGGTGTTTGGTTTGCCAGCAAGTCAAAGCTGAACATCTCAAGCCTACTGGGAAACTAAAACCTTTAGAGATATTGGAATGAAAATGTGATAGCATTGGCATGGATTTCATTGTTGGATTGCCAAAGACCCGAAGTGGATTTGATGCTTGAGGAGGGTAAAACCCATATGGCCCATGCGCAGCCCATTGACGCCAGGCCCATGTCAGCCTAAGGTCCTCCCAGCACATAGCAGACCCTCGACAGCCAACGACTCACGTCAGGCGGCCCAATAAGGCCAGACATCGGATTCGCCAGCCCACGGAAGGCATGGACCCAGGCATATCGAACGTCGGATGACTCTCCGACGACCGAATGTTACTCTCGCCATCATCGGCCTCCACTCCAGTAAAGGCGATCACGCCCCACGAGTGCCGTAGGACTCGCCAGAAGGCCGCCCGGCCCCTGATGAACGGGCGCACAACGGAAAACTCCCCATGATCGCGTGGAGATGTTACCCCATGACTCACGCCCTTCCCTGTTAAGGGATATGTCTCCATCGCCAGGACAACCTCTATAAATGGACCTCAATCAGGATGATAAGGGGGCCACACACGAAAAGACATACAGGCACAGGCAAACTGAAAGAGACAGATGCCTATCCATCGATAGAGAGAGCCACCGACAGAGGAGAGCCTCGATTCACTTCCAGGTGCGCCATTAGCCCAGTGAGCACTCTCTGGGCACCCACTAAGCATAGCGAGCACCACCAGGCGTCTCGTTCTCACTTCAGGCTTGATCGCTCTGCTCTCATTCTCCTTTCTCTTCTCCGTCCCTTGTCGATCACCATGTAATTTGGTCCTTACTTAAGCATCGGAGGGTTGTCCCCTGAGATAACGTCCAGGGCTCCTTTTGACGTCGTTCTCCTGGTGTTGGCAAGCTTCCACGGGTGGCTGGATGATCTTCCCCAACAAAAAAATATTAAAAGTATGGTACGAGGTTCGAGAGACCATTTTCTCGCCTCTACACTTTTTGGCGCCGTCTATGGGAAATCGAGCGGAAAGCCATGGCACCCTATGGGAGCTATCGCAACACAAGCAACCACGGCTGAGGGTCCCACTAGGGCCCTGATTACCGTCGGGGATCACAGGAGGCGTCCTCATCTACGTGGCCACATCAAGAAGTCGCTGCTGATGAACTCGCAGAGATGCGTCGCCAACTATAGGCCTTGACGGATCTCTACCAAGGCCTCCTCAACAGACCAACAGGGCAGGAGCACGCCCCGATGAAACAACCTCAGAATGGGGGAGCTCCAACTGTGGTTGACTCTTACCGAGTGCGGGAGATATCCCATGCCTCCGCTGCACAGGCCCGGCATCCGCACAGGTCGCCTGTACCAAGGCCACACATCCCGCTCCACTCCAACCCGGAGATGGCCTAGCGGCTGCGTCGCTACGAGGAGGTGGAGCACAAAATAGAGGGCAAAGTCTGATACCTGAACAATGTCCTACATGCTGATGTGTCGCGAGGTCCGTCGTTAAAACACATGCGGCGACCAATCTCAAATAATTACCGAACTTGCAATTAAAATAAACAACGTAGCACAACGACGAGTCCGGGTTGAATCCACAGAGAGGTTTAGTTTTACGAATTGAAGATCTTATGTTCTAGGCAGAACGCGAACTTAAATGATTATATGCAACTTAAAATAAAAATTACATTAAATAAATCTATCTAATGAAATTTGGAAGAATGTAGGGAGAGAAAGAAGAGAGGGAGAGGAAGAAGAAGAAAGAGGAGAGAGAGAGATCTAGAGAGGGGGAATAGAAATACATGATTTTCACTAATTAAAAAGACAAGGTTTACAACATGAAGTGCGAAAGTAAAAATTACAATTCTAAATAAACATAAATCCTAAATAACACCGAGGAGGATGATGGGTAAGGATATCGCGGTCGTGGTGTCGGGATGATGTCGTCTCCTTGAGCCTTTGACTTTCGCTCATCCCCGAGCCGAGGGCGCCCGTCTTGCGCTGTCTTTGGAGGGATTAGAGAGAGAAGGTAGAGAGAGAAAGTAGAGAGATGTAGAGGGAGATAGTAGTGGAGAGTTAATGAAAATAGAATAGAAATACGGTGTGTGTGAGAAGAGGGAGACGGGGGAAGGGAACAGAGAGGGAGTCGACGCTACGGTGTGTATGTGTGCGGTGTGTGTGTGTGTGTATTCAGAAGAGAGGAAGAGAAAGGGAGAGAAAGGGAGAGGGACAGACATAGAGATGAGAAGTGGAGAGTAAGAGGGAGGAAGAGAGGGAAAAAATTGCGAGAAGGGGGGGTGAGAAGAGGCCGTTCGGTGGTGCAGAAAACAGGAGGAGAAGAGGTATAGAGAGAGCCGCAGAGAGGGGGTGGAGAGAAGGGAGGAGCAGAAAGCAAGAGAGAGATGGAGGACTGCGGGGTATGTGTGTGGTCGGTGGTGCAGAAGAGGAAGGAGAGCAGGAGGGAATGCAGAGAGGAGAAGAGAGGGTAAGAAAGGGAGAGGGGCAGTGTGTGCAGCGGGCAGAGGAGAGAAAGGGATGGAGGGGAACTAGAGGGGAGAAGGGAGAAGAACGCTTGGAGGGGAGGGGGAGAAGTGGCCTGCGGTGTGTGCGTGGGTGTATGAAAGAGAGAGAAAGAGAGAGAGAGGGTAGAGCCGAGAGAGAAGACGAAGGAGAGATTGGAGCAAAGGGGGGGGAAGAGAGGTCACGGTGCCCCTGTTTCAAACAGGGGCGTCGGACCCGGGAGGAGTGAAGGGAAAGAAGGGGAACAAGAGGGGAAGGCGGAGAAGAGAAGGAGTAGGAGGAGGAGAAGTGCGGAGGTGCAGCCAGAAGGGAGAAAGGAGAAGAGAAGGAGTGTAGAAGAAACCGCCCAAGGGGAGAGGGAGCGAAGAGGATGCCTCGCCAAAAAAAAATGCCCCGAGGAAGAGGGATGCCTGCGCTTTTATAGGAGAGGCCTAGCCATCTGCTGCCATGCACACCAGCGTTGCCGTGAGAGCCCAATTGATTGTAGGCCTACCCTGCACACCTTCCCGGAATTGCCATCATGCGCCTGCTGCATGGATACTCGCTCGAGGTGCTCGCCGGATCCCCATGCGAGTGCTCCGCCATCGAAGCCTAGTTCACCTGGAGCTACCCCTGCATGCCATCATGCGCCTGCTGCAGGCTGCTGTCCTACATGTCCTGCTCCACCTACTGCTGCTGTGCCGGAGAGGGAGAGGCCTGCAAATGTTGCCATCGCCTGCACGCTAGTGACATGCCACCATGCGCGCCTGCCACCACTGCTGCCGTGCCTAGTTGATAAAACCCACGCCGTCGTCCTACTGCTGCACATGCGGGAGAAGGGAGCACTGTTCACAAGGTTGAGAAAGCATGAAAAAAACTATATAAAGGCCCCTCAAACACATAAGTTTGATCAATGAATCCATACTTTATCATTTTTATTCCCATATAGTTCATTCAAAATAAATTTTGTAGAAATCAATTTTAGCAAACTTTCTTATGATTAAAATTAATTATGCAATTCCATTAATAATAGAAAAGGCTTAATTTTATGTGAGACTGAGATTATCATGTAACATTGCATAATTAACTTCATCAAACCCCCAAAAAATAACATGTGTGATATGAATTAAAAATAGATAATTAAGCACTTATCACACCCCCCAACTTACTCATTGCTAGTCCCTTAGCAATGCAAACGAGTTAAAAATTGGGACCAGCAAGAGTTTAAAAGTTTCATACCTCATGACAAGATCCTCCTTCGTGGAATCGACTACAGATTAGAACTTTGGAATTATTAAAGCATACTAGCCATAGGAATAGAACATGATGCTCATCATTCTCTTAGAATACTCTCAAAGTCTCATAGCACTTATGCTCGTGAAATCTAAATCCACAGTTGGACAATTGCAACCTCCATATTGCCATTTTAGTTAGGTGTCTTTCAACTCTACACCTCCCAGATCAGAGCTTTGATCACTTTTTTTTTTCACACATTGTGCTGCACATCCCATCACCGTTTGACACAAATCTCAACACTTACCTTAGGTGAAGAGGCCCGGTTACTTAGATCGGGGGCATTTTTCTTTATTTTTTTTCAGATCTAACTCTTCACTAGGGAGGGCAGAGTATCAGATACCATACCAAATGACAGAAGGCTTGTCCTTCCTGTTTCATGAGTGTGCAAGTGATTTTTTTTTGGTGCTAAGAGACCTTATGAGATTCTAAATTAGTTCCCAAGACTAGATACTAAAAATCATTCCATCATCCATCTCCACAGACTTCTCCATTCCCAAGTCTCTTTCATAAGAGCATGAATCATGAAAACTCAATTGGGGCATTTTTTTTATAACAAGAATAGGCATTAGGTTGCATGATATTTTTACATTGATTACCCTTACCCCCCAACTTGAATAGCATTGCCTATGATGATATGAACAATATATAAAAAATAGAACAATGTGCACATGAATGCTTGGGAAGGAAAGGTACAACCTGGGGCGGGCAGACGTGGGTCTCTCCAGACATCCTCCTGGTGCTGTTGCTGACTCCTGCAAACACAAGAAAAGAAATGAAAACGACTTATTGAAATATTAAAGATGAAATATTGGGTTGTCTCCCAACAAGTGCTAAGTTTAACGTCTTCAGCTAGACGCAACGTGGCTCAATAACCAACAGGTTGATTTCATGATAAGTCACCATGTGATCTCATCCTCCTTCAAATGTCAGCCCTTATGCCACTAGAGGACAAGATGATAAGCATATGCATGGGGGCCAGAGGTATGCCAGGGGATGCCCTGGTCAGAGAATGAAGGAGGAATAGTGTTAATGATCATATCTTCAATTATGAAATGTTCCTCCTCATAATTAAGGTCTTAAAAGTATTGTACGTGTTAATGCCGACATTTTTAATCCCCTTGTATTTTTCTTCAACCTCACTTCTAAAATTTTCAAGCACAATGTTGAGGTGAGGAAAAGTAGGAGTGGGAGGAGTTTTCAAGGAGTCCACCAAAGGGCTAGTGTCAAGGAGACAAGGAAGGTCGAGAGTGAAATAGACATGCTCCTCAACACATGAGTGATCATGAGGCTCAGGTGGAATTGACCGATCGGCTAGTTGCAGGATATCAGGGTTGTGAATAGAGGAGCCGAGGTCAGGAATAGGTAAAAAATTAACATCCTCCCTAAGATTATGAGATGCCCAATTAGAATGGATTTTGAGTAGGATGTCCGGCTTCTCCTTTACCCAAAAAGAATGGTCCATGTATACACTCAATTTTCTCTCCACCATTTTATCTTCCTCGTCCTTCACTTGGAACAAGGACTCCTCAAAAACGGGAAGGGACATTATAGGGATTTGGCCGTTATCAAGCGCATCCACATCCTTTTCCTCTCCCCTCAACTTAGGTCATCGTATTCCCCATATCCCTTTTCGAAGATGGAATTGGGCATGGGCTCTATGGGCGGCTCATCTCTAGCTTCCTCTACATCTTCCTGATGCGCCTTCTCCGTGACTTCCTTCTTATCAAGGTTGACAATGCTTTGGGTTTGAGGAATCATGGGTTGAGTATACAGGTTTGCATATAAGTCAGAATCAGGAAATTGGTATTTAAGATTTGCAGTAGAGTAATTAGATGGTTGATCTATTTCCATTCTCTTGAGATTTTCAAAAAGGTGATCCAATCGGGCTTGGATGGATTGGTTTTGAGCCATGATGAGCTGATAAAATTGTTGAAAGCTCTCCTCCTTGTTGAAATCCGAGAGTGGAGGAAATAAGTACGGGGGGTGAGAGTCAGACTATGATAGATAGGAATTTGAAGGGTGATCAGTCTGATAGTTGTAGACACGCCATTTTTGACATTACACTAAGTAAATCTCATATTACACCATGATGCCTCAAAGTGGCTCTCCTATTTGAGTTATTTGAGTGATTTCCTATTTTTTGATAATTTTCCCCATTTTTATAAATTTTTTGGAAAAAATCTTAAACATGGCGGCCGTGGGGGACGCATTCTTAAAAAGGTGTCCGCCACCTAAGGCACGTTCTTGAGTCAACATTCGGCACTAGCCCCGTCGTTTAGTTTGACAATTCAGATAAATCCATAATAAGAAAACGTCTTGCTGACCAGACGTGACTTTAAAAGTCAAGGTTAGGCGCCGAAACCACTCGCTTTCGACACTTTTGGCACCTTTTCGTGCCGTGTTTGTGGAAAAGAATTAACGCGTCCATGACCCTGGACGCGATTAAATAACGCGTCCATGACCCTGGACGTGAATTCATGAATCAAATTAATTTTTAAATTAAGGACGTGCCTGGTCAACCGGACACGTCCATGGTAGTGGACGCATTCTTTTCAATTTTTCCTATAAATAGAGGTCCCCCTCCTATGAATCAAGGGGCTTCAAAACTTTCAAAGAGGAGGAGATACCCTGTCCAATTCGTTTCCAAGCTCATGAGTTTTTAAGGGGAGGTTTTGACTGATTTTCGAGTGCCCGATCGCTCGAAAGAGAAGGCTGTCCCTTTCCACCGTGCGTCCACGCCGTCCTCACGCTGCCAAAGCTCTCCTTGAAGCCCGCCATCGGTGCCCCAATAAGCTATTCTCCCCCTTTGTTCTTCTTCATTTTACTTTTGTTAGTCGCATGCATCATCTTGTGTTGCCGCATCTCTCCTCCTATAAGAGCTCCATTTTGAGCATTTCTGCATAAATCTTCATTCATCACGACATTTTCTCACCCTTTGCATCCAAAAGGGGTTTAAAACAACACCAACCAGGTGTGTGTCCGTTCATGATTTCATTGCTTTCCTAACAAGGGATTGATACTACACTACTTTTGTTCTAATTCACTTGGTATTTGTTCATTTCTTGCAAGGGTAACCAAAAGAAAGCCCTCTTCATCGGCCGGTCGAGGGAAGAGGAAGAAGGAATCCAT
This sequence comes from Amorphophallus konjac, assembly GCA_022559845.1. Lineage (NCBI taxonomy): Eukaryota > Viridiplantae > Streptophyta > Magnoliopsida > Alismatales > Araceae > Amorphophallus > Amorphophallus konjac. The sequence goes on from CM040121.1 coordinate 178,149,195, forward strand.
ATAATCTCCCACTTCTGAGGTATAAACGCGATCACATACTCTTTCATTTGGGGTCCTTGACGTCTGGCGATCACATAATCAACACACACGCACTCACGCGTGATTTTCCATTTCCTTTATTTCCATTCTCGTTAAAACCCGCAAAGAGTAACTTCCCACAGCGGTTCCTTTATTTCCATTCTCGTTAAAACCCGCGGGGAGTAACTTCCTGCAGTGGTCTCTTATTTCCATTTCCTTTCCGCATATTTCCTGTTAAACCTGCGGAGAGTAACTTCCCGCAATAGTCTTTTCCGTTCCGCGCGTGTGTTTTATTCCTTTCCCGTGACGTCATCCACATCTTTTGGCGATCACGGTGGGACTTCTTTTTATTTTATTTTGGTTACCCGTGTGTTTTCGGCACCCACATGTACCCTTCCATTGGGTACCCGCGTGTGCTCTCCTTATTGCGCTTGTGCGCGCTACAGTTGTGCTCCCAACAGTACTTTTGCAATTTTATTTTTATCCCTCATGCACCGTGTGCACTCTCCCATAGTCCCTTGTGATTCATCGAGAGATTTATGTGTTGCGGAAAGAAGAATGATTTCTGAGAGAAGCAGTTCATTTGTTCAGTTGATTGCCATATCTGGATGTGTTTGAGTTGTGGAAGTCCTTCTTTGTTCTTCCTTCAGTCATTTCTAGAAAAGTGGGCTTCAGTCTGAGAATGCGTTTGTATCCCAAGACGCGTATTTTAATACGCGTCCGTGTGGTTAGACGCGAATTCAACAGCAACGCTCTTAACAACTGTCAGCCTTTGTTAATACGCATCTTGATAAGTGGACGCGTTATTCAACAGGTGTCTCCCAAGTCGGATGCATATTTCATCTCTCTCTGATAATCTATTCAGTCTATTTTATTCTGCATAATTCCTATTTTTCCTATTCTGTTTGTGTTTCACATATCTCTGTTATACAGCACTGCATTGCATTAGAGCATCCTCCCCTTTCTTTTCATTTTTCTAGGAAATTACCCTCTCTCGATGAAGGAAGGACTCTCCGTTTGAGAATTCCTCTCAACGGACTAGAATCTCCTCCATCGAGATCTCCGTAAGTCCCAGACAGTGAAGGATTCCCTCTTCGTTCACTAGGCTAGTTGTACCATTGAAGTTCCCCAGAGTTAGTTACCCATTCGTGGTGAGGTGAGTGGCCTTAGTTGGCACAGCGGAACCGAAATTGTAACTAGGGCCCTACCTTTTTGTGTGAACTTCAAATCTGTTAAAAACCACCTTCTTTTAAGAAAAAATAAAAAAAGGACGTAAAGCATCCACTTGTGTGTTCATCTCTGCTATTTGTTCAATAGTGCATGTTCTTTCATTCCGGTAAAGTCCTGAAGATGGCTGAGTACAGTTATGATGATTTTGAGGTCGAGGCCTTCGACTATAAGCCCTAGATATATGACCCGAGTCACGATGCCTATGGAGAATACCACTCAGACCATGGCCACCAAGGTGAGCCACATGTCCATGATATGGACGCAGGTCCATCCTATGAGCCCTCACATGAGGTGCAAGCTGCTGTCGGGGATGCATCCCCCTCCCAGGACATCTCCTCCATGTTAGGTGTCTTTGCCACCACACAGCTCAATCCTGAGCAACTCTAGGCCCTTCAGGCCATCCTAAAGGGGAAATCTATTTCTCCCTCTCCCCAGGAGCCAACTCCGTCTACCACCCCCATCCAAGTGCCTGCACAGGCTATTCCTTCCCCCTCACCTCTAGGGCAGGTAAGTCAATAGCCTCCCTCTTTCCAATTCCACTCACAATCCCTGACCCCAGCCATCCCTCAAACACTAATTCAGCCAGGTCTATCCACTGGTAGACCCCAATACCCCTCTCTTTTGAGATTCCCTTCTTAGGCTCCGGAAGGCCCATCTCTCCTCCATGGCAAGCACCACCTTCACCTACCGATGCGCTCACCCAGTCTCTCCTCACTAAGCTAAACAAAATAGATGAGCAATTTAGGGACATGAAGAAGATGGTAGACGTAAAGTCCACTCCTGAAGTCTCTCTGTTGGTGCTCCCGGTATTCCATCTCCCCCTTCTGAGATGCCTACGTACCAAAGGTACAACAACACTGGCAACCCTTTTATCCACCTGAAGGACTTCATGTACGAGTCCTCTTTCTGGCAAAATGATAAGAGATCATTGGCATATCTTTTTTCGAAGACCATTGGATGGCCCTGCACTGGAATGGTTCTACTCTTTAGAGCCAGCGAGGCTGAGAACTTTGATGTGGTCCAAAGGAAATTTCTTCAGAAGTACCGGGATCGGGTCAGCCCATCCCTTTCCATCACCGATTTAGTGGCTGAGAACATGAGGACGCATGAAGATTTCGTCCAATATGCTGATAGATGGAGGTCCCTGGCAGAGAGAGTGAGGGATACCCTCTTGGAGCCGGAGCAGGTCAAGATGATAATGTCCAATGCCACTCCCTAGTTCAGGCACATCTTAGCTATGAACAAGCTCACCACAATGGAGGAGTTGTTTGAGAGAGCCCGATATATTCAAACACAGTTGAAAGACTCACCTCTCATGCATATGTTTGAGCAGCCCAAGCCAAGGATGGTGAGGAAAGCAAATGTCAGTGTTCAGGGGGGAGTGATGGAAGGGGTCGTCACAAATGACCAAGTGAGTGTAGTTGGCAACCCTAACCAGCTAGCCAACCCAAGGCCTCCACAAACACCACAACTCCCCTTCCGACAGAACCAACAAGGTCCACAACCTTTTCGACATCCACCCCAAAACAACCTCCTCCAAAATAACATGCCTCAGCCTTTTCATCCCCAGTAACAACAACAACCACCTCCTCAGTACCACCAAGTTCCACCCCGTGGAAATTATGGCCCTCTACAGCAACAAAGAAGGCCGATTGGCCATAAAAGAGCTCAGTACCCATCATTGCCGAAAACCCTACCAGATGTATTTAATGCTCTCATGGCCGCCAATGCACTCACTTTGCCCAAGGAAAAACCCATATGGCCCTAGAATGTTGACACCTCCAGATACTGTGTCTTTCATAGACAATCAGGTCATACGGTGGAAACTTGCTTGCAGTTTAAAGACTACATCTATGACATGAATGACCAACGTGGGATTGATTGGGATGAAATGAGGCAATACATCATCACCTTGAAGGCTAGGAGACCTCCCCCTAGATCTTAGCAACAACAACAACAACAACAACAGCCACAGCCACAGTAGCAACCACAGCAGGCCTAATAGCAGCAGCCAAATATGGGCATCATTCAGAACCCACTCCCGGAGCACCAACAACCCAACCAACAAGTCAACCCCATCTCCTCCTTCCCGGAAGTTGGAAGAGGGCAGGGTTGGCATGCGGAAAGCACCTCTATTCTCGCCACCAACCATGTTTCTAGCCAACACCCTCGCCTCATACGGGAGACAATTCATTCTCCCCGACCCATATCACAAACTACAACTAGGCCTCCATCATTCCCACAACCATCACATCCTCTCATACACACACCTACCACTCATTCCCCACTGATCTACTAGCAAAAATCCATCACGCCTCCACCCATGCCTTCGAAACCCCTCATCATCTCTTAGCCCTCTACCTCGCCGTCTACCTCAACTACACCTCCACATGTACCCTCAAGGTCCCTCATTATCCACCACCCATTTGAGGCCCCATCTACCTCCACCGTACCTTCACTCGTACCCTCGAAACCCCTCATCATTCACCATCCATTCGAGGCCTCATCCATTTCCACTCCGCCTCCACCAAACAAGCCCCTCATCAGGATCCCCCCATCTATCATCACCCATATTCCATCACCTGTTCCTCCACCACTATCCCTTAAACCCTTTCTCAAAACCATAATCAACCCCATAGAGGTGCAAAAACCACAGGCTATGGTCCAGAGTGAAAGGATCTTCCACCGGGTTTTCCCCCAGAATAGTCAGGCCCAAGAGCAGTCTCAACAAGAAAGAGGGACTGAAGAGCAGTTAGAAGAGTCCACCCCTGGGACACAGTATGACCTTTTGAAGCATTTGGATAAGACACCTGCCCGGATCTCTATCCTTGTATTGATTAAGAGGTCCAAATCCCATCAAGAAGCTTTAATAGAATATCTTTAGAAGGTCGTGGTTAATGAAGACCTCCCAGCAGAAAAGATCTCGGCAGTGTTAACATTGACAAGTACACAACCGGCCATCACGTTTCATGATCACGAGCTTGCCCCCCAGGACGCTCGAAAATATACGTTGTGTATTGCGGTAAAGATCAATGGGGTGTCTGTAAACCCATGTTTGGTTGATAGAATTACATCTATCAATGTGATTTCCATGAGCACGTACCCTCCAATTATGTGGGACTGACACAGAACAGATAAGGCCTTTGGCGATCACAGTCACAGCTTATGACAATAGTAAGAGGCCGCCAAAGGGGATGAGCACACTAAATGTAGAAGTGGGTCCTGTTGTGATTCCCATGGAATTTCATATCCTGGACATGGAGCCGACGTTCAAGGGCATACTGGGCCTCCCTTACATAGAGGCAATGAATGTCGTCCCTTCTACCAACCATCAATGTTTGAAGTTTTCGTACAAGGGACGGATTGTCAAGGTGTTTAGCATGCCCCTCCTCCCTATGGTGGATGCTATTACCACTTCCTTGCCTTCTGTTTGGCTGACCCACATGCCTATTCTCTCACTACTGGACGTGTGTGACCCTTGCCGTGCCCCATTAACACAAGAAAAGTCTCTTCCTTTACCAGTGTCATGTCTTCCTTCCCGTTCCAAAGGATGGGAGATTGTGATGAACATGGGCTACCAACAGGGCAAAGGCTTAGGGGCACAATCACAGGGGAGGCTGAGACCATTGAAGAAAGCAAGGTTAATCCTTAGGGTCAGCCTGGGCTTCGAAGGGCCAGTGGAAGCAGATGGGAAACCCCTCGAATAGTTCACTATATTCTCATTTCAAAAAGGGGCATGTTGTTCAAATGGGGGACTATTCACAGGAGACACATGGGGGGTCGCAGGTTGCCAATTTAGTTGAGGGATGTTCAAGGGCCCTCAAAAGAGGAAAGGTGGACGACCCAGAGTGTGAGTGGTACAAATGGTTTGACATTCATGATGTTTCCATCGCACTACAGAGAATGTTCATGCCTCCGCACCCAGAAGGGCCACCTTTGATTTTCGATATGCCAGGAGATGCCATAGTTGCTGCCAAAGCTCCAAACCATCCTCGCCAAGAGGACGTTGCCAGTGACGGATCACTGTCCGTCATTTTCACCATTCATTCTCTTCAGCCTCTGTAGCTAACTTCCTCCTGGGCTAGACGGTTATTTGATGATCTTCCCAGGTCCCCTTTTATACTTACATTCCTGCGCGAGTTCTTCAACCAGCGTAAAATGTTCAATCATGATATGCTCTATGAGCCCCTGAACCCATTAGCTATAATTCCCATTTCTTCTCCTTCATTTAATTATTTTGTCATTGAAAATGAAAATGAAAAAAATGTCATTTTCCAAACTACTCAACAGCACATTTCCTTTGAGGAGACCTCCTACATCTCCCATGAGTGTGCCTCGACTTACGGGCCACTCATCCAAGGTCCTCTGAGTGACCTTCTTTACCCCTCCTCTGAGGGATCATTTCCTGTACATTCTTCAGCTTCTTCTTCTTCTGTAGGACATGTCAGCCAGGTTAGGAACGAGTCAAGGGTAGTATCCAAGAGAAAATTCAAGGGTAGGCAAATCCCTCGTCGATTCCTTCTAGATCTAGCCAACGGGTGTCAAGCATGCCTAGACATTCCTTAGCTGCTAGAAAATCCCATCCAACTGCTAGAGATAGAATGTGAGGAGAATTGTGCAATCAATGAAGGGTATGGAGTCTATGAGATCACAGATGAAGAATACCCTATTGAAGAAGGGGACGAAGAATATGAGGACGCGGCTGACACATACGTTAGTGGAATGAGGAGATTTGAAGAATCGTCAGTTGCTGTAGAAGAATCCACCAAGGTGGTCAACTTCGGAACCAAGGAAGACCCTAGGATCGTCCTCATAAGTGATAATTTGCCATCATTTGAGGAAGAGGCATTAATTGAGCTTCTCAAGAAATATAAGGACACGTTCGCATGGAGCTATGAGGATATGCCGGGCTTGGATTCCACCCTGGTCGAGCATCGTCTAACTTTAAAACTAGGGTCCGTCTCGGTAAAGTAAAGGTTAAGGCATTTCCACCCGCAAATGACTTTGAAAATGAAGGAAGAGGTCGACAAGCTCCACAAAGCCAGGTTTATTAGAGTGGTCCTTTATCCCCAATGGGTGGCAAACATTATCCCTGTCATGAAGAATGATGGGAAGGTGAGAATCTGTATTGACTTCCGAGACCTTAACTGTGCGTGTCCAAAAGATGATTTCCCCTTACCTCACATTGATGTATTGATTGAAAACACGGCAGGGTATGAAACCCTCTGGTGCGGACACACACCACTATACACGCCGGTGGACAAGGACATGGCGGGCCCCGGATATCTCGCTGAGGATGTGGACGCATCAGCCGAAGCCTTCACCTTCATTTCCCATTTATTTGGCCTTGTTGGGCCCTATTTGGAGCTTATGGATCCTTATTGGGTTGTAATAGTATGTAAAAGGCTAATGGGCCTATGATCTTGTAATGGTCTAGAGTTAGTGGTCTAGAGTTAGTGGGCTTATCTAATGGGCCTTTAAATGGGCCAAGCCCATGGTCTAGTGTGAAAGGATAATGAGACTTGTGGGCTTCTAGAAGGGGCGCCCCCCCTTTCTTGGTCCAAGGGGAGACAACCACCTACCTCCCTTGACTCTCCTCTCCCATTGTCACAAGGGAAGCTTCCTTTCCCCTCTCTTGATCCTAGAGAATGTCTGCCACCTACCATTCTTGTCCCCCTCCCCTTTGAATTTCAAAGTTAGGCAAGTCTAGTGTTCCCTTGTCCCCCTCTCCCCCTCTCATTGTCAAAGGGGCGCAGCCCCCTCTCCCTCCCCTTGATCCCACGAATGTATCACCCCCTACCCCTTGCCAATTCCTATATAAACATGTGTATAGTGTTAGGGAAGAAGTTAATGAAAGATTTGTGAGAGAAATTTACATTAAGAGAGTGATTCTCTTCTGTTCCCCTTGGGTGTGATGCCCTGCCTAATCCTATGACGGGATTAATCTTGGGCGTGTGACTCGCCCCTCTATCCTTCCTATCCCCTTCATATCTGGTTCCACCAAAATTCTCAGAGAAGCTCCTTCGAGTCAGGAAGAGTTTGGCGTTAGTTTGGCGTCGATCGGAGCTCTGGATCGTCGACAACAATTCTTTTTGTGACGGCGCGCAGATCTGCCCGAGCCTGCTGTCCAGATCTAGAGTTCACTGATTCTAAAATTCTCCAGATCTCCTCGCAAGTCTTTTGGAGCTGATTTTCAGAGTGATCGTAGGATTTTGAGTCCTCTTCGCACTGCGGCCAATCTCGTCTCCATCCGAGATCTGTGCTGATCGTGGCGACGATTTTCGTGGGATCGCACAAGCTGATCTGTGCAAACTTGACACAGCACCAGAGCCAAATTCCCGAGTCTGCCTCACCTCATCCCTTGAAGATCTGTGCAAGCGCTTCAGCCTGCGTCTTCCTCTGGACGTCGCCGATGAGCTCCCACAAACGGCTCCTCGATCCGACATCGGGAGGCAATTTTTTGATAATTATTTGTCTTCCTGTGCAGTTCTGAGTCCACAAAACCAGAAGCTCAGATCAGTTGCTGCTGCGCCCAGATCTGAAAAGATCTGATCGCGCCCTTCGGAGCAGATGATCTTCGTCCTATCGCCGACGTTCTCCAACAAATGGAACTCCGATTGGGCATCGGATCTTGGCGCACCGGCCTTTGCAAGTTCGCTGGGCAGGGTGACCAGCGCGGGTAGAACCAATTCGGCTTCTAATCGGCTTACCCGATCGGCTCCGACTCGCTTCCTGCGAGTGTGGCCCGTCAACCCGGACTTCAGCAATCCCAAAATTGGTGTTTGTAGCCCTTTACCTCCCTGCATGGAGTGGGCATTAAGTTCTGAAATTGTAAACTTAACACTTGTGTGTATCGGGGTTGTTTGGATTCGGACGGGAATTCTTCCCCACGCCTAGTCGTGGAGGTATGCGCTTCATTCCTCTCTCACATTGCCGGTTTAGTATATTGACATATATGCTGCGTTTGTGAGATTAGGGCCGTTACCTAGTTTCAATTACTGCGATTGTGTGTGAGTGAGAGCCGTTCCTTAGCTCCAGTCGAGCACCGAGCTCGGACTACACCACCCTAGGCGACAGTGGTTCCTTAACAGCTGCGATCACCACGTTTCCCTCGTAAGGGACGATCGTCGAGCTACCTAGTGTTGCTGTTGAGAGACGTCTCCACCCGGAGAACGCCACGGTGGTCAGCCGCCCAGCTTGCCTTTAGCGTGCTAGTGCTGGCCGCAATCCAAGTTTGTCGTACGTCTTAGCCCGGTCGCGTCATCCGTCCCGCATCACCCTCTCATTCATGGATGGCTTTTTGGGATACAATCAAATTCATTTGGCAGAAGAGGATCATGAGATAACATCATTTACCACTCCTTGGGGAACATATTGTTACGTGGTCATGCCGTTTAGGCTGAAGAACACCGGAGCTACTTACCAAAGTGCTATGATGGCAATATTTCATGACATGATGCACGTATATTTGGAGGTGTATGTGGATGACTTGTAGGTGAAATCAAAGACTAGGGCAGATCATGCTGAAGTTCTGGCTAAGATGTTGCAAAGGTTGAGGGAATACCAATTAAAGATGAATCTAAAGAATTGTGTGTTTGGTGTCTCATTGGGTAAGCTGCTGGGCTTCATTGTGAGCAAAAGGGGCATTGAGATAGATCCCAATAAGGCCAAGGCAATCAGGGATATGCCACCTCCAAAGAATCAGAGGGAAGTTAAAGGTTCAATTGGGAGGTTACAGTTCATCCGTCGGTTTGTGTCCCACCATTCACAAAGGTGTAAACCTTTCTATGAGTTGACCAAGCCGAGAATCGAGTTTCGTTGGGATTCTAAGTGTCAGGAAGCTTTTGAAGGACAGAAGGAATATTTGGCCAACCCACCCGTCCCGATACCACCCACTCCAGGTAAACCTTTGATTCTTTACATCTCAGTCCTGGGTGACTCTATGGGAGCTGTCCTGGCACAAATGAATGAAGAGGGCAAGGAAAGGGTAGCCTATTACTTTTCCAAACCTTGTTAGCATTCTGTGTTTTGATGATGTCAAAGTTATGAGCATTCTGTGTTTTGATGATGTCAAAATTATGAGCCATATATGTATGTTGTCATAGATGTTTGGACCATATAAATTCTGTGCTTGATTGAATTATTCATGGTATAAATGATGAGCTCATATGTTCATACCAGATGCTGTTCATACAATAAAAATGCATTCCAGATTAACATACAGATCTATACTTAAAACAAGTTAGCGTCTCATGCACATTCATGCCTCATATACACTTGAATCCGTCTCATGCATTCACAGTTCTGTTTGTGTCTCGTTTGCATAGTGCTAATTATGTCTCATATTGCGTCTCATATTGCGTCTTATGCTTATGAGGGCTGTGGTGCTTGCGTTTTATGTTGCGTTTTATGCACATCTGTGTCTCAGTGTAAGTGTGCGTCTCATATTACGTCTACGTCTCATATTACGTCACACGCACACCAAAGGTCCGAGCATGTTTCAAGTCTGAGTATTTATTAAGGTCCGAGCACGTTTCAGGTCTGAGTATCTACTAGGTCGTTGCAATCTTTGCACCTAGCTTGAATGGGTCAGTGCAAAGAATGCTGCTGCACGCATACAACGGTCGGTGCAATATTTGTACCTGGCTTGTATTGGTCTGTGCAAGTTTTGTTACTACGCACATGCCAGAGTTGGTGCATGTGTCCTTCTTATCTTGCGTCTCATGTGGCCTAGGTCAATACATCTTCTGCCTCGGTGCATGTTTTTATAAAGCATATAGGAGGTGCGTCTTACTTTGCGTCTCATGTGGCTTAGAGTCAGTGCATCTTTTGCCTCGGTGCATCTACAGTGCATTTTCTGCCTCGGTGCAAGTTTTGCATTAGACATAATAAGTCATCGCCTCGTGCATGTCTACGTCTAAGCATGTTTTAAGGTCGGTGCATTTTCTGCCTCGAGGCTAGCCTTGTCTGCTCGCATGTCTGAGCTATCTAGGGTCTGAGCATGTGACAAGGTATGTACATGTTTTAAGGTCGGTGCTATATTGGTCGGTGAATGTCTGTATAAGCATACAATAGGCTGAGTATATTGACTTGACTTTGACCACACTTATTGACTCAGTGTTTTTCTCTTTATTCGGAATTAAACACGGCATGACTCTTGTTCGCGAATGATTAAGTGAAGCACGTGTTCCAGGAATTATCTGATGGGCTCGTGATCCCAAGAACTAATGATTGGGCACGTGGACAACAAACTCTCACAGCTTGACACGTGGACTCTAAAGGAGCGCTGCTTTTCAAATTCATTAGGCGGGAAACGTGGTTTCCACGCGCCCATCTCTCAAAAGCCTCCATATATATAGATGCAGTGAGAGAGAGCAGATAATAATGATAATAGATGAGAGAAGAGCCTTCGTAGAGAGATACAAGCAGAGAGAGGAAGAGCAAGCACGATCAAGCCAGATTCAGAGAGAAGATCTGTGAGAGATAGAGAGAGAGAGAGAGCCTTGAGAGAAGTGTTTGTGAGAGCTTTTGTTATTAGTCTCTTAGTTCAGAACTAGAGCTGATCTGCTGATTATCTGGAGCTATATTCTCGTTGTATTTTGATTTTATGTTTTCTTCGTTTGTTTTCTAAAATTCGTGTTCTTCAAGCCGTGTGTCAGCGGACAGGTTAAGCTGTAAACCTCAGCAGCAGAGGAGGATACCTCTGGAGGATAAGCTGTAAGGCTCAGCGGTCTGGGATTGTATTCCCCAAAGATGTGGATCAGCAGTTGTAGGGAAGGTATTCCCCAAAGCTGTGGATCAGTGGAGTTAAATGTAATGTCCCAGATCTTTGCTGGATCCTTGGTGGATCTTTATCGGATCTTTATCAAGTCTTTCGGATCCTTTTTGGAGAGTTTCGGATCACTTTTGTAGCTCCCGAGTTGAGTTTTACGATCTGTGTGGGTTTTTCCCTCGTACTAGTTACGGAACCATATGGTGAGTCTATTTCTCAAATCATCGACTCGTGGACGCCGCAGTTGCAATGTACTCTTCGAGCCGATCATTTTGACTATTTTTGCATATTTTTCTGAATTAGTGCATTTTCGACGCATTTTACGGATTTTCAGAAATTAGAAAAAATTTCTAATTTCTCCTTTTCTAACCCACCTCTCTCTCTCATCTCACTCACGCTCTCACTCCCTCTCTCTCCCGTTCTCTCACCCTCTCGGCTCCGGCTGCGAACGGAGGCGACCGTGGGCGAGGTGACGACGTTGGGGAGCTGCTGAGGCGCGTGATGGAGCGAGGATCGGTGCGGTTTGGGCGCGATCCCGAACGGTGGATTCAAAGCCGACGGTTCGGTTCGCAATGTGGCTTAGTCGCTTCGGCGCTCGGGTTCTTCGGTGGAGGTAGGGAGATGGACCGCCACTTCATTCCGCACATTTTCCCTGCTTTGGTGCGTAGTTTGGTGCTCGATCGGGGGAGATCGGGCCGGTCTAATGAAAACCGTAGTTTTTGGGGTTTTTAGGGTTCGCCAGAAAATGGCAACCATTTTCGGCGTGGTTAGTGTCAAAATGACCGCTGGGATGTCTGGATCCCATTCACGTCAGTTTTGTGTCGATCGGTTGTCATTCGGGGCCGGTAGGAGTCCGGGAACCCCGGTGACCCGTTTTGGGTCGATTCGTCAGAATCGCCCCATTCTTGCGTTTTAGCGCGTGCATGTGGGCTTTTTAGCCTCCATATGTTGTTTTTCGTCGTTTAGCTTTGTATCCCTTGCGCTTCGACATGTATGGGATGTGGAACGGGCCGATTTGGCGTTTCCACTGTTTTCCTGCCATGGCCGGTGTAGCGGTCGTTTCAGAGACCGTCACAGTCTCTGACGGCCCTATGATAGACCGCCACAGACTCTGGGCGTTTCAGTTTTTGTGAGGCTGTGGGAGTGTGACGGTCCATCATTGGTGCGTCATAGCCCTCTAACGCATCCAGGTAGGTGCGTCACAGCCATTTCATTTTCTTGAGGTTTTGGTCAACCGGTTGCCCTGACGGCCCAGTCCTCATGCGTCACAGCCCTGTAACGCGCCTTCCTTGGGCCGTTACATGCTGTTTGACCAGATTTGACCGTGTCAGTCAGGCCGTGTAGCGGTTGTTCCCCTGTGCATCACAGCCTTGTAACGCGCATGTCCTAGGCCGTTACACGTTGTTTTGGCCGAGTTGGGTGGCTGTGTCGGCTGGCTCTAACGGCCTTGCGCCCATGCGCCAGGGTGCTATAACGCGTCCGTGCTGGACCGTTACCTACTGTTCGACCAGTTTTTAAGTTTGGGCCTGTTGGCTCTGACGCACCTGTCCTGGTGCGTCAGGCTCGTGTAACGCGCCTGTGGTGGTGCGTTACAGCCCTGTTGTGGTCGTGATGGCCGTTGGGTGGTTCGGTGTTCGCCCGTGTGGTGGGCAGTCGTAGGTTTGTGTTGTAGGGCTTTGTTTGTGTGGCAGTGGTCTTCTGGATCGGTCGGGTTAGGTGACTGGGTGCGGTCTTTTCCCTGACTGCGATAATTCCCTAACGACGCGATCTAGAACTGCCAATGCCCTTGCCTCTGGTTGCGTGGCGACTGTTCCTTGACTGCTGGGACTGCCTAGTTGTTGAATGACGGTGCGTTTTACCGGAGCGTTGTTATTGCCATTTCGGTTTCTGCTTGTCTTGGCTTGGTCTCGTGGTTTGCCCGTGACCCGTGGGTGTCTGTTGACGTCCTATGAGGGCAGTAACCATGATGGGACAGCCAGGAGTGCTTGTGCTTGCTGCGTATGGGTCTGTGTGTCGGTTGTTTGTGTCAGTGTTGTCTGGCTCTGGTCAACTGGGTGTTACCCAGGGGTTGACATGTGACTTTGTGTGTCTCGACGGTTCTGTCCAGCTCGAGACATTGGTTCTGGATGCCTCGAGGTGTCATCTTACCTCGGTCCGTGTGTCCAGGTGTGCGGAGGGTTCTCGGTGTTCCCTCAGGTCTCCGTGCATCATTTTCTTGCGGAGTGTGTCATTTCTGTGGCTTAGGAGTTAGACCGATTGGCGGCTTGTTCCGCTGTTCGTGACGATCTTGCCTTTGAGTCGTCTGACTGAAGGATCGTTACGCTGGTAGGTCTAGTTGCCTTGTCCTGAGTCGGTCGGCAGTTGTCTGTACTGCCATTGGTGCTTGGAAGTACGAGTGATAGTGTCTGTGCTTCGGCACTTGTGTTTTGGGTCTCTGTGTTCGTGAGCCTCCACTTTCTGTTACCCTCGACTTTCAGTTGTTGACCCACCTCAGGAGTGGTGGGAGGGGTGTTCCCATTAAACGGTTCCTAAGCTAGTTCCGTGGGCTCCCGGCTCGGTTACCGTAGCGTCCTACGGGGGGAGAATACTAGCTAGAGGCCTGGCTTAGGCGAGAGCCAGTGTGTGCACACGTGGTTAGGGGCTTGTGGACGAGGCGCCGACGGGCGTTCCCCTGACTAGTTACTCGAATTCGGTTGCTATTCTGGTTTGGGTCCGGTCAGCATGTACTGGAGTCTCCGCCTGTTTGGTTAGGCGTTGTTAGACTCGGTACGTCGAGTGAGCATAAGACGTCAATGGATGCAGCTGGCTATGGAGAGGCACTCCCGTCACGTGACATGTGACTCTCGGCATTTCTGTGCATCGTGACCTTCCCGGGTTAGCCTTTCTATGGCTGTACTCGAGGTCGGTGTTCTGTCACCTCCGTGACATTCTGGTCGTGCGCGGGGCAGTGTGCACGACGTTCTGGTTGTGTTGTCGGTTGTCGGTCTAGGTTTTCCTAGGCTTTCTTGTTGTCCTTGCGAGTCTTCGCTTTAGGCCTGGCGTTTTGTCGGTAGATCGGCAACTCCTGACCGTGTCAGCTTTGAGTCACCTTCCTGCTGTTGCTTGGAGTAGTTCGGGGTGCCGATGTTAGTTCGGTAGCCATTGTTTGGCACGGGCTCTTCCCCCTCTTCCTTAGCTTGCTCCCTACTCCTGCTACCCGTCTATTCCTTTACTGCTTTCTAGTGTAGACTTGCAGCTTTCTAGTGTAGCTTTCCTGTTTGGCTACTGCTGTTGTTTACCCTGCAGTTTTATTGTGTTACTGTGCATTTTTTAGTGGCGATCCGCGTGACTCCTACTGAGCCAGTGACACGAGGCTCACCCCTGCTTTTCAAGTGGGGTGATGTTTGTTCTGCTTCCGTGGCTCCTGGATCTACGTGCTGTTGTGGCCAACTGGTACCCTCGTCGGGCTTTCCCCGACTCTCTGGTACATCTTTCTTCTCTGTCGACTTTACTTGGTTGACTTGCTGTCTTTCCTTTGGATTTGACTCTGGGTATATAATTGTTAATTGTAATCTATTAATTAAAAAGTAATTTTATTTCTGCTATTTTAGCAGCCCGATCTAATGAAATTTAATTGCTTACTGCTATATCTGTCAGTTCAATGTACTACACGACAATCCTTTTTCCCTTTGGAGCTTTACCGCTCTTGGGAGGCCTCGCGGGTTCCAAGTGGTATCAGGTGTATTCGATTATCCTATCGGGTAAATCTGGTACCCGGGACTCGGGTCGTCACAGTTGGTATCAGAGCGGTGTTCTGAGATGTTCGGAGTTCCTTTCTGAGCTATCAGAGTGTTGTCGTGTGAAGTATATGGGAATCTCAGATATACAGTTACCAGAGTTGTTAAAGTCCAGTACAGTCTTCAGCTAGCTTCAGTTTTGCAGTTCAGTGTCGCTTGGTTTTCGTGTATGTCTTGTGTGTGTTGTTGTAGCACTGTGCGCGGTGATTTTGCTCTCGTCAGGGTGTGACGAGGTGCCTCTTTACCGTTGTGATGTTTTCCTCGATCATGTCATACTTGGCGGTGTTCGCCGGAAGGCCTGAATCTGCGGTACGTTGTTCAAGGGTTTTCTTGTAAGTGTTCAGGTTGCTGTTGACCTCTGGCCTTGGTCTGAGGACCGTACACGTTCCCACGTTGTTTTGGTCATCCCGACTTGAGTCTGTTCAGCTCCTGATGTGCTTCGTTTCGGTTGAAGTGCTCGATTAGATTCCGTGATTGAGAAGTTGCTCAGGCAAGCTAGGATTTTCCCTTCCTGGTGAGCTTTTGTTTTTGAGCTTGTTGCTTCTCGTCCCATCTGGTGGATTCTTTTAGAGGTTTGCCTTGGAACTGCTGTCTTAGTGGTGCCTTTGTCCTGTGTCTACTTAAGTGTGGACAGCTTTGCTCCGAGCCTGATCTGTTCGTCATTTTACAGTTGCTTGGCTTTGGACCTAATCCTTGTGTCGAGAGCTATCGCGTGCCGTGTTCTGTCGCACCGTGTCCAACGGCCAATGTGTTGTGAGGGCTCATTTATTGTTTCAGGACGTGGAGGTAAGCTGAGATTAGCATGTTTGCTTGTGCTTTGTGCTGAAGCTGCTGCTCTTCTCTTATTGCACTTAGGCTCTTTTGATCGGGTGTTCGCTGGATCGGTGCTCGTGGCGTGTTATTCGCGATCTATATAGATTACGATGGTGCCTGGTGTGTGCTGAGATGTGATTGCCGAGGTTGTTATGTTGCCTATGTGCGTTCCTTGTGTGCGCGGTGGAAGCATGTGGGTTGGCTACCCACTGGTCCAGGATCGTTGTTGTTAGATTCTGGCCGGTCGAGAGATTTGCTTCTTCTCGATGTGACTTCATCTTAGCTTCTTGTGCCTTAACTCTGTCTGTAGCCGTGCTGTTGCTGGAGTTATTCTACTATCGATATTGGTCTCTGCGAGTGTTGGGGAATTTTTCAGCATTCCTGCTGATTGAGTACCCTCTACTCTGCGTTTCTTCTCGTGGGTGTTGTACTCTCAAGGCATGTCTATGGTCCTTGAGATGCGTTCCCCGAGATTGTGGCTTTCCGTGTCATTTTCTCGTTGTTGTGGGTCTTCCTTGGTAAGCTGCTCAATGCATGACTTGTTCTCTGTAGTCGTGTGATCAGCTACCGTTGTGCCTTGATGTGACCCTACTCGCAGTCGTGTTCCATGGTTCTGTGTGCTGTACAGAGCCAGGATCCTACGAGTACCACCGCTGTATTGTTTTGTGAGTGCTATTTCCGTATGATTTTATGTTTCTGCCTTGGACCATTGTCTTGTCAGTAGCTTGCCCTACTCTTCTTTCCTGGTAGAGTAGCTCACGACTCGATCAGATTGTGTTGTCTGATGAGGACTGACTTGATTGCGCTTGTGGTCTAGTGGTGTTGTTCGTCATTGGCGTCTTGTATGCCAGGTATTCACTGTTACCTTTGGCACTAGAGCCGATGATGTGATCGAGCTATCAGCTGAGAGGACTGTGTCTCCTTGTGTAAGCTGCTGCTTGCCGTGCTATCGTTGTGTTCCTCGGTTTCGGTTGTCTGTGGTTGTGGCAGTCGTGTCTCTATTTCTGGTGAGACGTGAACGACGTTGCCCTGATTCGGAGGTGTCAGACTTATGTTCACTTGCGCTGTGCTCTGCCCAGAGCGTGTGCTTGTGATGGTGGTTTGACTGTGTTCCTCTGAGTTGTGTTTCTCGAGATTTGTGTTGTTTCGTGGTTGTATCCGTTGGGTTGTCTGTCCCTGCTTCTTCCTTCTTGTTAGTCCTTAATTTCGAGGATGAAAGTTCTTGAAGGAGGGGAGGATGTAATGTCCCGGATCTTTGCTGGATCATTGGTGGATCTTTATCGGATCTTTATCAGGTCTTTCGGATCCTTTTTGGAGAGTTTCGGATCGCTTTTGTAGCTCCCGAGTTGAGTTTTACGATCCGTGTGGGTTTTTCCCTCGTACTAGTTACAGAACCCTACGGTGAGTCTATTTCTCAAATCATCGACTCGTGGACGCCGCAGTTGCGATGTACTCTTTGAGCCGATCGTTTCGACTATTTTTACGTATTTTTCTAAATTAGTGCATTTTTGACACATTTTACGGATTTTTGGAAATTAAAAAAAATTTCTAATTTCTCCTTTTCTAACCCACCTCTCTCTCTCTCATCTCACTCACGCTCTCACTCTCTCTCTCTCCCGTTCTCTCTCGTTCTCTCACCCTCTCGGCTCCGGCTGCGAACGGAGGCGGCCGTGGGCGAGGTGACGACGCTGGGGAGCTGCTGAGGCGTGTGATGGAGTGAGGATCAGTGCGGTTTGGGCGCGATTCCGAACGGTGGATTCAAAGCCGACGGTTCGGTTCGCGATGTGGTTTTCGGCGTGGTTTAGTCGCTTCGGTGCTCGGGTTCTTCGGTGAAGGTAGGGAGATGGACCGTCACTTCATTCCGCACATTTTCCCTACTTTTGTGTGTAGTTTGGTGCTCGATCGGGGGAGATCGGGCTGGTCTAATGAAAACTGTAGTTTTTGGGGTTTTCAGGGTTCGTCGGAAAACGGCAACCATTTGCGGCGTGGTTAGTGTCAAAATGACCGCTGGGATGTCTGGATCCCATTCATGTCAGTTTTCTGTCGATCAGTTGTCATTCGGGGCCGGTAGGAGTCCGGAAGCCCCGGTGGCCCGTTTTGCGTCGATTCGTCAGAATCGCCCCGTTCTTGCGTTTTAGCGCATGCATGTGCGCTTTTTAGCCTCCAGAGGTTATTTTTCATCGTTTAGCTTTGTATCCCCTGCGCTTCGGCGTGTATGGTGTGTGGAACGGGCCGATTCGGCGTTTCAACAATTTTCCTGACGTGGCTGGTGTAGCGGTCGTTTCAGAGACTGTCATAGTCTCTGACGGCCCTACGATAGACCGCCACAGGCTCTGGGCGTTTCAGTTTTTGTGAGGCTGTGGGAGTGTGATGGTCCATCATTGGTGCGTCACAGCCCTCTGACTCATCCAGGTAGGTGCGTCATAGCCATTTCATTTTCTTGAGGTTTTGGTCAGCCGGTTGCCCTGACGGCCCAGTCCTCATGCGTCACAGCCCTGTAACGCGCCTTCCTTGGGCCATTACATGCTGTTTGACCGGATTTGACCGTGTTAGTCAGGTTGTGTAGCGGTCGTTCCCCTGTGCGTCACAGCCTTGTAACGCGCCTATCCTAGGCCGTTACACACTGTTTTGGCCGAGTTGGGTGGCTGTGTCGGTTGGCTCTAACGGCCTTGCCCCCATGCGCCAGGGTGCTGTAACGCGTCCGTGCTGGACCGTTACCTGCTGTTCGACCAATTTTTAAGTTTGGGCCTATTGGCTCTGACGCACCTATCCTGGTGCGTCAGGCTCGTGTAACGCGCCTGTGGTGGTGCGTTACTGCCCTGTTGTGGTCGTGATGGCCGTTGGGTGGTTCGGTGTTCGCCCGTGTGTTGGGCAGTCGTAGGTTTGTGTTCTAGGGCTTTGTTTGTGTGGCAGTGGTCTTTTGGATCGGTCGGGTTAGGTGAATGGGTGCGGTCTTTTCCCTGACTGTGACAATTCCCTAATGACGTGATCTAGAACTGCCAATGCCCTTGCCTCTGGTTGCGTGACGACTGTTCCTTGACTGCTGGGTCTGCCTAGTGGTTGAATGATGGTTCGTTTTGCCAGAGAGTTGTTATTGTCGTTTCGGTTTCTGCTTGTCTTGGCCTGGTCTCGTGGTTTGCCCGTGACCCGTGGGTGTCTGTTGACGTCCTATGTGAGAAGTAACCATGATGGGACAGCCAAGAGTGCTTGTGCTTGCTGCGTGTGGGTCTGTGCATCGGTTGTTTGTGTCGGTGTTGTCTGGCTGCGGTCAACCGAGGGTTACCCGTGGGTTGACAGGTGGCTTTGTGTGTCTCGACATTTTTGTCTAGCTCGAGACATTGGTTCTGAGTGCCTCGAGGTGTCATCTTACCTCGGTCCGTATGTCCAGGTGTGCGGAGGGTTCTCGGTGTTCCCTCAGGTCTCCGTGCGTCGTTTTCTTGCGGAGTGTGTCGTTTCTGTGGCTTAGGAGTTAGACCGATTGGCGGCTTGTTCCGCTGTTCGTCACGATCTTGCCTTTGAGTCGTCTGACTCAAGGATCGTTACGCTGGTAGGTCTAGTTGCCTTGTCCTGAGTCGGTCGGCAGTTGTCTGTACTGCCATTGGTGCTTGGAAGTACGAGTGACAGTGTCTGTGCTTCGGCACTTGTGTTTTGGGTCTCTGTGTTCGTAAGCCTCCACTTTCTGTTACCCTCGACTTTCAGTTGTTGACCCACCTCAGGAGTGGTGGGAGGGGTGTTCCCATTAAACGGTTCCTAAGCTAGTTCCGTGGGCTCCCGGCTCGGTTACCGTAGCGTCCTACGGGGGGAGAATACTAGCTAGAGGCCTGGCTTAGGCGAGAGCCAGTGTGTGCACATGTGGTTAGGGGCTTGTGGACGAGGCGCCGACGGGCGTTCCCCTGACTAGTTACTCGAATTCAGTTGCTGTTCTGGTTTGGGTCCGGTCAGCATGTACTGGAGTCTCCGCCTGTTTGGTTAGGCGTTGTTAGACTCGGTACGTGGAGCGCAGCATAAGACGTCAGTGGACGCAGTTGGCTATGGAGAGGCACTCTCGTCACGTGACACGTGACTCTCGGCGTTTCTGTGCATCGTGACCTTCCCGGGTTAGCCTTTCTGTGGCTGTACTTGAGGTCGGTGTTCTGTCGCCTCTGCGACGTTCTGGTCGTGCGTGGGGCAGTGTGCACGACATTCTGGTTGTGTTGTCGGTTGTCGGTCTAGGTTTTCCTAGGCTTTCTTGTTGTCCTTGCGGGTCTTCGCTTTAGGCCTAGCATTTTGTCGGCAGATCGGCAACTCCTGACCATGTCAGCTCTGAGTCGCCTTCCTGCTGTTGCTTGGAGTAGTTCGGGGTGCCGATGTTAGTTCGGTAGCCATTGTTTGGCACGGGCTCTTCCCCCTCTTCCTTAGCTTGCTCCCTACTCCTGCTACCCGTCTATTCCTTTACTGCTTTCTAGTGTAGACTTGCAGCTTTCTAGTGTAGCTTTCCTGTTTGGCTACTGCTGTTGTTTACCCTACAGTTTTAGTGTGTTACTGCACGTTTTTCAGTGGAGATCCACGTGACCCCTACTGAGCCAGTGACACGAGGCTCACCCCTACTTTTCAGGTGGGGTGATGTTCGTTCTACTTCCGTGGCTCCTGGATCTGCGTGCTGTTGTGGCCAGCTGGTACCCTCGTCGGGCTTTCCCCGACTCTCTGGTACGTCTTTCTTCTCTGTCGACTGTACTTGGTTGACTTGCTGTCTTTCCTTTGGACTTGACTCTAGGTATATAATTGTTAATTGTAATCTGTTAATTAAAAAGTAATTTTATTTCTGCTATATTAGCAGCCCGGTCTAATGAAATTTAATTGCTTACTGCTATATCTGTCAGTTCAATGTACTACACGACAATCCTTTTTCCCTTCGGAGCTTTACCGCTCTAAGGAGGTCTCACGGGTTCCAAGTGGTATCAGGTGTATTCGATTATCCTATCGGGTATATCTGGTACCCGGGACCCGGGTCGTCTTAAATCTGTGTAATCAACAGTGAAGCCACACTAGGTTTAGTGTGGGGTGGACGTAGATCTCTGGATAGAGATCGAACCACCTAAAAAACCCTTTCTCTTGTGTGGTTGCATTCTGATCTGTGTCCATCACCGTTTTCACGTTACTTCGCGTTAGATGGATGTTTAGGAACGATTGCTTGAGTCGCTCTTCTTATATTGTGGTTAAGTGTTTTTCAACTGTCCTACAGTAGTTCAATTTAATTCTGCACTAGTAACTACTGTAGAAATTTTATTAGGTGATTGATCTATTCACCGCCCTCTAGATTACACATCAATTGGTATCAGAGCCTAACTCTTCTGCAGGGACTAACATCCTGAAGAGCTAGCTATCATGGATTCTAAGGGGATGACAGCAGAGGGACACTCCACCACCAAGCCTCCTTACTTCGATGGATCCAACTATGCATACTGGAAGAATCGTATGCAAGTGTTTTTGAGGGCGAAGGATTACGAGATCTGGAAGGTCGTAAGCAAGGGACCGTTTGAGCTACATGAGAATGAGGATGTATGGACAAGGGAAGAGATCCGCAATTCAACACTAAACTGGAGTGCAATCAATGTCATCCACTGCGCCCTTCACCCCACAGAATTCTTCCGAGTATCATCCTGCTCTACTGCGAAGGAGATGTGGGATAAGTTAGAAGTGATATATGAAGGGACTTCTTAAGTCAGAGAGACCAAGGCGAACTTGTTGGTATTGGAGTATGAGGCATTCAGAATGAAGCCGAATGAGACAATTACTGAGATGTATGCTCGCCTCACGATCATAACTAATGGTCTCAGAAGTCTTGGAAAGACTCACTCTGATTATGAGATAGTAAGGAAGATTCTGCGCTCCCTAACTCCAATTTGGCACACCAAGGCTACAGTGATCGAGGAGTCTAGGGATCAGAAGAATACTAAGGTTGATGAGTTGATTGGTTCACTCTTGACTTATGAGATGAACCTGTCAAAGACTGAGGAGCTGGAGAAGAAGAAGAGGCCTATTGCGTTGAAGGCAAGCTCCAGTCGATCCAGTCACAGCGGATCCTCCAGTGACCAAAGTCTTTCTGGATCAGAATTTGAAGGAGATCAACTAGCTATGCTGACTAGAGAATTCAGAAGATTCTTGAGAAAAGAGGGAACATATTTCGGAAGAGGACAACAGAGAGAGAGGAGACAAACCAGGTATAAATCTAACCCTGTCAAAAAGGTTGATACTAATGTCTGTTATCACTGTAGGAAAGCTGGCCATATGAAGGCAGACTGCCCGGAGCTCCAAAAGATGAAAGAGAAATCAAAGAAGAAGAATACCGAAGGGAGAGCTATGGTGAGTACCTGGAGTGACGAGGACGAGGGCAACTTAAGCTGCACTTCTAAGAGTGACAGAGAGGAAAATCAAATCTGCCTGATGGCCAAAGATGATGATAAAGAAGATGAAGCTGATGAGGTATCCTCTCCTTTTGAAAATTATACTATTGCTGATTGGGAGGATGCATATGGTGACTTGTTAGATAAAGTAGATGACATCAGAAAAGAAAACATGCATCTAAAGAAGAAAGTTAATTCTCTCATGAATGATACTACTTTGTCTAATAGAGTTGCCTATCTCTAAACTAAAAATGATGTTTTAAAGAAATCATGTGCTGAGTTTGATGATATGAAAAATGCTTTGATTGATGATGGAAAAAAAATGAGACACTGAAAAATATAATTGATGATCTAAAATTGAGACTACAAGAGTATGAAAATGAGATGAAGATTGTCAATGAGAAGTATGAAGCTGTTTTATGTGTTAACATTGAACTAAAGAAATCAATTGAAAACCTTGAGAGAGAAAACGAGGATAAGCAAAAGGTTGTTGAGAGCATGACACAAGGAACATAAAACTTAAATGCTCTCTTAGGAACAAAAGTTAACTTTAGGAGAGAGGGTCTAGGATTCAATCCAACAGCTAAAAAGAGTTTTGCACTGAAGACCATTTCATTTGTAGCTGAAAAAGAAAAAGGGCCACTCATCAAAATGTACAGTGGAAATAATCCAGAAAAACCTGCTAATTCCAAAATGCCCAGTGCCAAGGACAGGGGCAAACAAAAAATTGGTGAGCCGAGTCATGTGAGCACACATTGTCCCACTCCTCAGGGCAAGTTTCAGGTTAGGGGTCAACCTTCACTCACAACTAAACCCCAGGCTAGGTTCAGAAAGTCTCCACAAAAAGTTTAGGAAAAGATTAAATCTACACCCATGCACACTTCAGGTGCGTCTAAGGTGTCTGGGAGACACAACTCAAATAGGGGTCAAACAAGTCAATTTTACCAATCCAGAGTCCAGAGTCATCATACTTACTATCAGGCTCAACCATATCAATTTAATAGGTTTGGATTGGATAGAGTACAAGGCAGGTCTAGATACCATTCATATCATACTCAGAGTTACAAACCTCAGGTCAGAAACTGGGTCAGGCAATCCAGGACATGGATTCCCAGGAAACACACCTCCTACAGTCAGCCTAGGACCACCACTGGCTACACTTCTCTGAGTGCTCATTGGCCTAGGCACTAGCACAAACAAGCTCAACAAGCTAATAAAAATGGTGCCAGGACACAGAACAGACCTGAAAGTTTTCAAGCTATTAATGTTGAGAAGAAAAATAATAAACAAAAGAAAACAAATAAATCCCCCAAACAAACAACTCTCAAACAAATGTGGATTCCTAGGAATGTGTTGTCATGTTTGAGTAGATTTACTTCTGTTCTGGAGCCCAAACATTTTTGGGTTCCAAACTCTTCTGCGTGATTGTCATTGCAGGTATGCTTGGCAGCCAAGCACAACATGTGGTACTTGGATAGTAGCTGCTCCAGGCATATGATAGGGGACAGGGCAAAGTTATGCATGCTGGTTGAGAAGAATGGAGGCCTTGTCACCTTCGGAGGAAACACAAAGGGTAAAATTGTCGGTTCATGTAAGGTAGGTAAGTGTACTATCTGCTGTATTGATGAAGTCATGCTGGTTGAGGGTCTTGCTTATAACTTGTTAAGTATTAGCCAGCTCTGTGACAAAGGTCACAAGGTAGTGTTTGACTCTTTAGGCTGCAATATTTATGAGCCTAATTCTGATAAGGTTAAATTCTCTGGTAAAAGAGTCAATAACATATACCTAGTTGACCTAGATGATATATCTCATTCTAATCTTTGCCTCACTACAAATAAAGATGACTTGGCATATCTGTGGCATCGAGATTAGGCCATGCTAGTTATACTGTTCTCCATAAACTGAATAAACATTGCATGGTTAGAGGACTCCCTGAAATGTCATTTAAAATTAATAATGTTGTATGTGAAGCATGCACCCAGTCTAGACACACTAGGAAGTCTTTCAAATCCAGAACTGAGAACATGTCTTCCAAGCCTTATGAGCGGATTCATATGGACCTGTTTGGACCTACAAGATCAATCAGCTTATCAGGAAGAAGATATGGATTTGTATTAGTTGATGACTTCTCTAGATTTACTTGGGTGTTTTCCCTCTCACACAAGAATGATGCATTCACTGAATTTCAGGAGTTTTATCTGAAAATAAAATAGAATAATGAAAATTCAATTTAGAATATTTTATCGAATTATGGTGGTGAGTTTGAAAACTCACAGTTTGATGATTTTTGCAGGAGCAATGGAATCACTCATCGGTTCTCCTCACCTAGGACACCTGAGCAAAATGGAGTGGTGGAGAGGAGGAACCGAACACTTGTGGAGATGGCTCGTACACTACTGGTGGAAGGTAACCTACCAAGGAAGTTTTGGGCTGAGGCAGTCAATACTGCATGTCATGTAATCAACAGAGCCATGGTAATGCCATTTACCCAGAAAACACCATATGAAATTCTCAAGGATAAGAAACCTTCAATTGCTTACTTCAAGGTCTTTGGCTGTAAATGCTTTATTCATGTCAATGATAAAAGAGATCTTGATAAGTTTGAACCTAAAAGTGATCCGGGAATTTTCCTATGATATTCAGAAACCACTAGATCATATAGAGTGTACAACTTAAATTCTAAATCAGTTGAAGAGTCTCCACATGTAGTCTTTGATGAAACCATTACTAAACCTGAAAATGGTATGTGCAGGGAACAAGATGATGGAGAAATTCTGAAAGAAGGAAGCTCTGTAGATCAATCTGATGACGAAGATGCAAAAGAGCCTGGTACTCAGGGGGAGGTAAATGAGGGTCAAGGTAATCAAGTTATCAATGTGAGATTTCTTAGAGATCATCCTGTAGATAATGTAATTGGTAACTTGCATGATCCTCCTAGGACCAGAGGCTATTTTAGAGCTCAGAATGAACTAAATGCTTTTGCTTTAGTGTCTTATGTTGAACCCAAGAACATTGACATTGCCCTTAATGATGTGCATTGGATCAATGCCATGCACGAGGAATTGAATCAATTTGATAGGAACAAGGTATGGCACCTAGTTCCACCTCTTGATCATGGGACTGTCATTGGGACTAAATGGGTGTTCAGGAATAAAATCGATGAGCAGGGTAATGTTATTAAGAATAAGGCCAGACTTGTAGCTCAGGGGTACAATCAGGAGTTTGGAATTGACTTTGAAGAGTCATTTGCCCCTGTAGCTAGGTTAGAGGCCATTAGGATTCTATTGGCTTATGCATGCTCATTAGGAATCACCCTGCAACAGATGGATGCAAAATCTACTTTCTTGAATAGAGAAATAAAAGAGGATGTCTTCGTGAGACAACCTCCAGGATTTGAATGTTTAGACTTTTCAAATTATGTCTATAAATTGAATAAAGCTCTCTATGGTTTGAAATAAGCTTCTAGAGCTTGGTATGATAGGCTCAACAAGTTTCTTACAGATAAGAAATTTTCTAGAGGTGAAATTGACCAAACTTTGTTCACAAAGGTATGTCATCCAGACATTCTCATTGTTCAAATATATGTGGATGATATAATTTTTGGTGCAACTAACCCAATAATGTGTAAGGAATTTTCTGTTTTGATGACACATGAATTTGAGATGAGCTCAATGGGTGCGCTGAAGTTATTTCTTGGACTGTAGATGACCCAAACAAAAGAAGGAACCTACATCACTCAGTCCAAGATCATAAGGGATATGATGAAGAAATACAAATTTGAAAACCTCAAGGAGATTACAGCACCAATGGGTACATCAACAAGTCTTGATGATGACCCAAAAGGTAAACCAGTTGATAACAAGATGTATAGAGGTATGATCGGATCCCTTCTCTACCTTACTGTATCTAGGCCTGATATTCAGTTTGCTGTGTGTTTATGTGCTAGATTTCAGGCTAGTCCTAAAGAGTCACATTTTTGTGCTATCAAAAGAATTTTTAGATATATGTCAGGCACCCAAGAGCTAGGTCTTTGGTACCCTGCTAGGTGTGAGCTAGACCTATTATCATACACTGATGCAGACTATGCTGGGTGTCGGATTGATAGGAAAAGCACTAGTGGATACTGCCAGTTCTTAGGTGGTTGCCTAGTGTCTTGGGCTTCCAAGAAGCAACACACAGTTGCTTTATCCACTGCAGAGGCAGAGTATGTCGCTGCAGGAAATTGTGCAGCCCAGGTACTATGGATTAAGCATCAACTTAATGATTATCAGATAAATTTGGGATGCATTCCAATTTTATATGATAATACTAGTGCCATATGCTTGACTAAAAATCCTGTTCATCACTCTAGGACTAAGCATATTGAAATAAAACATCACTTTCTTAGAGATGCAGTAAGCAAGAATGAAATTGAATTGAATTTTGTTGAAACAGAAAAATAAATTGTTGATATTTTTATAAAACCTCATGAAAATGAAAGATTTAAATTCTTAAGAAGAGAATTGGGGCTATGTAAATTTCAGCATGAAAATGAATTCTGATTTACTGATTTCATTCTTGAATTGGTATTTAACTTGATCTGAAAATAAATGTGTGTCAACTTGTCTTCAATTTTTTGAATAAACAATTCTTGCTCTCTGAATAATTGCTGTGCATAGATGAGATGTTAAATAAAACTGCATATAGATAGGGGAAGTTTATGTCAGGGAGAGCTCAGTAAAGTCTGATTTGAGTACAACTCATTCTACTCTCTCTTCATTCTCAGAAACTCTTATCATATGATATTCATTGCTTCAATCGGCCTTGGTTGGTTTCTTTTCTCTCATTTGTGCCATATCCACTTCTTGAAAGTCCTCAAGAGATGCTTTGTGCTTCAATGTCTATTCCCTCATTCTGAATGGATGACAGCCTTGTAATTGGTTCATTATTTTGAGCTGCTATTATTACAAGTGAAACTGGGGGTAATGTGATTCTTAAAATCAAATCTATAGGGCTGATTTCACTGAGTAACTAGGAGTACTAGCATCTGATAAACGTGTACCCTTAATGTCAAAGGTGTAAATCACCAGTGTAGTTTTTGATCAAAGACATATATGGTAGTTTATGCTTAGTAACTGGGGGTACTGGCGTCTAACCCACGTGTATCCTTAATGTCAACGATATAAATGACACTTATCTGTTCACTAAGTTCGGATTCAAAATAAGAAGTGAAAAAGATTTGCTGTAACCCTTGAAATTCAAATCTCATAAGTGTCAATTGTTTAACCTCAATACATATTCAGGTCACTCTCCAGGACACTCATTGATTCTGAAATCAGTAGGATACAGTCTTAATCTAGTCTATCATGATTGTGTGATTTAGGTTCATTGCTATAAACGGATTCTATAACCCTATTTCAAAAAGTCAGTGAATTCACTCTACCTTCTATAACTATTAAACCTGATATCTATCAAGATTGCACAATGATTGATTCTTATATCTAAAGAATTATCCAATAATTTGCTTATCTTCTGAACCATTGCATAGAGTGTTATTCTATCTCCTACCTCTTCCTGCATCCCTTCTTATCTTCCTCTGTCTCCCTTACTTCTTATTTGCGGATGGCAAAGGGGGGAGAGATTATATTCTATGATCCTATCCTTCTCTAGATGGTGCTTCTAGGGGAGAGATTTTGTTGGTAAAGGGGGAGAGAAACGAAGAGAAAGATTTCATGCTATTTTGATTCAGGGGGTGGAGTCACTAATTCAGGGGGAGTTTGGCTATTGTTAATATATGACTATGCTTCGTGTCTCTTCAAAATACATCATTTCTCTTGCATTCATTTGGGAGTTGCCAGCATTTTTTTTGGGGTGTTGCCATCATCAAAAAGGGGGAGATTGTTAGCATTCTATGTTTTGATGATGTCAAAATTATGAGCATTCTGTGTTTTAATGATGTCAAAATTATGAGCCATATGTGTATGTTGTCATAGATGTTTGGACCATATAAATTCGGTGCTTGATTGAATTATTCATGGTATAAATGATGAGCTCATATGTTCATACCAGATATTGTTCATGTAATAAAAATGCATTTCATATTAACATACAGATCTATACTTAAAACAAGTTTGCGTCTCATGCACATTCATGTGATGGGAATCGACACCGAGCCTGTACTTTTTCTTTTGCATTTACGTCCTTTTAGTTTGTGTTTATATCCTTGGGAAAGTATGTACGCAAATGTAAGGCTTTATAAGCCAAGGAGTCATTCCTATGGATTGTGTGGGTTTTTATGCAATTATGCAGTAGGACCAGCAAGGGTGCCCTCAGCCCTTTCCCATTGGTCCATGTCACCTTGTGGGCCTGGTCAACCTTCCTAGGTTGACATCTAGAAGGGTGGGCTGGTCATATGGACACATGGGGTTAAAGGGGTCAACATTCCAATGGTTGGACACCTACCCCATTCAACCCATTAACCTTGGTCAAGGGGGCGCCCCTCTCCCCTATTATTTTATGTTTTTTTTGTGTGTTGTTCAAACCTCATCCTAGCCCTTCAATCCCCCTCCCTAGATCCAAGGGTGTACATTAGATTAGATTGGTAGCATATAAAAGTGTGTATTTTCATATGGAAATTAATGAAAAGAAGAGAAAATTCCATTTGGAACAAGAAGCTTGCGCCCCTTTCCTCTCTCCTAGAGTTCTCCTCTCAACCCCTCTGCAATTCTAGAGTGGATCTAGTTTCTATCCCCCCCTCTCAACCTCTGATCTTCACCGGTGCCGCCGCCGCCGCCGTTCGTGCCGCCATCGAGCCACCGTCGGAATTCTGTCTTCCTCCAATAGCAGCCCCTTCCACGAATTCTTTCAGTCCACCACGGGCTCAGATCGATTTGAAATTTTGAGGGTGTGTTCTTACCTTGAATCCCCACCTCCACCTAAAGTTTCACGTCCAAACTCTTCCATTTAGTAATTTTCCATTTTCGTTCATTTTGCATTCCCAGATCTATTTTGTCTCTGTCTACAGTGACAACAGCTCTAAGTTTCCCATCTTCGACCACCTTTTTGAATTTTTCAAACCCTCCCAATTTTACTGAGAGTTCTGTCCATCATCCCCTACATCCACCATTTTTCTTGATGTTTGATCTACCCTCTATCCATTTTTCAAAATTCGTGTTCTATCTCTGCTATAGTGCCTTTAGTCAGATTCCAGATCCGACCCACTGTTAGTGAAAAAATCCTATCACTTCTAGCCACATCCAAACTTGTCCAAACTAGTTTTTCCGTCTTTCTAGCTCAATTTCCTACATCTTTGATGAAGACCTCAAGAGCTGAATCGGACATCTACCCTGCGGTCAATGACAGTTCTCAGAGGACAGCCCTACAGATCTGAGAGTTAAGCCACTGTACAATAGCAACCTTCAAAATTCTCCAATTGGAAGTGCAGGCTTTGTTATTTTTCTGTAATCACAGAGAGTTGAAGCCCTTCGAAGCAGCTTTCCAACGGCGCCAATTTCGTCGCATTCCGACGTCGGGGTTGATCGTAGCGTCCGTTCTCGCCGGAGCGCGCGCCGGAAAATAGAACCGGCAGATCCGTGGCCGGTCATTCCGACCGGTGCCGAACAGAGCTGCCTGGCCTCCAGCCGGTGAACCATCGTGCCGCCAGCCCAGGGAACACTTCCATAAGTGTCCCCACCACAGTGGTGACACCGGGTCTCGGACGGTCCCTCCGGACAGCACGTGGGCCCCACCGTCACGTGTTCGGGTGCTGCCAAAGCTACACGAGAAGCCACCCGTCAACCCGAAATCGGTCCTCCCCGACCCCATTATGTCGCCCTTTACCTCCCTGCGTGGAGTGGGCTGTAACTCATTGCTGTAATCTTTATGTATCAACTTTTCCGGGAGTACGAGTTTCGGCCGGGTCCGTCGTCCCCACGCCGAGCGCGTGGAGGTATCATCCTCGCTCCTTACTTGGCATTTTACTTAATTTCATATATGCTTGTTTATGCTGCTGCTAGAGAGCATGATAGGGTAATTAGCTCGCTTTCTATTTATATCACCGCTGTTGCGAGAGAGAGCGTTACCGTCCCGTGACCCGATCCGGGCATGAAAGAGAGAGCCGACCACCCTAGCTCACTGCCGGTTTCTCAACCGCGCACGTCCGACGCTTCCCTCGTTAAGGGACGATCGCGAGCTTGTCGTGTCCGTGGTCCCGTCCCGCATCAATTTGGTATCAGAGCCAGTTTGAGTCTAGGGTGTCAAAAAAAAGAGAGTCGTTTAAGTCTAAGTGTCTAAGTCGGTCTTAGGAGTTGCATTTACATACCATTAATCAGTATATAAAAGGTGTTGTCTGAACGTTAGGCTACGCCTATCGGGAAGGCCGCACACTTGCGCGAGTGATCTTCGGATCGGTTATCTCCACCACGTACCGAGTCTTGGTTTACGTCTAGGGTCCTTAGTGTGCATGCATTCCAAACTTGCATAGTCGGTCTAGTGTCTTGTCACCGTGTGTATGCATGTCCATGTCCGCTACCCATGGCCGTTCCCCAAGACCATACATCCGAGTGGTCAACCTTTGTGGCCAAAGTCAATGTCCTCATGGACCGAGCCCTTGGTTTTCCCCCTCTCACTATGAAAGTCGCTCTACCCAACGGGTCCACAACGGAACTCCATTTCACCGATAGGGAGTCGGATAATTGGGTTTCTCTTGACATCGTGGAGTCTCTCTCCAAGACAGGCGAGATTGTCCGCGATGGTGATTTTGCTTGTGTTGAGTTCTATAAGAGGATCGGCTCTGTTCTCTACACCGATGGCGCATGGTGTAGGATCGGCACACTTGCTGGTTCATGCATCATTTTAGGGCAAACATGGTTAGGAGAACGAAGAGCCAATCTTGACTGGGGCAAGAGCACTTGCACCTTATACCCACCTTACCTACCCGGCAAGATCACCCTCACATGTCCAGCCACCCAACCCCAGCGGTCCACTCCACATTCGGAACCATTATGCTTGGAGCCGTCTCACCCCGAGCCACCCGTGTTTCTTACGGGAACGCTATACATCGCCGAGCCGCTTTTTAGTTGGCTCAAGGATGGCTTGGTCCCACCTCCCTTTCTATCTATGGACCCCACACTACCATTGGTACCCTTCAACTCCTACCACACAACTTTTCGATCTAGTCACCATGTTGACACGTTGGATGATCTTGTCATGGGATTAGATTCACAATGGAAGTTGACGCACCTACTGGCCCGAGGCTTTGACCAACCTGCTAGTCTTAACTTCACCCATCCGGCCTTAGGGTCCATTACCTCCGTGTGCACCGTGGGGTGTGTCACCACGGAGATTCTTCTACTCCTCCCGATGCCGACTGAGTCCGACTTCATTCCCTTTTGCTCAAGGGAGGAGTCCTATTTTCTACACATGTCCATCGTCCCACCGATCATAATGTATGGCGGTGATTATGAATTCCAAACTTGGGACCATGTCATGTTGGAACCCACCTCACGGGGTCATACCTTCTTCGACCCTTTTGACCCCCTCACTAGTGAATCTCCCGAGCCCCGATCTTCACTCCACTTCCTCCGCGGAGTTCACTATCACACCTTTTCCACTTGGGCCAAGCAACCTCCACATAGCCATAGGTCCAAATTTTCATATGGGGGTAATGAAAACTTTGGTTTCTCCGATTCATCCAAACCACCCGCACCTCCCGAACTTCCCACATCCAAGCCCAATGTCCATGATTAGTGCATCGTAGGGTGTCTAGGAGTTCCCCATGACGTCAACCTCCGGTTACGTCAAATGCATGCATGGCACACGTTCGGGTGTCCTGGTCCGCCGTCATCCATGTACGGGTCGGACTAACATTAGGTGTGTCTAGGGTCATAGATGAGTCTGTGTGTTTTCCTTGTGTGGTTTGTTTGCATGGTTTGTGTGTAGTTTGAGAGTCTGCATGTGTCTTGTGTAAGTTCGTTGTCATTCTCTTATGAGTAAGAGGCGATTGGACTCACTTGATGAGTATGGGATCAGTTCTACATCTACCCGGATCAGTCACCTATAGGGACTCAGCGGTGATTCCTAGTGAGTCTTCGAGCTGCTTCCTTCCCTTTTGAGAGTGCCCCACCCGGAGTGTCCACCTTTAGCCCATAGCAGTCCGCGCATATCGAGTATATATGGAATGAGCAGGTGACGACCACTTGGAGTGGAGCGTACCCGCGTTACTTGGCACGGTGACGGATCCGCCGGAGTACTCGAGCATCCCTACCCCTACTCGACGGGGTCGAGTTCCTCCCACCTGGGGAGAGTTGATGGGAATCGACACCGAGCCTGTACTTTTTCTTTTGTATTTATGTCCTTTTAGTTTGTGTTTATATCCTTGGGAAAGTATGTACACAAATGTAAGGCTTTATAAGCCAAGGAGTCATTCCCATGGATTGTGTGGGTTTTTATGCAATTATGTAGTAGGACCAGCAAGGGAGCCCTCAGCCCTTTCCCATTGGTCCATGTCACCTTGTGGGCCTGGTCAACCTTCCTAGGTGGACATCTAGAAGGGTGGGCTGGTCATATGGACACATGGGGTTAAAGGGGTCAACATTCCAATGGTTGGCCACCGACCCCATTCAACCCATTAACCTTGGTCAAGGGGGCGCCCCTTTCCCTTATTATTTTATGTTTTTTTTGTGTGTTGTTCAAACCTCATCCTAGCCCTTCAATCCCCCTCCCTAGATCCAAGGGTGTACATTAGATTAGATTGATAGCATATAAAAGTGTGTATTTTCATATGGAAATTAATGAAAAGAAGAGAAAATTCCATTTGGAACAAGAAGCTTGCGCCCCTTTCCTCTCTCCTAGAGTTCTCCTCTCAACCCCTCTGCAATTCTAGAGTGGATCTAGTTTCTATCTCCCCCTCTCAACCTCTGATCTTCACCGGTGCCGCCGCCGCCGCCGTTCGTGCCGCCATCGAGCCGCCATCGAGCCACCGTCGAAATTCTATCTTCCTCCAACAGCATCCCCTTCCACGAATTCTTGCTGTCTGCCAAGGGCTCAGATCGATTTAAAATTTTGAGGGTGTGTTCTTACCTTGAATCCCCACCTCCACCTAAAGTTTCACATTCAAACTCCTCCATTTAGTAATTTTGTATTTTCGTTCATTTTGCATTCCCAGATTTGTTTTGTCTCTGTCTACAGTGACAACAGCTCTGAGTTTCCCATCTCCGACCACCTTTTTGAATTTTTCAAACCCTCCCAATTTTACTGGAAGTTTTGTCCATCATCCCCTACATCCACCATTTTTCCTGATGTTTCATCTGCCCTCTATCCATTTTTCAAAATTTGTGTTCTATCTCTGCTACAATGCCTTTAGTCAGATTCCAGATCCGACCCACTGTTAGTGAAAAAATCCTATCAATTCGTAGCCACATCCAAACTTGTCCAAACTAGTTTTTCCGTTTTCCTAGCTCAATTTTCTACACCTTTGATGAAGACCTCAAGAGCTGAATCGGACATCTACCCTGCGGTCAATGACAGTTCTTAGAGGATAGCCCTACAGATCTGAGAGTTAAGCCACTGTACAACAGCAACCTTCAAAATTCGCCAATTGGAAGTGCATGCTTTGTTATTTTTCTGTAATCACAGAGAATTGAAGCTCTTCGAAGCAGCTTTCCAACGGCGCCAGTTTCATCGCATTCCGACGTCAGGGCTGATTGCAGCGTCTGTTCTCGCCGGAGCGCGCGCCGGAAAATAGAACCGGCAGATCCGTGGCCGGTCATTCCGACCGGTGCCGAACAGAGCCGCCTGGCGTCTGGCCGGTGAACCAGCATGCCACCAGCCCAGGGAACACTTCCACAAGTGTCCCCACCACAGTGGTGACACCGGGTCTCGCACGGTCCCTCCGGACAGCACGTGGGCCCCACCGTCACGTGTTCGGGTGCTGTCGAAGCTACGCGAGAAGCCGCCCGTCAACCCGAAATCGGTCCTCCCCGACCCCATTGTGTCGCCCTTTACCTCCCTGCATGGAGTGGGCTGTAACTCATTGCTGTAATCTTTATGTATCAACTGCTCCGGGAGTACGAGTTTCGGCCGGGTCCGTCGTCCCCACGCCGAGCGCGTGGAGGTATCGTCCTCGCTCCTTACTTGGCATTTTGCTTAATTTCATATATGCTTGTTTATGCCGCTGCTAGAGAGCATGATAGGGTAATTAGCTCGCTTTCTATTTATATCACCGCTGCTGCGAGAGAGAGCGTTAACGTCCCGTGACCCGATCCGGGCACGAAAGAGAGAGCCGACCACCCTAGCTCACTGTCGGTTTCTCAACCGCGCACGTCCGACGCTTCCCTCGTTAAGGGACGATCGCGAGCTTGTCGTGTCCGTGGTCCCGTCCCGCATCATCATGTCTCATATACACTTGAATCCGTCTCATGCATTTGTCTCATGCATTCACAGTTTTGTTTGCGTCTCGTTTGCATAGTGCTAATTGTGTCTTATATTGCATCTCATATTGCGTCTTATGGTTATGAGGGCTGTGGTGCTTGCGTCTTATGCTGCGTCTTATGCACATCTGTGTCTCAGTGCAAGTGTGCGTCTCATATTACGTCTACGTCTCATATTGCGTCTCTCGCACACCAAAGGTCCGAGCATATTTCAAGTCTGAGTATATATTAAGGTCCGAGCACGTTTCAGGTCTGAGTATATACTCGGTCGGTGCAATCTTTGCACCTAGCTTGAATGGGTCGGTGCAAAGAATGCTGCTGCACGCATACAAGGGTCGGTGCAATATTTGTACCTGGCTTGTATTGGTCTGTGCAAGTTTTATTACTACGCACATGCCAGAGTCGGTGCATGTGTCCGTCTTATCTTGCGTCTCATGTGGCCTAAGTCAGTGCATCTTCTGCCTCGGTGCATGTTTTTCTAAAGCATATAGGAGGTGCATCTTACTTTGCGTCTCATGTGGCTTAGAGTCAGTGCATCTTTTGCCTCGGTGCATCTACAAAGCATTTTCTACCTCGGTGCAAGTTTTGCATTAGACATAATAAGTCATTGCCTCATGCATGTCTACGTCTAAGCATGTTTTGAGGTCGGTGCATTTTCTGCCTCGAGGCTAGCCCTTACGGCCATGGCGAGGCTTCTTCTAGGGAGCCGAGGAAGAACTCGCCCCGAGGTGATAGACCGAGAAGACCTGGTCTATGGTTTTCGATAGCATAGAGCTATCAGTTGAAAGTACTGGGATCGGCCCCCAGGGTACGAGACCCGCATCGTGAGCCGACGGCTGGGTGACTCGGGTGTAAGCTCTTGCCCGAGCCGATAGAAGCGTTGCTGATGCTCGAGATGACGCTCTTACACCGAGAAACAACGCTGTAGAAGGTGCTGAGGTGTCGGCGACCCAAGGTCGTGAACCTGTACCGAGTGCTGGTGGAGCTGGAGTGTGGGACAAAGGACCCACGGCTGATATAAAAATTGTCGCGTCCCATAGAGGTAATCATGTATTGGGAGGCGGCATTGCTGAGTGGTAAGGGGAAGAACCCCGTAGTGGAGCTGAAATGCCCGGTGCCCGACGTGGATGGTCTGCACCGGGAGCCGACCTTAAGAAATCTCGGGGTTGTGTGCCCGGTCTGGACGCTGTGGAGCCTTGAACGCGGGGTTGAGAACCCATGTCGGGCGGCGGCTCTTTCAGAGTTTGGGTCGAAAGACCTGAGCAGAGTACTGGGGAGCCTTGGCCCCGGGTGGAAGAACCCATACGGGGAGCCGGATCGACTGGGGCTCGGACCTGAAGGCCCGAACAAGGTGCTGGGAAACCGGGCACCCGGGGGTGGAAACCCGTGTCAGATGCCGGCTTGACTGGGGCTTGAGGTTGGAGACCCGAGCAGAATGCGGTAGTGGTGGCCGAGGCTTGGGGCGCAGGGCCTATGATGAAGATCGGCCGAGACTGGGCCCGGGGGGCAAAGCTCGCCCGGGCAGGGGATGATCTGGGACCCCCACGGGGGCCGTTGGTGGACGGCCCGAGTCTGACGCTCGAGCGGGTCACCGAAGCTGGAGACTGACGCGGCATGTCAACCGCACAAACTGGCACAAGCATTGAGGGCAGCTGCGGAGCAGCCACGGGGACAACACCCAAGAAGTAGGGTGATCCGACGACTGGGGCGAAGCTACCGAAGAAAATCGGCATCGCCAAGTATCCCACCCGCTCGTGGGTGGCGATGATGATGGGACCGTAGGTAACGGCCGCCATAGTTACTGGAATGCTAGATGCTGTGGAGGCGACGGTTGCTGACGGTCACCGAGTGCGGTCTGACGGTCAGAGCGTGAGCTGGGAGCTCCTGGGAAATGCGCGTGAGTGCCCTCCTCTGCCTCTCTTGTAAGGATAGGAAAAGGGCACCAGGATTTAGGGCTGGCACATGCTTTTCTTCAGCAAAAAGAAGGAAGGCGAGAGACGTCCCACCGGACGCGCCATCCTCTTTGTTGCGGGGGCTTTTATGCCGATGACCGGGACGAGGGAAGGAATACAGCGGGAAAGGAAAATACGGGAGTTTGATGTGTCTTGGGTATTCTCCTTCAAGGTCGTATGCCTCTCATGGTGGTACCGGGCACTCTCCTTTTACGGAAAGTTGAAAAAGGTCGAATGACACGGAAATGTCAGGGTGTAGGTTAGCTGGACAGGGTGCGGGCGTGCCAGTCGATTTCTCGACAATCACCTATGGAACTAAGGGTTGACCGAGGAAGCGTCGCTAGGACGCGACATGTGGGCTCGAGAGCTTGGGCGACACGTGGATAGAAGAGGTTCCACGGGTGCGAGTGCGTAGGCGATTGTGGGAATCGTGTACTGGACGTCTTTCCCCACCGACCGCAAGTAATCGGTGTTTATTTACATCAGATTGAATCCGAACACCTTTGTTCTGTACTGAAGAGAAGTTTGTATGTGTCTGAAGCCATGGGTAGAGGGTCGGGAGCATTCCACAGCTATGGGTGCGCTTTCGGCCGGGTGGCGTTTGCTGGGGGTCAGGGATATTGGACACACGTGCCGAGTGGTACAGGTAGAAAGCTGGGGCCCGCATACGAGCGCTTGTATTCAACTGGTTTGATGCTGTATGAGAGTCACATGGGCTTTACAAATGGGCCGAGGGGTCCAAAATACAATGGGCGCAAGCCGCGGGATAATTCCGACATGTGGGTCGGTCCCCGGGTCAATGCCTAATGAGGCGGATATCCGCGTGTTTTACAGAGGCTCTCCTCGGGGAGCTAGGAGTAGGCCCTAGTCGCCGAGGAAGGGCTAGACTGGATGGCAGGGGCTGACTATAACGGGCGCCTGAGGGAGGCCTGACGCGGCTTGAAAATGAGCGGTCAGGTACGGATCCTAGAGGACGAGTGTCATCATGCTGGGGAGTCGAGGCCGGCCCCGGGAATATCACTCCCGGGCCAATGGTCTGGCTAACTCGAGTCATCAGTCTGAGTGGTCGGCGGGTAGCTCAGGGCGAGTGGTAGGCAGGCGGTTCCATGACAAAAGTAGGTGCAACATCATGGTGTATGCGTAGCCACCGCGGATTGTCATACGCGGGCGGACCCGGAATACAGGTGTGTTTGCTGTTGTCATAATGCCTTATGTGCGACGGGAGTGGACATGTGTGTGATGGCTAGACGCCGCGTGAGGGGAGTACATGTGACATACTCTCAGTGTGTACAAGCCGATCAATAAGTCAACCACGCGCGCACTTAGCTCCTTGTGTCCTCGACCCTTGCTGGATGCCTGCGGAAGTCCGAGGGTGTAGCAGTTAGGTCGAGATTCTTCTATGCCTCTGCCTAGACGTTTGCATGCCCCTTGAGCTTCTAAGGGGTGGAATTTATAGGGAAGTTGAAGGGGCAGGGAAGGGTTTTGGCGGACCAAGTTGAGGTCCAAACTTGGTCCGGGTAAACCCTCAAAAAATACCTTTTTTTTTACGGAGTAGGGGAGGGAGGGTTTAGGCGGACCAGCCGAAGGGGCTGGTCTGGTCCGCCTAAACCCCTCACGGAGGGGTTTTTTTTCATTAAACCTAAGGCTGGTCCGCCTAAACCCATGGGGTTTGGGCGGTGGGCTGATTTTTTTGTTAAACAAACCTTTTTATTTTTTTTATTTTCCCCAGGGGTTTAGGCGGACCAGCCTGGGGGGGTTAGGCTGGTCCGCCTAAACCCCACCTCCCTAGGGGGGGGGTTTAGGCAGATCAGGGTGGAGAGAGGGGTGGCGGTCCCCACTCTCTATAAAATCCAGATTTTCTCCTATTTTTGTCCTAATTTGACTAAGTACAAGAGGACAAAAGGATACTGGTTGCTGGAGGATACTGGTTGACCGGCCGCGTGTGTACGAGGCACACGAGTGCTGACGTGGGACTTGCGCGACCCCGAGCTATCGTTGGCGAGTTCTTCATCGTTGAATCCTTCCACGTAGGGGTACGGTGAATCTTGCATGAAACTAGGATTGACTAGGACTGGATTATGGCTGTGGGGCCATTGGGTTGGGAGGAGGGTGCACTCCCCAAGGGAGGGGTTCGCCCTCCCGGGGCGCGGCCGCGCCTAGGGCGAACTCTCCCCGGGTGAGCCGTGGCCCCGAGGGGTGGCCCTCGGGGGTCTTCTTTTGTTGTCTGGGGGTGTCCTTTGAAGGATAGAGGGTTCTGAGACGCTGGGATTAGCCCATGGGGGCTTGTCGTTGTCGCGTCATAGTTGCCACTCGCAAGGTGTTCGGGTGAATGCCCGACGCACCTCGGGTTGTCGAACGGCCCGGGTAACTGGTTGCGGGGCCTTGGGATTGGCCTCGGGCCAAGGGCAGGAGCTCATAAGAGCTGAGAGGGTGCCTCCCGGGCTCATGGGCCTGGCTTCCGTGGTACATGCCGCATGATACGGCCGGTTGGCAGGGTAGCCCCGGGTTGGCCCGGGAGCTAAAGATAAATGGCTCGTCGCCACGTGTCTGAGGGTCGGGAGCAGTCCCGACTTGCTGGAGGGTCATTGTAGGACTCAACTGGTGTGCCGGAGCCGTGGGTTGACCCATGGTTTGTTGTAGAAGGACTGGGATGTACACGCCCACAAGGTGTTCGGGGATATGCCCGACACACGCGTGGGAGCCGTATATGAGCGTTGCGGGCCTCCAAAGCCTGTGATTGATTTAGTCAGGTCTCCCTTTGACCTTAGAGGGTTGGAAGAAAGCATCTTAGGGTATACCCCGGCCTTGTTGCTGGGTGCCACGTGGCACAACTTGTGGTCGGGGGTGCCCCCGGGTTGGCCTGGGTGGCCGTGTAGAATGCGGGAAAAACCCACTACCGAGTGATCGGGTGTAATCCCAATCAATTGTTGATGTCGCCGTATGTCACGGCTAACTGGTTGGTATCCTTGGTTGGGCCGAGCAAGTTGTAGGAGGCGCTGGGTAATCCATGTCTTAAAGGTGTTCAGGAAATTCCCGAACACTTATCCTTTCATATTTCGCTGGGAAGCTGTCTGGGTACAACAGTTGTACAAAAGAAGGAAGCCAAATCTTGGTCTCCTAAAGCCATTTGGATACAAATGTTATATACTCAACAATGGCAAAGACAATTTAGGGAAGTTGGACCCCGAAAGCGATGAAGGTATTTTTCTTGGGTATATCACTAAACCTAACTCCTTTAGGGCCACTTTGGTAACGGGTTAAGGTGGATTAGGGTGGGTTAACCGGGGTCGGGTGACTTATTCTCTGTTTGATATTTTTTTCCTTAACTCGGGTCGGATAGGGTTAAAGTGGATTAACTCATTCCACTTAAATAGGTGGAATGAGTTACTCCACCCGGATTAGGGCCACTTTGGTAACATGTTGGGTTAGGAGTGGGGTGGGCTAACCCGGGTAGGCCACCCGCCCCTAACCTAACCCGTTACCAAAGTGGCCCTTAGAGTCTTTAATATGCGAACACTTCTTGTAGAATAGTCTGCACATATCAAATTTGATGAGACTAACCCTCTCTCCAAAAGAAGAGAAAGGTCTGTGTGTGATGATGATGCAGATGAACTGACCAAACAAGTAGAGGATCTCTCAATCCAAAACAAGTAGCAACAAGATTCACCATTAGAGAAGCTTTAACAAGAAGATGGAGAAGTGGACCAAGGGCTACCTAAGGAGTGGAAATACGCCAAAAGTCACCCAATGGATAACATTATTAGAGATCTATAGGTTGAGCTAATTAAAACTAGAAAAATTCTATTTACCTGTGATTATTTGGCTTTTATCTCGCAAGTAGAACCAAAGAATGTTGATAAAGCTCTAACTGATGAAGCATGGGTTCTAGCAATGCAAGAAGAGTTAAATCAATTCATGAGAAACCAAGTCTGGAGTCTAGTAGAGAGACCAACCGATCATCTAGTCATTGGAACTAAGCGGGTATTCAGAAATAAATTAGATGAGTCAGGCATGATTACTAGGAACAAAGCCAGACTAGTGGCACAGGGATACTTGCAGGAAAAAGGAATTGATTATGATGAAACCTGTGCACCTGTGGCCAGATTTGAAGCCATAAGAATTCTTCTAGTGTATGCAGCAGCTCACGAACTCAGACTATACCAAATGGACGTTAAGAGTGCATTCTTAAACAGATTCATCAAAGAAGAGGTATATGTCGAATAGCCACCCGATTTTGAGGACATAGACCATGTGGAACACGTCTAGAAACTCCATAAAACTCTCTATGGATTGAAGCAAACTCCTCGAGCATGGTATGGGAGACTAAGTTCTTTTCTAGTAAACCATGAGTTCCAAATAGGTAAAGTGGACACTAAATTATTCATTTTAAATAACAAACTAGGAACCTTGATTATTCAAATATATGTAGATGACATTATTTTTGGAGCAACTAACAAAAAAATGTGCAAGAAAATTGGGCTCAATATCCAAATACCTCAAGACTTCTCTACACCTTACTTTGACTTATGCCCAAATACCTTTAACTCTAATTGGAGAGACCAATATAATTTTTTTTTGGGATTTTTTTCAAGACCCAGCCCAAAGTCCTCTGGATCAAACTTTTCAAAATTGGGCTCAATATCCAAATAGCTCTTATGATAAAACCCAATATGAAGGACAATCCATACACTCTCCACCACCTCACTATTAAGCTGATTATCTTTCAAATTTTTATCCATCACAATCTAACACCCAACCCACATACTTATCCATCTCCGCCATACACAGATCTCAATAAGGAGGAGAGATTTAATCAATTTCATAAATTCATATTGGCTTAAAATCAATCCATCCAGGCCCAATTAGATAGGCTGGCTGAAAACATTAAGGACCAACTACCTAACTACTCCACCGCGAGTCATGACTACCAACTTCTTAGATTTGACCATAATGAAAGCTTATATGATCAACCCATGATTTCCCAATCCATCACATCACCCTTGACTTAGATAACGAACGAGGGGATTATAGAGGAGTCATACAAGGAGGACAAATTAGAGGGTGCTAGCAGTGGTCATTATATCAATCTAGAAGAGCAACCCGAGGAGCCCAAGCCCAATTCCATCTATGAGGAGGGTTATGACGAAGAGGAAGTGGATGCACCAATGAATAATAAAATTTTCTTTTCTAAATTTGACGAGACCTTCTTCCAAGTAAGGGATGAAAAAGATGTGAAGTGAGTGAATTCATAAATTATTTTTTGGGTAAAGAAGAAGTTGGATACTCCACATGAATTTCATCTTGACTAGATATCACTTGATCTAGGGGAGGGTGTTATCTTTTGCCCATTTCTGACCTTGGTGAACCTAAACTCAT
Source organism: Amorphophallus konjac (assembly GCA_022559845.1). NCBI lineage: Eukaryota > Viridiplantae > Streptophyta > Magnoliopsida > Alismatales > Araceae > Amorphophallus > Amorphophallus konjac. The sequence continues at coordinate 178,190,922 of CM040121.1, forward strand.
CTTGGACACTTTGCAATTAACCGATTGATTAGATCCACCTGAGTCCAATGAGCATCTTTGTGCTAAGGAGCATTTTTTTATTCTTGATATTTCTCATCTCATTAACACTAATCATTTGGTGGAAGCCCCTCTCCCTCCAATCCATTCTCACCTTAACAATATACAAGTAAATTTCAAAATTGAGATTGTAGAAGAAAATTTGGGGAATAATAATATCTGCATTAACATGTTCAATATTTATAAAGACCTTAAGTTTGAAGATGAATATTTTATAATTGATGACATGATCATTACTCTTCCATTCTTAGACCGAAGGGGTTCGCTTGACTAGCTAAACCCACCTTGGTGTGAAACGCTGGCCAAACCAAAAATAATGACTGTTGATTTGTACATGACCCCTACGGAAGAGAGGTTGTTAATGTATGCACTTAATGACAAAATCAATAATGATAACAACCAATATACTTCTAGCCCAGGTATTTATATGCCTAATCTTGTCTCGTGATTTTTAACTTTAAAAGCTCAAGATTTTCAACCTTAAAATTTAAACTTCTCCGTAGATTCGACTCGGTCTCGCCATTTAACTATTATTTTTTATTAATTATGGACCGATAATTAAATTTGATAGCGAATGTATTAGCGACATATGTTTTCCCCGGTTAGAAGCGTAACATGGACTTGATTTTAGTGAAGCTCAATTAAGATTCAATTACGTTTCTTTAGTAATATTGTCATATGATGATTTAATAATTCATTTATAATTAGATCATATCATATCTAGTAATATAATCATATATAAGAGAGAAGTACTGCTTTCATTAATGTTTTATTTATTAGTAGTTCAAACACGCTGACAAACGATAAATAACTTAAGATTATTTAGTATAAATCCAAAGAGCTCAAATTAGGTTTGAGTTATGCAATGAGCCAAATTTGAAGAAAGTAGTACTTGCTGGTTCAATGTTCGAATAACCCGACAAGAGCTTGGCTCGATGGTAAACGAGAACCAAGCATGACACTCTGCTCGACTTGCAGCCGCATCGTAATAATATATTTATTTACCCCATCTTCTTCTTCGTGGTCGTGGACAAAGTCAAGCAGGCATCAGGAGCAAAGGCTCACCTCCCTTCTCCTCTTACCAATATGAGAGCGCAACACCCACCCACCTACAGCCCATCCCCCATAGACCAACGGTAGCCATGGCGAGCATGTTCCAATCTCTCCTCGTGAGAACTGCTAAATTGCCCACCGTGTTGCTTCAACTATTAAGCCGGTTTCCATCGGCTTCATCCTCCTCCTCCTCAGCCTGTTGCCGATTAATCGAAGAGGAATTGAAGAAGCTTCGCAGGAGGATGGAGAGGACCCGAGCCATTCTCAGAGACGCCGAGGAATTAAGGGAGGAGATCAGGGAAGAGAGCGTCAAGATCTGGCTGGCCGAACTGAGGGATGTAGCCTACAATTCTGAAGATGTGCTGGAGGAGGTCGACTACGAGTTGCTGCGATGCCAACTGGAGTGCGAGGAAGAAGCGAACAGCCCTTCTGCCCACGAGGAGAAGAGGGGAATCAAGAGAAAACGCGAGGTGAGCGACCCCCACGTCACACCTGGTCGTTGTCCTCCCCTGCTTGATGTCTCATTTCGGCAGAAAATTCTTGCCAAGATCAAAGAGATCAACGATCTGTTTGAGGAGATCTACAGAGATGGGTATGCACTGAAGCTGCACAAGGAAGATGAACAGGGCAACAACAGCAGTGCTAGCCTGTTGGAGCCATCACCGAGGAATATGGCTACGAGTTGCTTGTCGGACGAACGTGGCGTCCATGGTAGGGATGACGACAAGTGCAGGGTGATTGATCTGTTACTGTCAAGTGGCGAGGACGGCAGCCCTTTCATTAAAGATGAAGGCAATGTTCGCGCGGTGTCCATTGTTGGCATGGGGGGCGTCGGCAAGACGACTCTGGCTCAGCTGATCTACAATGATGACCAAGTGGGAGGTCGTTTTGGGACAAGGATGTGGGTCTGTGATTCAGAGAGCTTCGATAAAGCTCGATTGACAAAAGAGGTTTTGGAAGCACTTCCGGAGAGATCAAGAAGAGAGGTTATTGAAAAGGCCTGTCACCACCCCCGTTGTCTTCTGCGATACCTTCGTGAGGTTCAAGAGTCCTCCAGTAGTAACCCCAGCTGCTATGTCCAGCAAGGCCTCTGTGAGGAGGTTCAAGAGTCCTCTAGCAGTAACTTCAACCTTCTCCAGCTACAGCTTTGTAAGGAATTGGAAGGGAAGTTGTTTCTCCTCGTGTTGGATGACGTCTGGAACGAGGATCAAGCCCGTTGGGAAGCACTATGGAATTGTTTATCACGAGGGGCTGCGGGAAGCAGGGTATTGATCACCACCCGGAGTGAGAAGGTTTCGAGGACTTGTCGAGTGAGTGGAGCAAACATGTACCGGTTGGGTTGTCTGTCGCATGAGGATTGTTGGTCCTTGTTTAAGCAGCGTGCTTTCGGTGGCAGGAGCAGTGATGACTACCCACGGTTGGTGCCGATCGGCAGGGAAATCGTCACCAAGTGTGGGGGCCTCCCACTGACGGTAAAGACATTAGCGGGTTTGCTGTTCAGCGAGTTCAGAGAAGACCGATGGATGGATATCCTGACGAGTGAGCTGCGGGAGATACCAGAAGGCCAAGACTACATCTTACGGGTGCTGAAATTGAGCTATGATCGTCTGCCTTCACCCATTAAACCATGTTTCCTGTACTGTGCTGTTTTTCCCAGGGGCCACTTGTTTGACAGTGTCCAGTTGATGAGGATGTGGATGGCACATGGTTTCATAGAACCGTCGGCAACGAAATGCATGGAAGATGTAGCGCGAGTATACTTTGAAGAACTCCTGCAGAGATCATTTTTTCAGAAGACAGGCTTCGATGGTCAACTTACTACTATGCATGAACTCTTCCACGACCTGGCATCATCTATTCGGAGTGGAGAGTGCTGTGAAATTGTGGATGGCGGGTCATCCGGTGACAGGAGGACCCGTCACCTACGGTTTAAACATTGGGAAGATATCACGAGATTATTAGGCAATGGAGCTAATGACAACCTGCTGAAGATGTCGAGGACGTCCTACTTGGTAGACTCTAGGGAGCACACCAATGCTGACGGCTCTCTCCTGTCAAAAGCACTTGATGATATGTTTGTGAAGATGGAACACCTACGAGTCCTGGATTTGGGTCGCTCATCTGTGATAAAAGAATTGCCAGAGTCGCTCAGTAATCTGAAGCATTTGCGATATCTCTCTCTCAGTGGGAAGCATCTCAAGGGGCTACCCGACTCTCTCGGCAATCTACTCAACTTGCAGACTCTAGCAGTTCTCGACCAGCCTTGTTTCACGGAGTTGCCGAAGAGCCTAAAATGCTTGATTAACTTGCGGCATCTTGACGTTTCCAGCCGTAGCCTAACAATGATGCCCCGTGGAATTAGAAGACTAACCCAACTCCGGACACTCCATGTGTTTGTGGTAGGTGATCAGGGGAGTGACGCTGCAGGGATAGAGGAGCTGTCAGCCTTGAATGACCTCCAGGGCCGGTTGAACATAGTAGTCAAAAGCCTCTGCAACTGGGCTATGGGGAGTGGTGGCGAACATGATAATTACGGAAGGCAACCCTGCATCTTGAAGAATAAGCAAGGTCTTGGCTCACTGGTTCTTGATTTCGACGTTGATTCATTCTGGGCCACCAAGCAGCAGCAGCGGCGGCAGGAAGTGCTGATGGAAAGCCTCCAAACCCACCCCAACACTAGGGTGCTCCACATCAGGAGATACGGTGGTGCCAAGTTCCCAAGATGGATGGGAGATGCTTCCTCCTCTTTAGGACTCGAAAGGATCTATCTGGATGGTTGCTTCAACTGCAGACAACTACCAGCGCTTGGGCAGCTACGTTGGCTCAAGTTTCTTCGGGTGTCACAGACGGATGCAGCAACAGGTGTGGTCTGTGAGTTCCTCACGGGTGTCCCCTTCCCGTCACTTGAAGTATTGGTGTTGGAAGGACTATGGGAATGCGAGGGACTGGTGATTGGGACAAACTTGGGGAACGCGTTTCCTCACCTCCAGGATCTAAAAATTCTCTCTTGCCGGCAGTTGGAGTATGTCAAGCTACGGCACTTGACGGCATTGACGGCACTCCACGTTCATACTTGTCAAGAGCTAATGGAACTGGATTATTACAATGATGACCAGGATTTGAGCATGATTTCCTGCTTGGGGACATCATCGTCAATGCTGCTGGAGTTGGATCAAAGCCAAGCAATCATCGACAGCTGCACACACATCCCCACTATGCGCAGCATAAGCCTGTGGGATTGCCCGAAACTTGACTTCCCACGGACACAGCAGCGGCACCAGCAGGAGCAACAGCTTCTCCCACCATCACTCCAAAGACTTGACGTCACCGGGAGTCCGCGGCTGGGAGAATGGGTGAGAAATCACAGTGACAAAGTGGTACGCGTGCCTTGCCTTCTCATGGACGATGGGCGAGGGCAGCGGCACCTGTCGATCTGCAACCTGCAGCAGGTGGAGGAAGCATGCGAAGAGGGGTACTTACCGTGTGAAACTAAAGTTCAGAAGTTGACTTTACGTTGGGGTGATGCCTACAAGAAGGGGTCGTCCTCTACCCAGGCAGAGGCTGAAGAGGTCCTCCAGGAACTATATCCCGACTCCTATTTGAAAGAACTTGTGATGGAGGGATATAAAGGTCGGAGCTTCCCCGGCTGGGTGGGGGATCCTGGCCGGCTCTGCCACCTTGTGAAGATGACACTGTCCGGCTGCGTCCACTGTGACCGCCTCCCACCTATGGGCCGACTACCCTGCCTCAAGCAACTCCATATTTCATGGATGCCTGAGGTTAGACGTGTTGGCTGTGAGTTCTGCGGCCACGGTGGCACCTTCCAGTCGCTGCGGAGTCTGGAGTTCAATCATATGCCTCAAAGGGAAGAATGGCAGGAGGTGGAGGATGGTGCATTCCCCAATCTCCATGTCCTCAGAATTTACAACTGTCCCAAGCTCAAAGCCTTGAAACTAACTATCCCACCGCCATTTAAGCTGGAGTCGGACAGCATTCATTGATCGGAACAAGAGCAAGGATCCACTGGCATGCATGCTGCTCGGTCAATTCAGATACTTCAACTTAACACTCTTGAAATAATTGAACGTCCAAAGAATGAAACTCCTGGCTAGTTTGCTTCACTAGTAACACACTATATTTTTTGCTCCAGAGGTGAGTTAAACCTCAGCCAGTGTGTGGACGAAATATAGTAACCCTGCCTGTTTTGGTCATGGGCGTGATTTGGTGAACAAAGGAATAGCATGTACATCCCCTTCCCTGTTTCGCACCTTCCCAATTCATCATGTTATCTTTCCTCATTATCATGTATCCCGACCCTATAAGCAGGGCCTTCTCATGTATAGCTTTGAACAAGCAATGTACGACAGTTTTCTCCCTCTCATGCACTTTTCTCACAGTCAAAGCCCAATGTATGGATCTTCCCGTTCCGAATACAACCTCATATCACAGATCTCCTGGTTCATTACCGTCATATTGTTGGGATGTTTACCTGAAGCGGAAGCCATCCCACCGAGGAGGAAGACGACGAGGAAGACGATCCACGCTCACGAACACCGGGAAGGGAGCGACCGGAACCCACGTTTCTCCCTCTGGTTTCCTCTCTCTATCTCACGTACTGTATGTGTGTATGAAACCTAATGGGGAGTTTCACACTCATGTAGAGAGGAGGGACCAGTCCCAATTGGGCTTAAGCAGGATCCCACCCATAACAGGATCCTAATGGGCACTAAATGGGTTCAGCCCATTAACATATTCCTTTAACTGGACTTAATGGTGTGTTAAGAGTGTGTAGCCCAATGACAAGTGGACCATTATATTGGGATAAAACCCAACATTCTCCCACTTGGTTCATCTTGTCACAAACATATCAAATCTTCCTTTCGAAAACATACATATAACATAGACATACATATAGTTTAAAAGACACTTGAAGATTTGATAGTGGGCCTACACCTGAAGGGGAAAAACACGATACATGCGCGCATGATTAAAACAAAAAAACACACACCATTCCAGCTAATAGAATCTGAAGAAGTTCAAGTATAGTAAATCAAATGACACGAGTCGTGGCGGTAAATGTATTCTAATCATACACCACCTTCCATGTACCACAATGCCACCAACTTACTACAACTGAACACTGAAACTGAATTAATAGATAAACTCAAACTTAATGTTTATCTAGTGGTCACCACTTAAGCATATATTCTGCCAACCATAATCCATAACCAACATGTATATACAACAAATGGAATAGGCAGAAAACAAAAGAAGCATCATGATATAAATGTGATCACAAATAACTGTAAGTGTCATAACATATCAAGAGAACTAACAAGACCCATCTTAATCACATGACTACAAAAGGTGCTAGCAGGTAGTCCCTTAGTGAGTGGGTCAGCAATCATAAGATCTGTCCCAATATGTTCTATAGACACTTCATGATTCTTCACTCTATCTCTAAGAGCAAAATACTTAATATCCAAGGCTCTACCACCCTTGGATGCCTTATTATTCTTAGAGAAGAAAACCGCAGCGGAATTGTCACAATAAATCTTGATAGGTCTAGAGATGAAATCAATAAATGGTAGAAATGTGAGTAAATTCCGCAACTGAATGGCTTGTCCACTAGCCTCAAAACAAGCAATGAACTCAGCTGCCATAGTGGAAGTCACTGTAATACTCTGTTTCTCACTGCACCAAGTAATGGCTCCCCCTGCCAAGAGGAAGATATAGCCTGTAGTAGACTTCCTCGTGTCAAGGCAGCCACCAAAATCAGCATCAGAATATACAATGACCTCCAAATGATTTGACCTCCTGTAAGTGAGCATATAATCCATAGTCCCTTTCAAATAACGCATGACTTTCTTGGCAGCCTTCCAATGATCCAAACCTGGGTTGCTTTGGTACCTGCTAAGCATACCCACAGCAAAAGCAATATCTGGACGTGTACAAGTCTGAAGGTACATTAGGCTCCCAACAGCTGAAGCATAAGGAATAAGCTCCATCTGCTTCCTTTCTAAGTCATTCTTAGGACACTGCAAATCACTGAATTTATCTCCTTTCACAATAGGTAATTTATCGGGTGCACAGAATTGCATGTTGAACCTTTCCAAGATCTTTGAGATGTAAGCTTTCTGAGAAAGACCAAGTGTACCTGAAGGTCTATCTCTGGTGATTTCAATGCCTAAGACATAACATGCATCACCCATATCCTTCATCTCAAAGTTCTTAGAAAGAAAAGCCTTAGTTTCATGCAACAAACCAAGATCACTACTAGCAAGCAAGATGTCATCCACATACAAAAGCAAGATAATGAATTTACTCCCACTGACCTTTAGATATAAACATTCATCAATGATGTTTTCCTTAAACCCAAAGGATAAAATGATTTCACTAAACTTTATGAACCATTGACGGGAGGCTTGCTTAAGTCCATAAATGGATTTCTTTAATTTGCATACCAAGTGTTCTTTTCCCTTAGCATGAAACCCCTGAGGTTGCTCCATATACACTTCTTTATCTAGGTCCCCATTGAGAAATGCCGTTTTCACATCCATTTGGTGTAACTCTAAATCAAAATGAGCTACTAAGGCCATGACTAACCTGAATGAGAGCTTCTTAGAAACTGGAGAGAATGTCTCATCATAGTCAATGCCCTCCCTCTGAGTGAAACCTTTAGCCACCAATCTGGCCTTATGTCTCTCAACTTTACCTTTAGAGTCCACTTTAGTTTTGAATACCCATTTGCATCCAATAAGTTTGGACCCTTTAGGCAAGTCAACGAGATCCCAGACTTGATTTTTAGCCATTGAGTCAAGCTCTTCCTTCATGGCTTCAAACCAATAGGTGGACTTTTCACTTTTCATGGCTTGTGAAAATGTCACTGGATCATCAATGTCACCCCTGTCTACATGATCCTCCTGTAGGTATACCAAAAACTCATCAGATATGGCAGGTCTCCTAACTCTCTCAGATCTGCGTAGTGCTGGCCCCTGATCCACCTGAGGAGGTGGTTGGTCAACTAGTGCAGCATCTTCTGGCTCTGGAGCCACTTGAGGTGGACCAACTACAACTTCTTGTTCCCTCTGAATATCATTCTGAGGAATGAATATAGGAACAAAGCTGTCAGTTGTTACAGGTATTTCAACCTGATCCTGTAACTCCTCAAAAGAAATCTCTCGAGAAGGTCCACTCCCACTAACTCCGCCATCCTCAAGAAACCTTGCCTTATCTGTTTCTATAATGATGGGAACATGTGATGGACAATAGAATCTATACCCTTTTGATCTTTCCGGATAACCAATGAAGAATCCACTAGTTGTCCTAGGATCAAAAGCCTTTTCTTGTGGGTTATATGGTCTGGCCTCAGCTGGACATCCCCAAGTGCGCATATAGCTCACAGAAGGTTTCCTATCACTCCACAACTCATAGGGAGTTTTAGGAGCAGCTTTAGTAGGAACCTTATTCAAAATGTGTACAGCTGTCTTTAAGGCCTCCCCCCACAAAGACAAAGGAAGGGTAGAGTGACTTAACATTGTCCTAACCATTTCTTTAAGCGTTCGGTTCCTTCTTTCTGCAACCCCATTCTGATAAGGGCTGCCAGGAGTAGTGTACTGAGGTACAATACCCTCTTCTTTAAGGAACCTAGCTAATGGTCCAGGCCTTTGTCCCATCTCTGTATACCTACCATAATACTCACCACCCCTATCAGATCTGACTACCTTAATAGATTTTCCTGATTGTTTCTCTACCTCATTCTTAAAATCTTTAAAGGCATTAAAAACATCTGCCTTTTCAAGAAGTAGATAGAGATACATATATCTAGAGTAGTCATCAATGAATGTGGCAAAGTATCGCTCACCAGTAAGACAGGGTGAAAAGGGACCACAGATATCAGTGTGAATTATTTCTAGAAGTTCAGAACTTCTAGTGGCATCTTTATTAGGCGTGTGTGTTTGCTTTCCCTTTATGCAATCAACACAAGTCTCAAAGTCAGTGAAATCTAGAGTGTGCAACACTCCTTCTCCCACTAACCTCTTAAGCCTCTTAATGGAGATATGGCCTAATCTCCTATGCCACAACATAGATGAATTTTCATTAACTCTACCACGCTTGTTGCCAATAGAAACTGAAGTATGCAGGGTATTCAAGGATTGTTCATTCACATTACTAAGACACAATTTATATAAACCATCAGATATAGAACCAATACCAATAACAACAGAATCCTTCATTAATTCAACTAAAGAGTTTCCAAAACTAACATGAAAACCTTCTGAAGCAAGTTTTGATACTGAAACCAAATTTCTACTAAAAGAAGGTACATAAAAAGTGTCTTTCAAATCTAGAACAAATCCTGAACTCAAAATGATCCTATAAGTTCCAATAGCCTTCACATGTGAGCGCGTCCTATTTCCTGAAAAGATGCATTGCTCACCCTTATTGATAGGCTTTTGGAATAGGAATCCCTGCATAGAAATGGCAACATGCACAGTAGAACCTGAGTCAATCCACCATGTATCATTAGGAACATTTACTAAATGAGACTCATAGCAAACATAAGATGAGAGATTACCTTTCTTTTCAAACCATCCCTTGAATTTCAAGCACTCTTTCTTAATGTGTCCAGGTTCATGACAGAAGAAGCATCTCTTTTCATTTTCTTTTTCTTTTTCTTTGCCTTTGCCCTTTTCTTTCTTGTAGTGCTTCTTCTTGCCCTTCTTCTGAACACTCTTGTGCTTTCCTGAACTTCCACTTCCTTTATGAGAAGAGAAGTTAGCAACTTGATTTCTCTCCCCTCTCAACCTCTCCTCCTCCTGAACACACATGGTCATCAATTCATTTGGTGACCATTTAGCCTGATGTGTGTTGTATGAGATCTTAAAGGCCTCATACTCATTTGGAAGAGAGTTGAGAATAAAGTGGACAAGGAATGTATCTGAAATGGTAACCTCCATTGCATTAAGCTGAAATGCAATATCTCTCATCATCATAATGTGTTCTCTAATGCCACCACTGCCAGTGTATTTTATTGAGGAAAGCTTAGCCATTAAGGTGCTAGCCTTTGCTTTATCAGAACTGATGAACTGTTCCTCAATAGCCTTTAAAAATCCACTAGCTGTGGCCTGCTCAGGGATAGATCCCTTAATGTTTTGACCTACATGTCCTTGTAAGAACAATAGGCACAAACGGTTGGATCTTTCCCATTTATCAAAATGAGTCTTCTGTTCCTGTGAACTGTCTGCTGTAAGTGGAGCTGGCTTTTCCTCACGCAAAGATAAATCTAAATCCATGCACCCTAAAGCAAATAGTACTCTTTGTTTCCATTCAGTGAAATTAGTGCCATTCAGATAAGGGACAGTTCCAGTGAATGGTGCAAACAAAGGAGAAGCACCTGAAGATAACCAAATGCTCACATATATCAAAATATGAAATGGCAGCAAATAATGAGGCATATAAATGATTGCTAAGTAATTCTAACAACTGAAATAAATTACTTTAACATGCTAATGGACAAACTCCCCACAAAATAACTTAAGTGATAGAACTAAGACTTATATACACTTTGATGTCAGGAGAGAGCACCTTTGGGTACAAAACTCTCAAGAGTCAGCATGCATATAAATTATATTCTATCCTGTTCATGACATGAAAATAGAGCACTCCTTTGGGAGTTAAATGCTACATTCAAACCAAGAACACAAAGTTTGATATCATTTTAATTCCTTAATGAGAATACTTTATTATTCTCCATGCATAAGGCCACTTTGGTGGTCAACTTACACACTTTGAATGCTAAAATATCCTCCCCTCAATTAAAAATGATAACAAACAAAACATAATGCTCATGAATGACACTATCTTAAATTCAAAAAGTGTGGAATTTTATCATTCCTCATAGTTAGTGCCACTTTGGTGGTCTACCTAACCACTTAAAAATCAAAAATCTCACACAAAACTATATGATAGTATCAAATAACACTTAATATGAGCAAAAAGGATATAAACACAATAATTATTACAATCTGAAATGGAGATATTAATGTATGAATAATTTCTGTAGAGAGTTCAAAATATCACAAAAATATCTCCTAATATTAATGCAACAATTATTTGTTCATTAACAAGCCGTAATCATGCCAAAACTAAATTAAAAGGGTTAAAAACACAAGTTTCAGCATGCTGTTGCATAAATATCCCTTTCTGTTTGCAGAAATAACTACTGAATTGCAAACATACCCACAGAAATTGCTTCTGTATCCAAACTGTTTACAGAATGGACCCTATATCCTTTAAAGAATGTTAATGGGCTCAATATGTACCCAGAATGAATGGGCCCAAGATCCAGAACTTAATAGATCTTATAGAAAACCCATTAACAGAATTTAAAGAATAAGGATATAATTAAATAAATCTGAATAAACAGTTTTATACTTAAAGGATACACTTAAGCAATAATGGATATAGATATTTAGAAGGAATAGATTTTAATCGGATTCGGATTGGTAAACGGATCTGGATTCGGGTTCCAAATAAGATCCATTTGGATCTCAGACCCAAAATCCGAAACCAGAATCGTAAACAACTTAAATCCGGATCCGAAAAGATCCATTATCCAAACCCAAAACTTAAATCCAAAAGGATGAATAGGGGGTCTAAAAATCGGATCCATAAGCTGTAATGGATCCTAACTTAACTGAATTCGAAATTAATATTATTTTAATGATGAAAGGGGGAAAACCCTTCATCTTCCCCAATCCCCTGCGAGACCCATCTCCCAAAACCCTAACAGCAGAGGGAAAGCCGCCGCCGCCATGGGAAGAGGGAAGGGCGGGGTGGCCGGCCGGCCATCGTCGGACCCCGGTCGGCCGGAGACGACGTCGGCGGCGTCGTCCGGCGGGGTCCTGCAGGCGCCCGGGCGCGGGCGCAGGCCCCCCCCCCCCCCCCTCACGCGGTCGCGGCGCCCCTGCGGGAGCTGGCCGCCGCGGCGGTGTCCGGCCGCACGAGGCAGGTGCCGGGGCGGAGGCCCGCCGGCGACCGCCGGCCTTCCCGGTGGCTGAAGACGCTGGAGGCGTCATCCCGGGAGATGGTCGCCGCCGGTCCCCTTTCACTGAAAACCCCCTTTTTTTTTGTTTAACCGCGGATGCTCCCTGGGCAGGGAAGCCCCGCCAGCCATCAACCCTCGGGCAGAGGGCGGCCGTGGCCTCCTTCGCGGCGGTAAACGCCGCCCAACGGCCAGAGAATACTAAAAAAAAAGACTATGCTACGTTCTTCTTTCACAGTATGACATGATAACCGGAAGAACCAAAGTCCAAAAGAAATCGTTCCCAGAACGATGAGAGGAGTCCGAGAGATCAGAACTCGGGCTCTGATACCACATGTTGGGATGTTTACCTGAAGCGGAAGCCATCCCACCGAGGAGGAAGACGACGAGGAAGACGATCCACGCTCACGAACACCGGGAAGGGAGCGACCGGAACCCACGTTTCTCCCTCTGGTTTCCTCTCTCTATCTCACGTACTGTATGTGTGTATGAAACCTAATGGGGAGTTTCACACTCATGTAGAGAGGAGGGACCAGTCCCAATTGGGCTTAAGCAGGATCCCACCCATAACAGGATCCTAATGGGCACTAAATGGGTTCAGCCCATTAACATATTCCTTTAACTGGACTTAATGGTGTGTTAAGAGTGTGTAGCCCAATGACAAGTGGACCATTATATTGGGATAAAACCCAACACATATATCTATCTTTCCCTACAAATTGCATTTGCTGGTGGACCTCCTGGCATTATTCATCTCTCTCATTTGCCTCACAAAATTTCCTTTGTGAAAAATCTTTCAACTTTGTCTTGACCCCATGGACTCGAATGAGTCAAGCCTGTGTACTTCAGCATCAATAAGCCAGCATCAGTAGCATCGGTCTTTATTATTGACTAGGATCGTGACAATGCTGAGGAGATGGACTTCACCTCTGAACAACTGTGCTTTGTCCTGTGCACTCTCCAATGAGGTCTGACTGCCCCATTTTGCTAATGTCCTTGGGCTGTCTAGTATGATTTGTTAACTCTCACATTACTTGTGTATGGCCGATAGGGTTTGGGTTCATAAGAAAGTGGGCTTCTCTACTGATTGACAACTAATTTCAACTTAATTACTCTGAGATAGTATTAAAGTCAGCCATACCCAACACAATGTTCTTGTCCCTGTGTTGTTTTGACACCATGTCTATCATGTTTCTTATTTCTTAGGCCCTCTGTGGTACAGATTGAACTTGACATGGGAAAGGGCTAAGCTATACCCTATTCAACTCTCATTAATGACGTTCAGCTGCTTCATGAAGTTAGCTCTGGCTCGTTATCGTCTCAGCCGGGCCTCACAATCGTTGTGACTGTAGTTGTTGAGCGGTCGAGTGCCGCTGACCCCAACGTGATTGGAGTTGTTGAGCGTCATTGGGGCTAGAGTAACCCGGCGCTGTCTGGACTCGATAGTTGGGTGCCGTTGTGGTTGGAGTAGCTAGGCAGTTGGGTGCCGTTGGCACCGACGTGACTGAAGGAGTTGGACGCCATGAGACCCTAGCAGCCGGGTGCGTCTTAGACTGGCAGTCGGGTGTCGGGTATACCCCAAGATCATGAAGATATGCATCACAACAAGAAAAAATGGTATTAGGGACGGATGATTTTTGTCCATAATCCATTGCAAAATCCGTCACAAAAATTTTAGGGATGGATTTTGTGATAGATTAGTGATGGAAATAATTTATGAAACTGATTTTGGCCATGCCCGATATCGAAACTGGTACCGATATTGAATACTTTGCTCCTGAAGATGTCGTCGTAGCAGAGAAGGCGACGTCGGGCAAGGAAGTTGCACTGGTTGGGATCTTGACAGACCGTTAAGGAGATCCTCACCAGATGGTCTCGCAAGCAAACCCGAATCCCTGACCCTACACAACCTCCCCATCCTGTTGGCTCAAGCCATGAGCCGCACTTGCATCCTGCCTAGTCGCCTGACCCGGACCACCTGACACCTCTATCTGACTATAGCACTAGCCTCGTCTCGCGATCAGCCCATGAGGAGATGGTTGAGCCTGTCGAATGGGTCCCTGAGAGGAACCTGGCTCCCTACAGTGGATGGCACATTTTAATTTTGAAACCCCCGCCCAAAACACTTGATGCACGTTGTCTTCAACCTCCCGCTGAGCACTTGGTTGCCCTAATCTAGAAACCTAATTAGGAAGTGATCCGTTCCCATGTTTGTGATGATGATCGCCAACATTGTCATTGGGCTGTTGACGCAGAGCACTGCCTCCAAGATGATGAGGTCCCCCACCGGCAGCACTCTTGACGCTTCTCGACACCACCACGCTAAAACGGCCCACAAGCAGAAAGAGACCAAGTTCGTCACACATCACCAATGGGACTCTAGAGAAGTAGACGTTGATTTGCCAATCCCTAGGGTCCAAATGTGAACCCCTCTGCAATCTCCACCTTGCCAATCAGATTAGGATCCCGATAGCCAACAGAAACTTGGCCTTCACTGCTTCTTCCATCGTCGCAGCGTTGGGGCAACCGCCAAAAAGCCCCCTCTTTGCATCCTAGAGACTGCCCAACCCTCTTCCAGACCTCCGTCCCCCTCCAACATCCTCTTCAACCCCTCTTCCATCAGCCCCCCCCCCTCAATTGGTGCCACCCACATGCATCAGGCAAGCCAATCGAGTGGCACATGAAGGAGCCCAGTCGGCCATGGGTTCTCACCAATGTATCCCCCTTCAATCTTCCAACCTCCACTAGTGGGGGTACCTTTGATGACCTCTGCAAATGAGCGACAGGGGGCACTAAGCACCGCCATCCCTCCCCAGTGAATGATCAACCTTCGAAAGATTGTAAGCCCGACGAACACTACAAGAAAAAGTGCAATTACAGATGAAAATTTGTGACGGACATTTGTGACGGGAATTTTCGTCTAAAATTTGTGACGGATTAATTTCCGTCTGAAATACTGTCTGAAATATGCAATTACACACAGAATTTCAGACGGTACTACACACGGAAAATATTCCGTGTGAAATTTCACATGAAATTTGTGATGGATTATTAAACTGTTCGAAATTTGTGACCAAGAATATGTGACGGCCGACTCCGTCTGAAATCCGTCTGAAATCAGTTCAATCTGACTGAACCACACTCGAAGCACCTCCTTAGAGCTCTAGTGTTCATCCCACCACGAGAGAACCAGTTTGCACTGGCCATCCCCTCCCTTGACACTCTGTGTTTCGTAGTTGCTTGTTTCCTCAAGAGAAGTACATCAGTGACATTCTTTAGCGTGCTACTCTCTCTGACTCTTTCACTGTTGACACTCCTATGGAGTTTTATCTCAAGTTATCCCTATGATGGTGTTTTCTTAGATGATCCTACTCGATGTCATTAGCTTGTTAGAGCCCTTGTGTATTTGACCATTTCTCATCTTGATATTTATCATGCTTCGCGTATCCTGAGTCATGCCAACATTTAACGTTCCTTGTTCATGTTGTCCATGCCCACTAAGCTTTGTGCCTATGCAAATGCTAATTGGGCTAGTGATCCTACTTATCATCGTTCCATTACAAGCTTCTACATTTACTTGACTCCTCGCTCATTTCTTGGCAGCGCAAGAAGTAGGTTGTCATCTTGCATTCCGACACTAAGGCCGAGTACTGTGCTATGGCTAACATGACTGTTGAGATTGTTTGACTTCATAGCCATCTCATTGATCTTGGCACTACTTCTTTAGCTCCTACTTTGCTCCATTGTGACATCTTGAGTGCTCTTCAGATTGCCGACAGTCTAATCTTTCATGATTGTCATTTCATCATGAGCGGATCAAGCACATTGAGAGTGATTGTCATTTCATCTTCCAGTAGTACCTCTCCAATGGCTTGTCACTTCCTCATATTTCCTATACCATTGTTGACCCATTCGTCGAGTCTCATGCAACCGACTCCACTCTTCAAAGAACTCGTTGGCAAACTCTCGGTGTATGATCCTATCTGAGTTTGAGGGTGGGTGTTAAAAGGAGAATCCCTTCTTGTATGGAGAGGATTGCCCCTTGAATAGCCCTTCTTCCTTTTTCCCCCCTATTTCTATCTTTTGTATCCTTCTAGGAATAGGACATATCGGCTGTTGGCCTTGCCTCTTTTAGGGCTCTTGTTCTTGTATATATTGAGTAGAATACCATAGGAGAGGCCTATACTCTCCAATTTCTCCCAAACTCTCTGATCTTCACACTAAGAACTATCTATCTAGGCAAAAAGTCCTTCAGCAAATAACTTGTAAGAAAAACAAATTATTCTACGTGGTCGGCAGGTCGAGTATGCTCAAGGTTAGAAATGACTTGCTCTAGAGTTGTTGCATGTTAAATGGACATATAATTGATACTTGGAAGGACAAGTGGGTGCCACGTACGCCAACTTTGTCATCCACTTCGGAAGCCATAGTATGTACAAGGGCATCCCTCAACACCTTCTTGAACCAATAGAAGATGCATGTTAACTGCAGCAAGCTATACTGTAGATGAAATGTTTGATAAAGATCGTTTTTAGGCCATCACTCGTTACCTCCCACCACCAAGGTTGCGAACAAGTGAACAACTCCTCCAAACTGCGATACGGTAGAACCGAAGGAAGCACAAGTTGGACGTCCATGATCCGACATGCAAGATTGTTAACATTTTGGAAGCTCATACCAGGTGGTGGTTGAAGCACTTGCCTGCCTTCATGGAATCCACTTGAATTGGCTTCTCTAATATATATATATATATATCGTGGAAGGGAATGCACGTGCCATCGTCCTGGTTATTGGAGGTGTTCTTGAGGATTAGCATGGAGATGCAGAACGACTATCATGGAATATCTACGTACGCTACCTGATCAGCAACTTAATTACGACTATCAGGCTAAGAAATCTGATACAACTGACAATATTGTAACCAAGATGCCGACAGGGTGGGTGCCAGCACGTCGGAGATGTAAACAGAAATGCCACATTCTACTTTTATTTTCTATAATAATAATATGAATTACCGGACACGAAAATAGAAATGAAAATAGGTGTTTTCTCTTCCACATCCATTCCCACTTTTGAATCAGAAATGAAAACAAAAACGAAACTTTTAGCTTCCATCTTTTTGCTACTTCATTTGCTTGACTAAAATTTTAAACTCTGCATGCTATATAAGTGTACATTATGTAGTATGTAAATATGTAAACTGTGGAGGTGTCATTAAACCTATCACATGTATGAACTTCAAACTTGCAAAACATAAAGATTACCTATTATAAAAATATCAAACAAATAATAAAATCATGATGAAAATAATGTAAATGATGAAAACCACATAGTCTACATGTAAATTTATAGACCCACATATAAATCAAACATCTTGTTAATAATACATATTATATATAAATTAAATATGCATGGGTTGCCTGATCGTGGAGTCACTGGTTACTCCCTTGCCCGTTGCGTGAGAGGTGAAGGGACGGAGTGGATGGCGAAAGACATGGAGACGTGGGTGATAACCCTTCGCATACCCGTTGTCTTGGGTAACGTTTGTCATTATTGTTGTAATGGCTAACTGTTGGGATCGTGGGACACGATCGTGCGTGGAGCATATGCCTGTGACTTAGGCCAGTCTTGAGTGGGGCTCAGTTGGCGATGTTCCTGGACTGTGGGCCGGTTGATAATTGGCCGTAGTGGGCCTGACAAATTTCTCCTCCTCACTAACCATCCACTCCCACGTAGCGAGGGTGCTCAGTGCTCGGAAAGAACTGGTAGAGGTCAGCTAAGGAGGTCTTCAAGTGTGCATGGGGGTGTTTGGTCGATACCACTGGAGATCCTCAATCAGGACTGACCGAGAACTCATCAATGTCGTTGATGAGGCAAGGTGAGATAGGGCATCTACTCGAGTATTCTCCACCCTTGGAATGTGCACTATCTCGAAGTGCTTGAAATCTGAAGAGACATCTTTGATCTTCTGGAGATAGTTGGACATGGCTGGTTCTCAGGCTTCGTATTCCCCTTTGGCTTGACTGGTGACCAGCAGTGAGTCACTGAAGGACAGAGATGGAGAAGTCCAAGGTTCTTAGCCATGTGGATGCTAAAGAGGAGGGCTTCATACTCAGCTACATTATTCATAGCTAGAGATAGTTGGACATGGCTGGTTCTCAGGCTTCGTATTCCACTACTGCTTGCGCATGAGGACCCGTCTAAAAAAAGTTCCCAGGTGGGTGCTGAGGATGATGCATCCTCGCCTTCGTCAAGGAGTGTGCATTCAACGATGAAATCTCCCAAGGCCTGGTCTTTGATTGCGGTCCTCGGACGGAAGCTGATGTTGAACTCTCCCAGTTCGATGGCCCATTTGACCAACCTCCCTGATGCATCAAGTCCTTGAAGGACCTAGCACGGGGTTGATCTGTGGGGACCATGATGGAGTGAGAGAGTAGATAAGGTCTCAACTTTTGTGCGGCCGTCACCAAAGTAAGCACGAACTTCTCTACTAGTGAATATCTGAACTCTATCCCCTGGAGGGCCTTGTTGACGTAATATACATGCTTCATGGCTTTGTCATTCTCTCGGGCGAGCATAGCACTGAGCGTGCTCGTAATCATAAACAAGTAGAGCAACAACCATTTGCCAGATCGAGGCTTGGAGAGGAGGGGTGGCGAGGAGAGGTACCTTTTGAGTTCTACAAAGGCTTGCTCGCACTCATGATTCCACTCAACATAACCTTTCTTATCTGGCGATCTGTGAGCATATTTGATCAACTTGAAGAATGGGAGACACCACTCGGCTGCTCTAGATAGAAATGGGTTGAGTGGTATGAGGCAGTCGGTGAGGCGTTGTACGTCGCGCACATGCTCAGGGGGCTTCATCTCCAACACAGCCTTGATTTGCTCTAGGTTGGCCTCGATTCCTTGGTGAGTGACTGGGAACCCCAGGAATTTGCCTGACCATACCCCAATGCACATTTGTTTAGGTTGAGCTTCATGTTGTATTGACGTAGAGTGGCGAACATTTCTACTAAGTCGACTAGGTGCTCAGTCGTATGTAGGCTTTTGACGAGCATGTTGTCAATGTAAACCTCCATGTTGTGGCTAATCTAAGAGTCGAACATGTGGTTGACCAAGCGTTGATATGCTACCCCCACATTCTTCAGCCCAAACAACATTCTGGTGTAGCGGTAAAGGCCATGGTCAGTGACAAATGCTGTCTTATCTTGGTCGAACTCGTGCATTTTGATCTAGTGGTACCCGGAGTACACATCTAGGAAGCTAAGCATCTCATGCCAAGATGGCGCATCAATGAGCTGGTCGATGTGCGACATGGGGAAGCTATAACGACCCAAGATCTGGATACCGGGAATTACCCGATATCATTTGAATCTTGGTCCGCCACCCACCAACCAAAAGACTCGGAAGGGTTAATTGGTTTGTGGAGGTACATTAAAATTTAAAATAATGTAGGAAATAACTACATAATTAACTATTTAAATAATAGAAATAAATTATATTTTTAATTAATAAATTAACAACAGAGTTCGATCCACAAAGTATAGTCTACAGGGAAAGAAACATACTCTATCGTCGGGCATGCCCCCGGCTCTGGCAGGTTGGCAACTACAAACCTCCACACTGCACCTCTGGACCTCGAGGAGAAAATGTTACACCTTAAAAAAAAGGAGTGAGCCTCATCTCATTGGCTCAGTAGGGGTCCCGCAGATCCCTACCATGAAACAACGCTGATAAATAGCAGCGATAACGGCAACAACAACAACAACAACAACAACAACAACAACAACACCAACAACAACAACATTAGCAGTAGACAGGGCGGAAACACAGCTCTCTAAACTACTCCTACGAGTAACGAAAAGTAAACCTCGACCTCACAGTCGAAATTGTCAAACCAATGGTGAAACCATGACTACGCTATTGGGAAAGGAACTACAACACCCCTGTCATGCAGGCTCATCCTTGACGACGAAGGCCACAACCCAGACCACACGGTCCGGGGGTAAGGTCATAATCTCGCTGTCGTGAACAAGACTCTGCCTACGGATGGAACCCTCCACCTGAACGTCGAGAAAAATGCATAGAAATCACCCGAAGAACCATGAAGAAACTCATCTCACGTGACAGGAGAACTGCCCACTAGCAACAAGGCCAGATGCATCTACTAACGACTTAGTCCGTAGCCTCAGGTGTCTCTCTACCTCACCCCAGGCGAAAACTGAGACATCGTACACAAGTAACTACAGAACAAGGACTAGCTGGGGTCACACTAGTCAGCGCGCGTCCCACGCCCCCAACTACGTGTGCACACATAGACCATCTGCTCTAGGTCAGGTCCTCTAGTCGGACTCAAACTGCAAAGGCAAGGGGCCCTACGATAACCAACTTAAAAATCGTCTACTTGGGTCTAACCTCCACCACTCCCAGGTGGGTCAGCAACTACGTGTCCAAGTCAGCTACGTCTAGTCGGAGGGTCACTCGATGTAAAACTCTCGGTAGGAAAACACCGAAGTACCAACAGGCTATGCAAACACCCATCGTGAGTATCACAGAACACAGGGTGGCTCGGTGCCACCAAACTCTGGTCGACTAGTTAGACTCGCTAATCCAAGGCCAAAGAGTCATGTGACTCATCCCAAGATCATTGCTCAATACGGCTCCATGCCGTCAAATTGCCCTAGTCCAAGAGTTAGAAACCACGGTCAAAAAGACTCATGAGGCGGCCCATAATCACCGAGTTCATTCCCTCTCTAAGGGAGACTAAGAAGGCCCCAGCCCTAATCTAGGCCACGGAACTCTTGGTCATTGGCGATACGCATGGCCCATATAGAAAACTATTTTTCGAAGAAGCTAACATCGTGCGGGGATAGCTCTCCACACCTGCATCGGTACATGGTGACTCGATCTAGCACAATAAGGAAGCCCAAAACACACGGGGTCACCCGAACCCTCTAAACAACACGAGCACGCTAATCGTCGTATCGTGATTCCTCCGGACACCCAAAAAAACATGAACTCGGTCCCCACTGGGTGTTCGGGACATTCACGGGCCAAAGGTCGACCAACGGGCCTTGACGGGGTCGACGGGAGGCCAAAACGAGCGAAGGGACTATGTTTCGGTCAACCTTCCCATTGGGTCGATCGACCTACACAGGGTCGGTGGACCTGGCCCACTGGGTCTCTAACACCCTAGAATTTTTTAGGATTTTTAAGAATTAAATAAAATTATTAAGCATTTAAAAAGGCGTAATGGACTAATTAAATGAATTATGGATAATTAAAGGCTCTATATTAACCAAGGGGTTAAACCCACTTTAAATAGACCCAAAAATCTAATTCCAAGACCTTTACGCCCAAGCCCACTTCTAGAGACGTAATTAGGGCTATTTACGGATTTAAATTGGATAAATAGACCAATTAGGGGATAAATAGGAGATAAATTTGAAAATTTAAAAATTTCAGATTAAACGCCAAAACGTGGTCTATCATGCGACCGCGTTCTCAAGATAGCGGTTCCAGGGCGACCGCTACTATGATCCGTGAACGGGTGATGTAGAGGCGTGAAAAGCTTCGATTTTTCCCATCCCAATCCCCATGGATCGATGCTATATAATGAGGAAACATGTCTAGGACTCTTGGGGATCGATCTTACTCCAAATTAGGACTCCTAGTTCGATATAATCCTCAACCCTAGGTCAAACTCTATAACCCAGATTCAACCTGCGCGAACCCTCGTTTTGGCTCGCGTGGTTCAAAGGTAAGATGTCGTCATCCCAAGTTGAGTCTTTAGAAGTTTTTATTCCCTTTAGTATTGTCTAACTCCCCTCTGAATTTCATGATAGGAGATCAAGAAACCAGAGAGTTAGAGGACCTACAAGTTGCTATTTCTCTATAGAACGCACAGGAACAGGCGTGTCCATCTAGCAAAGACTTGAAGCTTAGGGATGTTAGAAGAGGTATTTTCAGGGTCATCCTTTAAAGTTATTTGTTCCCCTTTGTATCTTATACCTTTCCTCTAAATTTCATGAATTTAGATCTAGAGATTAAGGAGATAAGAGGTCGGTAAGTCGCTATTTCTACGTAGGACGCACAGGAACCAGCACCGTCTTCTAGTCAGAAATTCGAACTCTAGGAGTATCCCCAAAGGTAGGTTATCTCATGATGGTTCAAACAACGTATTAGGAGTAAAAGCCCTCTCTTTCATTGAAGTTTTATGGACCGTATGTAGAGAATTTCATGTTTTATCATGACTGCGCATCTAGATCATCACTGCATGCATAACCCTGCACCCTTAACTAAAAGATAAGAATTATAGCACGATTCATGTCTTTCCATGCACCTTAGATGTTCTAAACATGTTCCCATATGTTATCGTTCTATTCTTTATAATTTCTATGCATTTATTGCCCTAGGATAGGCCTTGCACGCCTTAATTATCTTCTATCTGTTACAAACAAAAGGCGGTTCCTCAGGAACCGCTACTGTCAAGAGGCGGTTCCAAATAGACCGCAATCTCCAATAAGTGGTTCTCGCTAGACCCCCTTCTTCTTTCCGTTTTCTATTTTTTGCTAACTCCAAACAGATTGCAGATCAAGCCTTATAATTATATGTTAAGCTTAGAAAATCAGGTCCTATTCCTAGTTATGATTTTATATTCACAATTTTGGTTATATCATGCATCAATCATGCTGGATTTCATGTCCTACATGTTTTAGAACTTATTTTAAGTCTTATGCTAATTTCATGCCAAAACACTATAGTTTTGTACTTAAAGGAATTTTCATGAATTTGATTGCACTTTGATCTATATTTTGGCACGTTCCTTTCTTACCTTATTTCTGTTTTATAAGTCATATATAGCACGTATTCCGATACGTTACTATTAGTTACACTTGCACATGATAGGAACACCTCTTGGACTTGTGATCCTCTCCATTGGATATTCCTTCCACCGGACTAGGTGATCATGTTTCAAGACCTCCATAAGTCTCCGCGAGCCTGGGATTCCCACTAGGATGCCGAGCTGGTTGTACCTTAAAAATCCATTGGTCTAGAAAGCACTTGAGTTACCAACATTTTCTACACTCTGGACTAAGCTACGATTCTCAGGCGACCGCCACCTTTAGGTAGTGGTCGAACCGTGATCACATTCTTCTAGTGATTCCCCTGCGTCGACCCTTCTCTCTTCTGGCGTCGACTCTATCAAGTAGCGGTCTTGACCTGACTACTATCTTCAAGAAATGGTCCAAACATGACCACGTTCTTCCATATTGTGTCTAACACGTGGTTTGACCTAAAGGGTTAAGTCTACTATGTTCCTAGATGGTCTTTTGATTATCTGGAACCCAAAACCTTATTCAATAAGTTATTAAAGAATTATATAAAGTAATAAATGTACCATTATGCTGTCGGATTCCGTCCATAGCATAACCTTGTTCTTAATTCATTCTTGAACTCTCATGATTCATATTTCGTGCATTCTTACCTTGATGTTTCTATCATGAACATATTGTTTGAACTTTGCATTACTGGCAAAACTTTATATTACTCATGGAAGTAGCTTGATTTATAATGTGAAGATGCAAGAGCGGGCACGGACAGTGTCCAAGGGCTTGACGCTAACTCCCTCGGCGGATGGCCGGAAACATGCTGTAAACCATGGGGTATGATGAACACTGGCATCGCATTGCACCGGGAGTACTTTTTTTATAAACGGGTGAAATCCATGATGCTATCTTATGAAATTTACATGCTTGCTAGTACATTCTTGTTACATGACTTTCTAGAGCATAGCCTTTTATGGTTATGAAAAGTACATTCTCATTACATTCTAATACATTCTCATTAATGAAAGGCTACATTATATTCTTACTTGATCATGCTCTCATTCTACATGAACACTCATATATCTATGGTTTATATCTTGCTACTTGTTTTATTTCTTTGATTTTATTCACATGTTTTATCACAATTTCCTTTACCTTACATTCTAGAGCTAAAACGTTAATTACTTACAATTACCTTCATGTTGATACAAAGATACCTACTGGACAAGTTTCCTCATTCCCTACTTTTCCAATATTTTCAGAAAACTCTAGCGGGGATTCGAACTACTCAAGTAACGGGTCCGAGAGTGAAGGAAGATCCGAGTGAAGCCTAATAGTGTCTTATTTAGAGTCATAATGATGTAATTTTCCTTTTTATTGAGTCTATAATTAAAGGAGTCATGTCATTTGTAAAACTTGATTATTATTATTCAATAAAGTTAGAATTTTAAGTACATCACATTGTGTTCATTCCTCTTATGTATGAATGATTAGCGCTCTGATTATATTGCTATCTTGAGGCGTATTGCCGACTGTCCACGTTCCCGAATATCTTCCGTTGTACATTCATCTCGGGGCATGACAGGGCCGGTTGACCTAGCCCGCAGCCAAGCTGTAAATTGTCCTGGTCAGTCGACCGAACCCACTGGGTCAGTCGACCGATTCTGGTGATGCCCCGACGAAACCCCATCAGAGGGGCCTTATTCCACGCCCCCACTCGATCTCAATCGAGGGGGAAAACATTGGGGACCTTACCCCGGGTCCCAAACCACTAAATGCACGTAAATAAACGGTGAAACATCGCCTGATCCGGTGAAAATCGTCACTCACCCTAAACATGGAAAAATAGTCCCGAACTGAATGGAAACCACTCTCGGCCTCACCTCGGCCTACAAATCACGAGAAAATAGAATGTAAGGGCCAGGAATCCATCCCCTACCTCTCATGACGAGATCTCGCGCCGAGGACGCCAATTCCACGTGAAAATGTGCCTCAAACCAATGCCAGCTTAACAAACTCGCGAACGAGCTCCACCGCGCCACCGCCCTGTTCCTCGCTCCATCCTCGCCGCTCACCTCGCCGCCTCGCCCACGCCGTCATCCGTCGGTCGCCCCAAGAAGGAGGGAGAGAATGAGAGAAATGAGCGGAGAGAGGGAGAGAAATGAGAGAATGAGGAGAGAGGGGGCACGTTTAGGGTGTTTATATAAAAATTATTTTGGGATTTAAAAATCAAAAAAATATAAAAAGGGGGAAAAATCATCTCCACGATCTTCAAAAAATGCACAATGCACCTGTAACGTCTTGGAGCCCAAAAACACGACGCTTCACCCTACAGAGGGGTCCGAAGGCCTGATAGCCAAAATTCTAATTTAATCGTAAAACACGATATGAGACCCATGAAAGCACTCTGAAACCCACGGATTCCTGATCCGAAAATCCTGGGTATTACAGTCCTCCTCTCCTTACAAAAATTTCATCCTCAAAATTTGAAGCAACCTCCATCTCACAGGGGAAGAACGACTTACTCAGCTGGCAATGCTCCCAGAGCTCCAGCTAAAACCTCAATTCTCGCAAAACCACAATTCCTGAGGGACACAACCAGACCATTACCACGAATAGAAACGCCTCACTCTACATCCATCATCCACATTGATTCCTAGAGTAAGCATTGCACACGAAAGGGCACAAGTTTGGCGTCACCTTAGCTATAACAGGACTCCAATCGTGGCATCATCGCCACCTTCTCGCATACCAAGGAGACGCGACCCACGCCCCGAAATCCTGCCACCAATCTCACACCCTTCACAAGGGACATCCATCCCTAAGCCTCAATCATCTCACACAGTCATCCCAACTGACCGCCACGTTTCGGTCAACTCCATGCCACTGATACTCTCATATCTGGTGAGCCAAACATCAATAACGCCACTGGACCAACTCCAGTCCCAATATAAACCTGCTATGAACCCATATCCAACTCGAGAAAAAGGTATACCATAATCGGCCACCTAAGGCCACTCCTACATACAACTTTTGCACTCTTAGTTCACCTCAACTGGCATCTTCTGGCTATGAAAATCCATCCGCCAGCTACCCGTTACTCGTCAAGGGAAAATTCTTACTCACTCATCTTTCCTCTTTCATATACCTTCACCAGGCCCAATAAGCTCACTCTAACTCGTAATGGGCCATCTGTTGTCTCTTAGACTGATCATTACCGCTTCTCTAGTCAGTCCTCACTCGGACACCGTGTCTGATTCTGATCCTCACGCCAACTCTACCCTCTCAAGGGAGTATGGTGAACCAAACGACAAGACTCCACAATCCTCGGTCCACATCAACTCTAGACTCAGACATACAGGGAACTCCTCCCATGTTGGCCACAAGACCAAGGCTCTCATTCAATGGCATCCATCCTGGGATATCCATACTTAGGCATCATCCATTATACAGTCTCATCGAATCCTTCATCTCAATTATTCCAAATGGACACCTGCCTACCTCGGCTCCGCTCTCACCACAGAGCCACAGAATATCATCTTAACAATCTACAACACATACCTCCAAGACAGACAAGTATTGACTTTCTACCATAGCAACCTAGTCAACGACGCCGCAACCAATCTATATAGATCTCTAAACATCGCAGGTCCTTTCCACAACTTGGTCCTACTTGCATTGTTTCGAAGCTCTCAGACTCAATTGGATTCCTTTCACGTGTTATCACAGCCGACCACTCGACTAGCCTCATCAATTGCTCACAGCAGCCAACTAGGACCCACAAATCCTTTCTCTATATTCACTTCTCTTGGACAATGACTCCATCCCAAGGGCACAACTTCTAACACAAGTCAAACACCTAACTTACTGACTCCGATCATCGCGTCCTCATCCTTTAACATGATATTTCCTTTGCAGCCCCCATTTGGGTCCACCCCCAAACACCTGACACTGCTTCCATTGAATGAATAGAGTACTCAGCCAACACACTTACCGTCATATTTCCCCAACTCTTTATTCCACAGGTGCCACAAACCACAATACTCCGAGCAATGGCACGACAATCAACATGGCCTACACAGTCAGAAACAATCTTACACCAAAGAAACAACCCTCTCCATTAGTCAGAATCCTCCAACACTCTACCAAATCTTTGGAATCCTTCCGTAGTAGCCATTACTACGATCCTAGACCTGTGGGTTATGGGGCCACCAGGCTTCCGCTGCGAATTTTGCACAATGCACACAATCATTCCAAGCAACTAGGGCATCCGCCATCCAACAATATCTCGACACGGCTAGCTCACTCTAGAAACTAGGGTGAGGAAAGCTCAAATATCTCAAACCTAGAGCACATATTCTCTCTCCTAATCTGGCAATCCTCCTGCAACTCCATAGGCTTCGATCCACAATGCATTGGAAATCACAACACCAACCATGCATTCTCGCACGCATAGCCCCACTGGTACTCATCCTTCCACAATAATGCCAACGCACCCTTACGCATCAAGGGGAGGGTATAACTTCTCATAGATAGTCACACTGGCAATATACAAAACGCTTCTTACATGTTCTCCTAGGCATACACGTGGAAGCCAACCAACCAAACACACAATTCTCTCCAACCAAGGAGATGCCAATATACCTTCCACAAAGTGGGAGATCTTCACACTTGACCTGACCTTTGAATCTCACACATGCTAGGAACCTCGCCTTCCAGCACTAGGGAAAACCATCGCTACTATAACGACCCAAAATCCAGATACTGGGAAATACTTGATACCATTCAAATCTTGGCCCGTCACCCACGAGCCGGAGGGCTCCGAAGGGTTATTTAGGTGTGTGGTGGTACATTGAAATTTAAAATAATGAAGGAAATAACTACAGGATTAACTATTTTAAATAACATGAAATAAATTATATTTTTAATTAATAATCTAACTACAGAGTCTAGTCCAACAAAGTACAACCTACAGGGAAAAGAAGCGTACTTAAGCATCAGGTACGCCCCTAGCATCGACAAGCTGGCAATTACGAACCACCGCCCTGCACCTCTGAACCTCGAGGAGGAACTGCTACACTTGAAAAGAAAGGGGTGAGCCTCATCTCATTGGCTCTGTAGGGGTCTCGCGGATCCCCCCCACTAAACAACTGCGGTAAACAGTAGCGACAATAGCAATAACGATAACAACAGCAGCGGTAACAAGAGCAACAACAATAACAACAGAAGTAACAGTCGTAGCACAAACAATAAGAATGGTAGCCGGTGGAACCACAGATCTCTAAGCTACTCCTAATGACAACGAGAAGCAAACCCCGATCTCACAGTCGAGGATAGCCGAACTACAGGAAACCCTGGCCCCACCACCATGAAGGAAAACCATGACATCTCTGTCACGCTCGTCCTCACTGACGAAGGCCCAACCCAAGACCACGCAGTCCAAGGGTACAATCATGACCTCGCCGTCGTGAACCCTACATGGTCTGTAGGTAAAATCTCGATAACCTTACCGGGAACCCTAGACCTCTAATTGGGAAAAGCATGCATATGCTACTCAAAGAACCACGTCTCGCAGATGAGAAACCAAACCTCAAGTCAAGAGAGTCACGTGTCGCATGACGAGAGAACCTGCCCACTAGAAGCAAGGTCAGATGCATCCACTAACGACTTAGTCCGTGCCTCGGGTGTCTCCCTACTCACCTCAGACGGAAACTAAGACACCACACAAGCAATCGAAGAACAAGGGTCTAGTCAGGGTCGTGCTCGTTAGTATGCCTCTGAAGTCCCTGACCACGTGTGCACACACTAACTGACTATGCTACGTCAGGCCCTCTAACTGGTTTTCCTCCCAGTCTAGACTTGAGCCGCCATAGTGGGATGCCCTACGGTAGCCAGCCCAAAATCGTCTCTCTCTGGAAAGCCGCTCTACCACACCGGGGTAGGTCAACACACGCGTGCCATAAGAAGGCTATGACTAGTGGGGGGTCACTCGACGTGGGAACTCTCAAAAGGAAACCATCGAAGTACTGACAGGCTACGCACGCACCCCTCAAAAGTATCATGGAGTACAAGGTGGCCCGGTGCCACCAGACTCGGGGATGGCTACCTAGACCTGCTAATCTAACGGCCATCGAGTCATGCAACTCAGTCCAAGACTATTGTACCATACGGCTGTGAATGTCACAAAGATTTAAAAAAGAAAAGAAATTAATAAATAGATGATGGATGGATAATGAAGTAAATTAATAAAAGTGGTGGTGGGGAAGAGAGCATGTAGATGCTATAATGGAGGGTGATCGTTAGAGGGGTTGCCTTAAAAATAGAAGGGAGTGATCACTAAAATACCTTGTGAATGGGGAGATTTGCGAGTTCTACTTCCTTGTTCAATAGGCCGGCCGATGAAGAGGGTTCTTACTTTGATTACCCTTGAAAACAAACAAGGACAAACAAAGAACAATTGGATTAGAAATCAGATAGTGTATTCAATCCTCAATGTAATGAATGTAAAAGAGCATGAAGATGAACACACCTTGTGTGTTTGTTTGAAACCCCTTAAAAGGTTAAGGGAAGGAAGGATGAATGCTAAAGGAAAGTAAAACTCTTAGCAAAGGGATGCTAAGGATGAATATGCGATGCAAATGATACTATAAAAAAATCAAAAAATAGAGAGAGAGGAGGTGTAGAAACGGAGGTTAGTCCTCCAAAATTGAAGGCAAGATGGAGGATGCTGCACAATAAGGAGGAACAAAGAGAAGGTGATTCCTTCTCTTCTAATGCAGGGAACGCGAGTAACGGAGCTCACAGAGCTCCTTCTTAAAGCTCTAGCACCTTCTTAAAGCTCTAGCTTCTTCTCTTCAAAAGCCTTCAACGTGTCACTGCTTCGTGTAAACTTCTCTTGTAAACGTTGAAACTTTGTAACTTTCATAAAATAATTCAACCGCTCGTAAACTTCTCTAATTGTTGTAACCTTGAACCGGGAACTCCAATGGGCTATTTATAGGGTAGAAATCCCAACCCCAATGGGTTTTAGAACAAGGAAACAATCCCACAGCATGGATCACCTTCCTTCGAAGGCCAAAAGATCTAAATCCTACTCAAAAATCCATGCAGAGAAGGCTGCGATCGAACCAGACACGGAACAGAATTGGCGTCCAGTGCAGTTGGCATTAATTCAATTAGCATCCACCCGGACGTCACGAATTCTTGAGCAAAATAAGGAAATATAATACTTTTCATAATTAAAAATCCAAATTTACGTCCATGACCCAGACGTTAATTAAAGTGGCGTCTTCGTAAAGAGGCATCAATTTCTAATTTAAAATCCAATTGAAAAATCAGAAAATATGGAATTCACATCTACGTAAAGGGACACCAATTTATATGAGTTGACCTAAAGGAAGTCTGAGTCGACCTAAGGTGAAAAGTCATGTCACTTTACGAAGGCGCCAATTAAGGAAGTGGCGTCTAAGTCATGGATGTGAATTCTAAAAATATCCAGAAAAATAGAAAAATCCTCCTATTAAGCCAATAATGAAGTCCACTTTGGGGAATTATGATGTGACATGAGATTTACTCATCTTAGCATCAATTTTGGCATGTCTACAACTGTCCCGTCTTGGCGTCTACTTTGTAGGGGAGTGACACGGAATGAAGTGTAGTGAAATGGAAATGAAGGGAAGCGGAATGAAGTGGAAGCGGACTGAAAAGCAGATGCCAAGGTGTGATGTGACACTCCTTCAACACTAAGTGTTAGAAATATTTTCATGGTTCTAAGTGAAACAATGTTGGATGATTACCAGAAAACAACAATTGCAAAAAAAATCAAACTAAAAATATGCACGTGGGCACGGGAGAAAAGGGAACTACACCATTGGAGAGCGATTACCAGCCAATGTGGACGTGCTGCAACCAAGGTGGATTTTAAAGAAAAAGAAAAGGTAAGAATCAATCAAATGTGGTTTCAAGGAATCAGCATAAGCGACTTCAAGAAGAACATAGTACTTAATTTGGAATGAAATATCTCATGTCAACTCAAATTAAGAGTTAGTGGCCCTCATTACTGACTTAATATGAGGATTTTTCGACATTTAAGCTCAAATTCCTATATGATGCATGTTGGGCTAAAATAAAAAGTTTAAAACAAACTAAAAATCAAAAATAATCAAGGATAATATTGTTAAGCTATCCAGTCTAGGTCAGGACTCCAATTTTCCAAGCTGACACTAAGCCGAATCCCATTTATCCGCGCATCAACTTAGAAAGTGGAACCATCGTTCCTAACCTTAGACGACCCACAGCCTATCCGTGAGACCAAGACTCTCTTGGAATTATCACTATTTTTGTTGAAGGGGAACTCAAATTCTAGGTTCATCAAGACCACAAGGTCCTTGATATGCTCTAATAATGTAAGTAACATAGAGTAAAATGCATACAGGAGGAGATATAGGGATGAGAGATGTCACCATAGAAAAGTTTGGGAGCGCCTTCGCAACCTGCATGAAGCTTCTTCTCCTACGCTCAAAGATGTTAGTCCAGGCATTTTAAACAAATTCAGCCCATAATTTATATAGGGAATGTGAATGAAGTTCATCAAATCTGGCCAGAATATAAAGAATGTAAGTGCAGCTCATCAAGTATTGCAATTTAGAATATTTATATAGGAAATTTCAGCATAGTCAATTGTGATTTGTATCATCAGACAAAATATTGATATAGGAAATTTCAGTCAGTAAATTGCAATTTACATCATCAGCCAGAATGTTTTATATTGAGAATTTCTGTCAATTGTAATTTATATAAGGATGCAAAAGTGGCAACTATTGCAAGAATTGGCATCGCTTTACGAAGGCGTCAATTTAAGAATTCACGTCGATCACTTGGACGCCTATTAAAGAATTAGCGCATGCTGACCCAGACGCAAATTTCCTACGATTGCAGCATTCCGTTTCCTGTTCAGAAGATGATCTTCCATGCCCAATCCTACTTGAATTCGAGCTATTCTAGCAAGTTGGAGTCTCCTCTCTATAAATAGCACCTCCTGGGCTGTAGCAACCCGGGATCCGAGTATCGAAAAGGAACCGACGTAACTCGAACCTCGGCCCACCACCCACGAGCCCGAAGACTCGGAAGGGTTAAAGGATGGTGTGAGGGTACAAGAGATTCTAAGATAACTACAGAGCAAGCACAAAGAACTAAATAAAATGCATGGAATTAAACAAACACTCACTAACTAGCTACAAGGTCCAGAGTATCTCATGTTCAAAATAAGTACAGTCAACAAAAATAAAAGTACAAGTACACGGGGCATACTCCTGCTCTGGAAACTAGCAACTAACCCTGGCTATGGGACCAGCGGTGAACCTCAGACATGCCTCTCGATGACCCTGCCTCACTTGAAAACACAGGGGTGAGCCTCATTTCATAGGCTCAGTAGGGAGCCCGCGGACCCCCACCTCACGGCGAGACAAGGAAAGAACGCTAAATAACAGAAGTACGACAGTAACATAATAAATAAATGAAAACTCTCACTACGTCTAACCGTGCTGATGGCGTACTACACCGAACAAACCGACAACGGTCCTAAGAAAAATAGGTTCGTACCTGCCAGAAGATAGGAGCACCACCCACTAGAAGCAAAGCCAGATGAGTCCCCTGACGTCTTACACCGGGCCTCAGTGTCTACCTACACGCCCCAGGCGGAGACTGAGACACACACAAGTACCACGAATAAGGATTAGTTGGGGTCGTGCTCGTCAGCGCGGGTCCGACGGCCCCAATCACGTGTGTACACACAGACCATGAGCCCTAGGTCAGATCCTCTAGCTAGTTCTTCTCCAAAGCTCGGACTCAGGCTACTCGGAGGGGCCCTGCGGTAACCAGCCTAACAACTGTCTCTCTTGGGTAAACCGCTCCACCACTCCCTGGTGGTTCAGCACACGCGTGCTGTAAGAAGATTACGACTAGTGGATGTGTCACTAGAGGTGTCGCGCCCCGAGATTATGCAGTGGAAACAATCGAGAACATGAACAGCCGACTAGAACGCCTCAAGTGAGCAATGTAATCAGAGCGCTAACACATTCACACATACGAAATGAATGGATACAATAATTGATCAAAAATTTGACTTTTATTAATAATAATAATCCAGTACATGATGTTGACTCATTGACTAACTGGACTCAATAAAGTGAAAATTACATAGCGACTCTCGACATTCTACGAATGACAATCTAAGGGTTCACTCTTTCTTTAATCACTCTCGGATCCATCACTTGAATAATCTTAATCCGACCCACTAGAATTTCTTGAAAAAGATTGAAAAAGTAGGGAATGAGCACAGATGCCCAGTAGGTATCTTCATATCAACATGAAGGCAATGGTGAAGTAATTAACATTTTAGCTCTAGAGTATAAGATAAGTCATGAAAATATGATGAAACACGCGAATAACCCAAAGTAACACCAGTAACAAGATATGATCAAGGTGAGATATGAGAATTCACGTAGACTAAAAATATGATCAAATAATTAACATGAATGTAATTAGGCCTTTCATGAACAAGAATGTACTTTTCATAACCATAAAGGCTATGCACTAGAAAGTCATGTAATGAGAATTTACTAGCAAGCATGTGAGTTTCACAAGATTGCCTCATGAAAATTCGTGGATTTCACCGTTTATAAAAAAAAGTACTCCCAGCGCAATGCGACGCCAATGTTCATCATACCGCATGGTTTATAGTACGTTTCCGGCTATCTGCTGAGGGGACTAGAGTGGAGCCCTTGGACACTGTCCATGTCCGCTCTTGCATCTTCAAGGTATAAATCAAGCTACTTCCACGAGAAATATAAATATGGCCAATAATGATCAAGTTCAAACTATAGTTTCATGATAACAAATATCAAGGTAAGAATGCACCAATTTAGAATATGAAAGTTCAAAAATTGATTTAGAACAAGGTTATACCATGAAGAAAAATTCGGCAACATAACGGTACATTCATTATTTTCCATAAGTTATTAATATCTTAATTGACAAGTGTTAAGTTCCAAGCTATCATAAGACTATCTAGGAACTTATAAAACTCAACCCAAAGGTCAAACCTCGAGTTAGACAAGGTCAGGGACAAAGCGGTCATAGACAGACCGTTTGTGGACAAAAAGTGATCTCTGGCCAACCGCTAGACAGGGCTTAGCGGTCGTCTAAGGACCATTTAGAACCAGAACTCAGAAAAATACTGGTAGTGTAAGTGCTTTCTAAACAATTTGGGTTGGTACAACCAGCTCGACGTCCTGATGGGAATCCCAGGCTCATAGAGACTTACGGAGACCTTGAAACAAGATCACCTAGATCGGTGGAAGGAATATCCAATGGAGAGGATCACAAGTCCAAGATTGTGTGCTTAATGTGTAAAGTGTAACTAATGACATTGTAACCGGAATACGTGTCATATATTTAAGAAAAAGGACTCATAGATGAGAAGAGTGTGTAAAACAACGATCAATCAATAGTGAAACAAGTTCTTCTATCACTTTTAAATATGCCTTTAATATAGGAATATATTGTTTTGGCATGAAACTAGCTTAGATTTAAAATAACTCTTAAGTGTAGGTGAAGCATGAAATATACTGGAATAAACCATCAATATAACCAAGTTTACAAATATGATGCTTAAATACAGGAGGTAACCTAATTACATAGGCTTATCGTATAATAAATAAGACTAATCTGCATTATGTTTCACATTAACATAATTACAGAACTCAGAAATACCTAGCGGTCACTTAAGGACCGTTTGGCAGGGCCTAGCGGTCTATCGCAGGGCCGTAAGGGGACTTTGGCGGTCTGAGGAAGACTGTTTCTTCTTGTCTACTGTATACAGCAGTAAAACCAAAATATATGCTAATGTAGGGCAAATAGATGCATGGTAAAACTTGTCAATAAGTAAATATGGCCTCATAAAACATATTAAAACATGGAGATGCATGGGTAGTCATTAATTAAACTAGAACTATCATTTTTGTTGTTTAAGGGTAAGAACCATGCATGCAAAAATATCCTAGATGTGCAGTCATAGTAAAACATTAAATACTCTATGTGTAAAGCATGAAATTCCATGTAATCAAAGGGCTTTTACTCCTGACATATTATTCTAGCCTTTTCATGAGATAACCTACATTTGATTCGTTCCCTAGACTTTAGATTTCTGATTTGAAGTAGATCCTAGTTCCTGCACGTCCTGTCCAAAATTAGCAACTTCCCGTCCCTCTATCTCACGATCCTCTTGACCTAAATCCATGAAAATTTGAGGGTAGATAGAAGATTCAAAGGGGAACAGAAAGTTCTAAAGGCCTAATTCCTAAATACCTCGATTTGGGCTTCTATTTTCCTGATCTTCACTGGGCCGTCGCACTGGTTCCTGTGCAGTCTGTTGTAATCCAGTGACTTGCAGAGGCTCTAACTTTCCAATGACTGGGGCTTCTAGCACCAAAATTGGAGGTGTGTTAGAGAAAACTAAGAAGAATAATTTCTTTTAAAGAACCAACCTGAGATAGGGCTTCCTTATCTTCAAAATATGTGAGCCAACATTAGGGTTTGCATGGGTCAAAGTTAGGGTCTATTTATAGGATTCACCTAGGGTTTAAGGATTACATCGATCCTAGAGTCCTAATTTGGAGTCGAGTTAATCCCTAGAGAGTTCTAAAGAGTCTTCCACGCTAGGTAGCTTCGATCTAAGGTGATTTGAACGTCAAAAATTTAATCTTTTTCACGTTTCTATGATTCACGGAACTGGGGTTGCCTAGCGGTCAGGGGCGGACCACTAGGGAGAGCTTGGCAGTCACGCGATAGACCGCAAGGAGGTGTTTAATCCAAAAAATTTAGATCTTCTCATTTGTCTCTCAATTGGTGTATATATCTTATATTAAATCCGTAAATCACCTAATTTATGTTTCTATTAATGGGCTTGGGTCTAAAAGTCTTAGAATTGGGTCTTTGGGCCTATTGGAGTTGGGCTTAGCCCTTTGGTAAATATAGGGTCTTCGAATGGATTTAATAGATCCTTAATTCTTCTTAATAGCCCATTTAGTCTTTTTAATTTAATAATTCCAGAAAAAATCTTACAAAATTCTCGGGCATTACACCCTCCCCCACTTAAAAAGA
Source organism: Amorphophallus konjac (assembly GCA_022559845.1). Classification (NCBI taxonomy): domain Eukaryota; kingdom Viridiplantae; phylum Streptophyta; class Magnoliopsida; order Alismatales; family Araceae; genus Amorphophallus; species Amorphophallus konjac. The sequence goes on from CM040121.1 coordinate 178,227,071, forward strand.
ATTTAGTCCCCAAATTCATCGTAATAAAATTTTACTAAGGAGAGTGTTCTTACAATCGAATTGTTCCGGGAATCCCTTGCGCGTAGCTTCTTCGGTTTCCTATGTCGCGCCTTGGTCCGAACCTTTATTCCACCAGATTTTTACCCTGGAAATAGTTTTATTCAAAAGTTGACGTACTTCTCGTTCAATTATTTTGATTGGCTTTTGCTTATACGTCAAATCCCTTTTAACCTCCAAGCTATCATAAGTGATGACATGGAATGGATCGGGACGTACCTTTTGAGCATTGAGACGTGAAATACATCATGGACTCCAGCTAATTGAGGGGGCAAAGTTATTCGATAGGTGATTTCACCAATCCTTTCAAGAATTTCAAAGGGGCCAATGAATCTTGGAGTGATCTTGCCTTTGATGCCGATTGTTCGAATACCTCGACCCGATGAAACCTTAAGGAATATGTGGTCTCCTACTTGGAATTCTAGGTCGCGCCTTCTATTATCAGCATAGAATTTTTGCCTGTCTTGTGCCATCTAGAGTCTCTCCCGAATAAGCTTTATCTTATCGGTAGTATCCCTGATGATGTCAGGACCGAGAAATTACCTTTCTCCTACTTCACTCCAACATATAGGTGAGCGACAGCTTCTTCCATATAGTGCCTCGAACGGTGCCATTTGTATACTAGCTTGGTAGCTATTGTTGTAGGCGAATTATACTAGAGTCAAGTGGTCGTGCCAACTCCCTCCAAAATCAATAGCACATGCCCTGAGCATATCTTCCATCACCTGATTTGTCCTTTTAGTTTGACCATCGATTTGTGGATGGAACACAGTGCTAAAGTTGAGTCGGGTCCCCAATGAATGCTGTAGACCCTTCCAGAACTATGATGTGAACCGAGGGTCTCGGTCAGAAATAATAGTGACAGGGACTCCGTGTAACTTGACAATTTGCTTCATGTATAAAGCTGCTAATATATCCACAGACCATCGACTTTTTATTGGTATAAAATGTGTAGATTTAGTCAATCGGTCTATGATCACCCATATACCATCATGTCCACCTCTTGTTTTAGGTAAACCCATGATGAAATCCATCCCTTTATTTTCCCATTTCCATTCAGGAATATCTAAGGGATGTAGTTTTCTAGCGGGCTTGAAATGTTCCGCCTTTACTTGCTGACAAGTGAGGCAGCGAGATACACAGTCCGCTATTTCTCTTTTCATATTGGGCCATTTTCTTTTCAAATCTTGGTACATCTTGGTAACACCAGGGTGAATAGCATACCTTGATTTATGAGCTTCTTTCATGATCAACTTCTTAGTGTCAGCATGATCCGGCACACAGATTCGATCTTTGAATAATAATCTTCCGTTAGTTGAAGTGGAGAATTCCGACCTTTGATCAATATTAGCCCTGATCTCCATCAATGTGGGGTCATTTTCTTGTAATTTGACTAGATCTTCAATCAATGTTGGTTGTGACTTTATATTAAGCAATCATACATCCTTCCTCTTCTTTATCAACATCGAGATTCAAACGAGCAAAATCCCTGATAAGATAAGTCGTACATTTCCTGAGGCTTGCTAGTGTTGCCATTGGTCTTCTGCTAAGAGCATCAGCTACAACATTTGCTTTGCCTAGATGATATTGGATAATAAAGTTGAAGTCTTTGAGATTCTCCAACCATCTGTGTTGCCTCATGTTCAATTCCTTTTGGGTGAAGAGGTATTTCAAACTTTTGTGATCTGAAAATATAGCGAACTTCTCCACATAGAGGTAGTGTCGCCAAATTTTCAAGGCGAATATAACCGCAGCTAGTTCCAGATCATGTATAGGGTAGTTTTCTTCATCACGCTTTAACTGCCTCGAAGAATAGCAAATTACCTTACCATTTTGCATAAGAACGTATCCTAGGCCAATGCCGGATGCATCGGTGTAGACTTCAAAGCCACCACCTTCAACAGGTAGTGCTAAGATAGGGGCCGTAGTGAGATGTTCTTTAAGAGTTAAGAAGCTTTCTTCGCAATCCTTTGACTGTAGAGTGGTGATAGGTAGATCTAGAGGGGAGGGGTGAATAGATCAGCCCCTTTTTGCCCTTCTTTGAGGAAATAAAAAATTAGATCTAACACAAAGGTTAATAAGGCAGGAACTAGTTGATAGCTAAGAAGCTAGACGCATAAATGATAACCATAAATGATCCTACCAAGCTTCTACCGTTAGAACATGAAGGAAAGCAAACCACAAGACACAATATTTAAGGTGGTTCAGTCTCAATCCAGAGACCTACGTCCACCCCTCACACAACACGGTGAGGCTTCACTGGTGCAAAGGCACAGCCGCTGATTCATAGCTTCTATCAGAGAGATACACTCTCACAACTCCACTGCCAAATAGCTTGAGGGATCACAACCCAAAACACATAGACCGATGACCACACCGTCTGTCTTCCTACTCGCAGGTAGGGAACAAATATGAGAGAATGTGTTTTAAAGAAAAACAAACTGAAAAAGAAACAGTAAGACAGAGTATCATTATGAAACACTATGAGAAGGAAATCTCCTATCTGGGAAAGAGCTTGAGGACTCCTTGGCTCTCTTCTTGGTCTTCCTGGTTCGTCGCCACAACCTTAAGAGGGAAGGATGATCTTGCTTTCCGTTCTCAAGGGTACTAGATGGAGCTTCACAGATCCTTTCTGCTTTGCTAAGAGACCTCTTGAGTGAGGAAGAGGATCTTCTTCTTTGATGCACTCACTCCAGCAGCACCAAGAAGGAGATAGCTTCGTCAGCAAGTCTTCTGCATTTCTTTTTCTCCCTTGCTTGCCCTTGGTGTCGAACTGGAGCTCATGCTCCTGATATATTGGTGACTTGCGGTGACACCAACGTTGTCCACTTTCCAAGCTAAACCCAGAATGTCACATCCACATTATTTGATTTGCTTCCATTTGCATAGTTGACCCTTTTCTGTCAAGCCTGTAGATATGTGGGTAGGTAGGAGACCATATCAGCAGAGGTACAGTCCTTTCAGGGGATATCTCTGCCAGACCATAGTCCTTTGACAAAGTAGCCTCTTTGACGGCTTTTTCCAGAGTGAACGGATCCTCCAGGACAAGTTATGGATCTTGAAAAATAGCTTCTATCGGTTTCAGATCCGTTCTGGTTGATCATGAATGTGTCGACACTTTACACACAGTGTGTCGAGACATCCCATTAAAATCTTGAAGATCCGTGGCTATTGTGCCGAGATGTCACAATGTAGTGTCGGGACATATGTGCTAGGTGCTGAGACATCACCAGTCGGTGTTGAGACATATGCGCCAGGTGTAGAGTTGTTACCAGACTATGTCGAGACATCACCAGACGGTGTCGAGAAACTTTACGCCAGGAGCAGAGTTGTCACCAGAAGGTGTCGAGACAAATCCTCTAGAGAGAAGTGAGGCTTGCTTCATGGAACCGAGGTGTCGACACTTTTCACTCAGTGTGTCGAGACATCGGTCAATCCAGAGGCCAGACAGAAACGACTTCAGTTGGATTTCTTCTAGAGGTGTCGAGACATTGGTCAGATGTGTCGACCGATGCTTTATGCTGGAGCTCAATCGTTAGTAGTTCAACAAGATAACTTCTAGATGTGTCGAGACATCATCAGATGGTGTCGAGACATCACTTAGAGAATTTCTCCTGTACTTGTTTAGTCTATACATTAAACCAAAACATGTTAGATATTCCTCAAATATCTACTAATGATTTATGATTTGTTATCATGAAAACCAGGGGACACAACATTCTCCCCCTTTTTGATGATGACAACCATGAATCATTATATCCAAGCATTCATATAGCATTACTACATTTTGGTTTGAGGAGCCATCAAACAAGTGAGATTCAACCATTCAACACAACAACTGAACGTTATTGATTTTCAACAAAAATGCTTGTTCCATTGATCAACCAAAGTTTTATACAGATCAAACATGAATATGTATACAAGCATTTATATTACACTGTCTAGATGCAAAAGATAAAATCTAGATGAGGAACTAACTACATGCTAGATGATGCTTGTAGCATTTCTCAGAAAGTCTTCAATACTTCTCCCCCTTTGTCATCAGCAAGGAGGGGGTGAAGGAGGAGGCTACTGTGGTGGTGGCATAGTCCTAGAGCTGGCGAAGTGAAGGGTCTGTGCGTCTTGGAATTCCTATTGTAGGTGCGTGATAGCTACTGCTAGAGAATCAACCCTCTGAGTTAGCTGCTCATCCCTTTGGCTGACAAACCTATGTAAAGTCTTGATATTTTCATTGATATCCTTGAGCTAGGTATGGATCATTTCACAGATGTATTCTGTCTCTACCCTCTGTTGGGAGCCTGGTGGTGGTAAACAAGAAGAGGTTGCTTTTGTTTGAGGAGGAGGGCACCATTCATCACCTGTGTCTGCCAAGGTTGGTTGGAGTTGGGCTTTATGCAGATGAAAGAGTTCTAGTATTTCAGTGCCAACTATATCCAGTTTGTTATACACCACATCCATTTTGGCCTCAGCTTTGGTGGTGTTGTGGACAATTCGAGCTGTGTCAGTGTGGACTGTTTCTACAAGCTTGGAGGAGGCATCAAGGAGCTTATTGCAGTCAGCATACATCTTCCCTTTCATCCATTGGGAGGCATCAAGTAGTCGAGAAGTAGTAGCATTAACTATTCTCTCTAGATTGGTGTTGACACCCATTTTATGACCGATAAGTCGGGTCATCTCCTTGTTCATTCTATATGATGCTCCGAGTTGTTCACTCTTCATTGAGCTTTCTTGATCAGTTAGAGGTCTATTTCAGGGGTCTTCTCCTCTTGGTTGAGTTTGGTTCCTGGTGGCGTTTTCGATGGATGAAGCTTAGCAAACTCTTATTTCTTTTTGATCCTTATTGTTTCTAACGGTCCATACCAGGGGCGTTACATCCTTCTGACGCATCAGCCCTGGACCGTTACATCTTGAAGAATCTTGAGACTTAAGGCCTTTGTTTCGATCCTTATCTTTGGCCTATCCATTGATTCTAATGGTCTGTCGTGCAGCCGTTACGTTCCTCTAATGCGTCCTCCCGTGGCCGTTAATTTCATTCAAGAGTCCTATTGTTTAAGCTTTCCTCCGTTGATCTTATCTCTTTTGAGATAAGGTTGAATGTGACGGTCTCTCCATGGGGCGTTACATTCATGTGGCGGTCTGTCGAGCAGCCGTTACATCCAACAGAGAGTCCTGGCTGGTCTGGTCTTTTCTCTGCTACTCCGTGGTCGAGATAAGAGTTTGATCTTGTGATTTCTCTTTCAAAACTGATCCTCAGAACCTTTTGTTTGTTTCTATGGACTCTTGGGAGTATTATCTTCAAGAGTTTGCTAAGAGTTATCCTCTTTTCTTGCTGGATTATCCTCTGCTCGACCAGAGATTTTGAGGGTCTATAAATAGCATCCTTAACTTCATGGCCAAGGGAGGAGAAATCTGGTTTTTGCATCATAGTGCTGCCGCTTTCTGGAGCCATCTTCATCCAAGAGGAGTCTTCTTCCATGTCCATCTGCCTCACAGTCCAGGGAGTACTCCGGTTTTGGGTTTCAAAGTTCATAATTTGCATATTTGTGTTCTCCTCTTCTTCCTCTCATCACAGCATTGCCCCACTCCTTTCTCTCATGTTCTCCATTGTTTTCATCATCTAAACATCCTCCCCACGTTTTAAAACGCCCAGAGGGGTTAAAAAACCACAACTTCCCCGGTATTCCCCTTTCCTTTTGCATGATCTTAAGTTCTTTAAGAATTGATACTATGCTTGTTTAAAGGGCTAATTTGGGATTATTTTCTTGTGTTTCATGTTCTTTGGCAGGTTCACAGAGTTCATTAGATGAGGCCCAAGCTTTCTGGCCGGCTGGAAGGTTTGGAGTTCAAAGAACTCACAGGTTGTTGCTGCAGGTTCTCTGACGGTCTTACGCAGGCGCGTCAGGCTTCTCTAACAGTTCATCGAGCGACCATCACACTTCTGTGACGCACAGGGTCTGGACCATTACATTCAAGGCAGATCTGCAGATTTTACTGGTTTCTCTCTCCCGTGGGCGGGTGCATCATCCTCCTATTTCTAAGGTATTGACCAGGTCTTTGGCTTGTTTTATTACCTTGGTGGTGATCACGTTCTTTCCTTAGTATTGGGCATCGATTTCTCTCTCATATCTCTTATTTCCTTTACTTGTTCCACCCACGTGGTGTGTTTCTATTTACTCCTTGCTCCACGCTCCAGCGTGTGTTTTTCTTTGCCTTCTTTAGTATAGTTCGATTGAGATAGCATTGCCCATGCTAGAGCTTGTTCTGATTGCCTAGGTTCATGGTTCACATGTCCTTGGGTTGATTGAGATCATTGATTTTTGCTTATCATCTTTATCACCACAAACCACAAACAAGAGAAGGAAGCAAAACAAATCAACAGATAATTTTTTGGCGATCACGGTGGGACATCTTGTGCCAATCGTGTTTTGAACTCTGTTTTATACCTGCCATCATTTCCTTGTGTGGTTTTCCCCGGATTTCCCTTCTATTTCCCTACTGTTTCTGGTTCCCTGGCTCCTCTGACGGTCTATAGTCTCTGCGTTACATTGCTTATGACGGTCTGGTCTTCGACCGTTACATACTTCTGACGTGGGTCTTCTAGACCATTATATACTCCAGACAGGTACGCATCTCGAGGTGCATTTTCTTTCCGCAGTTTATGCTGTGATATTCTTTCTTGGGTGTTATCTGACTTCCTCCTTGGTTGGTTTACATGCTTACATCATTGAGTGCATAACTGTTTGCTAGATTCTAGGTTAGAATTTGCATGCACTCCAGTGCACATAGGTTCATGCATATTATCATACATTAGATTACATTTTCCTACCTTGGTGTGCGGATCTCTCGTCTCCATATTCTTTGGGGCCGACTAGGAAATCACACCAGGGACCTCCATAAGTCCCCGCGAGCTGTGGATTCCCACACGGACGCCGGGCCAATTGTACCTTTCCCACCCCGTGTCTAGGATTGCATAAGTGAAGGAGTGATCACATTTAGAGTCAAACCAAGCCTTACACCCTCTCCTATCAGGAACCTATTGTTGAGAGCACATCCTAATCAATCTACTAAAGTTCCAAAGGAGAAATCATAAAAATCTTGTCACATCATCTTAAACAACTTGGTTGATTTTGAGTGTCTTCATCTCTTGTCACTTACATCTTTGTTAGAAATCATCTAAGTTTGGTTGTTCATTGTGTGATTGTTTGTGTTGTTTGCATCTTGTCAAGGTTGTCCGTTGCATGTGGAGTTGTTTTCGTCCGTTGGAAGCACCTCCTAGGGTCAATTCCTTCTCCAAGTTCTACTCAAACCCGCTTTTCGAATCCACCATGGCTTCTTTCAATCCTCCCCGTTCCCAAGAGGATTCCCTTCCTCAAGGACTTCTTGAAAACCTTGCTAGGGTTACCTCATTCCCTTCTAGAGAGGGGACAGCCCCTCTTCCGTCCCCTACCCCCATGGAAGGCGGTCAAGCCACCTCTTCTTTCTCTTCTCCTTCTGCGGGCTCCATTCTCCAAATGATGGCCCAATTGGATCCGGCCCAACTCCAAGCTGTCTATCAGGCCATGCAAGGATCCAATATCTCCCCTCCCACGATTATGCAGGGTCAATCCAATCCCTCCATCGACCAACCTAGAGTTGGTGGGCCTTCCATCCAGCCCACTCCGATTGATCTTACTCTGGTCCAACCCCGGACCATCACCTTTGCTGGCATGGAGACGGGCCAATCTTCTACTTTGGCCCAACAATCTTTTGACAAGGGGAAGTCTGTCATCCCTTCTTTCATTTAGTTGGATCATCATATGTCTAGCCCAATGGTTCCACAAGTCTTTATGGGCCCTTCAGACTTCTCGCGCCCTCAGCCAGGGGTTGTCTAAGCCCACTCTAATCTGGGTCAGTCTCCGGCCCAATATCCTTCTTATGGGCCCCCTGCCTTGGCCGTTTATCCTTCTGCTCCTTCTTGTGGGCTCCCACCTCCTGCTACGGTCCACCCTTCTGCTCCTCAATTTCAACCATCATCTCTCACTACCCCTGCTCCCTCCAGAGAGCAGGAATTACTTCATAAATGGGCCACCATGCAACAACAACTCGATTTCCTCCAGAAGCGGGTTAGCCCACAATCCTTGGCAGATGTTCCAGTTCCTAGCTTTCAGAACATTCGGTTCCCTCCACAATCAGAGCTCCCCAATTACAGAAAATATGATGGGAACAGCAATCCCTTCATTCATGTGAGGGACTTCTTATACGAGTCGGCTCAATTTCAGTACGATGATCACCTCATGGCGTATCTGTTTCACCGATCGTTAGATGGTGTTGCACTGGAATGGTTTTATTCTTTACTGTTGGAAGACGCCGAGAGCTTCAAGATAGTGAAGGATAAGTTTATTCAGAGGTTCCAAGACAGAGTTGGCCCGGAATATTCATTCACAGATCTGGTGGCTGAAAAGATGAAACCAGAAGAGGAATTTGCTACCTATGCCGACCGATGGAGGCAGATGGCCGCTAGAGTGCTCGGCCACATTCCGGAGGAAGAAAAGGTCAAATTGTTAATTTCAAATGCTACTCCGACCTTCCGCAATATTCTAGGCATGAACGACATAGCCAACATGCATCAACTTTACAGCCAAGCGCGCTTTATTCAGACGCAGTTCAAGGATTCCCCCATACACTCATTATTTGAAAACCAAAAGCCCAAGTATCACAAGAAACCTCAAGGGTCTGTCACCGAGGGGATCCAAACGAACGAGCAAGTTCAAGCCATTGCTTTCCCTTTTCAAGCCGCACCCTTCCGCTTCCCTCAAAATCCCCGCACTCCACAGAATCTCGCTCCCCAAAACTTCCAAGTCACTCCACAAAACCCTCCGCCCACCTTCACCACTCCACAAAATACCTTTGCCACACCACAACAACCACTACCACCTCCACAATACCACAATGTCCCTCCACCCAACGGCTACAACAACAACAATAACAAGTGCCCGACTCCCAAGAGGGCACAATATCCACCCTTGCCAGAAACCCTCACAGATATCTTCTCGGCTCTCATGTTAGTTAATGCTATACAACTTCTTCCGGAACGGCCCAACTGGAACCCAACCGTTGATCAAACGAAGTATTGCATGTTCCACAGGCAGCCGGGCCACACAATCGAAGGATGCTTTTAGTTCAGGGACCTGGTATATGACCTTCATGAAGGATAGAGAATTGATTGGGCAAGATGCATAGGGCCATTGTTGAAATCAAAGAGAAGAGAAGGCAGCCGCCGAGGCAGCAAGTGCAGCAGCAACAAGCACCACAGCCACAGCAGCAGCCGCCATAGCAACAGCTACAGCAGCCGGTTCAGGATCTGGGAATCCACCAAGACCCGATGCCGAACCATCCTCCCGCTCCACAGCTTTAGCCACCGGCATCAGCCCAGGTGAACGTAGTCCAACCCCCGGCTCCTAATGTCGGGTGGTCTTTTGATGACGACAGGACTACGCCGCAGATAATGGCCCTCCTCCATAATCACCGCAACCCCATCACTTCCTCCATCGTCTTACCTACACACCCAATACCTTCCCCGCTTGTTCTCCCATTCACATCCGCTCTAGTGAACCCACCGCCACCCGCAATTCCATCACCCTCGCAACTGGTTACCCCCACTACCCTCATTACTCCGTCACCCAGCCATCCACCCGTCACTACACCTCCGCTAGCCTTTCCTCCGCCCGTACCAACATCCATCATCACCTCTCCATCTTCCACCAATCCCTCATCCATCATCCGTTCACCACTTATAACCTCCACCAACATCACATCCCACCAAATCCTTCCTCCTACACCACCTATTCCGCTCATCCACCCCACCGGGCCAATTATATCGTCCCTTGATGCCATGCCGGCACAAAACCTCACCCTACGGAGCGGGCGGTTGTTCCATCGAAACTATCCTACTACTTCCAATCCCCAGTCTTCTCAACCGGCGACCGAGCAGGAAGAGGCCGAACCTCTACCGGGTACCCAATACGACCTACTACATCGTCTGGACAGGGTGCCCGCAAAGATATCGGTCCTGGAGCTTATCAAAAGGTCCACCCTTCACCAAGATGCTCTCAGAAATTTCTTACAGAAGGTGATGGTTAGTGAAGACATGGCAGTTGACAGCTTACCGAAGGCACTGGCAACACTTTCCAAAGGGCCAGCAATCACATTCTCAGAAACCGAGCTAGCACCTCCAGAAGCTCGGCAAATGCCGCTCTACATTACAATCATTCTGAATAAAGTCAGTATTGAAGCATCACTTGTTAACACAGGGGCATCAATTAACGTGTGCCCACTCAGTACCCTTCAAGCTTGCAACATATCTGAAGAACTACTGCGACCTACCCCCACCACCATAGCAGCATATGATAATTCAAGAAGAGCATGTCACGAGGTAGTCACTATTCAAGCAGAGCTCGGGCCTCTTACCATGCCCGTTGAATTTTATGTGCTGGACATTGACCCTATGTTCAAGGCTATCTTGGGTCGTCCATGGATTGACACACTCAGTGTTGTACCCTCCACTGCGCATCAATGCATCAAATTTCCTTTTCAAGGGAGGGTCGTCAAAGTTAAAAGTTTATCCACGGTCCAATCAGTGAAGGCTATTTCAGACAAAATTCTTCCCACACTATGGCCAAGCAGCCGGCCTGTTATCTCAGTGCTGGATCTAGACTTTCCTTGGGCTTATGCACCCCACAAACCCGTCACTGTAGCGGTTAATATCAAGGTGAAGCCCCAGATCCGAGACTCCAAGGGCTGGAACATTATATTAAAACTGGGTTATCAACCGGGGAAAGGCCTCGGTGCTCAATTGCAAGGAAGAACAAAGCCCATACCCAAGGGAAGAAAAATGGGCAGGAGAGGTCTCGACTACAGAGAGACCGCATTGTCTATGATGGGTGATTCTGGGCCGCTCACCTGGGACTACCGTCAACATTTTGTTAGAGGGCCTCTCCAGCCCGGTACATTAGCTTCACAGCCAGCTCCACCAAGGAAGGATACAGTCTGTCCGATTGCCAGTCTGCCCCCAGTGCTAAGAGGGCCAGTTGATGATGTGATTGACTATGGTCAAGCCCTTCCGGGGCTATTTCATGAAGAAGACTGCCAGAAGCGTCAAGAGGGTCGGCTCGTCCAATGGAGGCTGAAGAAGCAGCCAGTTGATGATCCGCGGGAGAAGGGGAGCTCGCCGATTGTCTTTTCTTGGTATCCCTCTCGCTTTCAATCTCTCCTCTAGCAAGGGGAATTCTTACCCCGTCTTCCTCCTATCATGGTAAATCCATCATTCATTCATCCACCTGAAATTCTATTCATTCCTTGTGCTTGCGGGCATTGCCCGCCCATTGATCTATCCACTCTATTCACTCCTCCTCCCCCCAACGCCCAACTCCACGAGATGTGGTTTTCTTCCTCCGATCCATTCTTTGATTGCATCTTTCTAGAGCTATTCCCCATGCAACTTCCGCCTCCTCCATCCTGTTGTGTAGTCTTTAATGATCTCCAAAAAAAACGTCAAATTTGAAACGGAGATTTCAGTGGAAGATTATGCTACCTTGTCTCCATCCTCCTCCCAGGGGCACGAGTCCCCTGATCCTCCCCTTCCACTAGGTTTTTTTTCTCCTAGGTTAGGATTAGGGTCCAGCGAGTCTAGGGAAGTAGAGTCAGTTAGGTCTAGAGAAGTAGGGTTCTGTTCTAGCTCGTCCAGCCCTTCCTCCTCTGAGCCGCGCCCGCTTGCGCGTCCTCCCAAATCCGTTCCTGATAGGTTCCTGCGAGATCTAGCTCAGCGTTGTCATGCTCTTTTGAAGTGTCCAGAATTTGTTGCTACGGCAATTATGATTGAGGATGAAGAGGAAATAGAAGGGGTGTGGAGCGATGACGGATTAGGTGTCTATGAAATCCTGGATAAGAAAGATCCAATCGATGAGGATAGCAACGTAGATGACACTGCCGATCAGTACGCGCAAGGACTAAAGAGATTCGACGATCCGTCGTCGGCAGTGGATGAACCTATGAAGGAAATAAATCTGGGAACTGAAGAAGACCCAAGGCCCATCATTATTGCCGCTAATCTCCCTCCGCAAGTAGAAGAAGATTTAATTAAGGTTCTGAGGGAGTATAGCGATTCTTTCGCCTGGTCTTATGAGGACATGCCAAGTCTTGACCCCTGTTTAGTGGAACATCGACTTGTGCTTAAACCAGGGGCAACACCTGTGAAACAACGGTCAAGAAGATTTCACTCCCACATGGCCTTAAGGATTAAGGAAGAAGTCGACAAGTTATACAAGGCCAGATTCATTAGAGTTGTTCTATATCCTCAGTGGGTGGCAAACATGGTCCATGTTATCAAGAAGGATGGAAAGGTGCGTATCTGCATTGATTTCAGGGATCTCAATAAAGCATTTCCCAAAGATGGTTTTCCACTGCCTCACATAGACGTCCTGGTCGATAGCACCGTCGGGTACGAAGCTTTATCATTCATGGATGGTTACTCAGGCTATAATAAGATCCGTCTCGCTCCGGAAGATCAAGAGAAAACCTCCTTCACCACGTCCTGGGGTACGTATTGTTATGTGGTTATGCCGTTCGGTCTGAAGAACGCGGGTGCCACCTATCAAAGGGCGATGATGGCCATCTTCCACGACATGATGCATATCTATATGGAAGCCTACGTGGATGACATTCTGGTGAAGTCAAAAACTAAAGAAGAACACCCCTCTATCCGGGCTAAGGTGCTGCAAGAGCCAGGGAGTACAAGCTTAAAATGAATCCGAAGAAGTGTGTATTGGGAGTCTCTTCAGGGAAGCTGTTAGGTTTCATAGTGAGCAAACGGGGGATCCAGATTGATCCTAACAAAGCGCAGGCCGTCATGGACATGCCTCCGCCGAAGAATATCACGGAACTTCGAGGATTGATTGGTCGATTGCAATTCATCAGAAGATTCATATCCCAACATTCTCAAAGGTGCCGTCCGTTTTATGAATTTCTTAAGGCGGGGGTTAAGTTTGAATGGAATCAAGACTGTCAGAAGGCCTATGAAGACCTAAAAGAATATCTGTCCAATCCCCCAGTTTTGCAACCTCCTGTCCCTGGGAAACCCCTGATCCTATACATCTCGGTCATTGAGGACTCCTTAGGGGCGGTCTTAGCACAAGTAGACGATGAAGGGAAAGAGCGGGCTGCTTATTACCTCTCTCGGTTGTTTAACCTAGCTGAGTCCAGATACACCGCTATGGAGAAGACTTGTGCCGCCTTAGTGTGGGTAGCTCAGAAGCTTAAACATTACTTCCTTGCCCACCCAATTAGGTTGATCTCTAGAATGGACCCGATCCGCTATCTCTTAGAAAAGCATGTCCTTTCTAGTAGGTTAGCTCGCTGGCAGAGCTTCCTCTCCCAATTCGATATTACTTTTGTCATTCAGAAGGCGGTCAAAGGGTACGCCATCGCTAAGCATCTTGCCCATCTTCCCATCCCTCACACTGATTCTATTCAGGATGATTTCCCTGATGAGTATCTCTCTGCTATTTCTCATCATCCCTTTTGGTCTCTGCACTTCGATGGTGCACTCAATTCTCAAGGCCGAGGGATCGGCGCTGTTCTGCTCACTCCAGAGGGAGTGACTATTCCCTTTGCTTATCAACTTCGATTTCCTGCTACCAACAACATCGCCGAGTATGAGGCTCTCCTGGCTGGATTGAAGCACGCCTATCTCCTAGGCGCATGGTACTTGAATATCATAGGAGACTCTCAGCTTGTCCTGCGGCAAGTTCTGTCTACTTACCGCACTCGTGACCCCATGCTCAAGCCTTATCAAGATTTGGTCACACTCCTGGCTAGGTAATTCCATAAGCTGATCTATATCCATACTCCTAGGTCTCAGAACATTCTAGCTGATGCTCTAGCATCTCTTGCTTCCTCTCTATCTTTCCCTCTCAGTCGGAGCACTAAGACTATCGTCGTTCAGAGATTGGACGCACCCTCTCTTCAGGATCCTTGGTTCATCAACCTTAGGAAAACTGTAGAGGCGAGGGCTAAGAAGGAAGATCTCAAGGAAGTATCTCTGATGGAGCTAGAAGAGATCCTGGAGGAAGAAGAATTGCCTTGGTATCACGAGATTGAGTTGTTTTGCAAAGAAGGATCGTTCCCAGAAGGGGCAAACGCCGAGCAGCGTAAGTCAATAAGAAGAGCCGCCTCAAGGTATACCATTATTGCAGGAGAATTATACAGGCGCGCTACCAATGGAATGCTCATGAGATGCTTAGATGATGATGAAGCTTGGAAGGTGGCTGAAGCAGCCCATTCTAGTGAGTGTGGAGGTCATGTCAATGGCCAGGCTTTAGCAAAGAAGATACTTAGGCAGGGCTACTATTGGCCCACTCTAGAGGAAGATTGCTCCCTCTATGTTCGGAGGTGTCTTAAATGCCAACTCCACGCTGATAAAATCCATGCTCCAGCTTCGTCTCTCCATCCTCTTTCCACCCCTTGGCCATTCTCTATGTGGGCTTTCGATGTTGTCGGCCCGCTCGGTGATCCTAATTCTCATATCAAGCAGAAATCATTTATCCTTACCGCCACTGAGTACTTCACCAAATGGGCCGAAGCAGAAGCGTACGCAGAGATCAAAGCTTCAACGGTGTGCTGCTTTATCATGAAGAATATCATCTCACGGTTCGAAGTGCCAAGCGGCATCATCACCGACAACGGACCCCAGTTTGTCTCTCAAGAGCTCAAGGACCTATGTAAGAAGTTCAATATTGCATTGCATCATTCATCTCCATATTATCCTCAGGGCAATGGTCAAGCCGAGGCCACTAACAAAACCCTTCTTAAAATCATCAAGAAAACATGCGAATCTCATAAGTTTTCTGATTGACCAGAAAGATTAGTGGAAGCTCTGTGGGCTTACCGCACCTCCGTCCGTACTCCCACGGGACAAACTCCCTATGCTCTTACCTATGGGATGGAGGCGGTGCTCCCATATGAGATCTTGATCCCTTCCCTTAGAGTGCAGCTCGATAAGGAACTTAATCTCGACGAACGTCGGGAGGCATTGCTTGTTCAGCTAGAACTCTTAGATGAGAAGAGGATGAATGCGGCCGATCACGTATCCGTTTATCAAAAGAGAGTTTTGCATTATTTTCAAAAGAAGGTAATTGAACGTAAATTTCTAAAAGGTTATATGGTCTTGAAACGTAAATTCATTCGATCTGCAGGTCCTAGGTCAAAATTACAACCTAACTGGGAAGGGCCGTTTGTTGTAAAAGAGGCTTATCCAAGAAATGCTTATCGCTTGGTGAACGCAGAAGGTGAGGAGCTCTCTCACGCTTGGAATGGGTTGTATCTTAAGCGTTTCTTTCCTTATAGTCTAATCAGTGCCACCCCGGCAGCGAGGTGTTCCCTCCCTTTTACGATAAAGAGTCCCAAGTACGGCAATCACACACTACACGACATCCCTGGTCAGGTTTCCCGCTTTGTAAACACCGTTTCTCCTCGGCCATGCTTTGGGGGGAAAATCGAGGTCCCTGTCCGTTTCTTTCTTTGGCTGAACCCAGGGGCAAGAGGTGAATAGGGAGGCGATGACCAATCTAGACACCCTGATGAGAGGAAGTCTCAAATAGGGGCAGTCCGTTATGACCTAACGCCACGAGCAAAAGAAAAAAGAAAAAGAAAGCAAAGGAGCAATCTTTGTGACAAAAGCAAAAGCATTATCTCAAAAGTCTACCCCACCAAAATTCCAAAGCTCCAGAAAAAAAAAAAGAGAAAGAAAGCTAGGCATGGCAAGAGTGGCAGTACAGTTCCCCGCGGGACAAATGTGCCCGGTTGCACGCTTGTCTAGAATGGACTAAGGTTCGATGACCGACACAAAGCCCCGTCGCAACATACCAAATCTCTGATGGGTTGTCTGGAGAGGAACCCAAGTCCTAAAAGCTTCTAGATCTGGCCTAAGCTTACCCCCGTGTTCCATTTTCTTTTTAGGATCAAGACTAGTATCCTGGGTATGGCCCTGGTAGAAGCACCGTCATGCGAGTTGGGCCTCGGTCAGGGATTGTCACTTTGTTGCACGCCAACCTCAGGAACTCTCGTTACAATAAGAAGGACCCACGCTGTCAGGAGAAGGCACTGGTTTTCAAAATCCAAAAAAACATCAAATATTTTCAAAATCCAAAAAACATCAAATATTTCAAAATAAAAAAACATCAAATATTTTCAAAATCCAAAAACATCAAATATTTCAAATTCCAAAAAACATCAAATATTTCAAAATCCAAAAAACATCAAATATTTTCAAAATCCAGAAACATCAAATATTTCAAAATCCAAAAAACATCAAATATTTTCAAAATCCAAAAACGTCAAATATTTTCAAAACCCCAAAAACATCATATATTTCAAAATCCAAAAAAAATCATATATTTCAAAATCCAACAAAAACCATATGTGTCAAAACCCAAAAACATCAAATATTTCCAAAATCTCACAAAAATTCAGATATTTTCCAGAATGTCAAAACACCATCACACGCATTACATGCATCGCATCATTTCTAGTATGTCTTTCTGCCTATTTAATAAGGCTCCACTCCTTGACCAAATATCAAGAAACGGGCATTCTCTAACTTGCTCCAAGGCAAGGGGTTGAGTCTAAGAACAGATCTAACTTGTCTCTTGTCTAAGTGTGTGCAGAACGCAAGTTTAAGTTTGAAGACTGAAATCTCACAACTGTGCAGGTTCAAGACTGTGACGCGCCAGGTGTAGGCCGTCACACTCATTTAACGGTCCTTCCTGGACCGTTACATTCCTTCAGGCTTTCGCTTTGATTCTCTCAGCAGCTCTCTCCCTAACGGTCTGGGAAACGACCGTTACATCCTCCTAACGGTCTATCGTTGGACCGTTACATCCCCCAGAGAACATAATTCTCAGGTCTGTCACCCTGACGGCCTATCTCCCTACCGTTACATCCTTCTAGCGGCCCTTCTCAGGACCGTTACACTCTCCAGAGGCTGTGTTTTCTAGAACACTTTAACCAGTCAAACCACAACTCGTGCGCATAACAACTAAGGCATTCCCATCTCATTCAAATAAACTTAATGCAACATAAGATTAATAAGGTTTCAATGCTGATTGTCAATTACACCAACATCTTCCATCATGAACAAAATCAAGCTACATTCAATTTCTTATCCGCAAGAGGGCGGATCTTCCTCAAGTCCTTCACGTAGCCACGGCGTGCTTCGTCCTTCTCTTCCACTTCTGCTTGCCACGGACGCACCTTGCTGATCTCCCACATGGTCAGTGCATTCCGAACTGCTCTCTCATCTTCCTCGGTCCCCATCTTCCTAGGTAGAAGGGGAGGGTAGTGTGATAGTGCAGGAGCTTCAGTCCGAGGTAGTCCGATCTGAAGATGGCACCGGTGCGGGTTGTAGATCGCCATGGTAGTATTTCTCACTAGCTGGAGGTCCAGGCCTTGACGCCGCGGTATTCTAAGAAGAGTGCTCCGAAGGATCCTTGGTCGCATGATGAATTTATCCGTTGGCAAGGTGTTCAAGAAGAGGCGCCATTCATCCAGTGTTTTCTTGTCCGCCGTCTTGCATTCAACCTGTGAAGAAAATCCAGAAGCGCCTCCAATAAAGAACAAAGGGTGGATCCCGAAGATCCGGCTGGCAGAAGTTGCATCCTCCTTGGGTTGGAATTTGATTCTCACTCCTATCCAACACTCAAGGAGTATCATGGAACCAAATAGAGGTCCTCCTAAGCAAGCAGAGCTTAGTCCTTCATAGAGATATGAGAGGATCGCTTGAGAGATGGACATTCCCCGCCACAACCCGCTGATAATGCTAAGATTTTGGGTGTCTAAGAGGTGGTCGGTAGTGGTGAAAAGGAAGACTCCGCATAAGCAAACCGACACCGCCTTGGCTATGGCTTCATATCTCTCCCACTTGTTTTTACAATGAGAGACTATCCACTGTGCCATGGGTATCAAGTGAATGTGGTGCGGGCTGATCATGGTCCTCACGTCCTTTGGATTATGGATGAAATCACTCAAGATCAAGGACGGGTCAATAGGCTCCACCGTGTAGCAAACTAGGTCTTCATCCCCCACCTTAGTCTTATGAAGGGCTAGGTAGGTTTCTACCTCCTCTAATAGGACTGTAGCTTCAAAAGAAGGGAAGATGAAAGTATGTGTTTGTGGATGCCATAATTCTATAAGGGCTGAAATGCTTGGCCAATCTAATGACAATTTCTGAAAGTTCTTGGCTAAAACCATCAAGGGTTGGAGGTGCCATGCCCTAAGGATTGCTACAACTTCTAGAGGGAGTTCTTTTATCATGGGAGCCACCCACTTCAGATTGGAATAACATCTTGGACCAGGAAGAGGATAAGAAGAAGAAGAAGGTCATGAGAAAAGATGAAGTGCAGAATTGATGAACTTAGCTAAGTTAAAGAGAGCTTACCACTCTTTGAGTATTAGAACTCAGATGTTTGGGAATCGAGGTTAACCTTTGTAGCTCTCCATATACTTTTCTCGCGGCCTTGGGTCCGGTGTAGATTTTCTCCTCCATGGCCATCACCTCGAAGCTTCTCTTCATCATATTTTCTGCCCTTAGGAGAAGTTTTTTTAGCCCTTGTAGCAGAGAATTCAGCAAGTTACGATTTTTGGCTATGTTTCCAAGTTTTAAAGACTTGCTTTTGGCTTTAAAGTGATAAGGTTTGGATTAGAAGGCTTTATCTTAAGTCTGGGAGAAGTCTAGAGTGGATTGAGGGCTTCCTATCTCGGATTTTGCCTCTCACGGCACAATCCATCTCGGAGTACACTTGATTCTCTGACAGTCTATTGTAGGGCCGTCACTTGTCTCTAACGCGCCAGCCCTGGGCCATCACATTTCCTGTTGGCTTTTTTGGTCCAATCTTTGTTGCGCCTCTTAGGCACAAGCATGTGCTATGTTGATTTGATGATAGCAATGCTGTTTTGTTTTGATGATTGCAACACAGTGAGTGCATTATGATATTATATTTTCTTTATGATGATGGCATGTTGATTTGAATGCTTGAGTGTGTTATATCTGATTTAGTCTGTGGAGATTGCATGAGTGTGCCATGTCTGTGGAGATTGAATGCGTGAGTGTGTCTCAAGTCTGCAGCGTCAACGCTGTGAGTGTGTCTCAAGTCTGCAGCGTCAATGCTGTGAGTGTGTACACAGCATTCTCAAGTCTGCAGTGTCAACTCTATAAGTCTATACAGTGGTTCAGCAAGTGTGTACATCGCTTAGTGTAAGCATGGTGAAGTCCAAAGTCTATACATTGCTGCTTTGCATTAGACTTAAAGTCCATACATTTACAAGCCTGTACAATGGCTGCAGCATGCTCGCATAAGTCTATACATTGCATCTTAGCATGTTTGCACAGCACACCATCAAGTCTGGACATTGGTTGCACTCAGAGTCTATTCACTGCTCCATGCGTTGCATTCTAAGTCTAGACAACATTGCACGATGAGTCTTCATATTCAAAGTATGTACATTGGTCTTCACCTGAAGTCCACACATTGGCCTTCAGGATTGGAAAGTCTATACATCGTGAAGTCTTCACACTGGCCTTTGAATCATGTCTGTACATTGTCAGTGCATCATATGAAGTCTGTACAGCCATTGCCATCATATAGGAAGTCTGTACATCCTACTGCACTGTAGCTTGCTTAGCTCAAGTCTATACATCCGTTTGCACAGCACATGAACTCTATACATTGCACTATTCATGCACAGCACAGCAAGTCTGCACAACGTCCGTCTCATTTAGCGTCTAAGGCAAGTCTATACACTGGAAATTGAAGTGTGTACATTGAGCGTCTCATTAAGCGTCTCACGTAAGTCTATACATCACATTAGGCTTCAGGCTTTACAAGTCTGTATAGAGCTTTCGTCTCATGCATTGTCTAAGCTAAATCCATACATTGGACTGTAGCATCTTTACCGACGTTCTATGCTTCAAGTCTATACAGACCTTCATTCGCTCAAGTCTGTACATCGGCCTGCTATCTTGGCAAGTCTTCACATCGTGAAGTCTATTCACTCAACTCCTTCACACTTCAACAAGTCTGTACAGCGGCTGTCTTCACATAGGAAGTCAGTACAGCCGTTCACCTTGTGAAGTCTAGACATTTGATGTGCATGGTCTTGAAGCATTTAGGAAGTCTGTACATTGGACTGCTTTGCATTGCATTGCATTCATCAGTCGTGAAGTCTATACATCGCTTGCCTTCATTCGAGTCTCATGAAGTATGTACATCGTGCATCAGTTCTAAAGTCTATACACTGTCTTCAGATGATGACAACAATGAAGAACAGGGTCGACGCTGGGAGTTCAATGCGTCCACGCTTTAGTTGAAGAGGATTTCAGAGCTTCACCTGGCTGCATCAACTCCATGCTACAGCAGCGTCGACGTAGTAGTTAATGAGGCAGAGTCCATAGCTCACTGGAATACTGCAGTGCGTCAACGCCATTGCAAGACAACGTCCACGTAGCAATTGAGTCTGATATACATTCAGCTCTGGAACACCACTGCGTCAACGCTATGGATTAGCAGCGTCGACGCAGCACGGTTATCTGCCGAAGACCTTGATCACTGGATTGTCGATGCATTAACGCAGCTGGCTGATGGAGTCAACGCATCAGACTTGAGTTTCGTAGGAAGAAGATATCAGAAGGCTGCGTCAACTCCTTGGAGCAAGAGGGTTGACGCCATCAAATTCCAGTTGCTGAGTATGTTAAGGTGATCCCACCTTTAGTCGTCAACTGCCACATCAGTCACAAGCGGATAAGCTTTCGTACCTTCCACCACTCCATTGGTGTCTGGCACGTGATCCAAGGAGCTGAGATGCTAACACGTGGCAAAGTCGATTGGGCGGGAGCTGTGGAGACCACACGCCCTAGCTGCTGCTGCTGCTGCTGATATAAATAGAAGGCTTCATCTTCGGATGAAGATGATCGAGATTCAAGAGGCGAAGCTTGAGCAGAGAATGCTGTAGCAGCAGAGAGCCACCACGATCCAGATAGAGAGAAGAAAAAGAGAGAAGAAGCAAAAGAGAAAGAAGAAAAGGAAAGAGATAGGGAGCTCGAGCAGAGTGTGAAAAGAAGAAGAAGGAAGAGAGAGAGAAGAGAAGATCGGAGACAGATTGAAGCCTGTGAGTTGAACCATAAGAGCAGAAGCAAAGAGCCCTTCGATCCAGCAGAAGAGAAGAAGAAAAGAGTGAAGAAAAGAAAGAGAGACAGAGAGCAGAGAAGAAAGAAGTAAAAGAGAAAGAGAGAGTGAGATCGTAAGAAGAAGAGTGTGAGAGAGGTTGACTGAAGATCAGTCTTCACTGGACCGTGGATCAAATCCAGGCCAGTCAGCTCTTTGAGATCCATATTGTGCTTTATGTTTATAGCTTTCCGATTGCTGTTCATCCTGTCTTTTATTTCCTTTTATACTTTCCTTCAAGCTGTTAGTCAGCGGGTTTTGCAGAGGTGCTGCCTCTGGACGGCTAAGCTGTATTGCCCAGCGGTTTGCAGTAGTGGATTCCACTGGACAGCAAGCTGTGTTGCTCAGCGGGTGAGGAGGATTCATCGAACGGCAAGCTGTGTTGCCCAGCTGATGTATGGCAAGCTGTGATGCCCAGCTATTCAAGCTGTGAGTCGGCAGGAAGCCACACTCGGGTTGAGTGTGGGGTGGATGTAGGTCTGCTGGACCGAACCACCTAAAAACCCCATGTGCAGTGGCTTGATGTTTCTATCTGTTTGCTTCCGCTAGATGATTGCATAGGGGCACTCCATGTGTTTGATCATAGGTTCAGTAGATGAGTGTCTAATTTGTCTTGATTAGCATTCCAATTATCAAGTGAGCGAAATCTTAGTTTGATTGCACACTGAGTGTTTGTTTATTTCTGCCATCGCTTATTAGACTTCAAGTTTGTCTAGTTAAGCGAACTGTGCCCATTATATGCTTGAGTGTGATATTGAGATTCCATACTTTTCTGCTTAGTGGCTTATAAGAGAATTCAATTAGATCTTCAGATTGTCTAAATTTGTCTTGTGAGCATAAGTTTTTATTTGAGTGAAATTTTTAAAGGGTTATATTCATTCACCCCCCCTCTGAATACATAGCACCGAACCCAACACTTGGTATCAGAGCGGGTCTCTGATCTATCAGATCTAACAATCTGCAGAGGATCCTGCTTGTCCTTGGTGCATTTCAGAGTGGGTCTCTTGAAATCATGTTTTGCTTCATTGACTTGTGCTTTATTTTGATTATCTGGTTTCAGTGCATTTCGTGTCATTTGTTTTACTTCGCTGAATATGTCTGCCACTTGTTCAAATGGGTCATCCTCCGGTTTATGATGGTTCTAACTTTGAAAGTTGGCTAGGAGGCCTAGCTGTGTACATAGACTCAATTGGTCCACATTTGTGGAGTCTTATATCTAAAGGCCCACATCGGTTACCTACAGATCAGACCAATTGGTCTAGTGAGGACAGCTCTAAGAATCGCGATAATACCATAGTTCTTAATATCTTGAGAGCTGTAGTTAATACTGATATGTATCCTTTTGTTCTCAGGTGCAATTCTGGAAAAGAGATATATGACAAAGTTATCTCTGCGCATAATCAACAGAATGATAGCTGTTTGATGGCCAACCAGGAAAATGAAGATTCTTCATCCGAGGTAAGCTCTGAATCTGGAGAACTTTCAATTGATGATCTATGGAATATAAATGAAGAGCTTACTGAAAGATG
Organism: Amorphophallus konjac; assembly: GCA_022559845.1. Lineage (NCBI taxonomy): Eukaryota > Viridiplantae > Streptophyta > Magnoliopsida > Alismatales > Araceae > Amorphophallus > Amorphophallus konjac. The sequence continues at coordinate 178,249,905 of CM040121.1, forward strand.
TGAAAAATTGAAATCCGAAAACAAAAAGTTGAAAAAGAAATGTGATAAAGTAAATTTGAAAGCTTCCTGTGAAAACTGTCTAAATATGAAACAATCTTATGATGCATGTACACTAGACGTTCAGAATCTTAAGAAACAAAATGATTCTCTAGAAATTGAAAAACAAACATGCTTAGACAAAATGTCAGAAATTGAGAATCAGCTGAATGATAAGAAAAATGAGCATCTAAAAAGCATACAAGAACTTACTGAAGTCAATTCTGAATTGGACAAACTGAAACTTGAGAATAAAGAATTTCAAAAGAAAAATGAAAACCTTATGGCCAGAATAAATGAATCAATGGGGAAGGTTCACATTCCTCTTCTGCTGAATCAAACTGCAATATGTGCTCAGCTCTAAGAGAACGTAATGAAGATCTTTATAGTGAGAATGAATTGCTGAGCAAATAAATTATCTCACTCAAAGAGGATCACAAAAACTTGGTGGCTGAGAAAATTAGAGTGGAGGAAAGAGAAGAGGAGCTAATTGAAATATTGGAGCAAATGTCTCGAAGAGAGAGATGTGCTAATAATGAAATTCAGGATAAACATCTTGAGGAAGAAAACACTGAATTAAAAGTTGAAGTTGAAAAATTGAAATGGTTAAATACTGGCTTATCTGAAAGACTTCTCACCATAGAAAAAGGAAAAGGTGTCCATGATGAAGAATCACAAACTTTGATCAATCTGGAACAAGAAGTTGAGAAGTATAAAATTGCAAATAAAGTCTTAAGTGAATGTGTAAATTGCAGTGAACAGGAGATAGTCAGTTATGAGCTTCATATAGCATCCTTGGAAAATAAAATTCATGACCTGGAAAACTCAGCATCCAAGTTTGCAAAAATTGAAAGAAAAATAAAAACTGTTGTGAAAAGTGAGGATAAGGATTTAAAGGGGGGAACAAATTGCACTTCTGATGTCAAGAACATCACTAAAAGTCAGCTATACAACACCTTTGTGCAAGGTTCAGATGTAGCTAGTACTTCAATGCAATCCCCAAAACAAAATGAAAATCTGAAATCATCTTCATCTGTATTTCAGTTCAAAGCCCAGAAAAATGAAAAGCAAACAAAAATTGTGAAAGGGGGCAATAAATTGAAAAAGAATGGTCAATTGAATAAAGTCAAAATTGTCCCTGCATGTGATGTGAATTCTGCTAGCAGTGTGGAGTCTGATAGACTGACACATGTCACTCACAATTCATCCACTCACTCACATGCATCAGAGAAGAAATTAGCATGCTATTATTGTGGCAAGAAAGGGCATATCATGGATGATTGCAGAAAACTGAAAGAAGATGAGCATGCTAGTAAAACATTGCATAGAAACCATGCCACTAAGAAATTCAATGCATTCTGTTATTATTGTTGTAGGCGTGGTCATTTAATGAATGCATGTTTCAAATTGAAAGAAGATAACAATGTGAATTCTAGATCTTTTGCACATGCTCATGGCCCACATAGACACAGATCTACTTTAGGCCAGCATACTATCTGTTTCACTTGCAACAAGCCTGGGCATAAGGCTAATGATTGCTGGTCAGGAAATCATTGGGGTAAAAATGAATCAAGAAGCAAGCATTTTAAATGCTTCGAATGTGGTAAGTATGGGCATGCAGTCAATAACTGCTGGCATGTTCAGGGAAATAGATTGACTTCTAAATCTGTGAAATTCCCTACTTTCTATGATTCTGATAGAAATAACTTGAGTGATAAAAGGAAAAACTTTGTATGTTTTGAATGTGGAAAACCTGGCCACCGAGCTTCTGAATGCTGGTGGGCAGGTAATGGTAAGTCAAAATTTCATGCATATAACAGAACACTTCATGCTCATAATTATAGGTCTCATGCTGCTGTTGACATGCACCATAGCACCAGAAAATCTGTTATATCATGTAGATATTGTGGAAAGATTGGTCATTTCATGAATAACTGTCACCTAATGGAATTTGATGATCACATTGCTAAAAGACTGTTTAGAACACCTGTTAGGGCTAATGCAGGACCCAAGGCTGCTTGGGTCCCTGCAGGATCAAATTGATTGACATGCTGCAGGTGTGCCTTGGTGGGAGAAAAAAAAGGGGTTAACCAAGGCACTCAACAAGAAAACCCCAGGATACTCCATTTCAGGTCAGTTCTGAACTTTGCTTTAAAACTCATCATTTGAATTTGTGAGTATGAAAAAATGTGAACTTCATGTTGATATGCTTGTCTGAATTTTGATGATCTCTTCATGTCTAGCTGATCAGTCTGCATTCCAGACTCAGCTATTGAATTCAATTCTGCATATCTAATGCTCTTCTCTTGCTATATGTTGAACTGAATTTGAATGCTTCTTTAGTGTATTCAGTTGATGCACTATATAGACTTTGTGTCAATGCATGTGTTTTGTGTTAATGCATTGCATGCTTGTTGTTAAATGCATAACTTGCTGATTGTGAATGATTCACTTAGTGTACACAGTCAATGCATGTGTCTTATGTCTGCATACATCATTTGCATGACTGTCAATGATGCTGTTCAATGTATGTATGACTGCTTTATGTTGCATTGTCTTGCATAACCTTGGTATATCAAATGGTATATTACTAAAAGGCAGGGAAATCTGTCTGGAGGTTCTTACCATGTGTGAGATGGTCTTTGAGACCAGGCTCTCCGCCTAGTACCATGGGTCTAGTCTGCATGTAGAACAGTGTGTTGCATAGCATAATCCTTACATCATGGTGTCAGGGGGAGCTGTGAGTTTAGTTAAATTCTTGAATCCTATTTACTCCTCATTGTCCCCATTCAATTGATTCATATCTTTTGACATCAGATGCCATTGGACCATATTGCCAATTGCAATCTTTTCCCTATCATTTTCACTGAACAACAGTTCTGTATCTGGTTTAGTACATTGAGTTGTGATTATTTCAATTGTTCTTCTATAAGAATCACTCTTACAAATTGAAAAGAACTAAAGGTTTAACCTTTATAAATTGGAGAGTTAAGTGTCTGCACTTCAGAATTTGAGATATAAGAAAACTTTTATAGCTCTTAATCTTTGTCTCATGGCTAAAATAGAAAAAGTTTTTTGTAATGCCTAAATGTGTTGAACTGGAAATGTCTAGAACAGGTGAATAAGAGAATGTAATGATTTTTTAAACAATCATTCTAAAAAGAAATAAGGGCATCAGTAAATAAGATCACAAATGTAAAGAACTGAACATTGTGACAAAGTAATGGCTGATTGCACTGAGAAACTGTGAACTCCTCCAAAGAAGCAGGAAAATTCACATGTCATGAAGTGCTTCAAGCTAACTCTATTCATAGGGTCAAATCTATAGGGGGAGTCCTAACCAAGTAACTGAGGGTACTGGCCTCTAATCAAGGTGTATCCTTAATGTCAAAAGTGAAGACTATTCCTTGTAGGTCTTGATCTGAAGTAGATCTTGTAGTTTATGCCTAGTAACTGGGGGTACCTGCCTCTGATCAAGGTGTACACCTAATGTCAACAGCATAAATGTCACAGGTCTACTCACTTAGTTCAGGTTCAGAAAAATTGAAAAATGAAATTCAAACTGCTGTAACCCTTTGAAAATCAAAAGTCAATGAGTGAAAATTATTTTTCTCAATACATATTCAAGTTGCCTTTCTTGAAATTCCATGTTTAATCATAAAATGGTATTATTTCTGACTTATCTATTAATACCATGTGCCTTAGATTCATTGCTATAAATGGAGTCTAAAACTCTTTTTCAAGGGTCAGGTGTTTTACTCTAGATTTATCATTGTTAAACATGAATTTTTGTCAAAATTGTATGTTGCTGATTCTTATACTTTAACTACTGTTTATAATCAGGCTTATTTTCTGAACCAATGATTCAGCTGTTGTCTATTGACCCTCCTACCTTCTCTACCTTTACCTATTTGTTCATATTCCTTCTCAAAGGGGGAGCAATTATTAAGGGGGAGAACCAGTTCAGAGGGAGTCATATCCTCAGGGGGAGTTTACTACTCGAGAGGAATTTGAATGTATAATGCACTTTGCACTCTTGTTCATGCTATTTTTTCTCTTTTTGATTATGTCAAAGGGGTAAAAAAATTTGTGTGTGACTCACTGTCACAGTGTGTTGCCATCATCAAAAAGGGGGAGAATGTTGTGCCTCTTAGGCACAAGCATGTGCTATGTTGATTTGATGATAGCAATGCTGTTTTGTTTTGATGATTGCAACACAGTGAGTGCATTATGATATTATGTTTTCTTTATGATGATGGCATGTTGATTTGAATGCTTGAGTGTGTTATATCTGATTTAGTCTGTGGAGATTGCATGAGTGTGCCATGTCTGTGGAGATTGAACGCGTGAGTGTGTCTCAAGTCTGCAGCGTCAACGCTGTGAGTGTGTACACAGTATTCTCAAGTCTGCAGCGTCAACTCTATAAGTCTATACAGTGGTTCAGCAAGTGTGTACATCGCTTAGTGTAAGCATGGCGAAGTCCAAAGTCTATACATTGCTGCTTTGCATTGGACTTAAAGTCCATACATTGACAAGCCTGTACAATGGCTGCAGCATGCTCGCATAAGTCTATACATTGCATCTTAGCATGTTTGCACAGCACACCATCAAGTCTGGACATTGGTTGCACTCAGAGTCTATTCACTGCTCCATGCGTTGCATTCTAAGTCTAGACAACATTGCACGATGAGTCTTCATATTCAAAGTATGTACATTGGTCTTCACCTGAAGTCCACACATTGGCCTTCAGGATTGGAAAGTCTATACATCGTGAAGTCTTCACACTGGCCTTTGAATCATGTCTGTACATTGTCAGTGTATCATATGAAGTCTGTACAACCATTGCCTTCATATAGGAAGTCTGTACATCCTACTGCACTGTAGCTTGCTTAGCTCAAGTCTATACATCCATTTGCACAGCACATGAACTCTATACATTGCACTGTTCATGCACGGCACAGCAAGTCTGCACAACGTCCGTCTCATTTAGCGTCTAAGGCAAGTCTATACACTAGAAATTGAAGTGTGTACATTGAGCATCTCATTGAGCGTCTCACGTAAGTCTATACATCACATTAGGCTTCAGGCTTTACAAGTTTGTACAGAGCTTTCGTCTCATGCATTGTCTAAGCTAAGTCCATACATTGGACTGTAGCATCTTTACCGACGTTCTATGCTTCAAGTCTATACAGACCTTCATTCGCTCAAGTCTGTACATCGGCCTGCTATCTTGGAAAGTCTTCACATCGTGAAGTCTATTCACTCAACTCCTTCACACTTCAACAAGTCTGTACAGCGGCTGTCTTCACATAGGAAGTCAGTACAGCCGTTCACCTTGTGAAGTCTAGACATTTGATGTGCATGGTCTTGAAGCATTTAGGAAGTCTGTACATTGGATTGCATTGCATTGCATTGCAGTCATCAGTCGTGAAGTCTATACATCGCTTGCCTTCATTCGAGTCTCATGAAGTATGTACATCGTGCATCAGTTCTAAAGTCTATACACTGTCTTCAGATGATGACAACAATGAAGAACAGGGTTGACGCTGGGAGTTCAATGCGTCCACGCTTCAGTTGAAGAGGATTTCAGAGCTTCACCTAGCTGCGTCAACTCCATGCTACAGCAGCATCGACGCAGTAGTTAATGAGGCTGAGTCCATAGCTCACTGGAATACTGCAGTGCGTCAACGCCATTGCAAGACAGCGTCCACGCAGCAATTGAGTCTGATATACATTCAGCTCTGGAACACCACTGCGTCAACGCTATGGATTAGCAGCGTCGACACAGCACGGTTATCTGCCGAAGACCTTGATCACTGGATTGCCGATGCGTTAACGCAGCTGGCTGATGGAGTCAACACATCAGACTTGAGTTTCGTAGGAAGAAGATAACAGAAGGCTTTGTCAACTCCTTGGAGCAAGAGGGTTGACGCCATCTAATTCCAGTTGCTGAGTACGTTAAGGTGATCCCACCTTCAGTCGTCAACTGCCACATCAGTCACAAGCGGATAAGCTTTCGTACCTTCCACCACTCCATTGGTGTCTGGCACGTGATCCAAGGAGCTGAGATGCTAACACATGGCAAAGTCGATTGGGCGGGAGCTGTGGAGACCACACGCCCTAGCTTCTGCTGCTGCAGCTGATATAAATAGAAGGCTTCATCTTCGGATGAAGATGATTGAGATTCAAGAGGCGAAGCTTGAGCAGAGAATGCTGTAGCAGCAGAGAGCCACCACGATCCAGATAGAGAGAAGAAAAAGAGAGAAGAAGCAGAAGAGAAAGAAGAAAAGGAAAGAGACAGGGAGCTCGAGCAGAGTGTGAAAAGAAGAAGAAGAAAGAGAGAGAGAAGAGAAGATCGGAGACAGATCGAAGCCTGTGAGTTGAACCAGAAGAGCAGAAGCAAAGAGCCCTTCGATCTAGCAGAAGAGAAGAAGAAAAGAGTGAAGAAAAGAAAGAGAGACAGAGAGCAGAGAAGAAAGAAGTAAAAGAGAAAGAGAGAATGAGATCGTAAGAAGAAGAGTGTGAGAGAGGTTGACTGAAGATCAGTCTTCACTGGACCGTGGATCAAATCCAGGCCAGTCAGCTCTTTGAGAGCCATATTGTGCTTTATATTTACAGCTTTTCGATTGCTGTTCATCCTGTCTTTTATTTCTTTTTTATACTTTCCTCCAAGCTGTTAGTCAGCGGGTTTTACAGAGGTGATGGGAATCGACGCCGAGCATTAACTTTTATTTTTACATTTGAGTCCTTTTATTTACTTTTATATTCTTGGGAAAGTATATGTACAATTGTAAGGCTTTGTAAGCCAATGTGTCATTCCCTAAGATTGTGTGGATTTTTGTGCAAATGTGTAGTAGGTCCAGTTAGGGGGCCCCCTCCCCTTCCCCATTGGTCCACCTCATCCATGTGGGGCTGGTCAACCATCCTAGGTGGCCATCTAGAAGGTTTGAATGCTAATTGACCACATGGGAGACAAATGGGTTAAAATTTCAAAGGTTGGCCACCTACCTTACCTACCTAGTCAAAGGAGTGCTCCATTCATATGTAATTTATTTTTTTGAGTTTTGACCACATGGGGGAAGAAAATGACTTATTTCCCACTAAATTCCCAGCCCCCCACCCCTTGCCATTTTCTATATAAGCCTATGTATAGTGTCATTAGAGATTAATGAAGAAATTATGTGAAAATTGCTTGAAGCAAGAAGGGTGTGCCCTCTCTCCCTCTCTCCCCTGGTGTTCTTCCTTCTCCAACCCCAAATTCTAGAGTGGTTCTATCTTCAATCCCCTCCCCTCTATCTCCGGTGATCGTCTGTGCCGTCGCCGCCGCCGTTCGTGCCGCCTTCGAGCCGCCACGGGATCGTCTTTGGTTTTCTGTCTTGCTGGACAGAGGTGTAGTCCGTGAATTCCTGAAGCCAGCCACGAGTTCAGATCGATTTGAAATTTTTAGGGTTGGTTCCTATCTCTTAGCCTCTTCTCCAAAAAACAATTCAGGTTCAAAAGCCACCGTTTCATATCTTTACCAGTTCGTTCAACTCTCAATCTCAGATCTGTTCTGTGACTATCTATAGTGATAGTAGCCTTGAGTTTCATGTCTTAGGTCCACTTTTTGATTTATTTTGGTTCGCCCAATTTTACTGGAGGTTACACCCATCCACCCCTTCTTCCACACTTTTTCTCAATTTTTTTTTAATCCATTTCATATTTTCTAAAAATCGTTCTCAGTCCCAGCTACAGTTCTGTCCCCCTGATCCCAGATCTGACCTTCTTCCAGTAAATAAATCATAGAAAATTATAAACACATCCAAACTTGTCCAACCCAATTTTGTCATCTTCCCAGCTCAATTTCCAACAACTTTGGTGAAGAACACAACCCCAGATTCGAAAGTCTCCCTCGTGGTCAAAGGCAATCCACAGTCAAGTTCTCTGCAGGTCTGAGTCTTCGGTTACTGTACAATAGGAGATTGAAAATTCCATAAGTCAAGATCCGAGCAGATCCAGGCCAGATCTTTAGGCCTAGGTTGAAGCACTTCAAGCTAGCTTTCCAACGGCGACAGTCTCATGTCGATCCGACATCGGGGCTGATCGCAGCGCCCATTCTCGCCGGAGCGCGCGCCGAAATACAGAACCGACAGATTTCTGATCGGGTTTTCCGACCGGTGCCGAACGGAGCCGCCGGGCCTCCGGCCGGCGAACCAGCGTGCCGCCATCCCACGGAGTGACCCTCCGGGCATCCACCACTATAGCGGTGCCACCGGGTCCCACACGGCCCCTCCGGACAGCACGTGGGCCCCACCGTCACGTGTTCGGGTGTTGCCGAATCAACGCGAGAAGCCGCCCGTCAACCCGAACTCGGTCCTCCCGGACCCCATTGTGTAGCCCTTTACCTCCCTGCATGGAGTGGGCAGCGAGTTGCATTTATGTAATATCCGTGTATAATTGTTCCGGGAGTACGACTTCGGCCGGGTCCGTCGTCCCCACGCCGAGCGCGTGGAGGTATCGTCTTCGCTCCTACACTTGGCATTTCGCTTATTTCATATATGCTTGTTTATGCCACTGCTAGATAGCATGATAGGGTAATTAGCTCGCTTTCTATTTATATCACCGCTACTGCGAGAGAGAGCGTTACCGTCCCGTGACCCGATCCGGGCACAAGTGAGAGCCGACCACCCTAGCTCACAGCCGGTTCCTCAACCGCGCACATCCGACGCTTCCCTCGTTAAGGGGCATTCACGAGCTTGTCGTGTCCGTGTCTCGTCCCGCATCAATTTGGTATCAGAGTGAGTTTGAGTCTAGGGTGTTTGCATTCACAAAAAAAAAGGTGTCATTTACGTCTAGTCATTAGTCATTGTCTAAGTCATGTTTAGGGTCATCATTGTTTCAAAACAAAAAAAAAGTGACTTTTTGTATTTGCATCCCTTTACTCGGTATATCAAAAGGTGTTGTCCGAACGTTAGGCTACGCCTATCGGGAAGGCCGCACACTTGCGCGAGTGACCTTCGGGTCAATTATCTCCACCACGTACCGAGTCTTGATTTACGTCTAGGGTCCTTAGTGTGCATGCATTCCAACTTTGCATTACTTAGGGTCGTGTCTAGTGTCTTTCCCAAATGGCCTTGCATATCCATTCCTAGGGATCCATTCCCGTATTTTGGCAACTATGGCCCACCCATGTCGACCCGTCCAAGGTGATAGGTCCGTGTCCGAGTACATTCGGGCATATCATAAGTATTGGTTGGAACATGGCTTGGGAGAGGAGAGCAACACGGCCGCATTTCTGTTCCGGAGAGGTTTGCGCCTTCACTTCCAATTGGAATGTCTTATCCATAATGCATTCTCTCTAGCGGAATCCTATACGGTCGCTCTAGTGGTCGAACCATTTGAGTCACACTTTTCTCGGTATGGTGGCTTTCGACAAGCATCCACCTCCCAGCCGCCTACACCATGGCCTTCACCACTCGAGAGAGTTCCAATGTCATCCATCTCTATTTCCGAATTTGATTCGGAATCCTCTCATTTGGAGCCACCAAGGCCCGAGCCACCCGTACTTCTAATGGGTACGCTTTTCATAGCCGAGCCACTTCTTAGTTGGCTCAAGGATGGCTTGGTCCCACCTCCCTTCCCATCAATGGACCCCACACTACCACTAGTGTCAAGTAACTCATTTCATACCACCTTCCAGACTCGTCACTATGTGGACACATTGGACGACCTTCTTAAAGGGTTAGACCGGCAGTTGACCTTTACACATTTATTGGCCCGAGGCTTCGACCAACCCGCTAGTCTTAGCTTCACCCATCCGGCCTATGGGTCCATTACCTCCGAGTGCACCGTGGGTTGTGTCACCACGGAGATCCTCTTACTCCTTCCCTTACCGGCCGATCCCGAATCCATACCCTTTTGTCCGAGGGAGGAATCGTACTTCTTGCTTACGGTCCCCGTCCCACCCATCACAATGCAAGAAGGTGACTATCCACACCTTCAAAACTTCTACACGTGGGACCGTGACTTGGGGGAGCCCACCACAAGGGGTCATACCTTCTTCGATCCCTTTGACCCATTCCTTAGTGGACCCCATGACCCACCTTATATAGTTCATTTCTTCAAGGGAGTCCACTATCACACTCCTACCCCACGGGCCGGGTCATTTACACCCACCAAGCCCGTCCACGATACAACAACATTCGGCCCTCCTAGCCCTCTCAAGTCCCCCAAATCCAAAGGGCCGTCCATGCATGACTGGGTCATACTTGGATGTTTAGGTGTTCCCCATATCACCCATCTCCGGTTACATAACATGCATGCATGGCACACATTCGGGTGTCCTGGTCCGCCGTCACCTATGTACGGGTCGGACTAACAATAGGTGTGTCTAGAGTCATGTATGAGTCGGTTTCTTATTTGTGTGGTTTGCATATGTGTGTTAGTGCATGGTGAGTCTGCATATGTCGTGTGCAAGCTCGTCGATGTCAGTCCCTTATGAGTGTGAAAGCGAGTAGACTCACTCGAGGAGTTTGGGAACGGTTCTACCTTAATACCCGGATCAGTCACCTACAGGGACCCAGTGGTGATTCCTAGCGAGTCTTCGAGCCGCCTCCTCCCCTTTTGAGAGTGACCCACCCGGAGTGTCCACCTCTAGCCCGTAGCAGCTTGTGCATATCGAGTATATATGGATTGAGCAGGTGACGGTCACTTGGAGTGGAGCATACCCTCACTACTCGGCACGGTGACGGATCCGCCGGAGTACTCGAGCATCCATACCCCTACTCGACGGGGTCGAGTTCCTCCCACCCGGGGAGAGTTGATGGGAATCGACGCCGAGCATTAACTTTTATTTTTACATTTGAGTCCTTTTATTTACTTTTATATTCTTGGGAAAGTATATGTACAATTGTAAGGCTTTGTAAGCCAATGTGTCATTCCCTAGGATTGTGTGGGTTTTTGTGCAAATGTGTAGTAGGTCCAGTAAGGGGCCCCCCTCCCCTTCCCCATTGGTCCACCTCATCCATGTGGGGCTGGTCAACCATCCTAGGTGGCCATCTAGAAGGTTTGAATGCTAATTGACCACATGGTAGACAAAGGGGTTAAAATTTCAAAGGTTGGCCACCTACCTTACCTACCTAGTCAAAGGAGTGCTCCATTCATATGTAATTTATTTTTTTTGAGTTTTGACCACATGGGGGAAGAAAATGACTTATTTCCCACTAAATTCCCAGCCCCCCACCCCTTGCCATTTTCTATATAAGCCTATGTATAGTGTCATTAGAGATTAATGAAGAAATTATGTGAAAATTGCTTGAAGCAAGAAGGGTGTGCCCTCTCTCCCTCTCTCCCCTGGTGTTCTTCCTTCTCCAACCCCAAATTCTAGAGTGGTTCTATCTTCAATCCCCTCCCCTCTATCTCCGGTGATCGTCTGTGCCGCCGCCGCCGCCGTTCGTGCCGCCTTCGAGCCGCCACGGGATCGTCTTTGGTTTTCTGTCTTGCTGGACAGAGGTGTACTCCGTGAATTCCTGAAGCCAGACACGAGTTCAGATCGATTTGAAATTTTTAGGGTTGGTTCCTATCTTATAGCCCCTTCTCCAAAAAAAAATTCAGGTTCAAAAGCCACCGTTTCATATCTTTACCAGTTCGTTCAACTCTCAATCTCAGATCTGTTCTGTCACTATCTACAGTGACAGTAGCCTTGAGTTTCATGTCTTAGGTCCACTTTTTGATTTATTTTAGTTCGCCCAATTTTACTGGAGGTTACACCCATCCACGCCTTCTTATAAAATTTTTCTCAAGTTTTGATTCATCCATTTCATATTTTCTAAAAATTGTTCTCAGTCCCAGCTACAGTTCTATCCCCCTGATCCCAGATCTGACCTTCGTCTAGTAAACAAATCACAGAAAATCATACACACATCCAAACTTGTCCAACCCAATTTTTCCATCTTCCCAGCTCCATTTACAACAACTTTGGTGAAGAACACAACCCCAGATTCGAAAGTCTCCCTCGCGGTCAATGGCAATCCACAGTCAAGTTCTCTGCAGGTCAGAGTCTTCGGTTACTGTACAATAGGAGATTGAAAATTCCATAAGTCAAGATCCGAGCAGATCCAGGCCAGATCTTTGGACCTAGGTTGAAGAACTTCAAGCTAGCTTTCCAACGGCGCCAGTCTTGTGTCGATCCGACATCGGGGCTGATCGCAGCGCCCATTCTCGCCGGAGCGCGCGCCAAAATACAGAACTGGCAGATTTCCGATCGGGTTTTCCGACCGGTGCCGAACGGAGCCGCCGGGCCTCCGGCCTGCGAACCAGCGTGCCGCCATCCCACGGAGCGACCCTCCGGGCATCCACCACTACAGCGGTGCCACCGTGTCCCACACGGCCCCTCCGGACAGCACGTGGGCCCCACCGTCACGTGTTCGGGTGTTGCCGAATCAACGCGAGAAGCCGCCCGTCAACCCGAACTCGGTCCTCCCAGACTCCATTGTGTAGCCCTTTACCTCCCTGCGTGGAGTGGTCTGCGAGTTGCATTTCTGTAATATCCGTGTATAATTGTTCCGGGAGTACGACTTCGGCCGGGTCCGTCGTCCCCATGCCGAGCGCGTGGAGGTATCGTCTTCGCTCCTACACTTGACATTTCGCTTATTTCATATATGCTTGTTTATGCCACTGCTAGAGAGCATGATAGGGTAATTAGCTCACTTTCTATTTATATCACCGCTGCTGCGAGAGAGAGCGTTACCGTCCCGTGACCCGATCCGGGCACAAGTGAGAGCCGACCACCCTAGCTCACAGCCGGTTCCTCAACCGCGCACATCCGACGCTTCCCTCGTTAAGGGGCATTCACGAGCTTGCCGTGTCAGTGTCTCATCCCGCATCAAGAGGTGCTGCCTCTGGACGGGTAAGCTGTATTGCCCAGCGGTTTGCAGTGGTGGATTCCACTGGACAGCAAGCTGTGTTGCTCAGCGGGCGAGGAGGATTCATCGGACGGCAAGCTGTGTTGCCCAGCTGATGTATGGCAAGCTGTGATGCCCAGCTGTTCAAGCTGTGAGTCAGCAGGAAGCCACACTCGGGTTGAGTGTGGGGTGGATGTAGGTCTGCTGGACCGAACCACCTAAAAACCCCTTGTGCAGTGGCTTGATGTTTCTATCTGTTTGCTTCCGCTAGATGATTGCATAGGGGCGCTCCATGTGTTTGATCATAGGTTCAGTTGATGAGTGTCTAATTTGTCTTGATTAGCATTCCAATTATCAAGTGAGCGAAATCTTAGTTTGATTGCACACTGAGTGTTTGTTTATTTCTGCCATCGCTTATTAGACTTCAAGTTTGTCTAGTTAAGCGAACTGTGCCCATTATATGCTTGAGTGTGATATTGAGATTCCATACTTTTCTGCTTAGTGGCTTATAAGAGAATTCAATTAGATCTTCAGATTGTCTAAATATGTCTTGTGAGCATAAGTTTTTATTTGGGCGAAATTTTTAAAGGGTTATATTCATTCACCCCCCCTCTGAATACATAGCACCGAACCCAACAATCTTGTTATGTCAAGCCTCACGGTTTAGCATCAGACCGTTACGTGTTTTGACGCGGCCTCTCTAAGCCGTTACATCCTCTGCCGTTTAGTTTTGGCTTCTTCTTGTTCAATCCTGCCTAACGGTCTTTCTCATGACCGTTATCAATCTCTGACGCCCGACTCCTGAACCGTAATATTTTTCTGCTAGTTGCCCTGATATATCATTAATCTGCCATCTTTAAGGGTCTGGCATTTGGCCGTTACTTATCTCTGACGCACCAGCTATAGACCGTCACACTTCCTGCTGCTCAGTTCTGCAAATTTGGCTCTGTCCTCTCTGACGGCCTCTATCTGAGGCGTTACGTGATCCTGACAGTCTGTACCTAGACCGTCACTTTGTCTGCTACTGAGATTGAGCTATTCCTTTCTGCCTATGATTAGACCTGGCGGTCTTATACACTTTTCATTTCAGTCATCCTGTCTAGTCGTTCATCCACACATCACATCTCATCCATGCCCATCTCATCTACACATATTCGTCCATTCTTTCACCTGTCCACATGCATCTCCTACATTTCCAATCACACATTCTCACATGCATTTCTTGCATTTCCCATTCACACATTCATTTCTGCATACACACATCCATTCACTCACATAAAAAGAAGAACAAACAAAAGACCAAAAAGAAATTTTCATTACATTTTTCATATAAAGTCATGTACAAGTAATAAACAGAAAATCAAAAAAACAAAGCTCACTCGGCCGGTTTTTCTGCCGGGCCGTCGTCATCTCCACCCTCTGGCTTCCTCGCCGGAGGCGCTATGGAGGCACTCTCCTCCTGCTGACCCCTCTCCGCCCTCTCATTCCTCCGTTGGCCGGAGGAACTGACGAGGTAGTCAGCTGCTGATCCAGTGCGGGCAGCACTCCTCGGCGCTCTGCTCTGAGAGACGCTCCTCTTCGGTCCTCGGCCCATCATCCGTATGGTCCTCTCCAAGGTCTGGACCTCGACCTTCATGTCGTGGGCCTTGAGTCGCGCAGCCCGTGCCTCAGATCGATATCTCTCGAACTCTGCCGTCTGTGTGGCCGTCCGCTCAAGTTCTCCTCTCAATCGGGCCACCTCTGTTCGTAAGACCTCTGCCTCAGCCCGGTTCCTCTTCGCCTAAGTCCGAGCCAGTTTCACCTCGGCCGCTGCCGCAGCTAGCTCTCTCGCCTGCATTTTGCATTTTCAGTATATTAAGCATGTGCATGAATCATAAGCATTTTAGCATCCTACCCGCTCCGCGAGGGTGGCCTCCGCCTCCTCGGCCCGGGCAACCGCTCGGGCAAACTCGGCGTCACACTCGGCCCTGCCTCTCGCAGGTTGCGATGATGACGATGGAGCCTCCGGTCCCGCTCTTTGGGCTCCCTCAGCCCACTGCATTTAGAAATCATTGATCAGTCCATCATTCGCATAATCATAAACATAATCATTTTAAGTCCGGGAATTTTACCAGAAGCTCCAAGGTGGCCCGGTACTCGTCCCGCTGCTGGACAGTGGCGTGGAGTAGCCCCTCCAGCTCGGCTATCCTTCCCTCAGGGTCTAGCTGCATTGAGAAAGCATATGAGTCAGTGCATATAGAATAAAATTTCCATACAAAAGCATTTAGATTTAAGGGTTTAGAAGTTGCATACCGGTTGTCGGGTACCTCGGTACACCCGGTCCCCGTACAGTCGAGCAAAGGCTTTCTAGTACGCCTCGTCGCTCTCGTCCCGCTCCTTCACCGCTCTGCCCCGACGATTCCAATTGTGGACATACTTCACCTTTCGGGCGCACCAATCCACGTCGCCGCTAATACCCTTTGCTGACTTGCCCGGGCGTTCGTCACCACGGCGTAGAAAGGTCACCTCAGGCTGGTGTAGTCCCCGAGTCCGCAGGATCACCCGGTAGTGGAGTGGCTTGATGACATGGATGCAGTGCAACCATATGTCTCGTCCCCGGTACGAGAGGGCTGCCTCCACCCATGGTTGTCCCTCGTAGCTCTCGCCTCGGTATGGGGCCCATCTCACCTAGAAAGCATATAGTCCATGTCAGCATATTTATCAGCATATAGAAATAATCGAAACATTCATAGAAGCATTTAAAGCATTTTGGAAGCATTTTTGAGTTCGGGCTTACCGCCGTGTGCGGGAAGGAATCCAAGTCGTCCTGGATCGCCCGGGTCAATTTAATAATGGACCCCGGGTCCCTCGCAACCACCCATCGTCTGGCGATCGGGATCCGCCCGGGGTGGAGTAGTGTGCCTCTCCCGATGCCCGGGAGGTACATGTTGCTCCAGATCTGCATTTAGAAGTCTAATATCAGTCGGTTGCATAATCATTTGCATAAGCATAATCATAAGCATATTAGAAAGCATTTAAGTTTACCTGTAGGAAAGGCGAGAAGCCGCCCAGCATCGTCTGCCGATCCGTGGTGCTGAGGGACTCGAACAGGAAGGCTAGCACTGCCACTCCCCATGCATATTTCCCGACTCTGCCTAAATCTCTGATCATCGGCAGCAGCCTGCAACTGATGACGTCCGCTCGAGTCGCAAACAGGAGCTTCCCGAACAAAAGCATCAGGAATCATCTCAGGACGCGATCTCCTTCCGGTCCCGCCTCTGCCGCCACATGTGGGCGCACCTGCTCTATCACCCAGTCAATGTGCTCCTCCGGTGGCTCGTCCACAGCTATGGCTGCTCCTCTCAGCCCTAAGCTCTCCTGTAGTCACGATCTCGAGAGCTGGGATGATGTCTGGCCTGGCCTGATCAGATCTAGCCCCAACAGCTCCTGGGCCATCTCTCGGTAATCCCTGTAAGTCCACCCCATCACTGTGGCTCCATGGACTCTCAGCCCGACAATCCTCGCCATGTCTTCCAGTGTGGGAATCATATGACCCCACGGGAATATGAACGCCCTGCTGATCGGATCCCATCTCTCGTGCAATGCGTACAGCAGCGGTGTGTCCATCCTGGTCACCTCAATGCTGAGCACCTCGGCGAACCCCATCGATGCCAATCTCTCTCTCTGATAATCAGGCAGTGCTTGGTACACCGCCTGGATCTGGAGCCATGAGATCCTCGTCCGTCTCTTTCCCTGCATTCATTTTAGAGCATAAGTTAGTCAATTGCATCATAAAATCATTGCATAGCATTCATAAAATGAAAACAAAATAAAATTGAATAATTGAAAACCTAAAAATAGTTCTGGGTCACTGGTGACTGTGACGGCCCTGGGGTGGGGCGTTACATGGCTCTAACGCACCACGGGTGATGCGTTAGGCTTGTGACGGTCTTTGGAAGGACGGTCACATTCCCTGCTAGAGGGCATTCTCCCCTATGCATTCCGTTGGCTTCTCACCTTGGCCAAAAGGCCTACAAATGATCCTAATGGGTTCATAGACCCATCTTCTACCCTCCATCCACGCATGCATCCACATAAAAAACCATAAAAATTAAAAATTGAAAAATTAGGGCGAAGGGCTTACCTCTCGATCTTGCCCTCTCTTCTTCTTCTTCTTTTGTTCCTTAGGTTCTTCTTCATCCAGGGGAGCATCCCCGTGGTCCTCTTCGGCTGCTGGAGCCTCTTCTTCCACCCTTGGCTCTCTCCTCGCCGTTTCTTCCTCCACGGGCGGCGGGATGACT